>OY730195.1:118751472-119467956 GCA_963422505.1 Pseudognaphalium luteoalbum | reverse complement strand
TTCTATTAAACTAGCATTGTTGTAAACGTTCTACTTTGAAAAATGTATAATTATTTTCAAACGTCTCATTTAGAGTCGTTCATTATGTATCTTATGCTGTGATATTTGATTTAGTAACACCCGATCCGACCGCTTCTGCAAATCCGAAATTTGAGGGTGTTACATAGTGGTGAGGAGATGACACTATTGATGAGGAGAGCACATTTTGTTTGTTTCGTATAAAGTGTCGTCTCTCTGTTGGCTTTGTTTTTTAGGTTATTCCATCGGCGCCATTAGCGACAATTGACGAGGGTCAAAGGCTCGAAGAAGTATTTAGGTAAAATGTTAGCCAAAAGAGTATAATATAATGTATATAATAGAGGTGACAATTTTAGACCCATTGGTTAATTATGGGTCAATTTGGTTAATTTTTAGGAGGGGATGAGTTTGTTGGGTCTCCTACCCATTTTTGGATGAGTCTAAATGAGTTTTTCAATATAACCTCTAATTGTGTAACAATTAACCAACAGGTTTAAACGGGTCTAGCGGGTATTTTTTTTTCCACTTCATTTCATTTTTTTCATTTTTCACTCAAATAAAAAAAAAAAATTGACGAACCCGATGACCTGATCCGACCCGATACCCATTTGACCCGGACCCGTTTAGACCTATCCTTCTAAATGACCTATCTTGACCCAGATCCATCTAGACCCATAACCCGACCCGACCCGACCCATTCATTTTGACACCTCTAATATATAACATTATATATGTGTCTTTGGAGTGTTTTTCTAATTTTTCCCTTTTCGATTAAATACCAACTTCTAAACCAAACAAACATTCTTTATAAAAAAGAAAACTCTTTATTCTCAAACTCATTGTAAAAACTGCTTTTTTCAGTTACTGAAAAAACCCGAAATATAAAGGATTGCTTCTTTGTAATTTCACACTCGTGTTTTCATATCAAATCATCCACGTACAGACGTTAGTTTTGTTGTTCAAGTAGGGCCAACATTTTGTTAACTTTTGACGTCAGCGTTAAGTTCAAGGTTAAAAAAAAACTCCGCAGGAATCTTATGCATGAGAGCGTACGGAAGGCCTACCGTGTTCCATCAAACAGTATAAATTTTGAATACAAACAAAAACAAAATAAATTAATTATTTTATATATGTTTTTAATAAATAATAATTAAATCTGAACCGATCAGAAAATGTGGTCCAACGGCTGGACAGCCTTTTGATTCTTCGGACTATCAGATAGGGCACAATCGAGACCGCATAGGATTTTGGCTATGAAATTAAATTTTAAAATAGAAATATTAATAAATAAAATAATAATAATAATGGGGAAAAAGGCAAGTGATGGGACGTTTCGGCAGAACAAAAGGAACAACTTTGGTCCTTGCTCTGACGTTGATTGTGACTTAACGGACTGACACAAATTATATTACTCTCGCCGTCCTAACATCCAATTTATTTCTTAATTTAATTATATTAGCCCTTTTGTATTTACACTACTCTTGTACCACCAAATAAAGATACGTTTATTTCTATAAAAAAGAAATACACCCCGTCTCAAAATAACTGGTTGATATCAGTTTGTACGGAATTTAAAATTTTTTATTTTCTGATGGTAAATATGGTCTTTTATCATTACTTTTACACAGATTCTCGTATACTCCCTCCCTCCCATTTGAAATGTTCATGAGCCTATATTAGGATGTCCCATTATAAGTGTCCATTTTGATATTTAACCAATCAAAAAAGACGGTAGTGGGTGGATATAGTATTTGATTGGTGAAAAGTGTAGATAGTGGGGAATCCTAAAACTACTTGCAAAGTCAAAATGAACATTTATAATGGGACGAAAAGACTATCAGTTTTAAGAAGGAAAAGTCTAAATTTACATAAATCTTACACAAAAATATATACATAATGAGTTGGCAAAATATGTGGACCAATCACATGAATTTGTACATTCTCTCACTTCATTCTCTTCCATGATTTAATTGGTCCACCTAATTATGTAAGCTTTGTGTAAGTGTAGCATGACTCACTTTTAAGAAAATGCAAACTCGTGATAAGATGGTAAAGTTAATTACCACTTTTTTAAATTGATACTTATTTTATGACAGACAAAAATCGAAAGTAGAAACTCTAGCCCTCAAAAACCCTAGAAACCTCATGTCAAACACAATCTAAATAAACACATATCATGGTAAAAATGCTAAAAAAAATCAAAAAAAAAAAAAAACCATCATCGAAGATTCTTGTTAAAAATTACTATATCTGTCCCAAAATTATAGTCCTCCTTTCCTATTTAGACATTCCAAAATAATTGTTCACTTATCATTTCAACAAATGGGAGGAGACTTTAGTGACTGAAGATTCTATTTGATTGGTTGAATGGTGTTGTGGTCTCATTTTTATTAAACTATGTGTTTTTTTGTTGATGGACAATAATTTTGTGACGGATGGAGTATATTGATAATCAGCTTCGTTGACCGATATACACATCTCACCCAAAGACAATATGTTGAACGCGGTGATCAACATCGAGTATTAGCCTATTTTGCAAAATTATCTCCTCGGAATCCAACTAGGTTACGCACTAGACGGGTAATCCCTAATATTACAACTAATAGGGATTGAACTTAAGTCTTATCGAATATTACTAATATAAATGGGATTATGTATTGTAAATATTATAGGAGGTGTATCATTTATCTAAAAACTTAGATACACGCATATTTGGGATAAAATTTATTAAAAAAGTAATTACACATTATGTTATTAGTTTATAGTATATTGCATAAATTGTTATTGTGGTTTACATACATTCTCAGTGTCGGTCCATGTACTTTGTTTGTTATATGAACAGTTCAAAATCGCAAAAGTTGATGTACACTGACCCTCCTCTACCTAAAATACCATTGGTGATACTATCTATTTTCCTTGGCCACATGAGGGTATTTTAGTCATTTTAGTTAGAGGAGAGACTAAGTGTGCAACAATTTTTTAATTTTTTGGATTGTCCATGCAACAAATAAAGTATAAGGATCAACAGTAAGAATGTATGTAAACTATAAGGATCATTCATGCAATTAACTCATTACTTTCTATTAAGTGTGACACGTACGTGAATTGTGGTAATTTTTAACTATTATTAATTATTAAAAAAGTTTTCTCAATTCGTTAAAATGAAAGCCTTTTCAAAATATATAGAGCTTTTCAAATACTCCTATATATATTACTACAAATATACTGTTAAAAAGTTAAAATAGGAGATGTTTTATAAATTCATAAAACAAATATGTTTGATGGTTAATGCCTAAGGTAGCTAGAACTTGTTCGTGTTGTGTTAATATACTAGAATTCCATAGCATGTGGGGAGGGATGGAGAGCAATACATTGACTGGCAGCTGGCATTGTTCTGCTGTCTCTGTTTGGGCATGCATGGCACAAATAGGGTTACAGTTATCTACTGCACTACTAGTAAATGTAAAACTCATTCATTGGTATATATATTTATACACACACACGTAATTTTATATTCTTATATCTTACGTACGTACGTTCTACGAGGCTTTTCTGTCCCCAATCTCAATATATATATATATATATATATAAGTAAGTAATTTTTAGGGTAACTCTAATACCCCCAAGAATAAATAAAACTGAACACTTCTGTTTGTGTCACATCAACGTCACGTTTACATTACACAAAATTGATAAAAACTGAACATTTTACTGCCATCAGTGAATACTTCAGTTTTTTCGGGACCCTACACATTCTTTATTTTATATTGTTAAAACAACAAAAATAAATAAAACACTTTATATTAAAATTAAAAACATTACATTAATTAAAAATATAACACTACACTAATTAAAATAGAAGTACATTTATTGAATAATAAAATACGACTAATTAAGTCTAATACGGAATTTTGGTGGGAGGTTCGCAATGTGTTGAATTAGAGCTCCGCGAAGTTGATGATGCACGACTGCACGTCACGATCGCGTATTGTTGTATAATGACACAACAATACATGATTAAGCGTATTTTATTGACGATATATGGTCTAGCACAGGTTTTAATGATTGCTCAAAGGCCTTGAAGCACTCCAAATGCTCGTTCCACAACTCTCATATCATATTTAAATGTATATCTGATTCTCATATCATATTTCAACAATAAGTGTCCGTCTCACTCGCAAGGATTATCTATGCCGAGCAAATCACATGTTCACAAATCACCACAAATGTTGAAGTACAGATATGAACTCCTGACTAGTCGGTCACATTCACATATGAAATTTAAACGTTTACAGTAACGATATCACTTGAGTTATGCTCAATTTATATCTCTTTTACTCAACAATTTACCATCAACACACACACACACACACACACACACACACACACACATATATATATATATATATATATATATATATATATATATATATATAATCCATCCATCCCAAAATTCCAGTACAAATGTACATTTTCATTATAATTACATTTTATTTTAAATAAGTGTTAAATTGTAAAATCAATATAATGACTTTACCTATTTAACCGTAATTTTTTTTTTCACAAAACTGGTTTATATTGTGCAAAATGTATGTAAGGTAAGATTGTGTAATCGTATCGTGGAAAATTATTATGAGACGGGAAATATAAAAAAGTATTATTTAATTTCTGTACATAATATCACAAAATATTATTATATGTCATGATTTACGAGTGTGTTTAGCAACTCCATTTTGAAGATTATAGGAGATTGGGATTCTATTTTTGAGAAACTCCATTTCCTATATATTCACAATCTTTGTTTGACATGAAAAATTGTAGAGGGATTCTTTAGAAGATAATCTCTTCAAGTAAAAGCTCCTAAAGTAGCTTATTCAAATAATCTTCATCATCTGATTATTAAATTACTAGATTAACCTTCTTATAATTATTAAAAAGTTGAATTTGTAAAATATCATGTCATTTTACATGAATAAGCCCTAACTTCTGAAACACCCCTCTTTTAGTATAACAAAATTGTATTATTTTACTCGGAAGCGTATGAATTTAAAACATATTTATATACTGTACATTAAGATAATGTACATACACAGTTATATATTCAAAATAAACCAACATAAAACTGTTTAAAAAACTATATATGTCGGGGTATTATCTATTACAAACCAGGTTTATAACAAAACCATGTCAGAGTCAAAATCTGTCAGACATTCCCCGCGAAAGCATCCGTTCCTGACACCCACATATATATATATATAAAACCTGCAGGAAGTAGGATGAGGGATTAGCACAAAGCTAAGTGAATGAATTTATCACACACAATTCAACTTAGCTTAACCATCAGTTTACAGCAAATAATAGTAAACACATTCATTTTTCAATGAGGATCGGTGGCTCTTGGGATATCATAATACCCGGGGATATCCCCAAGAACACTTAACGTCAATCTGTATGGCCATTACAGAATAGACCGATAACTATTGGTTATTAAACTCATACACAGGTCTCAAACACAACAAATGAATCAAAACCTGTGTAATTCACATAATAACCAAAAGTCCAACTACACGTTGACCTCAATAATCTGATACACATAGATTCACATATCAAGTAGATTCACAATCAATAACACAGATTAACAATAGTATAATATCACTCTACTTATACTTGTTGCAACCAAACAGTTACAACTAAATCGAAGGGTGAGTTCTAAATCCACTCACCAATACCTCTGCAGTCTCCTAACTCAGTTTCTATTCACTGAGTCTTTGGCGTATCAGATAAAATAAAGGATGTTACAAATCTCCCCTCCTTTAGGAGATTTCGTCCTCGAAATCTAAACTCGATCAAACAATCCAGGATATCTGGATTTCATAGACTCCTCGGTTTCCCAGGTCAAATTTGAACCTAGACTGTGTCTCCATTTCACTAACACCATAGGAATGTGTTTCTTCCTAAGTTTAGTAATCTTTCTATCGAGAATTTCAACCGGTTCTTCTACTAATTTCTGATTCTGATCCACCTGTAAATCTTGTAACGGAAGTATCTGGGATTGATCTTCAACATTACACTTTCTCAAATAACAGATATTAAACGTATCATGAATACCAGCAAGCTCAGGAGGAAGATCCAATGAAACTGATTGATCATTAACCACCTGACGAATTCTGAAGGGACCAATGTATCTAGGTGCAAGTTTACCTCGTTTTCCAAATCGAATAACACCTTTCCACGGGGAGACTTTCAAATACACCAACTCACCCTCGGTAAAAGTAACTGGTCGTCTACGTGGGTCTGCATATTGTTTCTGTCTATCACGTGCAGCTTTTAACTTTTCTCGGGCGATAGTCACTTTGTCCGCTGTGATCTGTACAATATCTGGGCCTGCAAATTGCTTTTCTCCCGCTTCTAACCAACACGTGGGGGTACGACAACGACGACCATATAACATTTCATAAGGAGGCATACCAATGCTGGAATGATAGGAATTATTATAAGCAAATTCCACTAAAGGAAGGTGAGAATCCCATGAACCTCCATACTCTAGGACACAAGCTCTGAGCATATCCTCTAACGTTTGAATCGTACGTTCTGACTGACCGTCTGTCTGAGGATGATAGGCCGTACTGAGATTAACACGTGTACCTAACTCCTGCTGTAAACTTTGCCAGAAATGAGAAATAAAGCGAGAATCTCTATCTGACACAATCGACAATGGAATACCATGTCTCGAGACAATTTCATTAACATACAACTGTGCGAGCTTATTGAGAGAAGTAGTCTCACTAGTAGCCAGAAAATGTGCACTCTTGGTCAATCTGTCAACAATGACCCAAATCATGTCATACCCTCGAGGTGTACGTGGTAGTTTAGTCACAAAATCCATAGTCAAATGTTCCCATTTCCATTCTGGAATTTCTAGCTGTTTCAATGACCCATATGGCTTTTGATGTTCAGCTTTCACTTGAGCACATATATGACAATTACCAACAAACTTTGCAATATCAGTTTTCATTGTAGGCCACCAGTACAAAGGTTTCAAATCGTTATACATTCGAGTGCTACCAGGGTGGACAGTCAACCGTGACTTGTGAGTGTCAGTCAAAAGCATATCTCGAATATTACCGATCAGAGGAATCCAAACACGAGACTGGAAAGTCTTTAGTCCTCTAGAATCGTCAACTAAGAAGTCTTTTCTTTTCAACATTATTTCTGACTTAAGATTATGTTCCAACAAAGCTTCTAGCTGGGCAGCTTTAATTTGATCCACTAAGTCAGAAGAAATATTAACTTTCAGAAAATAGACTCTTTTGGAAGTACCTTTTCTGCTCAATGCATCTGCAACTACATTTGCTTTTCCTGGATGATAACGTATTTCACAATCATAGTCTTTAATTAATTCTAACCATCGCCTTTGACGCATATTCAGTTCTTTCTGTGAAAATACATACTGCAGACTTTTATGATCAGTACAAACAGTGCATTTAGTACCATATAAATAATGTCTCCATATTTTCAAAGCAAACACTACAGCTGCCAATTCTATATCATGTGTGGGATAATTCTTTTCATGAGGTTTCAATTGACGAGAAGCATAAGCAATGACTCTATCCCGCTGCATCAGAACACAACCCAACCCAGCATAAGATGCATCACAATAAACGACAAAATCATCAGACCCATTAGGCAATGCTAACACTGGGGCTTGACATAATAACTGTCTCAGAGTCTGAAAGGCCTGTTCCTGTTGATTATCCCATTCAAACTTTTCATTCTTGCGGGTTAATTTAGTCAATGGACTAGCAATTTTAGAAAAGTCTTTAATAAATTTCCGATAATAACCAGCCAAACCCAGAAAACTTTTAATTTCAGAAGCATTCTTTGGAGTTTTCCAGTTCATTACAGCTTCAACTTTAGAAGGATCAACTTTAACCCCATTATTACAAATAATATGACCCAGAAATTGTACCTCTCGAATCCAGAACTCACATTTAGAAAATTTTGCATATAATTGTTCTCTTTTCAAGGTTTCAAGAACTAACCTCAAATGCATAGCATGTTCTGATTCAGACTTGGAATATACAAGAATATCGTCAATGAAAACAATTACAAACTTATCGAGAAATGGTCGACATACCCGGTTCATTAGATCCATAAAAACTGCTGGAGCATTAGTCAAACCAAAAGGCATTACTAAGAATTCATAATGACCATACCTGGTACGAAAAGCAGTCTTTGGAATATCCTGTTCACGAACACGAACCTGATGGTAACCCGATCTCAGATCGATTTTAGAATATACAGAAGATCCCTGCAACTGATCAAACAAATCATCTATTCGAGGCAGAGGATATTTATTCTTTACTGTTCTTTTGTTCAATTCTCTATAATCAATACACATTCTGAATGACCCATCTTTCTTTTTAACAAACAAAACCGGTGCACCCCAAGGAGAAGAACTAGGTCTAATAAAACCTCTATCCAACAACTCCTGAATCTGATTCATCATTTCTCGCATCTCAGACGGAGCTAATCTATAGGGAGCTTTAGCTACGGGAGAGGAGCCAGGAATAAGATCAATCTGATATTCAACTTCCCTAACCGGTGGTAAACCAGGCAATTCATCGGGGAACACTTCCGGATATTCAGATACAACCGGAACATCAGAAACAGATTTCTTTTCTAATTTGGCATTAATGACGTAAGCTAGATAAGACTCACAACCTTTAGACAACGACTTCCTAGCTTTTATCATGGAAATCAAAGGAATACTCTCATTATCCCGTTCTCCTCGAGCCACAACATATGACTCTTCAGAAATTGGGATTCTAATCAGTTTATGATGGCAATCTATGCTTGCTTTAAACTGACTTAACCAATCCATGCCAATAATCACATCAAAACTTGGAATCGGCATTAACAGAAATGAAATTGGAAAAGTCTGACCACCTATCACAATATTAGCTCCAGTCACCGAGGTGGTAACAGGAACTAATTTGCCACTTACAATCTCTACTTCTAAGGGCTTAGTTATCACAGTAGGGATCAGTTTCAACTTATCACAGAAACACACAGATATAAAAGAACAATTTGCTCCAGAATCAAATAATACACGAGCCGGTACAGAGTTTATAAGAAAAGTACCAGTAATCACATCATCTGTGTGGACAGCCTCATCGACTGTCATCTGAAAAGCCCTACTCGTCGCTGGTGGAGGATTCTTTCGCTTTTGACCGGAAGAAGACGAACTCCCGACCGAACCAGAACTCTGTCTTCCTGCCTCAGGACACTGACCAACTCGATGCCCTTCTTTCTTACAGTTCCAGCACACAAAATTAGGAAACTTACAATTCTTAAACTCGTGACCCAATTCACCACATTTAACACATTTGTTCGTCTGAATTGTACATGGACCATTATGTTTAGATCGACAAGAAGTACACCAATTAGAACTTCCAGAGGAACCACTTTTATTACTAAATCTTTGACCCTGACGATTACTCTGCCACCTGGACTTTCCTTTACCCGAAGACTCTGTTCTAGTTCTTGGAAACGAAGAAGAAGTATTTCTAGCTTGAGATTCTTGAAAACCTCTAATGTCACTATCGACTGAACGAGCAAGAGTAAATGCTTGAGATAAATTACTAGCTAATCTTACTGTGGTACGATAATTATGAGGTAATGTTTCCACAAATTGCTCAATTTTGGTTTTCTCATCTGGAACCCAATGTTGTACAAACCGTAACTTCTCTGAAAACTGTGTGATTAACTCATCGATAGTCATCTTATCGGTTAATTGAAGATTCATAAACTCTCTTCTAATACGTGCCATCTCAAAGTCTGAACAGTATTGGTTACAAATAACTTGATGAAATTCAGGCCATCGAATAGCTTCTTTCTGCTGTTGAGTCAAATGACCAGTAATCGAGTCCCACCAAACCATGGCTTCGTCTTTTAAACATTGAATAGCATAAAACACTTTAAATTCTTCTTCACATTGAGTAACATCAAATTTTCGTTCCATATCTCTTAACCAATTTAAAGTTACTGATGGATTGGTACTCCCTCTAAACTCGGGTGGTTTACTTGCCATAAACGTCTTAAATGAACATTGTTTATTTGGCTGAATAAGAGGAATATTACCAAACACAGGTATCTGTTGCTGAAAACGTTGCTGAGATGATGCAGTTTCAGCCTGTCTTTTAAATTCTCTGAGATTAATCACCTCGTCTTCTAACTGGAAAAGATAATCATCTCGATTAGATTCTTCATGAGTAGGAAAAGAAGTACCCTCATGATCATGTCTTTCAGTATGAATATCAGAAGGGGGAACATCGATCCGTGAGGCATTATTAGGGTTGGCGGTCGGTTGCTCGTTATCTGCCATATCTGTATTCCACACAACAACTTGAAATTTGTTAATCGTTAGCACTTATCTACTAACAAATTCATACACAATGCTAAATCCCATAGCCAGGAATGTTTGACATAACAAACTCTAGATTTGGGATTGAACACTTTACAATGCTCAATTCACCCAAACCTAGGCTCTGATACCAAGCTTGAAACACCCCTCTTTTAGTATAACAAAATTGTATTATTTTACTCGGAAGCGTATGAATTTAAAACATATTTATATACTGTACATTAAGATAATGTACATACACAGTTATATATTCAAAATAAACCAACATAAAACTGTTTAAAAAACTATATATGTCGGGGTATTATCTATTACAAACCAGGTTTATAACAAAACCATGTCAGAGTCAAAATCTGTCAGACATTCCCCGCGAAAGCATCCGTTCCTGACACCCACATATATATATATATAAAACCTGCAGGAAGTAGGATGAGGGATTAGCACAAAGCTAAGTGAATGAATTTATCACACACAATTCAACTTAGCTTAACCATCAGTTTACAGCAAATAATAGTAAACACATTCATTTTTCAATGAGGATCGGTGGCTCTTGGGATATCATAATACCCGGGGATATCCCCAAGAACACTTAACGTCAATCTGTATGGCCATTACAGAATAGACCGATAACTATTGGTTATTAAACTCATACACAGGTCTCAAACACAACAAATGAATCAAAACCTGTGTAATTCACATAATAACCAAAAGTCCAACTACACGTTGACCTCAATAATCTGATACACATAGATTCACATATCAAGTAGATTCACAATCAATAACACAGATTAACAATAGTATAATATCACTCTACTTATACTTGTTGCAACCAAACAGTTACAACTAAATCGAAGGGTGAGTTCTAAATCCACTCACCAATACCTCTGCAGTCTCCTAACTCAGTTTCTATTCACTGAGTCTTTGGCGTATCAGATAAAATAAAGGATGTTACAACTTCATCTAACTGCCAAACACTTATTAAAGAATAAAAATCACAATTCCAATCCTAAATAAAATCTTCAACTGCAGCTTAAACCATTCTCATCCCTAACAAAAATTGACCGAAACTGACGGAGACATGTCAGCGCCACGTTAACATTTTCAAAAAACTGACTGAAACTGACTAGCCCCTCACATCTATGCTCTGTCACTTTAATTTTTAGGTCCACAATATACCAATTTACCTTTAATTTATACACACAAATTAAACACAAAAAACAAAACAAAAAAGTAAGCGTCGGATATCCGACTAAGAAAAGCGACGGACCAAACCGACACCCTCGTAACATCAACGTTGGTCTCGTCGGTTTGAACCGACTTGAACCGATGGACACTGATATTAGTGGTCTTATAACTTCCATCTCCATTTCCAACTAGGCAGCTACATCTACATATATAGCTCTATATCCAACTAGTTTTTGCTGTAACATCCTATTTTTGGGCATAGAAATAAATGGTATTTTACTAAGTTTTGAAATGGTTATTTAAATAATGAGAAATAATTTACTTGATTTCTTGGAAATAAATAGGTAAAAGAGTCCCAGAATTTATTGTGACTAATAAAATAATGCATGTTTTAAATTAAGAGAGTTGACGGTAAAATAAAATAATTAGAATCGCGAATGATTTCTAGGTTCCAAACAGTAGAATTAGAAGGGGAATAAAATAGATTAAATATATTGGGGTCGGTTGGGAGAGCCCGACCTAACTCTTTTCTTTCCCAAACTCCTCTTCACCTTCAAGAACACACACTTACACTTGAATAGAATCATAAACATGAAATCATAAACAAAAGAAGGCTGTGATTTTGTGTTTACATATTGTTCTTCTTCATCATCCTCATCTTGAATTTCATCTTCTTCTTTAATTGTAAGTAGGGTTTATTGAAGTATTTTATTAACATGATGATTTTGAGTTAGTTAGGTTTGATAATGATGCATGTATGTAAATCGAAGTGGATTAAGTGTACATGATGTTTGTTGATGATTATATGATGATGATAAACTAAATTACTTGTTGTTCTTCAAAAATTGATTAGTGATTAAATTAGTTGGGGTTTATGTTATGTAAATGTAATTGGGCATGAAATTGAAAGATGAAACTTGTTGTTGATGTTATATGATGATTTTTGTCACACCCCCGATTTCATGATTTGCGGAAGCAACGATTTTGGGTGTGACTAATCAATAATAAAACACAGAGGTTACAAGCAAACGACTCTACATGAGACGCTTATAAATATATTACAAAAGTAGTACAAAGTTTTAAGTCATGAGTGTGACACCCGTCAAATTAGGACTAGTAATTAGTGCTTAATCAAGTGTAATACATGTAATTAGTTATGTGTTAGGCTAATTAATGTATCAATATATATATTGTTTAATATATATATAATTACGCGATTTGATTAAATCGTGCAATTTTCAAATCGAATGTAATTCGGTTCAATTAATATGGGCGTTGGTGAACGATTTTATTAAGTAATATGACATTATTTAATAACAGTAATAATTCAAAATACTATTTGATAATATTTCGTAATTAATTCGCATCGAACGAAGAAACATCTACGCGATTAGATTATTAAACGCGCAAACAAATCGAAACAAATTAAAGTTATATTTTATAACGCAACCATTAGGTATTTGGTAAAACACTTCAACAAAAATATTGGGTAATTATTCGTATATTTAAAAGTATAAAATAAACATTTAACGTTTAAACGAGCGGGAGAACGAACATCGCACGGAGCGCGATTGCGGGGACTGAAAAAGGTGAGGCTTTCACCTACACCCCACCTCCACTTTCCCTCTTTCTTTCATTTGCATTCATCAAAAACACACACACACCACTAAACACTCTCAAACCCATCACCACCAAATTTCCGGATTTATCAAATCCGACCACAAAACTTACATTTTCGGAATCACCATCAAGAGAGGAACAAGGTTAACAAAGGCACCACCCTCGTTTTCTTCTTCGATTTGGCTCGAATTGCAATTGTAAGAAATTCTCTAAATATTTTGATCTACTCATTTTGGTGTATTATTTCAGTGTTATAATGTTTGCACAACTTAGCATTGTCCAAATGTATGAGGAAAACATGATTTTATAGCCTAAAAACGAGTTAGATTTGGGTTTTGGGTTTGAAAACCACGACAGTCGCTGGGGACTGTCTGAGTGTTCATCTTTGCGACACAAGCCTTGTGTCGCATAAGATCCTTTATGTCGTATCTTGTGTCGTAGAAACCCACTTGTGTCGTACCTTTTGCGACACAATATTGTGTCGTACCTTATGTCGCAAATCCCATGCGACACAATCACTATGTCGCTGTTAAATCAGCATCGTACGCTTATGCGACACAACCCTTGTGTCGCTAAGCTCTTGTGTCGCATTCTTATGCGACACAACCTTTGTGTCGCATACATGACCATTGTGTCGCATGCTGTGTCGCTAAGAACAGAGAGTTTAAAACTCATTTTTCACTAAGTTTTGAGACTCAAAATTTGACACTCAATTTCACCGAAATTCAAGTCCAGATGCGTTTTTCACCAAATTTGACACTCGACCCCAGCCAGGGGCTCTGCCCCTTGGACCCCGCCAAGGGCTGCCGCCCCTTGGACCCCGCTACCAGGGGCGCTGCCCCCGGACCCCCGTCATTAACGGGCTTCGCCCTTACCCTAGGGTCACGAGTAACAGCGTTACAACTAAATTTTCACACAAAGTGTTAAACTTGTATAACATCAAACACGAATGCGACATGACTTCTAAAACACTTTGGAACACGTTTTTCAAGAATAATGATAATATTATTATTACCAACAATCACCAACGGGCCGTACACATTTTCAAACACTTAAACAATCAACCAAATTGTAATCATTTGGACATTATAAGTTGAACGAACTACAAGGTAGTCTTGATAGATACCTTCGCATGTTTATAACCATCGCGTGTCGTGGACACCCTCAGGTTACAAGTCTTTGGACTTCGATTCCCGACTCATCAATCTCAGTTTATTGATATAAACTCTAAAGACTCAGGTGAGTCTCATAGCCCCTCTTTTACTATTTTTACTCAGGGGTGTGATATATTGCTTGTTTTAACGCGTGAACGCAAGTACAACTTTTACATGTACTACATGAGTTTTACACAACTAATCTTTTAAAGCCCTCCATCAGCATAGTTGTTAATACATTTGTAGCGTGAATATTAGTATATGGTACCATATAGGATTGACCCACCTCGTCCGGGTTAGCAAGCACTAACCGGGTAAACGGACGTACTAATATTTAAGGAAGACGGATGTTGATTAGGCATCCGTGGAGGCGAAAACGCTCAGGCTGTGTCCTGACCCACGAGTTAAGCTCAACTATGTGCTCATGGCTGTATACTGTTACCTCTATCATTTGCTGGATGCAAATCAACTATTTAAATCTTGCGGTTCACACAACTTATTTGATACTCAAACCTGTGAGCTCACCAGCGTTAGCTGACCCATTTTAGCATGTATCGCAGGTACAAAGCAGTAGGCAGGATTGCCCCAGGAAACTATAGCTCGAGTCAGCATGCAGACAATAGAGATTTTCTTGCATTAATATATTTTGTATAAGTATTTATGTATTGAAATCTCTCATTTTAAACGAACACGAGCTATATGTAGCTTCAAACCTTGTAAACATTTTGCTTTTAATACATTCTGTTAAAACGACGCATATAGAGTCGTTTACTATTAATCTCTGCGCTTTGAATATTGATTAGTAACACCCAAATCTTGCTTCCGCTAGACCATAAATTTGGGGGTGTTACAATGAGTTATAAGTTTACAATAACAGCGAGTTGACATTTGATTTTGAAGATTTTAATACATAACCATTAATAAAAAACATAATGCAAGAAAATCTTCATGTCCAAATAGATGCATGCGACTCGTAAGTAGATAGCTTATCCTGAGGCCCATCCTACTATTACTGATCACCTGAGAATACAATACTAAAAGGTCAGCTATAAAGCTGGTGAATCTCACAGGTTTAACATAAAACATTGATGTGATCAACATGATTATCCGACGATTTAATACCGACAATGATTAAATAAAATAACCGAACAATGATAAACCAATTAAGGTTTCCGAACAATGATTAAACCATTAAGGTTACCGAACTATGATTAACCAATTAAGGTTACCGACTAGATTTACCGACAATGACATTTGTATTGCATTAAGCCATGGTTCGAGGCCTAACCCGATTTGTGCCTCCCGAACGGTGTCAACACCCATAAAAATTACTAAAATGCCCGTTTGTACATGGTTGTAGCTAGCAACTCGGACGGGGACGTCACTCCCATGATAGATCTATCTTTTAGTAATCGCGCATTATTAAGTTAACGAACCATGCAATGATGAGGACTTTCCCGTATTAAAACACTCATGCAATACCCGAACAATGAAAATCAAGACCGACAATGATAACCAACATGTTTAACATAGTTAATAATTAAATTAACTAACCGAATAACAGTGATCACGAAAACAAGTAAGCATTGTATCTCACCCCAAGTTTAAAAACAGTAAAAGTGGGGCTGTGAGACTCACCTGAGTCTATCCGAGCAATGACTATGTCCGACATGGAATAGAAAATCCCCGAATCTCCTAGTGTCCTAAACACGCGAGATTCTAATGAGCATTTGATTATCTAATATTTCCCCGTATTAATGTTTATCCATTTTGATTATGTCCAAGTGATTATATTTGTACTTCCGATTATAGTTTATAAAATGTACAGCCCGTTGGTGATGGATTGAAATTATATTTTATTTCATAAGTTACGAAATTTGGTACGGGGTCCAAAAACTGAAATATGTCATTTTCGACCCCTAGACGACCCCGAAAGGCCTAAAACTGCCTAGACTATGGTACATAGCCTTGATCATTGGGACGTTTTTGAGTGACCGTGTGCCTTTTAGCCCAATCCGTTATAATAAATTTTTCATCGAGAAGTGCTCTCACAACATAAAGGCATTAGTTGGAAAACAGGTATAGGTTCGATTTTTCAGAACATAATTAGTTGATAGAACATTAAGGCATTATAATATAAGTATTTTAAACATGAAAACTCAAAGGAAAGTGAAAGATCTCCTTACAATATAAAAATTTGAGCCGTGAGTGATGAAGATGATGTTCACGATGATGATGATGATGATCCAAGAGGAAGAAGTAGATGATTATGATGATGATGTACTGGTTGTTTGTTGTTGATGTTGTTGATGATGAAGATGAGATAGAGGCCGAGAGAGAAAGAGATAGATGTGTCTGTGTTTGTGTGTGTAAAATGATTGACGTTGGTTGTAATAACCGACCCCAATAATTGTTGGGTGGTACCCGTGTTTGCGTACCCGATCGTTATGTAGTATAATCTTTCAAAGTGAAAATTTTCTAAATATAAAATCGTATATATTTTTATTCGAAGTATTTTATAAAATTACCTTTAATGAGATATACAAATATATCTTTGATTCAACTAATTTTGACGGATAGTTTTCAGTGTACAAAATATGTCTAAAATTCAATCAAGTAAATAATTATTATTCTCGTCAATAATACATTATTTAAAAATATTTTTCACCAACGTCCGTATTTGAGATTGCGTGTTCTTTCAGATATGATTGTATGTGATTATTAAATAATCATTTCATGTTATTATATATATTTATATATAATACTTGAATACTTTCGAAATAACGCGTATATAACATGTGTATTTAAGTTTTAAATATGTCGCTAATTTTGTCCTTTTTGACCGGGTGTCACAATTTTAGAGGTTATTTGATGCATTACATTGAGTAGAAACTGAGTTTATTGTTGATTTGGTTATGAATTCGAGTTAGAGTTCGTGCAGGTCTGAAACTCTGTTTTAAAACTGGTGAACGCGATCCCAGCCTTGTGTCCGGATCGCATTTCATAGTTAAAATGTGTCACAGTCGAGTTTGTTCTTGCGAACGCGATCCCAACCTTTTCCCTGGATTGCGTTCCTCAGTTATATTTTGTCACAATTGAATTTTGAACTAGGGAACGCGATCCCGCCCACGTTTCTGGATCGCGTTCCCAAGTGTAAAACGGTTACAGAATGTTTTCTAAAGGTGAACGCGATCCCACCATTGTTTTCCCGGATCGCGTTTGTCAATGTGTTTTGTAAATTTTGAAATTGCGTGTTTTCAGGGTCGCGAGTATGTGACAAATTTTATTAACTCGGATTGAATTGAAATTAGCATGGTCACTCGAAAACGGTTCAATGGTCTAGGCTCTATTCTAAGAGCCTAGGTAGTTTTTGGTCTTTCGGGGTCATTTGCAGGTCTAAAATGGCATTTTATAGTTTTTGGACATTGTTTCGGGACTTTCTGAATTCATTTCGCATTGGTAATTTTAGTGTAGCTTGAATATTTGTATTATATACATTTCATATGTGGGTTAAAGCATGTAATACTTAATTGTGTGATACTATGTGTTGACATATGCTATATAGTTATAATATCAGTTTATCGTTATTAATGAGTTACTGACTCGTTATTATATTGTGTTCTCAGATAATCAGAAGATTCAGTAATATTAGACCACTGACTAAAGACTGGGAATATCTCAGTGAGTGGTAACTGTATTCTTCAGTTCAACCCAGTTGTAACAGGTTTGGTTACAACGGGTGAACATATATTGTTATTGATATTGATTGTTTAATCATTTGAGTTAAACTTATTGTTGATTGGTTGATTATATTCTGTAATGGCATGATTAATGTGCAATATGTGATTATTGGCCGCTGGGCATATGTGTATTATTGGGAGGTCAACATTGGTTGGGTTTGTTGCTATTGTTTCAAACTATCGGTAAATCACTGTGATGGCATACCAGTGGTTTAAAGTGTTCTTGCGATAGCATACCAAGAACCGCCGGTCCTCTTTGTTGTTGGGTGTTATTGTTTATTTGTTGTAAGATTTGTTATTTCTGGATTAAACTGTCGGATACAGTTCCATTCACTTAGCTGTGAGCTAATCCCACCATGTTTTACATTTTGCAGATTTTGGTTAGATGACTGACATGGCAGGTGTAACATCCTCGATTTGGGCCTAGTAGAAATATGGTATTTTCATCACTTTCTTGTATTTAATTGTATTTAGAAATAATTGGTATTATTTGGATAATTTAAATTAATAGGTCAAATGATCAAATGATTTATTGTGTTAGATGAATTATTAATTGTTTTAAATTAATTTAGTTGACGGTATAATAAAATGTATTTCTCGCAAATAGTTTTTGGGTTCCAGATAATAGATTTGGAACGGGTATATGATTACACTGCATGTTAATTGGACTTGATTGAAATGTCGGCCATTTTCCATTTCACTGATCTTATTCTCTCTCACACTCTCTCTCAAGAACACATGCACCAAAAAGCAATTCCCAATCCGATTTTCATCTTGTTGAATCTGTGATTTTGTGTTACAACTGAATCTATCATCATCTCCTTCATCTTGTTTATTTACTTCCCTCTTCTAATTGTACGTTTGAGTTATTTAGAGCTCTTGAGGTTTACTTGATGAATTAGGTTACAAATTGATGCATAAATGAAATGTAATACTTGAATGATTAAAAGTTACTGAAATTTTTTAACTCTCCTCATTGTCATCTTGTGTGTATCTGAATTTTAGGGTTTATTGTACTCCATTTTCATGTTATGAATGAGTTGGTCATTTAGGTTGAAAACATGATGCATGTACCTAATTTGAAGTTTGATGATGCTATTTGTTATTGTGTTATGTTTATAGATGTTACTTGAGGTCAATTGCTAGATGATTTCGTGTTTGGTGATTAAATTGTATGAAATTGGAGTTTTTGGTTCGTGCTGTGTAATTGCAGGTCTGAGACCCTGGTTTAAAACGTGCGAACGCGATCCAGCTACCTCGCCCGGATCGCGTTCCACAGTTAAAATTGGTCATAGTACGTTTTGTTCATAGGAACGCGATCCTGACCCTAACCCGGATCGCGTTAATACGTGTATTTTGCCACAATTTGATTTTGTTCTATGGAACGCGATCCAGCTCCATATCCCGGATCGCGTTTGTAAGTGAAAATTTGTAACAGAATATTTTGTACTGTGGAACGCGATCCAGCCACTCCTAACCCGGATCGCGTTTGCTAGTTATAATCTGACGAATTTGACAACTTGTGACTTATGTACCTATGTTATTTAACTAGTAATGAAAGTATAGTATAATCAATTAATTGACATTATATGCATGGTTAGATTGTAATAAACTTGATACAAGAATCTAATTCGGGTTTTGATTTTGTTCTCAGATAAACCGAAGACTCAATAAGATAAGACCTTTGAGTGGAGACGGTGATAGTTAAGGGTGAGTGGATCTTGGACTCTCAGTCTAAGTTAGTTGTAACAACATGGTTACAACGGGTAAACTGGATATATTGCAGTGATTGCTTAGATAATATATTGCCATAATGGTTATCCCTTGAATGATTATTGGTGTCCTATATGTTATGATAAATGAGGACTATTTGAATTGTCGGGGGGTCAACTAATGTGTTGAGTTTGGGTACTATTACTTTGGACTAACGTAAGTGCTTTGTACATGTGTTGAACACTGAAATTATGTTGTATGTAGTAATAGTACCAAACTATCGGTTTAACCTCTGATTTGGCCTTCAGTTGGTTTTAAGTGTTACTTGAGGAACCACCGCGGCATGAGAGTACCTCAAGGACCACCGATCCTTCTTGATTTGTGTGTAATGCTTGCTGTAGACATTTATTAAGCTAAATTAGATTGATAGTTTTGGATCTATTCACTTAGCTTCGTGCTAATCCCACCTCACTACTTCTTGCAAGGATAACTTTTGATTGTGGGTGGTTTGAAGTATGGGATGACTGGGATGTTTGACAAATCTTTTCTGATTTAGATATGTTTGGATTAAACATTTTGTATCAGATTTTAATATAACACCTAAGTATGTATTTAGCAAATTATGATAATTTGGTATAAAGGTTGTGCGTATTTTGGGTTGCACTATGGAAATGTATTACATGTATCCTATGATGTATTTTTAAATGTTCGCTTCCGTAATGAAAAAAAAAATGTCTTGAAAATTTGGAGGGTGTTATAAGTTGGTATCAGAGCATAGGTTTGGGTGAATTGGACAATAGTAAATGTTCAATCCCAAATCTATTGTGTCAGTCAACATTCAAGGGTGTGGGATTTAGCTATGATAGGATAATTGCTTAGTATGTAGGTACTAACGATTAACGAGTGGTGAGATGTGTTGTAATGCAGGATATGACAGATAATGAGAACCTGACGGCGCCCAAACGGTCGGTCGGGTTTTCACCCCGTCGTCGGACCGTCCGTCCGAGCGCGCGTCGATGGAAGTAAGTTTTAAAATTTATAAAGAGCTGGGGACTCAATTTATAAGTACTACCTATCACACAGGGTGAGTAAGCAGTAAGTATAACTCGAGGTCGTTCTTAAATCGGAGCGAATTGAAACGAAGTGATGCCAAAGATAGAGTTTCGCTTTTATTTTGTGCAGATAGGTAGGTTTTTGGTGGTTTTCTAATTTAATTAACTAACTAATTTAAAAACAGGAAAAGTAAATGAGATAGAGTAGAATCGGTAGCTAGGTAGACAGATAGAGAATTGCGGCAGTTGAAACTTCAATAATCAGTTGCGGGGATGATGCTTATTATAAAGATAATTGGGGACATTTTTAGTTAATAAACAGATACATTATGGGTGTAAACACTAGGACCCTACTCATTCCAATTAAGTACCAGAATTAGTATGTCACGAGACCTAGGCTATCGTGATTCTGATCAGAACAGGCTGCTCAACCCCCCACACTGTCTTTTTGGACAAGTGACCCTTCAAGGGTGCAGGAATAAGGTAACAGACTGCCGCTTGGGTTATTCTGACCGTTCTTAACACCTAAATGTAAATGCCATTTCCTAAATATGTTCAGATTATTAACTTGTTATTCTAAACTATCAGTTTTGTAGAGTCTGGGGGTTTTAAGAACTCCGAACCACTGCTGGGCTTGACTTTCATCTCCAGACTCATTCCTTACGTTTTATTAGTTCAACTACTTCTGTCATGATCTAGCCTCTCCTTTGCAATCAGTCATTCAGCCCTAGGAACGCCAGCGGGGTACAATGCAACTCCTTTCACAGGGTACTAACCTAGGAACCGTTACGATGTACCGCACTTAGACAATACTATCGAAGTGTTTCCATAGCTTCAGTTACAGGGGTAGCCTTACGGTGTACTGTGCACTTCCACAGCTATATTGGTTTCTAGGCCATATTCTAGGGTTTCTAGGTAATCCACATTGCCAGCACAAACGGCTTTTTCCGGAGCTTTCACGTTGTAATCCACCAGTGGTGTTTACAAAGCTATACTCAGTATTATAGCCGGATTACAGGGACAAACACGGCTTCTTTACTATAACACAGATAACTTCCTACTGTACCTAGAATTGATCAGGTTCTAAGCCTAAAGTAGTAGTCACGCGAAGGACTGGAAAGGGTGATCCATAGCTAGGTCTAGATGCATGATAAGTATAGACATAACAAATATAACAACTCCCAATTATATAGATTTAAAGATTAATTCAACATCATCCCTACTTCTAATTATCTACATTTCAACAACCGCAACAGCACACTACTCAACAAACATGGCAATAATAACATACATTATACAAACAGGCAGAAATAATTCGGACATAGTATAAGTATGAAAAGAGAGATATCACCAGTAAAATTGAGCAGAGTAACAGCTGAAAAGAAAAGACCGAGTCTTGCACCAAGAATGCTTCTTATTACACCGTGATTACAATACCAGCTTCTCTCTCTCTCTACTGCTAACCAACTACCTATCTAACTCTCTCTCTCTAGAGAGAGAAACTCTAGAGAGAGAAAATACCTAAACTATTCTAGAGAGAGACTAAAAATATAATAATATAAGAAACGAAGAATTGAAGTGTGTTGAATGTTGTAGAATGTGTAGTTGTAGAATTGTTTTGAAATGATGAGAATGAGGCTAGTATTTATAGAGAACGCACGACCGTATCCGTAGACCGTATCCAAAACTCAAAATGCACGACCGTATCGCAAGGGCAAATAAAAATCAGATTTTTATCACCCAAACGCACGATACGGCTGAGTTAGGGTGAATACGGGCAAACTGGACCGTATACGGCTGTGCACAGGGTGAATACGGGCAAACTGGACCGTATACGGCCAGGCATAGGCCGTATACGGCCTACACAGACCGTATACGGTCTAGGTCCAGCCGTATATGGCCTGGACCAGCCGTATACGGCCTGGTTCAGCCGTATCCGGCTTCTTCGGTTCTCTGTTTCTTCGTTCGGGCGTAACTTCTTCGTCGTTTATCCGTTTTGAGCGTTCTTTATACCCACGTGATTGTATTTTCCTAACGAAGAGAATGACATAAGTTAGAGGTCATAACTCGGAGCATAGCTTAAAGTGCATTGGATTGAGTGAACGGTGGTGTGATAAAGCAGTTTTGCCCGGTTTCTTATGTTTTTCTTGCCATTTTTAGTGATTTTTCAAACATCAACTCCGTTTTGACTTAGTTAACAAAACTTTATGAATAATGTCCTTTTAAGCATGTTTTTGTTAACTTTATGCCTAAAATGTGGAAGATAACGTACGTAAAAACATGACTTTTTACGTGTTATCAGAACCCGACCGTTACTTTCATCAATGTTCCGGTATCCGATATCTCTCCTCCTGAAACCCAAAATGTTAGTCAAGGACAAACCGGTACTTCCTTCGCGGCCAAGGATATGAGCCAAGAGGATTATATGTTGCACTTAGAGGGGGAAAATGTGAGACTTAAAGCTATCGAGCAACAGTTTTTAGAACAACAAGCCCGGTTATCTCAGCAGTTTCCTCAGAATTCACCACCAGTTTATAGCACTGTACCACCTACTCTAGTGTCATCTCAGACTCCTTCATCATTACCGCACTACCACCAGCAACCTCATGGAAATGTCTTTAAGACATCGGCCCCATTTGCATCTTCTGGGCCATCGGGGTTTCAGTTTCCGGTATTTCCTCCGCCATTTCACCATAAAGTTTGTTCTTTTAAGACATTTAAATCTAGTGGACCATCAGATTATTATGGAAGTTCAAATCCCTCCGTAACTTTGGATTGGTTGAGGGATGTTGAAAGGAAATTTGAGCTATGTAGGTGTGAAGAGGAAGTCAAAGTTCCTTATGCGGTTCAGCTTCTCAAGGGTCCGGCGATGGGGTGGTGGGATTCCATTACCTCCCATTTGACTCCTCAACAAAGGGCATCTATTGGATGGTCCGATTTTTATAATGAGGTTTGCAAAAAGTATTGCTCGGGATATGATATGACCCGTATTCGACGTGAGTTTTTGGATATGCAATTGACGGATAATATAACAATGGACGACCTTATTGCCCAATTCTCTGAAAAGCTGAGGATTGTGCACCAATGGGTGCCAGATGAGAGGACTAAAATTGATCATTTTGTTGGTATGTTGCCCCATGCTTATCGGACAACTGTTAGACTTGCGGGTACTCTTAACCAAGCTTTCGAGTTAGCCCGTTCTGTGGATGGTGATGTTAGGGCTCAAGGATTAGAGGTGAAGGACAAGTCCCCAGTGAAATCCAAAGGGGAGTCTTCGGGTAGTCCGGGGAAGAAAAAGTGGCATGGTTCTTTCCGTGGTAAAAAACTAGGTTCGAGTAGTGGTGCTATAGTGGATAAATCTAGCTGGTGCACTAATTGAAAATCAAAACATACGGGTCCTTGCACTCCACAAACGGTTAGGTGCATCAAGTGTGGGCAGTTTGGCAATGATATTAAAGATTGCACTTTCCCTAAGCCTGTGTGTTGGAATTGTCGCAAGGAAGGTCACCGTTCGGGTTTGTGTCCGGAGGCGGGGAGACAGAAAACGGGTACGGTCGGAGGTTCTTCATCTTCTGGCCAGAAAAGAAAGAATCCTCCTTTGGCAACGGACAGGGCTTTCCAAATGACAGCCGATGAAGCTATCAGGACAGAGGACGTCATCACTGGTACTTTTCTTGTAAATTATGTACCGGCATGTGTCTTATTTGATTCTGGAGCTAATTGTTCGTTCATATCCAAGTCCTTTTGTGATAAATTGAAATTGACTCCCTCTGTTATTACAAATCCTATTGAGGTTGAAGTAGCAGATGGTAAAATGGTCCCGGTTACCACATCGGTGACTGGAGCTAGTATTTTGATTGAAGTCCATAGTTTTCCTGTCTCTTTTCTTTTGATGCCCATTCCTGGATTTGATGTGGTATTGGGAATGGATTGGTTGAGCCAAAATAAGGCCAACATTGATTGCCATAGAAAGCTAATAAGACTTCCTACCTCGGATGAGTCATATGTCGTGGCTCGGGGTCAGCGGGTAAGTGGTAGTATTCCCTTGATTTCAATGATGAAAGCTAGAAAATCTCTAGCTAAGGGGTGTGAATCATACTTGGCCTATGTTGTTAACGCTAAATTAGAAAAGAAAAAGGTCACAGACGTCCGAGTGGTATCGGAATACTCGGATGTCTTTCCCGATGAATTGCCCGGCTTGCCTCCTATTAGATATGTAGAGTATAGAATTGAATTGATTCCCGGTTCTATTCCTATAGCGAAAGCTCCTTATAGATTAGCTCCCTCCGAAATTCGTGAAATGATGAGTCAAATTCAGGAGTTGCTAGATAAAGATTTTGTTAGACCTAGTTCCTCTCCTTAGGGTGCGCCCGTGTTATTTGTGAAAAAGAAGGATGGCACCTTTCGGATGTGTATTGACTATAGGGAGTTGAATAAAAGAACCGTAAAGAATAAGTACCCTTTGCCCCGAATTGATGAACTGTTTGACCAATTGCAAGGGTCCTCGTGTTTTTCAAAAATTGATTTGAGATCGGGTTATTACCAAGTGCGGGTTTGTGATGAGGATATTCCTAAGACAGCTTTCCGCACTAGATACGGTCATTACGAGTTTCTTGTTATGCCTTTTGGGTTGACTAATGCTCCGGCAATCTTCATAGATTTGATGAATAGAGTTTGTAGACCTTTTCTTGATAAGTTTGTTATAGTATTCATTGATGATATCTTAGTGTATTCTAAATCTGAGACTAATCATGAGATGCATTTGCGATTGGTTCTTGATACTTTGAGAAATGAGCAATTGTATGCTAAATTTTCGAAATGCGAGTTTTGGTTGCATGAGGTACAGTTTTTGGGTTACATCATTTGTGAGGATGGAGTTAAAGTGGATCCATCTAAAATTGAGGCCGTCATGAATTGGCAAGCGCCTAAGTAACCTTCTGAAATTAAGAGTTTCCTTGGATTAGCGGGATATTACCGGAAGTTCATAAAGGATTTTTCTAAGATTGCGGGTCCTTTGACTAAATTAACTAGAAAGAATATAAAGTTTCAGTGGACTGAGCAGCAGGAATCGGCTTTTCAGATTTTGAAACAGTTATTGTGTCAGGCTCCGGTTTTAGCAATGCCTAACGGGTCCGATGATTTATTATGTATTGTGACGCATCTTCTGCAGGTTTGGGTTGTGTTTTAATGCAACGAGACCGTGTTATTGCCTATGCTTCACGTCAATTGAAACCTCATGAGATTAATTATCCTACCCATGACTTGGAACTAGCGGCAGTGGTTTTCGCCTTGAAAATTTGGAGGCACTACCTTTATGGCACGAAATGTGTCATTTGTACGGATCACAAAAGTCTTCAGTATATGTTCACTCAGAAAGAGCTCAATATGCGACAACGGCGATGGTTAGAACTGATCAAAGACTATGATTGTGAGATTCGTTACCACCCGGGTAAGGCCAATGTTGTGGCGGATGCGTTAAGTCGGAAAGGAAAATCAGAAAAGGTTTGTTTTATGCGTTTGGAGGTTTCTTCGGATTTGATTGATCAATTGAAAGTGGCTCAAATAGAGACATTGAGGGATAATAACTTGAAATCTGAGGTTATGTTAAAAAGGAAGGATTTATTAATTGATGATTCTCGGGGTTTGAAGACCTTTCAATCCCGACTTTGGGTTCCCTTGCTTAGAGGACTTCGAGATGTGATCTTGTTGGAGGCACATAAATCTAAGTTGTCGGTTCATCCCGGAAGTACTAAGATGTATTATGATTTGAAACCGTTGTATTGGTGGCCTACTTTGAAATTGGACGTAGCTCGGTTTGTGGAATCTTGTCATATTTGCTCGCAGGTAAAGGCCGAACATCAAAAACCATATGGAGCTTTGAAACAACTTGAGATTCCCGAGTGGAAATGGGAGCATATTACCATGGATTTTGTAACCAAATTGCCTCGAACTGTTAAGGGCAACGATATGATTTGGGTAATCGTTGACAGATTAACCAAGAGTGCTCACTTTCTTGCTACTTGTGAGACGGCATCTTTGAGAAAGTTAGCACAGTTGTATATTAATGAGGTGGTTTCTAGACATGGAATTCCGTTGTCCATTGTTTCCGACAGAGATTCTCGGTTTGCATCGGGGTTTTGGAAAAGTTTACAGCGGGAATTGGGTTCTAGAGTAAATTTGAGTACGGCTTATCATCCTCAGACTGATGGTCAGTCTGAGCGGACTATTCAGACCTTAGAGGACATGTTGCGGGCATGTGTTTTGGAATTTGACGGGTCGTGGGATTCTCACTTACCTTTGGTTGAATTCGCCTATAATAATTCTTTTCACTCTAGTATAGGAATGCCACCTTATGAAATGTTGTATGGTCGTCGATGTAGAACACCCACTTGTTGGTTAGAGGCGGGTGAGAAACAATTTGCGGGTCCAGACTTAGTGCAAATTACTGCCGACAAAATAGCCATAGCCCGTGATAAATTGAAGACGGCCCGTGATAGGCAAAGGCAATATGCCGATCCGCGTCGTCGACCCGTGTCATTTGTAGAGGGTGAATTGGTTTATTTGAAAGTTTCACCTTGGAAGGGTGTTATTCGGTTTGGGAAATGTGGTAAGTTAGCCCCTAGATATATTGGACCGTTTAAAATTCGACATGTCTTCAATGATCAAACGGTGTCGTTAGATCTTCCTTCTGAATTGGCGGGTATTCATGATACCTTTAATGTGTGTTACTTAAGGAAATGCAATGTGGATGACCAATCTCAAGTTCTTCCATTGCGAGACTTGTAGAAGAACCCCTAGAGTTGTTAGACCGTAAGGTGACTAAACTTCGAAAGAAGGATATCCCAATGGTGTTGGTTAAGTGGAATCATAGTTTGGGTCCAAACCTTACATGGGAGACCGAGTCTATCATGAGGATGCGTTATCCTAGTCTTTTTGAGCATGGCGAGATTTCGGGGACGAAATCTCCTTAAGGCGGGAAGATTTGTAACATTCTCGATTTGGGCCTAATAAAAATACGGTATTTTCATCACTTTCTTGTATTTAGAAATAATTGGTATTATTTGGATAATTTAAATTAATAGGTTAAATGATCAAATGATTTATTGTGTTAGATGAATTATTAATTCTTTTAAATTAATTTAGTTGACGGTATAATAAAATGTATTTCTCGCAAATAGTTTTTGGCTTCCAGACAATAGATTTGGAACGGGTATATGATTACACTGCATATTAATTGGACTTGATTGAAATGTCGACCATTTTCCATTTCACTGATCTTATTCTCTCTCACACTCTTTCTCAAGAACACATGCACCAAAAAGCAATTCCCAATCTGATTTTCATCTTGTTGAAGCTGTGATTTTGTGTTACAACTGAATCTATCATCATCTCCTTCATCTTGTTCATTTACTTCCCTCTTCTAATTGTACGTTTGAGTTATTTAGAGCTCTTGAGGTTTACTTGATGAATTAGGTTACAAATTGATGCATAAATGAAATGTAATACTTGAATGATTAAATGTTACTGAAATTTTTTAACTCTCCTCATTGTCATCTTGTGGGTATCTGAATTTTAGGGTTTATTGTACTCCATTTTCATGTTATGAATGAGTTGGTCATTTAGGTTGAAAACATGATGCATGTACCTAATTTGAAGTTTGATGATGCTATTTGTTGTTGTGTTATGTTTATAGATGTTACTTGAGGTCAATTGCTAGATGATTTCGTGTTTGGTGATTAAATTGTATGAAATTGGAGTTTTTGGTTCGTGCTGTGTAATTGCAGGTCTGAGACCCTGGTTTAAAACGTGCGAACGCGATCCAGCTACCTCGCCCGGATCGCGTTCCACAGTTAAAATTGGTCATAGTACGTTTTGTTCATAGGAACGCGATCCTGACCCTAACCCGGATCGCGTTAATACGTGTATTTTGCCACAATTTGATTTTGTTCTATGGAACGCGATCCAGCTCCATATCCCGGATCGCATTTGTAAGTGAAAATTTGTAACAGAATGTTTTGTACTATGGAACGCGATCCAGCCACTCCCAACCCGGATCGCGTTTGCTGGTTATAATCTGACGAATTTGACAACTTGTGACTTATGTACCTATGTTATTTAACTAGTAATGAAAGTATAGTATAATCAATTAATTGACATTATATGCATGGTTAGATTGTAATAAACTTGATACAAGAATCTAATTCGGGTTTTGATTTTGTTCTCAGATAAACCGAAGACTCAATAAGATAAGACCTTTGAGTAGAGACGGTGATCGTTAAGGGTGAGTGGATCTTGGACTCTCAGTCTAAGTTAGTTGTAATAACATGGTTATAACGGGTAAACTGGATATATTGCAGTGATTGCTTAGATAATATATTGCCATAATGGTTATCCCTTGAATGATTATTGGTGTCCTATATGTTATGATAAATGAGGACTATTTGAATTGTCGGGGGGTCAACTAATGTGTTGGGTTTGGGTACTATTACTTTGGACAACGTAAGTGCTTTGTACATGTGTTGAACACTGAAATTATGTTGTATGTAGTAATAGTACCAAACTATCGGTTTAACCTCTGATTTGGCCTTCAGTTGGTTTTAAGTGTTACTTGAGGAACCACCGCGGCATGAGGGTACCTCAAGGACCACCGATCCTTCTTGATTTGTGTGTAATGCTTGCTGTAGACATTTGTTAAGCTAAATTAGATTGATAGTTTTGGATCTATTCACTTAGCTTCGTGCTAATCCCACCTCACTACTTCTTGTAGGGATAGCTTTTGATTGTGGGTAGCTTGAAGTATGGGATGAATGAGATGTTTGACAAATCTACTCTGATTTAGATATGTTTGGATTAAACATTTTGTATCAGATTTTAATATAACACCTAAGTATGTATTTAGCAAATGAAAATATGATAATTTGGTATTAAAGGGTTGTGCGTATTTTGGGTTGCACTATGGAAATGTATTACACGTATCCTATGATGTATTTTTAAATGTTCGCTTCCGTAATGAAAAAAAAAATGTCTTGAAAATTTGGAGGGTGTTATAGCATGGGTACTGGATGGATGTTTGACTAATGTGGCGTCAACTCTGATATTTTGGGTTAATCAATGAAATATTTTGGAAACTTATTCAGCACATATTAATAACTTAGTTTAGGAATGTAACTATTTTGAAACGCTAAACCTTTGGGTAAATTTTGGATATACACATGTAATTAAGCAAGTACATATGATATGTACGTGTTTTTGGTTTGAAAAGTTTGGGACTCGCGCTTTCGGTATTAAAGTAATATAAAATGCATTAGTAAATTATTGGGGTGTTATATTTGCCAAATACACATGTACATGTTGTATATAGTAAAACACGTTAAAATGACCATATATGATTATTAAGTAAAAAAGACAAAAATAAAATTACATTTTTGCAATCACATAGTTAAGAACAAATTATGATAAGTAATGCTAAATAAGTTTACTTATGGAGACTTAAGAGTAGTATTAACTTTCTAATTGGTTAAATTTTTTTTTCTTTTAATTTTTTCAATCATTTTTCCATATCCACATATATATATATATATATATATATATATATAGAGAGAGAGAGAGAGAGGGAGGGAGAGGGGGGGGGAGAGAGAGAGACTCGGGATCCTATGAGTACTACAGGAGTCTGTGAGAACGGTTCCAATTTTTCTTTTAATCCAAAATCCTGATTTTGGAGGTGACGTTTTTATAAATATTTTGAACTTCTATCATGATGGCATTTTCATAATTATTGTAAAATTTTATTAACCTTCACAATTAACTTCTATTGTTAATTTTTTTTTTTTTTTTCATTCACAAGGTTTTACATGTGTGATTTTTTTTAGTTTTTATTTTGATTTTGCTTTTATCATCAGTATATTTACGTTAGTATATGATGATGATGATAATAATAATAATAATAATAATAATAATAATAATAATAATAATAATAATAATAATAATAATAATAATAATAATATGAATTGATGAACCTAAACTTGATATACGTAGTTGTGTTTGGTATTCGATGTGTTAATGAAAATAACAATGATTACCTGTTTTTTACATATTCGATTAATATGAATTCTAAATTTGCTTTACATAAGTTTTGTATAATGTGAATCTTTGTTTTCTATTAATGGAATGTATCTTTTTTCGTTTCACATAAGTTTTGTATAATGTGAATCTTTGTTTTATATCGATGGAATATATCTTTTATTGATTCACGTAAGTTCGTATACTGTGAAGCTTTATTTGGTATCGATGGAATATATCTTTTATTGCTTCACATAAGTTTTGGATGATGTGAAGATTTATTTTGTATCGATGGAATGCGTCTTTTAGTGCTTCACAAAAGTTTGTATAATATGAAACTTCTTTTATATTGATCAACCCAAAGTATGCTAAATGTGAAGGTTAAAAAATAGCTTTATCATTTCAATAAAGTTTTGTGAACATTAAATTTTTTTCCACAACTGCAAAATTGTTGTGTACCAAAATTATTTTATGTTTCATAGTAAAGATAAATTGTGAATGAAAAATGAAGTTCCACTTATTTATCAAAATGTCACCACATTTTTCTAGACTTCTTAATAATTACAAAATGTCACCTCCATTTTTGACCATTAATTTTAAATGGATGACTATGATTGGTTCTCACTTTTCTCACGGATATCTTGTTCTTATATTATACAGTAAGTAGCATATTATTAAAATTAAATGAAGCTTTAATTATATGTGTATTTAAATTACACATACAATTAATTAATATATAATGATGTTGTAAATTTGGTATATGAAGTAAAAAATTATTGATGTTAACTAAAATACCATTTCCTCTTGGTTATGGACTTGATGTACTTTTGGATAGTGCTACTGCCTACACGTACACACTGTAAATTTGAATTGATTTATACGTTGTGGGTGAACATGCTTGTTGCAGGCGGTGAAAATGAGCATGCACTAATTTACGTAGACAACATATATATAATACTTGTACAACCCCTATATTTGGCCTTCATTGGGGCGTACAGAAACTACTGTCTCATAACGTAAATTAACAACTTATTCAGACACTTAAATTTCGATAAAAGCATAAATTATATATCTTGTAAGTTGTAGTAACTAATTGTGATTAACATAAGGATTTTGTTAACAACGTCATGTAAGGTTGCGTTGTTAATAAATTTGGACACACATGTTTTGATTGTACCTCAATCAAGATTCGGAAAGGTAAACCAAAATTAGGAGACAATGTTGAACTACTCCGTATAATAATAATACATATATACGAGTACAAGTGTTGATTGATGTCTAAATGTTTTAAAGTCTTAATAAGAACCCTAAGCGTTGTAGTTAACGTATGCACGAAAACAAAACTCAATGGCGGAAGTTAATCTGTTAATATTCATTCAATAAACCTAAGTTTGTTCATTTACAGCAAGACAAGAACAAACAACTACTCAATAGCAGGGTTAAAGATCTAACATTATGTATTGATTGATCAACAATAAAACATAAGATTCTTGACATTTTCAAGAACTTTTGGGAGCGGGGCGGTTTTCGGTGGGCCACGTCTAGTAAATCCCAACGAGCCACCGGTCCGATCAAGGTACAATCGTCCTCTATAAGCAGCCAAATGAGCATAATAACATGGTGGCACCAATGAAACAGGTTTAGTACACCTCACAAAAGTAAAGCAAAGATTATAAACCAGTTTTTGTAATTCATCCGAAGTAAACTCATTTTCATCCCATAAAATGTGATAATGAGTTGGTCGGCTCGTACCCTTGACACCCCAATGACTGCATAGATAGAAATCAAATTCTTTTGGGTGAGTGATGACGGAATCCACCACCGTCCCTGGTGGTACATTCTCGTCGGAAAACACACTTCGGCCATTATTAGACTCTGCTGGAAACAGCCTTGTGTGGTGCCGTTTCTGAACCACAGCAAACGTGATCGGTGGGTTGTATCCAGTGAACCGTGAACACGCAACACGAATAGCTTGTAATTCCTCTTGAAGCACCTTTTGAAACTGGGTTTCACTAACACCATCGCGGAAGAAAATCAATCGTTTGGGAAGCTTCGAAAGCTCCCGAACAAAATCATGAAGTATCTCTTCCACCATTGAGCTTAAATCTTGAATTATTTCTTGCCGGTGAGTCTGAGACCGCATTTTCGAAACGTACTTATTTGCCGCAGGCCAGTTCACTGACCCGACAACGGCAGCAACCGATGGGCTGAAATCATCTAACGGATGCGGGTGCGTAACGTCCGCACCCAAAAACATTACCGGCTCATCGAGCGTCAAAAGCCGTGGGATGTGAGCTGGTAATGATGTGTACAATGCCACCGTGCACCCACCGATTTTTGCATTAATTTTTAGTGCCAAGTTCGCTAGAAACTGCGAGCTCAATCTTGAGAGATTTTGATATAAACAACACTGGCTCATAACCCCGATGGTAGTTTCACTTATTCGCTTCAAATCTGCATACCCTTTGTGTTTCTTCTCCATAACACAGATTAATAGTTGCAGATTACCGTTTGCAGCCTTTTGAATCGTCTTGATCTTTGATTCCAGAAGAGATACATTGTTAAGAACTTGCATTGACTCAAACTGTGGCCTTGTGACTGTCTTTTTGTTGAGAAAGATCCCCAACTGTTCACATCTTTGAGTTAACCGATCGATGAATTTTGGGATTATTGATTTTTGCTCACTTGTGCCACCGAAACTAATCAAAGCCCATCTCCCAATTCGGCTCCCTTCAAACACTTGGCTGCCGGAAAAGTTCCATTGACGATCATGACGAGAAGGGAACAAATTCGTAACCTCGCCACCGTCTCCAAGTTTTAGCTTTGGTGGTCGGAGAATTCGTCCGGTTAATTTTGTCATCTCCTTCATAACACGAAGGTTGAATTCTCCTGCTTGATGTCCACTGTCGCAATGATAAAATATATTGAAATATTAGAGGTGGCAAGATGCGCAGTAGTGTGTCATTTAATTGGATTGGATCAGCCTGAATAGCACTTTTTACGATTATCTAAAATTCGATAGCTAAACTAAAGAAAAGCAACAGATTTTACTAACAACACTTAAGTAATTCATCTGATTGTAAGCTAATATTAAGGACTTATGTGTGTATATGGGGAGGTTAAAAGGTACATATGAAATATATGATCAATTAAATGTCCTTGAGAAGTTTATAATGTGTTAATTGGGTTTTAACAAAATATGATACACAGTTGAGTATTGAATAAAAGATTTCCAAAAATTGTACTCCTTATAAAACATTTCGCGAAACAAACATATATGACCAGGGTCAACTTTCTGTTTGAAATGTTTGTCTCAATTGAACTGTACATAAAACATATAGGAGTAGTAATTTTTCTAATCTAATCCATCTGACCCATTTAAGATAAACACAACCCAAACAAAATATCAAATTAAACAATTGCCAAGTATGGAGTATGTTTAGATAACAAAAAGGATGATACCTTGATGGACCAAAGGGTCCAGCCATGACTCCATCAATGATCGCCTTCCGTTCTCGTGGTTTTTGACAACCCATTTTCAGGATTTTCGCAGTTTGATCATCGGAAAGTTTTCCAAGATACTTTTGACCTTCACAAACGACACAAAGCTCCATTGGAAGATAACACGGCCTTCTTCTACTTGTCTGCAAGCATGGTAGATTCCTATATTGTATCTCATAATTATACTGTTCTTTAAAGTAACTCAAAATCCACAAAGTCTCCCCATTACGATCTCGAAACGAAAGATTCTCAGTCGATTCATCAGTCAAGCAGTGAACTTTATATCTTTGCACAGTATCCCTGTGACAAACAAACACTTTAACATTCTTCAACGCTTTTTCGACTTCTTTCTTTTCATCAGCAGTTAACCCCACCGTTTTTCGTTCAGAAAGATCGTTTAAAAACGACAATCTTTTCGCTAAATAGGGAATCACACCTATACTTTCATGAAATGCAGTGACTGTTAAGTCTACATTAAGTGCCAACCCTTGTTGTGTTGGCCTGAGACTTTGGAAAAAACCTCGAAGCCCAATTGCTCCGCCACCGATATCCTTAGCACCGCCCATGGCGGTCGAGTAAAGTGACCGTCCTAACGGGGTGCATTCGGACAAAGGGTTTTCGCGTAAAACAACATCTAGAGCTTGTAAATAGTCTTGTGGAAGTGGGGTTGATTCTTTATGTTCTTTACTCAAGTATTTACTCAAATCTTTCCCATTGAGTTTTGACACAATCTTAATGTTAACCCTAAAAAGCTTCAATCTTTCTTCATTTTCTTTACAATTTTGGGGAATTAAATGACTACCCATTTGAATTGGGATGTTAATAAAGAGTTCTAGCCTATCTTTTTCGAATTCAACTGAGCTAAAAAGATTTCTCCGGCCGTCGTAGCTCGGGTTTCCGCCGGAAAATGTGGTGGGATTTTGATCGACAATTTTTTGTTTGATTAATCTTGCAATGTCTTTTGAAGGTTTTGGGGAGATTTCTACATCATAGTGGTAAATTTGTTGTGATGGGTCGAATTCAACTAGAAAATGATTAGCTAAAAGTGAGATTTTTGTTCCTTCTGACCCGCCGGAATCTGGTCTTCTTGCCACCGTTAACGGCGGTGAAAACGGTGGTGGTGATACGTTCTTAACTAGTTTTACTTCATCTTTCTTGACGACTCCCATTGATGAATTAACTATTCTCGGAATCACCTCCAGAGCTATTTAGATTATAAACAAATTACACCATTATGGGTCACATTTAATTAAAAAAAAATCATACAAAAGAGACAAAAACACATCAAAATCATGATATTTGGTAGGACAAAAATTTTAGCATTCAACAAGAAAAAAGACATGAATGCAAGAGATAAGATTCTGTCTCTATTTACCCAAATATTCTTGAAAAAAACAAGATTTTTTGTTTTTGAAAACAAGAATTTAGTAAAAAAAATGGAATCTCGAACACATGTTTACCAATGCTTGACAAATCAATCAAAATCCTTGTCTGGGATTTCATAAAATAAAATAAAACTAAAGATAAACAAAAAAACAGAGCCCATATTGATCAAAAGCCCTAAAAACATATTTACAGACAAATGCTTAAAAGTTAGCAAAAAGAAAGTATATACAATTAAATAATTTAATCAAATCAAAGTTAATGATATAGTACATAAAAAGAAAATGGGTTTGGTCACCTGTTTGATCCGAAGCAACAAGAAGTGGTGGATTATGATGATGATTTTGCTTCCTTTGAGGTTTGCGAAAATGGGGTTTTGGTGTGAAGGCATGGTTTAGCGGCGGAGATAGGGCGGAGTAGGGTGGCGGCAGTGGAAGAAGTGGTGGAGAAAGTGAAGGAGATGGGTAAAGATTTTGATTGAATAAACCAAAATTCTTGTTTGAATGATGAAAAAGGTTAACATAGTGTGGATAGTTAAGATGAAAAAGATGATGATAATAATGAGTGGGATTACTATGATTATGATTATGATTATGATTATGAAGTGTTGTTGTTTTTGGTGTGTAGTTTTTCTTGTCTGTTTGTTCCATGGTGTGATTGTGGGGAGAGCAAAAAGTTGCAGGTTTTGCATGAAAGGCTGGAAGGATGGGTGTATATGTAGGTAATATAAGGGCAAATGAGTTTTTGTCTGTGAAAACAGAAGGGAACTAGGAATAGTAATAGAAGAAACTAACTGCACTTATTGCAGTGAGAGAGAGAGAGAGAAGAGATGTTAATGGTGTAATCTTCTTGAAGAGAAAAAAGGTAGTAAATGTGATCTTTTTTGATATTTGTATTGTTTATCTATTTTGCCCTTTGCACTTTTTATTATATAGGACTATTTAAATTTGAGTAAGGCGACTCCCATATGTTTTCGAATCATTTCCAAATTAATTATGTCATCTCAATGTTACGTTATATTTTTACTAACTCATTCACAACTGATTACTCATTATCATTAACGACTAAACACTTCATTCTTTTGGACCCCACATTTACTAATATACCACCGTTTATATACCCTAAACAAAAAATATCACGTGAGCCCCATAGACATGCAACCGATTTGCAATCGGTTATCCGATTATCAAACGAAAGTGATTGAACCGATGATACCAAAATGCAAATCGGTTAACAACCGGTTTGCAAGTGAAACTCCCGTTGGGAGTGACCTAACAAGTTACATTTTTCATCCATCTACTTGTAACACTTTACATAAGTTATACTCATTGTTTATAATTGTCAATATTTGTATTTGGCTTTTGCATTGTTGCAAAACGCTCGTTATGTTATCGTGTGATGCTCCAACAACCAAGGTAAAAAAAAAAAAAAAAAAGTTTGAATGACCACTCATATTTCACCATCACTAACTGTTGTTGCTTCATGCACGACAAGTCTACAACAACTACCGCTCATGCTCTATCACCATTTTTTATCATCATGCGCATAGATTCTAATTGTGAGCTATATTTTTTTTTCTAACATGTATAATATAGAAGGACAAGGTAGGCACCCGCGAAAAAATTGATCTACTTAGTCTAATTATGGTTTTAGGGCAATTAATTAATGCATTCAGTATAGATACGTACATTGATCTGTGTTTTGAATGATTTTGCATATCGTTACAATTTGATTGAAGCAATGAATCCATAGTTGACGACGTAATTATGCCACATAAGAGATTATCTTAGGATGTGTTGACAGGGCTTTTGAGTGTTTTTAAGCATTTGAGTTTCTACTTTTGATAAGCTTTAGTCCATAAGTTCTATTTGATAACTTATTTGATATCCCCAATAAAAATGGGACTTATTAGACTTATTGAAATAATAAGTTTCGAGAAGCACTCAAAAAGAAACTTCTTGAAGTGTTGAAATAGAGGGTTCAGTCTCAACTTAAGTCACAAGCTTTAGCTTCAATTCTAGCTCAACCCAGTTATTATCAAACTAAACCTTAGAAACTCTTTTTGTAAAGCTTGAGGAAAGATTGCAATGTATGCTTTGTTTTTTGTTTGGATATGAAGTACTCGCTACTTAATGATAAAAAGTTTGTTTGACAAAAGATTAATTAAATAGTTAGACCATCTTTAATCTTTGCCAAGTTGTTACCTTAATATTTAAGAAATTTGGAAATATTAAAGTTGATTTTAGGTACTAACTTATTTTCATGTTCATAGTTTTAAGTAACTATTTATAATTATATGAAGTTGATCATCTATTTTTTTTTTAATTTTCCCTCAAAGCACAACGACGTTCTTCCACTTTTCGACGGCATGGATATGGTTATTTGATTTGGTAATGGGTTAGGAGGTACGGAGTGTACGCCCATCAAGTCAATAACATCCCTGACCCAAAGCAATTGTGAAAACAGTCATGAGTCTAAAGGAGACAAAAATAGTCAAAAATAGACATTAGTCTATTTTAGGCTGGATTAGTCCAAAATAGACTATACAGTGGCTTAATAGTCTGAAATGGACTGAATTAGTCTAACTTAGACGGAAGTCCGAATTAGTCTAAAATTAGACTATCTAGTGGTGTAATAGTCTAATTATGGACGTAACGGGTCAAGAGGTTATTTTGACCCATTGTGACTGTTGGTTATCCTAACTGATAGGAGTTTATGGTCTTAATGATTATGAATATCTAAAGGCTGGAATTGCAAGAGATCAATGATAGATTTAATTGGACAATTAACACCAATTAACTTCATGGATTGTTGGGTGCTCTTATAAGGATAAGTATTTCACATGAGAGAAGAAAACACAACAAGAAATACTCTCTAGCACCAGGATTTTGTTTTGTTGCCTCAAACAAGAACACCACATTTTGTCTTATCCCAAAATAAAATTCGTGTAACCCAAGGCATATAGGGTCGAATTGTTGTTTTCGGAAAGTGATAACACGATTCAAAGTGATATCCACCATTGAAATCTTTACCCGTTACACAATTACCTCCAACATTCCACTTTTCGACGGCATCTATAACAACACCTGTCACATAACGCACGACACTGCTTTTTACCTTTTTTTTACTCCCACACACAATTATTTAAAATTTCTTGTTTAAAACATAATAAACTCAATATCTTATATTCTTTCACTTTTGAGCATCAATGTTCTTGTTAGAACACTATAAGTACAATGCCACCATTTATTCCGGTTTTAGTGTAGTAGTTTTAGATAGAAAAAAACAAAAATACTTCTTGGATTTATATGTGTAAAAAATCCTTGTTATTGTAAAAACCTAAAGATTATATTTGAAGTTTTGTGAAATCTAATCTAAAAACATAAAGTTATGGAATGTGTTTAGTGTGGAATTATATATGCGTATTGCTCCCTTGACTCCTTTTTACTAAACAAAAAGGCCATCTTTTTAGCCTTTCTTGAATAATTTTCTACAAGTCAACACGACCAGAAAATGTGTTCACTTTCCATTTCCACTTCTATATAGATTATGGAGTATTAATTAGCATTACGATAAATATTATATTTTATTTTGGATATCTGAATGAATTATTAAAATATTATTACTCCGCGCCAGATAAGATATTCAATATTAAAGCTTTAAGAAAATAGCAATTTGTAATAATAAACAAACATTTTTTTATTTTTATTTTTATGAATCATTGCAGGCCAGAAAAGAATAAAGAATCGAAATACATTTTAGAGATTATGACATATTTAATTTTAGTTATAAAACAAGATTGACGATTTGAGATGATAACTTGTGTACATAGTTTGGGATGTTTACAATGAGAAATTGGTTGCAAGTTATATATGTTGATAAGTAAAAATATTTGGTGATGATATGGACCGATTTTTTTAAAAAAAGTATTCATATGATCGATCTTTTAGTTTGTTATTCAAATACATTTAACCTCTTCATTTACACATGCACAAATGACTACGCATAATAATATGTGATGTTAACGGCATAAATGATTTTCGCTTGTATAAATAGTTGTCATGTAAAAAAGATGATTCTTTGCAAAGGAATAGAAATATATAGGATATAAATTAGCGTCAATTAAAATCTTTTAGTTGTTCTTATCGAACATTGTTTGATTATTTATATTAAATAGAATTAGAATTAGTATAACAAACACCCACCAACTTGTTATCCATTGATATTTGACTATCGAGCTATCATCCAGTCACCTCCGACCACCTACCAATTAAGACATATTTGATCAAATATTATCAGTTACATAAGTTATATGCAACTAAAATAGAAACAATTCGGCATTTTATTCTTCTAACCTTCTAACGAAGTGAAATATTGATGTACAATTCCTAAAAATACACTTGAATTGCCTAAATCAAAGTTTAATGCCGATAAACTTTCCGCAAATATGAGGGTAAAAAAGAAACGATGAGGTTAAGAGAAGAAGGAGAAGAATAATCTACTCTACTAAAAGTATCACATGTTACATACTAAATTTTCATTTTTACCCATCAACCTTTTTAATTTTGTACACTACTCTCTCATACTTTCTTCCTTCCCACCCCCTCCCCTCCACCACCCACCACTAGTTACTGCCACGGGCTACCACCACCTGTCGCCGTCGCCACCCGTCATATTTTTAAAAATATTTAAAATTTATCTTTTTATTACTTAGTTAAAAAAATAATTTTTTATAAATTCAAATTTTTCAGAATTTTTTTTTCCAATTTTTCTTTATTACATATTATCAATTTATACTGCATTATTTTTATTGCATTTATATATATATGTTTAGTAGATATTGTTCATTTTTTACTGCATTTTTGTATCATATATATTATTCTTTTGATGTATTTACTACATTTTATTTATACACCTTGATCTAATATATATTGCTTGTTTTCTACTTCATTTTAAGTTATACATAATCTATTTTGTAGTGCATTTCGTTAAACTTACACTGCATTTTATTTTTATTAATGCATTTTGCATATATGTCATATGTCATATATTACATATTATTTATTTTTTACTTCATTTTATATTTTATATTATATATATTATATATTATTCATTTTTACAGTATTTTATATAAAAATATATTGTCATTTTTACTGCATTTTGCATATATTTCATTTAGTACATATTGTTTGTTTTTACTGCATTTTATATTATACATAATCTATTTGTACCTGCATTTTGTTATTTTCATCGCATTTTTCATATATTTCATTTATTAGATATTGTTTGTTATTCACTGCGTTTTGTATTATACATACTATCTATTTGTACTGCATTTTGTATAAAAGTATACTACATATATTTTATTGCATTTTGCATAAACTTCAGGAGATATTGTTATCTTTTTACTGCATTTAATATTATACTACCTCCGTCCCAAAATAAGTATCTCATTTTGACTTTTAAAAGTCTTTTTTTTTCAACTTTGACTTTAAATATTTTTGTTTGTGTTATATAATACTTGATGAAAATTATACCAATGAAAATACATTTAAAACTTAATCCATTCATATATTTTGTATCAAGTATTATATAAAATAATAAAAAATATTTAAGGTCAAAGTTAAAATATAATGACCTTTAAAAGTCAAAAGGAGACGCTTATTTTGGGACGGAGGGGGTACATATCATCCATTTGTTCGGCATATTGCTGACGTCGTGTATAAAAGATACAGTAAAATATATAAAATTTTTAGTTAATCAACAATACTATACAAAATGCAGTAGAAAAAGGAATACTATATATATAAAAAAATTGAATAAAAAAGATTTGAAAAAAAATTTGAAATTTTTTGGTGGCGGCTGGTGGTGGCTGGTGGTAGCCACGTGGTGGCAACAGGTGGTGGGGGTGGTGGGGTGGTGGTGGTGGGGGGTGGTGGTAGGTGGGGTTGGAGGAAGAAGAAGGTAGGAGGAGGAAGAAAAGAAAATGAAGAGGTTAAAAGAAAGTGAACTTTTTTATTATGTTTTTTTTTTGGTTAACTCTTAGCCCTATTTTTAAATTAATTACAAAAATGACATCCCTTAAAACTCTTGATCTATATCACATATGGGTGTTCAAAATATACCGAAATCGGAAAACCGAGCAGAAAAACGGTAGATTCGAACCGAAATTCGGTTAACCGAACCGACTTTTTTTCGTTTTTCGGTTTTAATCGAACCAATTTTTTTTGGTTTTCGGTTTCGATTTTGGTTCATGATTTTGGGATGAACGTGATAAACGGTTAACCGAAAAAACTGAAAATATTATATATAATTTTATATATTTGTGTATATATATTGTACATTTTGCATTTATATATAGATATTTACACTTTTATTTTGAAAAAATCATTTATATTATTTTTCACTCATTTTAATGTAATATACTAGCTTATATTTGACATAATATAGTAGTTATTACTACTAAGTTTCTAATTATATTCAGACGATTTATGTATAACATAAATACACGATTATAAAGAGTAAAATGGTTATCGTTTGATATTTTTCTATCATCAAAATATTTTAAATATAGTGAACACTAAAAAATGAATATATATATTTGTGTGTTATTAATTACTTTTTAAATATGTATTAATTAATAAACGGTTAATTTGGTTAATCGAACCGAAAAAATGGTTAGCCGATTTTCAGTTAACCGAATTTTTCGGTTTATGTTCAAAAATATTTCGAATCGGGATTCCGGTCTTCGGTTAACCGTCCACGAACACCCCTACACATAATAATCCAATGATCACAATTAATCTTCTTCTCATTCTCCTCGATTACCTCATGGATCCTCTATAAAAAATTAATAAAATACTTGATTAGCTAATTGCCTTTTGCATTTTGGTTTTTGTAATGTTGACCCCATTGCATGTTCTACTAAATTGAGCCACCATTTTGCCTCATCTTTTATCGACATCTTGAATGTTAATGGTACGAAGAGTATGAGTATGCATGGGTCCTTCTACATATATAACTTATATATTATATATCATTTTCCATCTTATTTCATACTTTTATGAAAGTTATTATAGTTTCATTTTTCATCATTTAAACATTTGTCCGAAATATAAAAAAATAAGTTAGAAGGCGATTAACTGATTATGATTTTAACGATTCTATTAAAACTTTATATGCACCTTTTCTATTATACACTAATTAATAGTTTGCATTCTAGTATTTCATTATTATTATTTATTTATTTTGTAATTATGACAAGATATATTAAAGTGATGATAATTCATACATCACCCAAAGTTCTCTGTATGTACACCGCTGATTGTGCTTTACAGTGTTGTAGTGCACAATACCATAAAACACAATTAATGGTACACAAAGAATTTTTAATGGTGTATAAATCACTCGTGATTTTAAAACAATTGATATAGATGAAACAGAGACAATATAATTGATATTTGAGGCATGTGGTTTATAACCTTGGAAACTAATGATATCTTCCATCTTCATGACTTGACATGTGCTACAATCTACTTTGCTTAAATCTTTGTGACGGACATAGAATTTGTATACCAATCATGTATCTATGATATCATTTTATTATTTTGTAACTGATAAAAAGAGAACTATATATATAAATGAAATGTGGTAAGTGTTTTATTCGTATTTGGAGTTGTTTAAACGGGCTATACGGATCGAAACCAATTAATCGAAATACCGAACTTAAACCGTTATACCCGTAACTGATTAACACATTTCTTGTTCAATGCAAATTCACGAATTAACTTGTAATTGTCAAAATTCGAATAATCCATACCGAATAATACAAAAAAACAATAAACAGCTAGGATAGCACAACTAGCTAGATGCATATAGTGGATATATACCAGGGATACAACTCGTAGGACATCAAAATATACAATAGAAAATTGATAGGGAGTAAAATAATATTATAAACGTACATGACATAGTTTTTAACTGGCTTTTTTTTTTTATTGTAAAAGGCGACAACTCAGAAACCAAACTGCATTAATTAAATTTCACTGCCCTAGAAAATAATATACGGTGACCATTTTTTAACATTGTTAACTCAATATATACTAAAACATTGTTAGTTTGGAGTAATCAATGTGAAACAAAATGGATGTGAGATGGTTAAGTTTCTTGAGTAGTTAGGGAATCAGTTTATCTTTTGAACATCCAAACAACATTTTGGCTTCAATTGTTTGGTAATATTTACGTTTTCTTGTTTGTAATTTCTTGAGCTAAATATTATTTTGTAAGATGTAAACAAGAATTACTTTTATTATTTACTATTTTTTTTGTTTGTCAGGTAGTACTTGAGAGAAAGAAAACATAGGGTATCTGGGTATGCACTTGCATATCCTTCAACTTAGAAATTATGGGTATGTACTTGCATACCCTATAAATCCTTCATGTAGTGTTAAAAGTAGTATTCAAGAGAATTTTTTTGACCACTTAACATAAATTGCACACCCTAAACAAACAGAGTGCATACCCAATTTTAGTTAATGTTTCCAAAATGATTACTATATTATAAATCTCCTCCACTATGTTCAAGAAGTCGGTGATAACAAGGAAAAGAGGGCCATGAGTTGCTCAAGCTAAATACTCAAATGTACACAATTTATGCTATTATTAAGGATACTGATTAATATAATAATTTCTTACCAAGTACTCCGTATGTTAAATCTCTATATATACTCACATTTTGTTTTTGTATTATTGTCATTATTAATCACCTCTTATATAGGATTTTTAACATGTGAATGTGGTTACATGTCTCCTACCATTTCAATAATCTTGTTTACATTTGATTGTGTAAGTTGTGACTTGGCACATCGGCTTCTATCAAATTCTGTCACCATTGGGTGTGGTCTAAACTGGTCTTAATATCAATTTAACAATAAAACGAATTAAACCAGAAACCCAATAAGCCTAAGCCTGAATCCAAAGACCCTAATATATGTTAGATTATCACATAGAAAAAATGATTATATTAGATAGTGCATATACTTGTTCATATTACTGGATCCGTCACTGGATATATGTGAGGTATGTTAGTTGTACCGTTGTCAAATATGAAAAAGGGAAAAAAATGGGGGTTTTTCAAAATTAATGGGCCTTTTTTGGTAGCACTGTTAGTTTGGGCCCTTTGGGCTATATGACTTTTGCTTTTAAGGTCAAGCCCATTAATCTAGAGTTACTAAGTTACTAACTTTATCGTCTTATCTTAAAAACACAATAGGGGTAACAATTACTTTAGGGTTTAGGGTTAATAACGATGATGAATTATTATTATATTTACTTAATACGTAACGCACTTTTAGCATAAAAAAATTGCATACTTATGGTTTAAATTAAAGACAAAATAAAGAGAGACATTGGAAGCTGACTCATGTTACAGAAATCCCAATGATGATGGTCAAGTCAAAATTTGACTAGAAAATTAATCATCGCATCATGCCAACCCATTCATGAAAAAGGCAAGTCAAAGCCCGTTGAATCTTGACAATTAAACACATTGTATCTTGTTTTGGCAAACAGTCTTTGAACCCACTTGTAGCTATCTTAGAACATGCAATTATAGTTTTTATGATCCATTGGATGAAATAAACCAAATGTAATCCTTTTGGGATGAAACTTGTTATCCTTATGAAATTTCTACAATGAGACTTGGGTTTAATTATTGGACACAGTGGGCATTGGTCCTACCCACCCGATGTGTCGGAATATACTCAAGATGTTGATAACGCAAACAACATATGGCGCATTTAAAATTCATAAGACGTAGATGTATGAATATGTACGTGTGCCTGTGAATGAGTAAATCTTTTAAACAAATAAGAAATATGGATATATCATTGTTCATATAGGAAAATGCATTTATTGTATCAAAATTCTGTATTTCAACTTTGAGTAATGGCTGTGAACCATTAGTATACAGTTAACTGGAGTTATAACTATAAAAGATTGCATAACCCCTGTGCAGGCATTGAGCATTTGAACCAGTATTCAAAGTAGAATTCCAATTTAAAGTCAGATATCCAAAATTCAATAAGCTAATCCATCCAATATTTTTGCAATATATGAATTCGTTATCTACTAGTCTCCAACAAACGAGAATATGAATTTATTGAGTACGACTGTTCTGAACAATCAGATTACCACATGTTCCACGTCTATGTATTCAACAAAATCATCTTTACCTATTCGACACTAATACAGAAGAAGAATAAATACAATCAACACAAAATATTTTTTCTTTTAAAAAAAATTACAAATCAAGCATATCATCTACATGTGAACAATCTATGCACCTAACAGGCAGTATAAGCGTCTGTACTGTACATATAATTTGTATGAAGGCTAGTATCTTCTTGTTGAAACTATTTTTGAGTCTCTATGAATATGGGATTTCACACATGTATCATGATTATAATACCGGTCATGCAGCAGTAACTATTTTTTAGCCCCTAACTTCTGCAATAGGGATAAGTGGTTCTTGAAGACTGTTCGAATGTGAAGAATATGACGTGGGTACGAGTGCAGGGTGCTGATAGGCTGCACTAAGTTGGTCCAGAAACTGAGACATTTCTGGATGACTTAGGTCTTCTTTATCCTTCTTTAGTAGAGTCTGCAGATACATCAATATAACAGCAACATCAGGTAAACTAAATATGCAGTACAAAACTTACGCTAGTGGCTGTGGTGATCTATATATGGTTAGGTTCAGGTGAAAACAAGAAGATTAAATAAAACAGCCGAAACACTTTCATTTTCATTCACAGTTTAATTTTTATTGTGAGCCTTTATTTTATTTTTATTCACAGAGAATTTCAATTGTGATCTTTTTGTTTCACAGAAACTTTGTAATTGCGAAAATTTATCTTGGCTTCACATAAATTTTAATTGTGAACTTTTCTTATATTTTGGCTTCATAGAAAAGTTTCATTGTGAACATTAATCATTTTTTTGTTTCATAGAAATTTACAAAGAAGTGAACTTCCATTGTTTTTTTACCAGAATCCAACCCATCTTATCTTATAAATTGTATATAGGAAACACCTTGATGACGTCATCTTTTTAAATTGAAATTCAATTGACCAATCAATATTGAGTATTTACTTTATTTGTTTCTAAAAGAAATCAAATAAAAAATATTCCACAATATATCAATTACGAAGTATATCAACTACGAAGTATATGAGTAGCGATAGGAATTCTTATTTCATTAGAATTGATGACTTCGATAGGAATTCTTATTTCATTAGAATTGATGACTTTATATCATCAATCATCAATAAATAAATAATTAATGGTAAAGAACAATAAAAGTTAGAGTCAACTAATGTTTCATAAATATTTTTTCCAAAATAATTTTTTAAAGTTCATTATAAAAATAACATTTATAATTTCATCATTTTAATTAAATTTCAATTTGTTGATTAGGTCTTTCTTAACTTATGTACACTATTCACGTATGAATATACGGGTTTAAGATATATGATGTCATTATTCTAAATAAGTTTCAATTTGTCATTTAAGTCCTTTTAATGTTAGTAAATTTTAAAATCAAAAACCTTAAGTCATTAAAAAAGGAAATATATTATTTAACTACCCACTTACGCATAAAAAGAAATTTAATTCATTAATTAAAACATTATCCAAATTGATATGCGATATTTTTATTGCTATTTCACTGAGTATGAATAAAATTATCATGATACCAACTAAATACTTAATATACATATTAACTTACACATTCTATTATTGAAAACAAGATACTAAATACGAATTCATACTATGAATCAACGGCCTGTGTGTATACACGGGTTTAAATTAATATATATATATATATATATATATATATATATATATATATATATATAGTTATGGAATACGGACAGATCACAAATGCATCTATAATTATTTGGAATGACTTGAAATAAATAACTTAGGAAAATATGAGTACGGGAAACTACAATTTGAATTATCCATGTATTGGAATAAAACGATTTAGGAGGATGTATTTATTTAAAATTCACATCAGGTAATGTTCAACCTATTGAGTTGTTCATCCATTTGACCAATTCCCATTCTGTCAACCTTTTTGCCCCCCCTAATATAATCTGTTTGAGATTAAAATAACTGAAATCGACAAATCACCAATTCATAAGTGTATGGGTCGATATTGCCACTTCTAGGATTTACAGTCTATCACCATATATAAAAATGGGTAGAATCACTTCTAAATTATCATCATGAAGTGACATACCTCGGTTGAATAGGCCATAAATATGGGTAGAAAGCGCTTTCGACAATATTCATTGAAGAGAAGTGTGAAGATCGGAAGAGGAAAAGTTACAGCGGTGGCATGAGGAAGCTTCTTCGAAGTGAAGATTCCGAATGCTATGAATTGCATCAGAACAAGAGAAAAAATTGTGGTATCATGAACAACTGGCCAGAACTTTCCTGCAGATTCATACTTAGGCGCATATACATTCAAAAGCTGCATGCAAATGAACCACTTATTAACTTAATAAAAATCATTCTTAGTTTCGCTATCTAGAAACAGAATAACAGTTTTGCTTAATAGCACTTCAATGGATGCTGTCGAATCAGCTATAAAACTGTCAGTGATGCTATTAAGTTAGTAACATCATGAAGGCTCACATAGTGACACACAGATCCTGAATTGTAAATTCAAGTGAAACCCCCCATTTTGATGATAAAAAATAATCATTAACTCAGAATTAAGGAGTCCATGCAAGAAATTGCAACGTGCTTTCACTCATTTCTAATTATAGTAACGTACTTGCAAATTTCCAGTTTATCCATTATAGCAACGGGTGACCTGATAATCTGAATCTGATGATGTGGCACAGGTTTTATTCATGCAATAGTCGATGTTGACATTTAATATCTTCATCACAAAGGATTATAATATTAACCAAATGATTGCTATAATGAGTAGATTAACTAGGATATAAAATGCAAGTATTTCGTAGTTTTGAAGAATGTAAAGAAGTATGTTGCTATGCCTTGCATATGACCCTAAGATCCAAAACAACTATTGCATCTAGACAATAGATGTACATAGAGTGAATTCAAGTATCGCCAAAAATTAAAACAAAGTGCATTCAACTTATTGAAAACAGAATCTTCATTCATGAAAAACCATGACTAGAAATTAAAACTAACCTGGTTACGATAAATAATGTATGCAAGAGAAAAGTAACCCAAGAGAAAGGGAATGATCAGAGGAGCCAAGAAGAAGTACGTAATTCCCAAAAGTCCAAAGAAAAGAATCTTCGGAATGTCTTGATGATAAGGAAAAGATGGAACTGTGAAGTTGTCGTCGGAATCCCTGGAACAAGGTTTACATAATAGGCTTCCTACAAAGGGTATCACACGAAAGAGTTCCGATGAGGTGCTGGTCCATCCTAATGTGACAACATAAGCAATGAAAAATGATGCCTGCAAAAAATGTGAAGAAAGTCTCAACACCAACTTATACCAAAGATGACAAATCAATGATTTGAACACAACCGTTAGATCAAGGAATTAAAACATTTACCACACATATCTTAGTTGGAAACAACTAACTTTCTGGGTGTTTGGATGTGCGTATCAGAAGTGATCATGCTTTATTGACTTTTAGTATAATATCGAGAAAAGGAAAAGATAGAAAACTAAATGACTAGAGTTTGTTTTGAGTTAAGCATTTGTAGTGGTTGCCAGTTGGCGACTTCACCTTCAATTCTCGTCCTGCAACCTGCTCTACTTCCTTTGAGAACAAAAAACATAAACGAAGATTGTCCCTTTGAGTGGTATCTTAAAGACACCATAGAGACTGTATGAAATTGTGATTACAGAAATAGTTGGAGGGTTAATGGCTGACTGAGTCAAATTATTTTAATACTGTCGCTCACACGATAACCCACACCTAATCTCAAATTCCAAATTTCTAAATGTACATAAAAAACGCAATACATTCTTATCAATTTATCATATGTTATTTACTTCGAATTTATAGAATTAAGGCATTTTTAGGAGTCTTAAATTATGAAAACATTTACTATAAATTTGAAGAATTAGGATATATAAGATATGTTGATACTTATTGGTGTCTACTATTATGTGTGTGTGGTTACTTTAAAGAGTCGAGTGATGAGATGCGTCACGAGTTGAAATTTATGATTTTGAGTCACTAGTCGAGTCGCGAGTCAACTATTACAGTGCTAACAATTCTGCTGTTTTAAATTGCACTAATGGGATGTCTGAGAGCATGGCAACTCCTGATTATGGTATAAATAGATGAACTGACAACATTGACATTTTTGTTAAAAACGTTTGCTGATTTGCTAAATGAAAAAAAAAAAGTTAGCTCAAATAAGATTAATAGAAGGGCTAAATGAGTTGTATCCTTTGATGTTTAATTTTGTTGTGGTTGGGTGCGATTTTATGAAACTGATTATTATTATGGTGGTATGATATGCACAATCAGAAGCTGTTTACCGAAACATTAAAAACTGACTACTTCAACTTTAAGTCCTAATAATCAGATTATCAGCTCTAAATAAAAATCAAAACACCCCCTACGAATATATGTTATGGTATTGTTGCTTTTGGGACTTCTACAGAATGTGGTTAAATTACAGGCCGGTTTCTCACTTTACTTAGTGGCATATATAGTTAAGAATTCATGAATATGGAAAATCGTTTTACCTGAGCAGGGACAGAGACAGCAAGCTTGGAAGGGATATCCTTGAACTCGAGAAAAATGAATAGTAGACTGAAAGCTGAGGCAGATAGAACATTGGCGAAAAAAACATTCCACACAGTAAACCAAATTACTTTGTGACAAGCACTCCTTTCAATCTCACTAACAGATATATATCCTTGTTGAGAAGAAATAACTTTCATGATAGGAGGAACTATCTTTAGTGACACCTGAAGGATGAGATTCGGGAGGTATCCTGTAATTACTTGACTTACAATAGACCTGCATAACGGATGAACAAAAAATGAGCTTATAATCACATAGATCCATATCATACACAACTTCCATATTATACATTAATTTGGTTCTGGGGAGCGTTTGGATTTCTGTTTTGAAATTGGGGGATTATTATCTGATTATTGCCACTTGTAGTTGCGATAATCAGTTTTTTAGTGCGTGGATAAACATAATCTACATCTAATGATACAAAAATGATAATCAAAAAGTAAAACTAAATTTCCTAATATTTTAACCCACGTTGAGAGAATTTTACACCCATCTCACACTATGTATCATATTTCCTCAAATGACCGTTCTTTTGGTCATTTTACGTATTTATTCAGTATATATAGAATTTGTAAAACACTCAAAGAACTGCTTATTTACCAGTTACAACTTCCAAAGCAACAAAAGCACATCCAAACTATCTCTTACATGACATTTTATTTTAGTTGATTATCAGATTCTTATTATTCATAATCACATCATCACTTCCAAAAAAATATCCAAACACCCTGTATATTTTAGTTCCATATTGCATAAAAGTTCTAAGAACAAAGAGAGTTGTCAACCACTTACATGGTAAGGATGTTTGATAGAAAGGGAAAGTAAATTTCCAACTGTGCAAGGTTTGTAAGTCCTTGCACTATAAAAACTGGAATAAGGAACAGAATTGTAACAAGAGCACACGAGACGATGACCAACAGTTTAGAAATCCATCTTCCCATAAACGTTGAAGAAAAGAATGGCCAATAAACATCCTGTGGCTCGGGGGCTTGCTCAATTAGCCACTGAGTGGGATTATTTGCTTGTAGCATGTGAACAGCAATTGAAGCACCATAACGGGTCTTAAATGACACAAAGGCAGCTTGGACTTCCTTTCTTATCAATAAAAGAGAGAAATAAAAGATTACTTTACTGAATGAAAAAAGAGAGATCAATACATCATAGTGAAACAAATAAAACAAAGACACATCATTCACGATATGTGCATTAATATTTTATTTTCTCCAAACATTTGACTAACACAAAACTTAGAAGTCTGGAATACTTGTATGGTATTCAGGACTAGAGAAAAATTAGAAAACTATCCGTTAGAAAACCACCAAGGGACATCTTGTTTTCCAATTTTACCCCAAAAGGCCTAAACTAGCAGAATAACCGTTAAATGACTGTTGTGGAGTCATAAAGTTGTCATTCCCCAACGCTTGAAAAGGTAAAAATTTAGAAATATAAAAACAAAAATACAAAAGTTGAAAATAGGTGTTTGGGGCCTTTGGGCCCTAGGGACTGTGTTCTTTTATGAGGGACAGGGCTTTTTTGGCCATTAGGATATGGTCATCTTCATCCAAGATTTGATGATAGATTTTAACTACTTAAGTCTAACTGCACTTTTTGGGCCTGTCCCTGAATTCCTTTCAGGAAGGCCCGTTTAGTTCATCTTTATGGCATAAAAATAAGAAAGCAGTAGCTGGAATCTACCTCTCTTGATTTGTCAATTTTCACATTCACATTCACATTCACCTCCACATCATCATACTTCTTTACTTTTCTGTGATTGATAATCTTTTTGTAGTAATTCCTCACAGCATTCTGCAGAAATAGTTCTAAAAATTATAGAAACTACCAGCACATAGCAACGATCGAGGATGTATAAGAAAATAAGCATAACTTACAGCAAGAGTCCAAACTTTTCGCTTTCGATGAACCACCACATGAGATAAATACGTGGCAGGATGATTTTCGGTGAAAAAGTTTTCAACGCTATTGCCAACACTGCTTCCTTTTGAAACAGGTATATTGCTAACTAAGACAGTGAATTGATGAGGTTGAGGTCTTAAAGAGCAGAAATAATTAATCCTCTTTGAAGCTATATACCTGTATTCCTGAAGGATTCAAAGCAAGACCATTAAGCTTAATCAAGCATTGAAGTACAGTTATTATTTTTATTAATGAACACTAAAAGCAAGATCATAAAGGTTGAACTATGGAAGGTAACAGGAATAGTTAAACAAAAATAATGTCTCTGTAAGGTTATAAGTTATAACTTTAAATATGGGTGTCCTGTACTACTGTGGTATTGTGTGTTAAGATAACAGGAATAAAACTTACTGTATAGAGAAGATAGCACACAATAACGCTAACAATATATACAGCACCTAAATGTATCCATAAACTGCAAGAGAATTCAAACTCAATGTCAGAAAATCTCTTTTATTACCCTTCATGGAATAGTATACGTAAACACACATCTGAATGCATATATGATGTCAAGTCACCACAAATTACCTATCGGAGCCATTGTTTACATTTGAAATGCTAAATACTTCCAATGAATTGTTTGATATGTTTACATAGTCCATATCATGCAGCTGATTTCCCGAGCAATTCACAGGAATTAAAATAAAAATTCCAATAAACCCAGCGATACTGAATACTTTTAAACTGTAAGAAAAACATATCAGTATTGAACAGTATGGAAGGCAGAAATAAAACTTTAAGTGCGACCAGAGCCAAATTGCAATTGATTGACATGTACACGCCTTATAAAATAGCCTAAACTTTTGTCAAGTTGTTCACCCTTATAAAACCAAAATTAGTAGACATTAACTCATATTAAGCACTTTCACAGTGCAAAGTACATGTTTTGTTTACACTTGAAAGAGTAGAGATCCGATTGCTATGCCTGATTTCCTCACGCAAAGAGAGTCATGAGAAATTGAGTGTAATAATGGATTTACCTGTGTTAAAAGTTTAGAGAAATTCTTTTTTTTTTTTTCACACCTAGATGTGAATGTTTATTGTCGACAACTATAAGCAGTTCTTATGACTATTTAAAATTTATTTCTCGTGCTTATGAAATTGTAATGGCAACTGAAAGATGTAATCACCTGAAGATGATTATTCGCATGAATACTACAGCATCAAGTCCTGAGTACGATAGCAGTTGATCTTCTGAAGGCATCCATGCATTTTTCAACCAACCAGGAGTAGGTAACAGCCTATTTAAATGGAAGCGACTAGGTCGATGTGCTTTTCCCTCAGCAAGCAAACGTGGAGCATATACTTTATAATTTCCAGGTTGTTTTCTCAAAACCGAATACAGAGTGAAGAATATAATACAAAGTGCAAAATTGATTCCAACGGACGTTAGAAGACCAGAGACAATCATTTGATAACCGCAAACTTTTGCTCAAGAAACTCACTAATTAGTGATTATCAACAACAGATCTGCATACAAATTACAAATGTAAATAACAGAGCTCGAATGCAATAAACAAGTGCAGTAATGTATGGATTCAGACTAGATTTTAGTCTCACTAATAACTTGTGGCGTTAACTTATTATCTACTCCTACTACCGAAGCATTTTCAACATATGTAATCCAAAAGGTTTGACAACTCTAACTTACAAAATTGATCTCGGTTAACCTTGATTAGATTTTATAATGAACAATATCACAAACTTTTTACATAACAAACAAATAGATTCAGCAATCAGTGAGTAAACAATCGAACAAAACACGCAGCAGTAGATTAGAAATCGATCTCAAGTCGTTGCAAAACTCAATAATATATCATGATACACAATTCAACAAACTATAACAAACAGACAGAATCAATAATCAATCATCATAAAGCAAATTAAACATAACATACACCAGTAACGTACAAATCGATCTTGACAACCTGTTACACTTAATTAGATATCGAGAGGAATCGACTAACAAAAACAGACAGATTCAACAGTGAACAATTTAGAACTAAAATCGAACAAAAGATGCAGCAGTAAATTAGAAATCGAGTGCCTGTTAAACTAATCAACTAGCAATCAGGTAAAATTAACAACGAAATAAGTGAGTATTAAATCGAGCAAAACGTACAAGCGAGTATTAAATCGAGCAAAACGTATAAGTGAGAATTAAATCGAGCAAAACGTAAATCGCATACTACTATATAACTGACGGAACTAATCAAGTAAGCATAATTTAGTTAGAAATCATACCTAGCTAGCGAGACTTGTTAGCTAGCATCATAGATGAATAATTTATAAAATCACATATACGAATATGTCTAAATTCTGATATGCGTTTTGAAGTTTGACTGCCGTTGACCGAAGGTGGTGGTGGTGGTGCCGGAATTGAAGATTGCCGGCGGTGAAAGGGAGGAAATCGGAAGAAAGTAGGTAAGCAAATGGTAAAGCAACGTGTTGTTGACTTACTGTACATGTGATATTGTACCGTATGAAAATAGATGCCGTTTGAAAATACCAAGCTAGCGGTTATGTTGTGAACAATAGTCTTGATTTAACCGTTAGTTTTTTTCACGTCCAAGTGTCCAACAAACTGATTTTTTTTAAAGTTTTTAAATAAAGAATAAAATGAGTAAGATCCCGGTTCATGTACGCAGTTTCCAATCGTACACACTGTACGCAGCCATTCACCAGCATCCACGTGTACTTCTTCTCCGTTCACCTTCATCCTTCGCACGGTGGGTAAATTAGTAATTTATGTTCACCTTCTTCTCCTCCTCCAATTTGACGTTAATTTCCGTCAATTTCTGTTAACCTTCTTCCTAAATAAATGGTTCCCTTTCAATTTACTCTTGTTTTTTTCAGAATTCGATCAATTAATTCTCGATTTCAATCAAGGTGACAACTTCCATTCTCGAATTTGTCCTTCCGGTTGATGAAGACGATTCAGAAACTGGAAGTACAAGACCTTATACTCCGTTAACAATTTTAATTTATGTGATAATTTTTTATTCAATTATGAATTAATTGATACATGTTGTATTAGGTTAAATTGTGTGTGATATATTTTTTAATTACGTAACTTAATCACATGTATTCTAATTTCATGATATTGGATCGTCTTTGTATTTTTGTTCATTATGATAGTAATCTTTTTATTATGTGTATTGTGTATCAGGTTTAGAAGATTTTGGTGTTAGAGATTATAATTTCGTATTCAATTTTAATTTTGTTATACATGCTAATGTATTATAGGTTTATTTTGTGTTATACATGTTTAACTACCTCAATTTAATCAAATAAGACAATAATAACTACTTACTAGAGATAAAACTTTACTTTAATTTTGTGCATATTGTATCACGGAGTAAATTTAAGTAAAAATCTGAAATAGAAGAGTAGCAATAAAGGAAAATATATAGTTGCAAGAGAAGCAAATGAAAAAGATATAAGGAATGGGTGGTTATATGAGTGCAAAAAGGAATTTTTGGGAAATAAATGTTCTCTTGTGAAAGATAATGAAGTTATAATCCTTAGTTATGATGAGGATGAGAACAAAAAGAAAGTCTTTTCTGCTCTTGGGTTCTCCCTAGAAAGTCGTGACAGGTAAAGTGTAAAAGAGAACATAAAAATTGCATCTAGGAGTAAGCGTTCTTCTCAAATTAGTCTCAAGTTAGAATATAAGGTCTATAACAGGTTTAAACTGTATTATTGAGCTTCTGCAATTTGAAGTTGTGCAATCTGGAAAGTTATGGTGTGATAATCATGCCATTTACCCCAAAGTGTAAGTCGTGTTTTGGAAGTAAAGGTGGCCAAATGGGCGGGTTAGATAGGTTGGGTTGGTTCTTAGAGTATTTTGCACTTGCATGCTTTAATACAATTGCCGTTGGAAGTTATTTTTATTGCTTCATACTGTTGTTGCTAAAAGTTTTTAATTTGCTTTATATTGTTGTTGCAAAAAAACTTAGAAACAGTTACTTGTAACAGATATGAAAAATAATGGAAATGTAAAGTACGTTATCGAGCTTAGCAAATGGGTCTTCCATGAAAGAGGTCATTTAAAGCTAAGATGTATATGTATTTCATTTGTTGATTTTCTATATTTCACTTATGTAATTAAGTGCTTCTCCAACTTCGAGCCTACATGTGGGTTCGGGTGAAAAGTATACTCTGATACTTTTAGCATGAAAAATGATAGGGTTATGGTTTTTGTGGAAACAACTTCCCTTATGATATATTGAACTTTCTTATAATGTCTTCTAAATCTTCGTCTTGAATGTCTACAGGCTGTGAATGTTAGACACCACAGAGTTGGCGAGACTGATGACTGATGACCCTGCTATCTACATATCAATGATTTCCTGGTAGTCATTCATATCATATGCAAGAATTTTGTTATGTAAATATTAGAGTTTGAAATTTCGACCCATTTACTTCTTAATGGGTCAATCTGGCTTATGTTCTATCTCTAATGGGTCAACCTGTATACTAGTTTAAAGGCAAAGAACTAGCTTAAAAGGAAAGTCGCCGGAAGTGTACTATCTAACGCGTAACCTTGTAACTCATTTTATTCTAAAAAATTATGATTCAAATGATATAACTTTTGTAATCGAATTTGACAAACAAATGTATTTATCTCTTGTTTTCTCCTTTTTAAAAACATGTTGGACGAAAAAAACATTTTCGTTAATCTAACTTGTTACCCAGTTTCCCAATCTGTCCATTTTTTCCATCTCTACTTTAAAAAGGCTTATTGGAAGGCTCTTTTAGTTGGCCATGAATGGAAAATGCAATAACTAATCACAAGTTAACTTGTACTTGTTTCACGAGTATACACTAGAGATTTACGAGTGGTCTGGATCAAGTTGGGAATCATACATTGCAGATGATGTCCAACTTCAGTTTTACATGCTGAGTTCCTATGTGTTGACAATCATGTCTGGTAATACGAAGGTAACATAGTTAGTCTAAACGGCTATATGTCCTGAGTATAACTCAAGTTTTACTCAAGATTATATCTTTTTTGAAGGTCTCATTCATTTCTTCATATTTATATATTATTATTATCATGCATGGTTAGTACCATGCTTCTTTTTAGGTGCCATCTTTATGGTGTTTTCAAGTTTAAGCTTGAATATCAGAGGCTTGGATACACTAGCTTATCACTTGCAAAACAGGTAAAAGAACTAATTGGTTTACAGTCACCAAGCTTTTTTGTGATTAGTTGATCCTTGCATAGAGCGAGAATTGCACTTCAGTATTTGTTAAATGCCTTTATACAAATACCAAATTTGCTAGGTGCTTTTGCAGCCTAATTAAGTCCCCCTCTCTTTGGGATACACTCATACACCTACTTTGTTATTGACCATGATCCTGAACCAAGAGACTGTTACCATATCAAACAGTAACTAAAGGTAGCAACAATTGAAATTCTTGATAACAGGTCATGTTTTGTACGATTGAGGGGGTTATGTTAATCTGAAGCACTTTCTTGTTTATGATAATTACATATCCTATGAAATAATAGGGTGTCAAATATGATATATGGTTTCAAGATTGTTTGTTGTTGCGTTTGCTTATTAATCTTGTATATTGGTTTTGGTTTTAATGGTAGTCTGTAAAAAGTTTGTGCTATTATATTGGAGGTAGAAAATTTTGGAGAACAATGAGCAATGTATGAAAGGTTCATAATCAAATGGGTTTGTATTTTTATGATTACTTAATTGGTACATGATTATTTTGTGTTACATGTCGAATTACTGTATTCTAATCAAATGTATTTTATGTGTACTGCCTAGTATAATGTTTGATCTTATCTTCATAATGTTCTAACTAAAGTTTTATGTTGTGTCTGTGTATCAGGTTTAATAATCTTGGCGTTACTGTACATAAATATTTTTTTGAAGATTGGCTTTGGGAGCTTGTTATTGAGGTTACATAGACTAGTTTTTTGCAGGCAATGATGTTATCTGTAATTGTATTTTTCTGCTTGTGCTAAATAAACGGTTTGGCCCTTGTATGTAATACTATTTCAGGCAATACTTATGATCGCCATTATAGATTTGTAAAGCAACTATGTCATAATGTTTTGTAGCTTTCACATGAAAACATGTGAACATTTATGCCAATACTATACTTAAAAGATGAAAGTTGAGCAAATGCTTGAACTGTTTTTTTATAACTTAAAATTCAGTCTACAAATAAACATTTGGCCAGATTTTTAGAGCAAAAAACATCATTGAATCTCAGATTTTGATCCTCTACATATGGTGGTAATTTCCTAGGTGTTAGCATGAACAAGTATTCCAATTGGACAAAACAAGAGGCAAAGAGAAAACGAATGGTGAGTCTCAATCTCGTTCTCTAGTTCGTCTTGATACACCCGTCTTGATATGTCTATTTTGCATAATCAAAACCACATTTAGTTACCATTATCTAAATTTAATAATATATATATATATATATATATATATATATATATATATATATATATATATATCACATTTGGAGAAAGAAGGGCTACCTTGTAGCATAAAGGTCGACGGCTAACAAGTGGATCCAAGCTGAGGCTTATATCATCTCATTAGAAAACATATTGGCTACATCAGGAAGTATCTCTTCCTTGTGAATACACCATGACACTATTAAAAAGAGATATATTAAATATCTAATGGACCATTATTTGTGTAGGTGTAAAAGTGTACCTCTCGCATCCAGTAATTGCTTGCAAACATATAGCGGAATGTGTTGGGTGTCCATGAGAGGTAAATAATGTATAATATAAAACGCCAACGCAACAAATTGTATGCCCTTTCACATACACTTTTTAGTCGGCATCAACGTAAGACATACATATTACCTTTCTTTAATAATGATTAAACTCTGTTACTATTCTAATTTGTTGCATTATATAACATATTCATTTGTACAATTTTATACAAGTAGCTAGAGGTGTAACTACAAACTAGAGCCAATTATTTTGACCTAGTCCACATAAAAATGGTTTGATTTGGGTAATGTTTCTATTTTTACACTTTCAAAACAGTAAAGCTAAAATATATAACATAAAGCCTTACCAATAAATAACTAGGTCAAAATAATTGGTCGAGCTAGTTTGAGCTCTATGTTTTAAGCTAACCAAACTTGCATCTGGAAAGAATTAGTGTACAAAGTCAAAGATCGAAGTTGTATTATCACAACAAAGCTGTGATAATGATTATAATTGCACCACTTAGAGCTGATACTTTAAGATATTTGCGATAGGGTTCAGTGACTCGGGTATAAATAATTTCTATTCTAGTGGTAAAATTAAAATTGATACATAATAAACATATGAATTCAAACTTAGTCAATGAGGTTCTAGTTTAACAAAAGTTTATGTCTAGATTTAATCTATAATGAAGCTTAATAATATTATAATTGATACACAATGCACATATATAAGAATTTAATCACAATTTTATAAAAATTTAATTTGATACACAATGCACATGTATAGATATTTAATCAGAATCTGAGAAAGTTATAATTGATACATAATGAAAATGTATAATTTTTTTGTGTGTTTTTCAATATCATCTTTTTGTTAGTTTATTCATTTTTACATGATTAACAAATCGGATTAGATTAATAATATTGTAATTGATACACAATGCACATATATAAGACTTTAAACACAATTTAATGAAATTATAATTTGATACACAATGTACATGTATTATATTTAATCATAATCTAAGAAATTTATATTTGATACATGATACACATGTATAAATTTTGTTGTGTTTTCCTCTTTATTATGTTTGTTAGTTTATTGTTTTACATGATCGGCAAATCTGATAGGATTTATACACAATAAACATTTCAAAACTATGTCTATGGTTTATTAGTTAAGTTTAAAAACATTCAAAACAACTGTAATAATGATTATAAGTATACCACTTACGATTGATACTCTAGGATATTTGTATCTAGAGTTCAATAATTCGGGTATAAGTAATTTATATTCTAGTAATAAACTTAAATTTATAGATAATAAACATATGTAATTTAAAGTTAGTCAATGAGGTTCTAGTTTAACAAAAGCTTGTGTGGTAGCATTTTTTTCAATTAAACTGTCATTCAATAAAAGTATAATCACAACGTAATATTATATTATAATTGATACACAATGCACATATATAAGAATTTAATCACAATTTTATAAAATTACAATTTGATACACAATTCATATGCATAGATATTTAATCATAATATGAGAAAATTATACCTGATACATAATGGACGTGTATAATTGTTGTGTGCTTTCCTCTTTCATCTATTTGTTAGTTTATTCAGTTTTTACATGACTGACAAATAAGATTGGATTAATAATATTATAAATGATACACAATGCACATATATAAGACTTTAGTCACAATATTATAAAATTATAATTTGATACACAATGCACATGTATAGATATCTAATCATAAAATCATAAATGATACATAATGCACACGTAATATTTTTTTATGTTTTCCTCTTTCGCCTGTTTGTTAGTTTATTCTTTTTTTACATGATTGACAAATTAGATTGGATTGATACACAATAAACATTAGTAGAAACTATATCTAGGGTTTATCAATTAGGTTTGAAATATAATTACATCACTTATAGTTGATACTCTAGGATACTGATATTGACTCCCACTCCCTACTGTTAGGCACCCTATAGAGTGAAACATCATACTTCTCTTGTATCTATGGTTCATTGATTCGGGTATAAATTTAGTTTGATACATAATAAACATATATAATTTAAAGTTAATCAATGAGGTTCTATTTTAACAAATGCTTGTGTCTAGATATAATCTATTAGGGTTTAAAAATTGTATAAAATACACAACCATATACTGTACCTGAAATACGGTATTCAAAAGTGATTTCTTTGCAGCCTGCTCATGCCCAATATCATGACACCACCTATTTACAGAAATTTATCAAGAATTGCAACTTAAGTATACAAGATCAGATTATCTGGGTCTATCAGTAAACTTACATGTTTATAAGCACTATATTTTCAACAATCACATAACAGTTTTAATCATCTTGATTAGACCTTAGGATCCAAAGCTCTTTCCAACAATCATGATAGGCCACACAAGTCTTGCTTCCACGATTCCCAATTTTGACAAGTAAAAAAAAAGATAATTAGATGAGAAAAAATATTTCATACGCAGAATAATTTTTGGTCTACAAATTAAAAACTCACATTTCCTTTCTTTTCCTGTTTTATGAACATTTGAACTTTACTCGCCATCCCCAGCTTCGGAGTTAAATTATGAACGATGAGTGCCCTTTTCAGCTGTCCATGATGGGCCACTATGAGTGCTTATATCATCATCATCATCATCATCATCATCATCATCATCATCATCATCATCATCATCATCATCATCATCATCTGTACGGCCATTGATGGAGTGATCGGCATCGGCGCAAGCATTAATATAATTAATCATCATAATGATATTTAACCTTTGAATTAAAACCGGAATTCATATCATGAGTGCTATATCATAATTGTCATAATTTCTATTCACATCAAGATCATTCATAGAGTCACCATCCTCATCTGAAGCACTAACAACATCATCTGTTGCCATCATCCCGAATGAATTAAGCCAAAGTGAGATTAATTGGCATCTCCAAAAGATTTAACAAAAAAAAAGCACCAACCTTTAATATGTATATCTATCGCAAGTACAATATGATTATTGATATTTATAGGCACTAACTTATATTAGACACAATTATTAGATGATGATAGAAGCAGACTATTCGTTTTAATATAATTCATATCAGTTCTAAGGCCCATGCAACATTAATAGCTAAATACAACCCAAAATTTTCGGAGGGTCAAGTTAGGTGCTTAACAGATGCATGTGTTTAAAGCCCAGCCATGTTACCCCCTAATCTACGACCATGTGACAGATAGTGCCATGTTTAACCCAGCAGTGCTACTACGTTGGCCATCTTTTTAAGACACCATAAATGAACCAGAAAGAGAAAGGGTCCCAAATCGTCCTTTTACAGGTATTTACAATCATCTTTTATGCACAAAAAACTAAGATCTCTATATACAACGATAATTCAATAATTTCAAATTCTATAATATACAAACCGGATGTATTTGATTCATTTTCAGTTTTACAGACATCTATATTTTTACAACTATATTTGATACACAATACAACTATAAAAAAAACTCTATAGAGATTCAAAAACATATATTATTGATTTCAATCTCAAAAATATATATATATACGCAGTAAACAATACATGATGATGTATATATAAAGCAATACACAATGATGTACCACTTATTGGATGATGATAACGTCATTTTCAACAACAATTATGCTAGAATTCAAGCATTCCTTTTAAAACTGATACAAATTGATGCATTTTTTTTACTTTCGCATAAAAAACATATTAACAAAAACACACCGAAGTTTAGGGTTTAGCTTTTCATGAATTATTAAAATGAACTTATTGTTTGAGGTGATCAATCTTTATCATCTTTGATGTTATATTTTGTTCTGATCTTCTGAAAATGGCGATGATGAGTGTTTGCTTTTGCTAGGAATTCTGTTGTAGCGGTTAAACTAATGGTGGTGATGATAGTGTATTTGTACAATAGTAGAAAATGTCATGTAACTGATACTTTAAAAACCATTATTAAGTTCATTAGCCAACAAGCCACAAGCTGGTTCTGTCATCTCATACGGGTCGGGTGTGGATCAGATTACACGGGTCAGGTGTGGATCAGATTATACGGATCAAGACATATCCCAAAACAGGCCCAGTTACCTGACGGGTCATGGGTCAAGACCCACTTTCCTTTCTTAGTTTCAACATCAATCACCTCACTTGGGACCTCGAAATCTCATTCACAATGACTTAACTTTGGCAATAAAATATATTTGTTACAAAACTCTTGTCAAAGACTACGCAACAATATAAAAAATAACCCATAGATATTATGTATACATATACATAAGAAAGACTGTGTGGTTGAAACAGTTTGAAAGCTTTCTTTTGACACTCATATTTCATGTGTTCACTACTTCACTATTTGCTAGAAAGTGTAGATGGGAGTTTGTGTATCTGAACTAAATTGTAAAATTGAAACAAACAAGTCGCCACTAGTAATGGAGCGAGCACAGACAGTTAATTACAATGGGCATGTAACTGAATAATTAATATAACCTAACATAGACTAATCAATGGGTTGGATTCACAACAAAACCCTTTCTCCAACTAGTGTTATTGATCCCGTTTTTTGACATTCTTTTGCTACCACCAAACAGAGATACAATTGTTGTTTTCTATACAAGTTAGAAGTGTTATAATCCTTTGATATACAACACACAAATTCAATTAATAATTCCAATTCTAAATAACACAAACTGGATGTATTTTCAGTAATTTTCACCATTCAAGCCATCTATATTCTACCATTATTAATCTTTTGATACACATTACAACTTTCAATTAAAAATTAAAAGTCTCTATATGTTCAAAAACATGGATTTTCAGTTTCACAACTTATCTATATGATACACGATACAATTATGCAATATATTATGATACAATTATGCAATACACATAATTAAAGCGATACACAATTATGTATTTTGAATTTGAAGATTTTAACTCTATTTGAATGATGATACACACCTGAATCAGTAGTTGCTGGGAGGAATTATGTTTTGTTGAACCGAAATTAGGTTTTATCTTTTTGTTTTGCTTCTTCATATCAATCGATTGTTGAAGATACATAGAAAGTAAGAATTCGAAAATTAGGGTTCATAAGGGTATTAGGGGTTTTTTTATGAACAGCGATGGTTAAAGAAGTGATTTAACAGACACTTAACGGTCGTTATGTGTACAACATGCTTTTATTGTTTTGCCCATTTTTTTCAATTATTTACGAAAATACCCTTCCGTGTTTTTCATGATCAAGATGAAGTGGACGGCCAGGATCACTGCGTACATTGTTTACATTAGTACCACTTTTCTTAAGAACCCCACTCAAATGAGCAATTTAATTTTAATGGACGTTCAAATTGTCTTTGTGATGTTTTTTCAAGTTTTTTTTTCTTTTTGAGTAGATCTGAAAATAAACTCGGAAATATTTGAGACGTATTCAACAAAGAATGTTTAAAAGAATAAGGGTTAAATTACTCCATGTTTACTTTACTTCCGAAAATATTCTTTTAGGTCATTTTACTATTTGATGTCTATTTAGAACTTTAGATCGGTTAAAATAAAAATATATACTTTAAAGCTATTTCTACTATATAAGGGAGGTAATAGATACGACAAATAAATTGCTTCAAACACTATATGGTACAATAATCACAGCAAAGAGTACAAGTATAACATAATACAGTTTAGTTGTATGAAACAATTTATTTGTTTTATATATCAACTCACCTATATAAACATATTCATTTATTTATAATAAGGTTCACATTAGCACACAAGATTAGAATCAAAGAACTAATAAAAATGAGTCATATGTAACTGAACTCGTTTTCTCTCACGCTTTTTAAAATCAAATATGTTACAAATGGTAAATTGAAAATTAACAAAAATTGCACCATAAAAATCATCATTTTTTTCCTCTTCGATTAGACATATCACAAGGTATACTTTCGACGACTTTTTCTATTTTCTGTGTCACATGTGGTACCAACGAGTATCAATATTGTACAATTTGTAAAACTCATAAAAAGTCGTCGAAAGTATACCATGTGAAATCTCTAGTCGAAGAGAAAATATCACTGATTTATATGATGCAATTTTTAATACTTTCTAACTTACCATTTGTGAGGTATCTAATTTTAAAAAACATGGAGAGTGGGGTTTTTTTATATAATACATGACACATTCTTATTGGTTTCTCGTTCTTATTTGAACATCACTGCTATTCTTTTGTCTTCATTTAGGTAGCCAACAAAAAAAAACTTAACACTTCAAAATTTGTACTTGGTACTTATAATTAATCTTGGTATATAGATTGAAAATTTGTATAAATACCATGAGCATTGTAACTGTGTATGAATTTAGTGAAATATGAAAAGCAATATATCTTACCTTTATTGAAAAGCACTAAATATGTGGCGATAGGGGTGAATAGAAACCAATACATGTTCATTAGGTTTATTTTCACCACAACTATTGAAATGTGCTTGACACATCGAATAAGTGATAAACAAGACACTAATGTCCCATACCATCTTACTACTAAGTAGTTATTCTGCATGAAAATGTCCATATAACAGAAGGATGGAATATATATGTCTTCATTCATCACATGAGAGGAAATGTATGTTGTTCCTTTTTGGTCCCATTTCAAAACTTTTATCAGTTTTATTGAATTTTATTTGAATAATAACGTGTTCATTTGAATGAGATGGTTAGATCTGATTATGTTTCATGTTGATCAATTAGGTTAAATATGTTAGAATTGGATTGTTAATCATCTATATAAAACACGTTGTGGTATTTTGAATAAAATAACTAGATATGCTAATGTATATTATTGATCAATTAGGTTTAGTGTGTTATATGAATAACTTGAGTCTGTGTACATATAAGTTATCTTTTATATTTATTTATCTAGATAATTATATGTTAATTTGAGTAAACTGATAATTTAATATTCTCATGATGTTTAATCATTTCTCTCTTTTTGATAGCCATTCCACTATCCATCGAAGCTACCCATTCATTTTCGTTTTTCTTATCAGGATCCTCAAGATAGACCCATTGAAGAATTCTCCTTTATCCGGAAACAAGGGCCTTTGTACCGCGGATTCCGAAATGACCAATAGAAACTGCGGACTCATATACAGTGTTTTGTAGAAAGCTTATGCAGATAGCTTCACGGTGAATAAATTGAGATACAACAAAAATTGAAGGAATTACAGGTCTATTGTTTTTTTATTCATCCTTAATAAGAATATATATTATCTCCAAGTTTATCTAAGCATATCCACCCAAGGCTTTTTATTGTTTCCCTTCACAACATTAGCATAATCATAGTCAATCTGTAAATAGGGGAAAAATAGTTAAACGGATGACAAAAGTCGTTTCATATGGTTAAAGATTATCTTACACATATTGATTGTTCTTGTTGTTACCTTTGACACCAATAAAGAAGGAAGTGTCTCGATATGCAGTTAAGTTTAACTATCTTTTAATAAGTAAGCTCATCATACGAGTTGATATAATTGGAAGAACTTTGTATTTGTGTGGTAACTAAGATTCTTACTATCAATACACCTAACTCCCATATATGTTCACTTTGTCTTATTCAAGAAAACTCCAATCATTTAATAAGTAAGCTAATCATATGGTTTGATAGAATAGGAAGAGCTTAGAATTTGTGTGGTAATAAAAAACGGGCCGAATATTCATACTATCAATCGACCAAACTCTACATATGTTAACTTTGTCCTACTATGGATAACTCTTATGACTACTATCCTAGTACAAGTATATTTATATGGATACTTTTTAGAATTCAAGTGTACCTATTGCTCATAAACATGATATATTACTACACACAACTGTAGAAATAAGACACACCCCCTATATTGCTATGTGTCCTTGACCATCCCGGTATATTTTAATGCCTTTATCAAGAGCTTCCATAGCAAGTGTTACCCATGGTTTTTCATCGAGACTACCTACATTCTGCACCTAGTACAACATCTTCAATCCATAATTACCCTGCAGGGTGGGACAAACAATGAAATGCATAGCTAATAATGCAAAAGCTTGCTTAATGGTTATCATATCCTTTTCATCGATTTCATGGGTGAGTACACTTTGAATCCTTTTGGGCATATATCTTAGTAATTTCTATCATCTTCTAACTTGCAAAAAAATATAGTAGATTAGTGTCCATTTAGAGGGATTCAACTACCATATCACTTTCATATTTTATACCCATGAATGCAGAAAAGTCATCACCTGAAAACACTTGGATATCAGCCCCCTTTGCACTCTCGGATTCATTTCTTAGGCATATATCATATTTTTACTTATTTTATTATTATGTCTTTCTACATGAACGGTCTATATTACAAATGGAGTATGTTTGTCTTCGTTCATCACATGAGAGAAAATATTGATCTCACCTTTTTGACTCCATTTGTATGTGATACGTACAGTTTATGTAAGAATACAACAGTGCAAAAAGGGTTTAGAATTCAAGAGTTCTTAGTTACACCCGATGACTTTTCTACGGTCATGGGTATAAAAAATGAAAGTGTTCTAGTAGTTGAATCCCTGGAAATGGACACTAAATCAACTAAAAAAAATTTCAAGTTGGAAGAAGATGTAAAATACTAGGATATATGTCCAAAGGATTCAAAATGTACTCACCCATAAAACCAATGAAAAGGATGTGATAGCTATTAAGCAAGCTTTTGCATTATTAGCTATGCATTTCATTGTTTGTCCCACCCTGCAGGGTAAACATGGAATGAAGATGTTGTACTATGAGCACAATGTAGGTAGTCTTGATGAATAACCATGGGTAACACTTCCGATGGAAACTCTTGATAAAGGCATTAAAATATACCGGGATGGTCAAGGGACACATAGCAATATAGGGGGTGTGTTTTATTTCTACAGTTGTGTGTAGTAATATATCATGTTTATTAGTATTAAATACACTATTCCAAATAATATCCATATAATTATACTTGTACTAGTCTAGTAATCATAAAAGTTCTCTACAATAAGACAAAGTCAACATATATAGAGTTTGGCCGATTGATAATAAGAATCTTAGGCACATGTTTCGATTACCACACAAAATCTAAGCTCTTCCTATTCTATCAAACCGTATGATTAGCTTACTTATTGAAAGATAGGTCGGTAACCAACAACGGGGAGTCTTCGAAAACCCTTGTTGAAGTCTTTTGCAAATATTACGATCTTTTTGAATGAGGTTTTTGAGTTGAACGGCAGACATGTTTTAGTTTTTGTACCAAAGAGATAGCCTATATATTGGCATGGAAGATAGTGGGATCGGCTATCAAGATTATGTAGAACAATGCTCGTATATCTCTTCAAAAAATTTCCATCATATCTAATGGATCTAAGAGCTAACTTTGTCAAAGATGATGCTGAAAAAGGACATATCACAACTTCAAATATGAAGCATATTTTGAGAGATATGACAGTAGATGATGATGAAAGAAAACTACAATTTAGAGAGCTCATGACCTACCATCTCATTGAGAAAGTGCTCCTTTTTAGCAGCAACACCAAAATCCCGCACTGTACAAATATGGTGGATGGTCAGAAATCTTGAAGCATGTGAATCCGTCAACTAGGCCAAAGGGCTTCCACTTGAGGCAGTACAATTTGGGCACATCACAATATGGAAAAAAGAAAAATGATCATTGAATGGATTTGCTCAAAATAAATAAATAAAAGTGTGTACCTCTGGATTACTTACGTAAGTGGAAGCCAGTTGACTTAATTTCCCCTCGATCCACTAGCATGCATCTTTCCTTTCTGATTTATACTTTTGGATTGGGGGAGACCTTGTGGACCATGTAAGCGACTGCATCTTAGATATACGTTCATATATAATAGCCTAACACAATATTAAGAAAAAGACAATGTAAAATGACGAGAACAATTACACATCCCTATTAAAACTAACTTAACTTGGAAGATTGAATGGAACTAATGGAATTGAGAACAAAATTGTTCATCTTATGATAACTTGACAATACCTCCAAAATAGAAGCAACACCTATGAATATATGTTGAACGTAAGCACCTTCCTCCTACCAAGCTTTCGCACTCCCCATAGAGGAATGCAGGTGGTCCTCTGTCGCTTTGGCCTAGTTGACAGATTCACATGCTTTAAGATTTCTAACCATCCACCACATTGTACTGCACGGGATCTTAGCGTTGCTGCTACAAAGAAGCACTTCCTCAATGACATAGTAGGTCATGAGTTCTCTAAATTGTTATTTGCTTTTATCATCATCTACTGCCATATCTCTCAAAATATCCTTCATATTGGAAGCGGTGATATGTCCTTTTTAAGAATCACCTTTAACAAAGTTAGCTCTTAGATCCATTAGATATGAAGGATATTTTGAAGAGAGATTCGAGCATCTACATAATCTTGATAGTCGATCCCACTATCTTCCATGCTAATATTTAGGCTATTCATTTGGTACAAAAACTAAAACATGTCCTGTCATTCAGCTCAATAAACTCCTTTGAAATATCATAATATTTGCAGAAGACTTCAGCAAGGGTTTTCGAAGACTCCCTGTTGTTGGTTACCGACCTATCTTTCAATAAGTAATCTAATCATACGGTTTGATATAATAGGAAGAGCTTAGATTTTGTGTGGTAATTGAAACACGTTCCTAAGATTCTTACTATCAATCGCCCAAACTCTACATATGTTGACTTTGTCTTATTGTAGAGAACTTTTATGACTACTAGACTAGTACAAGTATAATTATATGGATATTGTTTGGAATAGTGTACTTAATACTAATAAACATGATATATTACTACACACAACTGTAGAAATAAGACACACCCTCTATATTGCTATGTGTCCCTTGACCATCCCGGTATATTTTAATGCCTTTATCAAGAGCTTTCATAGCAAGTGTTACCCATGGTTGTTCATCGAGGCTACCTACATTTGCACCTAGTACAATATCTTCAATCCATGTTTACCCCGCGGGGTGGGACAAACAATGAAATGCATATCTAATAATGCAAAAGCTTGCTTAATGGCTATCATATCCTTTTCATCGATTTCATGGGTGAGTACACTTTGAATCCTTTTGGGCATATATCTTAGTAATTTCCATCATCTTCTAACTTGCAAAATTGTATTTTAGATCAGTGTCCATTTTGAGGGATTCAACTACTAGAACAATTCCATTTTTTATACCTATGATTGTAGGAAAGTCATCAAGTGTAACTAAGAACTCTTGAATTTTAAACCCCTTTTGCACTCTTGGCTTCATTTCCTAGGCATATATCATATTCTACTTTATTTTTACGTGTTCTTACATAAACTTTCTATAACACATACAAATGGGGTAAAAAAGGAGAGATCAATATTTTCTCTCATGTGATGAACGAAGACATACATACTTCTTCTGTATGTAATACATACAGTTCATGTAGAAAGACATAATAATAAAAGAAGTAGAATATGATATATGCCTAAGAAATGAAGCCGAGAGTGCAAAAGGGGATTGATATCCAAGTGTTCTCAATTACACCCGATGACTTTTCTATAATTATGGGTATTAAATATGAAAGTGATCCGGTAGTTGAATTCCTCAAAATGGACACTGATCTACAAATAAAATTTTGTAAGTTAGAAGATGATGAACATTACTAAGATATATGCCCAAAAGGATTCAAAGTGTACTCACCCATGAAATCGATGAAAAGGATCTGATAGCCATTAAGCAAGCTTTTGCATTATTATCTATGCATTTCATTGTTTGTCCCATCCCGCGGGGTAAATATGGAGTGAAGATGTTGTACTATGTGCAGAATGTAGGTAGTCTCGATGAACAACCATGGGTAACACTTGCTATGGAAGCTCTTGATAAAGACGTTAAATGTACCAGGGTGGTCAAGGGACATATAGGAATATAGGGGGTGTGTCTTATTTCTACAGTTGTGTGTAGTAATATATCATGTTTATGAGTATTAAGTACACTTGAATTCCAATTAATTCTATGCTCTTCCTATTCTACCAAATCGTATGATTAGCTTACATATTAAATGATAGGTCAGTAACCAACAAACAGGAGTCGTCGAAAACCCTTGTTACAGTCTTGTGCAAATATTATGATATTTCGAAGGAGTTTTTTTGAGTTGAATGACACGACCTGTTTTAGTCTTTGTACCAAAGAGATATCCTATATATTGGCATGGAAGATAGTGGGAATGGCTTTCAAGATTATGTAGAACAATGTTCGAATCTCTCTTCAAAATTTCTTTCATATCTAACGGATCTAAGAGCTAACTTTGTTAAAGGCGATGCTGAAAAAGGACATATTACCGCTTCAAATATGAAGGATATTTTGAGATATATGACTGTAGTTGAGGATGTAAGCATACAAAAATTTAGAGAGCTCATGACCTACTATCTCATATAGGAAGTGGTCCTTTGTTGCAGCAACGCCAAGATCTATCGCAGTACAATGTGGTGGATGGTCAGGAATCTTGAAGCATGTGAATCCGTCAACTAGGCCAAAGCGACAGAGGACAACCTGCATTCCTCTATGAGGAATGTGAAAGCTTGGCTGGAGGAAGGTGCTTACGTTCAACATATTTTCATAGGTGCTGCTCCTGTTTTGGAGGTATTGTCAAGTTATCCTAAGTTGGAAAATTATGTTCTCAATTCTGTTAGTTCCATTCGATCTCCCAAGTAAAGTTAGCTTTAATCGGGATGAACAACTTTTCTCCTCATTTTACGTTGTCTTTTTCTTAATATTGTGTTAGGCTATTATATATGAACGTATACTTAAGATGCGGCCGCTTACATGGTTGACAAAGTCTCCCCCAATCTAAAAGTATAAATCAAAAAAAGAAAAGATGCACGCCAGTGGATTGATGGAAAATTAAGTCAACTAGCTTCCACTGATGTAAGTAATCCATAGGTACACGCTTTTATATATTTATATTGAGAAAATACATTCAATTATCATTTTTCCTTTTTTTCAAGATTGTAATGTGCCCACATTGTACTGCCTCAAGTGGAAGCCCTTTAGCGGGGGGAATACTCTAGCTTTCTCTGTGGAGAATTCACCTGTGGTGGGGCAACTTACAGGTTTATCTGTATCCTCCATTGGCGATGCAGATGTTGCTGGTACATCTTATGTTGTTGTTGCTTCTATATCGGATGATGTCAATCGGGAGAAACCTGCCCAAAATGTAGGTGATTTAAGCCCTTTGGCGATAGAGAATACTCCAGCTTTCTCTGATGTTGTTGCACAAGAAGATTCAGTAGAGGATGAAGCAGCATTTCCTAAGAGTCGATATGGGCGGAAATTAAAACCAACGACGTTGTTGAATCCAAGTTTGATACCAAAGAAAAAGAAGCAGTTAAAAAGGAAGTGGTCGGTTTGGGTATGAGGTGACTGATTATGAACAAATTATGACAAGTGATGACTTGTTGGATTCGGGTTTAGAGGTGGCTATGGTTGTAAACAATTTAGGAACATATTATGGTTGAATAAATGGTTGTGAACAAAATATGACTTAACCAATGGGAGTTCAGTCTATTAATAGGAAGAATCTTAGGCACATGTTTCAGTTACCACATAAATACTAAGTTCTTCCTATTATATCAAATCGTATGATGAGCTTTTTTATCAAATGATAGTTAAATTTAACTGCATATAGAAACACTTCCTTCTTTACTGGTGTCAAAGTTAACAACATGAATAATCAATGCGTGTAAGATAATCTCTAACTATATGAAATGACTTTCGTCATCCTTTTAACTATTTCCCCCCATTTATAGAATTATTATGGTTATGCTAATGTTGTGAAAGGAACCAATAAGAAGCTCTTGGTGAATGAGCTTAGAAAAACTTGAAGACAATATCCATTTTTATTAAGGATGAAACAAAAACAACATACCTACATTTTCGGTTGGATCTCAAAATTTGTTTACCAGGAGCTATCTGCATAAGCTTTCTACAAAACATTGTATATGAATCCACTTTTTCTATTGGTCATTCAGAATCTGCAGTACAAAAGCCCTTGATGCCAGAGAAAGGAGAATTCTTCAACGAGTCTATCTTGAGGATCCTGATAAGAAAAACAAATATGAATGGGTAGCTTCGACAAATAGTAAAATGGCTATCGAAAAGAGAAAAATGTTGAATCATCATGAGCATATCAAATTATCAGTATACTTAAATTAAAATATAGTTATCTAGACAAATAAATGTAGGGCTAAATCCCTCGAAATGCAACGAACTTTACCCAAAAGTCTATTGTATGCGACCAACTTTCGAGGAGGCATAAGAATGCAACCAACTTTTAAAAATGGTGTTTTAATGTAATTTGCTAATGTGTCGCTCGTTGAAGGTGACACTTGGCGTACGGATGTGCCACGTTGCTTCCGGAGAGTTTGACAACTCATCGACACATCAGCAAATTACATTAAAACACCATTTTTGAAAGTTGGTTGCATTCTTATACCTCCACGAAAGTTGGTCTCATACAATAGACTTTTGTGCAAAGTTCATTGCATTTCGAGGAACTTAGCCCATAAATGTAAAAGATAAATTATATATACACAAGTTCAAGTTATTGGTCTAAGTCACTAAACAAAAATATCAATAATATACATGAGCATATCTAGTTATTTTATTCAAACTAACACAACATTATTTATATATTGGATAAAACACTTAAGTTTATACTATAAATCATTGGATTTAATTAAAAAGAGTTGACTTAGTTCAGGGCCAAAATGAAAATTCTTAAAAATTTCCTATGTGAATATGAAAATTCTCAAAAATTTCATATGTGAATATCTTCTTCATCACCTCCGATTGCAGAATTGTTTTCCTTAAATCTATTTTAGATATTATTATGTTTGAGCTATACTACATTTAAAAGATCGTATATAAATTTAATCTCTAACAATATAAATGTATTCTCATGGGTTTTAAGTTTCGATTCACAAGAGGACCATCGATGTTAGAACCTGTAGATATTCTTTTAATCACGGTATATAACCGTAATGTTAACGTGATCTAAGACCCCTCTAAACACAATAAAATGATTAATTGGATTGATTTAGAGATAATAAAACATTTTACACATGGTTAACGAAAGAGTTGGGTTATGATTTACCTCCTAAATGACACAGTATTACTGTTGGAATAGTGTCCTAAGTCATAACTAATTGGTAAGACTGTCGTTAAAAAGGGAGTCATTTTTGGGTCGCCCTCATCGAACAGCTAAGAGAAATTTATGATATATAATCTTAAATAGAATTAATATTATTGATTAATTGGTTTGTTAATTTTTTATAGTTAATAAATTAATTAGAAGCTGAATTAACTAATGGAATATTCTGGAAGCCTAATTCAAACGTCGGTTAGAAGGTCCAGCCGACGGCTGGAGTCAAATGTGGCAAGGCGGTGGAGCACGTTGGGCGTGGCTCGGATACTTGGGCAGCAATCAAGCCCAAGCACCAGTTGGACCTGGTTGGAGGATGAAACCCGGTGTCCCACATCGGCCAAAGGAAGAAACCCAGGGCCTCATTTCCTTATATATTGGGGCTATGCCAAGGCTTTTAATCATCTCTATCCCTCTTTCTCTTTCTTGATCCTTGTAAGAAAATATTCGATTTATAACGGTACCAAAGGATTTTGAATTTCTCTTGGTTCGTGGGTGTGAGCTATTAGAAGTACTATGGTTTGGGTACTTGCCTCCAAGTTAAGAAGGTTCTGCAAGGTGATCTGCGTATGAGAAATTGATTTTCGCAAATGTTAGTATTTTCTCATTTATTTATTTATGTTGTATTGTCGCTTTCAATTATTAAGTTAAGGTCCTTAAGGTTTAGTTTCCTAGTTTTTCTAGATTAATTATTATTTTCCGATACTATGTTAATCTAGTTAGGGAATAGAAAATCATCAAATGCACTGAAATGAAATCGAGTTTGGACCGGAGCCAACATGTAGAGGTTCCTGGTAGCAAAATCCATAATACAAAGGTTCAAGTATCTAGAAATAAAGTGTGACACCCGACGATTTAGGTTAACTGTTAAACCTAACAAAAACCCTAATTACGTGTATTTAGATGTGATTTAGGATAAATACTTGCAATTGCTTGTAACTATTTGTATATTATGTGAATATACACTTTCGTAATTGTTTAAAGTACGCCGACGTCATTAGTTGTAATTACGCGAAATAACCGGACGGAGTCTGACTATTTATATGACGTTGGTGAAAACTTTTATATAAATAACGTAAACCTATTTTATGAATTAAACAGTATTTTTTTACCCTATATTATTATTTTGATATAATAATACGCGAAAAACCTAGACTTTTTGTTAAAACGTAACAAATGCAACAAAAATACGCAAATCGAATTCAACAACCAAACAAAAGTCAATAAATATTTTGATAACTTAAAATAAAGTATTTTAATAATACGTCAAAGGAAAAATATTTAAAATTTATCGTTAACTAAAATGACGCAAATAAACGTTAGACGATTTAACACTTTAACAAAAATGACGGGTAAACGACCACAGTAGGTAACACAACATGAGAGTTAAAATTTAAACACTCCTCCCCCACAAAATGGGACCCCGAATGTCAGCCACCACCCTCCATCCCCACTCAATTTTCATGAAAATGCTCCTTTTTCTTACTTCCACTCTCCAAACATGCAAGAATCACTCATTTCTACTTTTACTCTTTCACACAATTCTCTCTAACCTCTCTCTAACTCTTCCCTCTCTAAAAATCTGGAAACACAACACCATATCATCACAACAATCCACCATAACACCATCAACAACCACCACGAAAATTCACATCATTTTGCAAAGGAAATTCAAGATTTCAAGACTACGAGTCCTCCTCATTTCATTTCTGCCATCATAATTCCATTTCCACCATTGTGAGGATATTTTCTTACTCTTAATTACTTATTTAACATGTATTAAGGTTCACTCAACAAGATATGTTAAAAAAACTTTGCTCAAAAACCACTTTCCATGACTTGAAATTCATAAAACTGCAATTTTGTTTTTTGTACAAAAAATAATATCAAATTCACAAGGGTGTATCTCACTCTTAACTTAACCAAATGGAATGTTTTATGAGTCAAAAATCAAGTTCAAGATGTTAGCTTTAAAACTCCACTGGTCTCGTAATGTTTAGAGCTCATTTACAATTCTCTTATGATTTTTGTATGAACTTATGTAGAATCTGTCTAGAAAGGTCAGAAAATTTCCTCTTATGATTTCTGTAATATCTAGAGCTATACACCCCTAAATGACTTGAAACTACCTCCAAAACCTCAAAAATTTTGTTAGCTACAAATTTTATGTTTAACACTTTTTATGAAAACTTTTAGATTTTACCCAGAAATTCAATCTTCATGCATATGTCTATATTGGTCAACTGTTGAACCTGAGAGGACACATGTAATTTTTAAAAATACTTAGACCTTCTCAAAACTTCTATAAAAATACAAGATGTAGTTAACACCTTGGGGATTATATGTGATTTTTCTTGAATTTTATTTTGAATTCTAGAGTTCTGTAACAAAAATCAACCAAAGCATTCATTTTATGGAAATTATAAAAGTGGTCTATTTTGGGTGTAAAATGAAGACCGACACTTGTAAACTTACTACAGATGGAAAAACTAACTTTTTATAACTTATGAATATATCTAAGAATTTGGTAAAAGTTTCGGGTTAAACCAAGTCGGTTTGACCAAGTCAACAAAAATGGGGCCCGATTTTGAAAAACGTTGACCTTACTATATTTGCCAAAAAGGGTAACTAAATGGGTTTGGGTCACTTGATAAGTAACTTGGAACAAAAACGAGACCCGAAAACACCCGAATGAAAAACTGACACTTAGAACACTTGGACCAAAAATTAAAAATCTTATTTCAGTGTCAAACTTACGCAACAACCAATAACTACATACGAAAATAACACGATAACACTTGACTTATACTATTGCGCAGTATACAACGAAACATACATAATGATAATACATTTTGAGAATTATTTTCACAAAGTAGCACCAACAAGTCGTACACATTTTTGAAAAAGAGACATACTTGGACATAACTAGTTGAGTAGACAACTAGCATGGATGGTCTTTTCAGACATCCACTTACATTCAACCTTATGTGCTTAGGGTATTAGAAGGTGGCGGGTTCGGAAAACCTACTAGTTGATTATTGCTTTCGGATACACATTTATTAATTCAAACGCTTACTTGCAAAGACTCAAATGAGTCTTACAGCCCCACTATTACTGTTTTTACTTACGGGGTGAGATACATTGCTTAACTACTTTTCATGAACACAAGTTTTGAATTACTTAGTTTTTATACGGGATTGCATGAGTTACTTACTAATCCACTAAAGTCCCTCCATCATAGTTTCATTAGTTATAGACTTAAGCGCGAATACTAGTTAATGGATCCATTAGGGACTGACTCCCCCCCCCCCCCCCCCCCCCCCGGGGTAGTAGTGCTACCACGATTTGTTCTGTAGAAACGGGAAACTTATATTTGTTTCATACGAGTGCTTAGATTAGGCACTAGCAGGGGCACTATACGGTACTTAGTTGTACCAGATTTATTTACGGGTTAAGCTTCGACTATGAGCTCATGGCAACGGTATATACATACATACTAACTATTTTCTTGGTTGCAAATACATGTTTTCGCATACGTGCAATGATGATAAAATCTTATGTTCAAACTGCTTACTTACTTACAAACCTGTGAGATTGTTGGTGCATCTTTAGTGTGTCTGTCAGTTGGTCTTAGCCTGAGTTAGTTATGTTATGTAATTACGATAGTTTAAACGTCTGTATTATATTAAATAATTACATTTTTATGTTTTGGTGACACAGCCAGTGTCGTAGTTGCGACACAAGGCTTGTGTCACATGAGTCGGTTTGGCAACACACCTTGTGTCGCAAGAGACAATTTAGGTTTTCGGTATAAATACTTGATTTCGGCTCAGAAATCAAGGTTGATGAATTTGTGAGTTGTGAGAGTATTCTCTGAGTATTTCTGTGTAATCAAGTTGATCGATTGTTGGTATCAATATAATATACTTTGTTCTTGATTCGTGTTATTCACTAAATGTATTTATTATCAATCTTTGGATTCCACACATTGATTGAGTGTTAGGATCCGATTAGGTCCATTATTGGGAACCTACAATTGGTACAAAGCCATTAATCTTCAGATTTGGCGTTATCGAGTCCAATTGATACGTTTTTCGGTTAAAAACATAGTGTTTTTTTGTGTTAGATTTTCATAGAAAGTGTTATAGGATCATATTCTGGGTTTTCTTGAAGATCAGTCAGTTAGAACTCGTCATCTGTTCATGAATTTTAGGGTTTTGGCCGCATCTCTCCTCGACGCTGCGACACAAGTTGCGACACTACCTCTACGTCGCGATTAGAGTTTCTGCGACTCATTTTGTGTCACGTTTTACTTTGCAGCGACATACAGCTGCGACACGAACTCTGTGTTGCGACATAAGCTTGCGACTCAAACTTGATTTCTGCGACATATTGTTGCAACATTGATTGCGACATAAACTCGGTTTTCTTCCTTTGCTTTTGCGACACAACTCTTGTGTCGCTAATTGGATTGTTTTGAAACCTCTTTGACATAATCTTTGTGTCGCTACTCAATCCTGCGACATAATCTTAGTGTCGTTACTCAATTTTGCAACATATCTTCAGTGTCGCTGCTTGATTTTGCGACATAATCTTAGTGTCACATAACAAAACTTGTGTTTGTTTCTTTCGTGTTTATCTTTTTGTAGGTAAACTTAAATGGCTTCTACATCTTCTTCGTCTTCTATTCAGCAAGTTGGTGCTATGTTGAAGTACAACAATGAAGTTGGGTCAGCCAACAAGCCTCTTAGATACTCACCTGGTGTGAGTTACCTGGATTGGTGCCAAAGGTTCGAGTCGTTCATTGCCTTCAATGATCCTGAAATGAGAATATATCTAGAAGAGCGTTATGAACGTCCCACTAGAATCGGAATCATCGATGGTCCTGCTCCGGAAAAGTCAATAAAATCAATGACTCCTGAGGAGCGAAAAGCGTTCGATACTGAAAGAAAGACCCATGATGCGATCACCATGGCTTTACCTCATACACTAATGAGAAAATTAAGACATCATAAGTTAGCTTATGATCTATGGGAAACATTTGAAAAGAAATGTGGAGGCAGTGATCAGTATAAAAAGAACAAACTAGATCTCATCAATAAACGGTATGAGGTGTTTGATATGTTGCCTAATGAGTCGTTGTAAGATATGTGCAACAGATACTCACTGGTTACTGAATTAACTGAGGGTGGTGTCAAGTTAGGTAAAATTGATGTAAACAAGAAACTTCTGGGTTATTTGCCTAAGAAGTGGAACACTCGTGTACCGTTGATGGAAAAGGATGAAGATATAATGGATATGGAATTGGAAGATTTAATTGGACCGATTGAAGATGATCTTCTTGACATGCAGCGAAAGGAGACAAAGGCTACTACTTTTGTCCAAAATCCTAAGCTTTATGGTGTGGATGTTCCTGTATCCACAAGTCAATCTACTGGTACTGCCTTTATGGCTGGCAGAACTTGTGGAACTTGATCAACAAGTACTACCTCTATAGGTGGTACTTATGCTCATTTTCAAGGAACTTCGACTGCTTTTGCTGAAGAATATGCTTATGCTTTTTCAGCATTTTTTGTCAGCTGCTGTGGATTTGACTGATGAAAATTTCGGTCAAATTGATCAAGAAGAGTTAGAAAGAATGGACTTGAAGTGGAGTATGCGATGCTCTCTAGATGTGTAAAGAACTTCTTGAAGAAGTCGGGCAGAAAATCTGTAATCGATCTAGGTGAAAAGGGTTTGGGATTCAACAAGAGCAAGGTTAAGTGCTACAGGTATCAAAATTATGGATACTTTGCGCGTGAATGTGATAGAAACAAGATTCCATATTCCGGGTTAACTAAACCTTCTCAAAATAAAGCTGAAGAGAAGGCAATGGTTTCAACTGCCTTGATGCTGACAGAAACTCCTTGGGATAATAGTTGGCCGGATGATGTAGAAGAGGAAAATCTGGAAGAAACAACACTCATGACTGAAGTTCATGAGGTAGATGATGAACCTTTATCCTGCATTTCTTGTTCTAAATTGACTAACCAGATTAATAGGTATAAAGAGGAAACTACTTGCCTTAACACTATGATTGAACAATTAAATTAAACAAACAAAATTTTAGGAGATAGTGATAAGGCCAGTGAGAAAAAGCTAAAAGCTATTTTTGAAGAAAATAAAGAATATAAAGCCAAAATTTTTGAACAACAAGATGAGATAAGTAGTTATGTAGATATGCTTACTTTAGTAAAAAAGGGAACTTGTGTGTATACCATGTTATAAATAAACCAAGAAATATCAAAGAAATGGATTACTACACAATAGGCAAGTGCATCTAATCGAATAGTAATATAGCTTTGGTAAATCCAAGTTTCGTTCCCACAAGGACAATGTGTGTGTACTTTAAGAATTGATTGAGCTAATAATCAAACTTTTATTGAAAGCAAGTAAAAGGATTGGATAGTTGTGCCTTTCAACGACAGGCATTCAAAAGTATTTATAATGATAAATAAGTAAAGGAATTAAAGATAGTACGGATCCCACATTGGTATAAACTATGTTTATTCATGCTTAATTATCTTTGACACGGATGTATAGATTAAGTATGAGACTCAATCAATCAAATGCAATTATCAAAACCAATCACTTTGTTGTCACAAAACCAATTGAGCAATTAACCGTTCTTAGTGCAAGATATCTCTAAACACAATAGTTACTAATTACTTATTGTCAATTCAAGTAATTTTATGATTTAATCAATAGCCTTACTTTCATAAAAGCTAAAATCATACAAGGTGTCCCTTAGTATGATTCACAAACAATTTAAGTACTAATCCTAATCCAATTCCTTGTATTCGATGGAATAACAAGTCACAATCATAGGTTTCCCAATAGATTATAAACAAATGATTAACAAACATAAGTTTTCACTTAATGCAATAACCATTAATCAATTGAATCAAATTCAGCACACAAATCATCCATGGTTCTTTGATTAAACATTAGATTAACATGTGATATAATCAAATCCACTAACAATACATCAAAACTCAAAGGTTTATAAACATAAACAAACAAAGGAATCTCAGCCCATGAAGGGAACAATCAATCAAAGCATAAAATACTCAAGAATCATCCCTAACATTAGTTAAAGGATCAAATTGAAGAGGATAATTGTGCCGGATGATTGGGGTTTGATTCCTTGTTCAGGATCCATGAGGATACCTTAGAATCACCTAGGATGTCTCTAAAAGATCTCCCAAAGTCGCCATGGCCGTCACACACATGATGGATAACCCTAAGTGGGAGAAAATGTGACTATTTATATTAAGCAAGAAGCTCTCACCTCCAGGATAAGTGTCTGGAGTCAAGAAGTAGAGGCAGGAAATCTGGAAGGACTTCTCTTCGAGAAGTAGTGCTCTTGGAGTCTCCAGCAGAATTACTCAAAACCCTGGATATAGCTCTCACCTCCAGGAAGTGGTCTTGGAGTCTCCAGCAAGCCAAAATCAATACTTTTTATATTTTACTTCATTTTTATCACTTGAGCAAGGGGTCTTCACATTTCTTCTTTAATTCTCGATATCAGACCTGAAAGCAAAACTAAACAATTAAGTATCAAAAGTCCATGGAATGGCATTCAAACAAGTATAAAAGAGCTCGATAATGCCCGAGAAAATATGTACAAAATAGGCGTTATCACTGACTCACAGGCTGAAATTCTTGATTTAAAATAAAAATGATAAAATTTTCAACTTCCTCTTTAGTCTTTGATGAAATCCTTCAGGCACAAAGAAGTGATACTAAAATCAAGGTTGGGCTTGGTTATCATTAGGTCCCACCTCCTATAGATTATTTTTCTATGCCTGTTAAGGAAGTTATCAATTATTTTATGCCTATCTATCCAAAGATAGAAATAAAACCTCTAAAATCTGCAGTTAGCATCAAGATAAGTAAGCCTGACCATCTTAAGGCTGAAAAAGTTAAACATGTCGTTGAACAACTTGAAACTAGTATGCCTGAGTTAGTTAAGGCATCGACTAGTGAGCCTAACAATGTTAAGGCTCAAAAGGTTGAGAGTATTGAGGTTAAGTTAGTTAAGCCTGTGGTAGCTGAGCATGTTAAAGTCAATGTAAGTAAGGTTGAGCTAGTAAAGCTTGTTGTTGTTGTTGATAAGCCTGAATCTAGTAAGGCTAAGTCAGAACTTCCCATCACTGTTGAGGAAGTAATTGAAATTGAGGATATAACTGATGAGGAATACGGTTATCCTAAGAAGAAATTTATAAAATTGAAAATCACATTTACACTAATAAAGAAGAACAATATGGTGTTGTTAAAGGCAAAGCTAAGGCTGAGCCTAAAATGAAGATTTTGAAACAATCTAAATCTAAGAATTTTAATAAAAAATCTTCTAATGTTTCTTCTCAAGCATCAACCTTTGCATGTGCACAAAAACGTGCATGTTCAGGTAATGCTTCTTTTGGTCGTGCTCAACGGTTTATTCCTCGATCTCCCGAGTATGTTGAGAAACGATCTTGTTTCTACTGCAAGAAACAAGGTCATTTGATTAGTGATTGTCCATTGCATTCACAAAAGCGCTTTGGGAGAGGTGTTTCAAGAACCTCAAAGTTTAGAAAATTTTCAAATAAATCTATTTCAATGAGAGGTTCTGCATCTTCCCCACCCGTTAAGAAACTCAGCAAAATTGAGCCAACCAAACCAACTTATTTGAAGCTCAAAGTTGTTGACAAGCAACCATCCAAACCTAAAAAGGTTTGGAAAGTGAAAGAGTCATCATCTGACTCTTCATCTGACAGTGACACATCAGTCAACACCTCTGATTTGCTAAAAATAAAATTTTGACTGATGTAGTCATTGTTAATGATGCTACTGGGGTACCCAAGTCTGTAAAGGCTTGGGTCTCCATTACTAATTAATTGTTTGTGTTTGTGGTGCCATAGCAACCAAAAGCAGTGAAAAATATAGCAAATGGTATATTGATAGTCGTTGCTCAAGGCACATGATAGGCGATGTATCTCTTCTTTCTGAAGTTCATGCTTATGATGGGGGATATGTTTCATTTGTTGGTGATAAGAGATGCGTTATTACTGGTCAAGGTACACTCACTAATGGGCAAGTGAGTTTTGAATAAAGTGAATTTTGTGGAACATCTTAAGTACAACCTGCTAAGTGTTTAACAAGTTTGTGATAAGGAATACACCACAATTTTCAATAAAACAAAGTGTGTTATTCTGAAACCTAGGTATGTTATTCCCGAGGAATGGGTGCTACTGAGGGCACCAAGGTAAAAGGATACGTATGTTTTGATAAGAGATCTGTTGAAACAACTGAACATACGTGTTTGTTATCTAAAGCTCTTGAGAAAGAATCGCTACTTTGGCACAGACGTATGGGTCATCTGTACTTCAGAAAAATGAATTATTTGGTAAAGCATGATCTTGTGCGAGGGGTTCTGAAGAAATTCTTTGGATTGAACGATCATTGTGTTCCCTGTCAGAAAGGGAAACAACACAAGAAATCCTATAACTCAAAATTATTAAATTCGGTTGAAAGCCCTTTGGAGCTACTGCACATGGATCTGTTTGGACTAGTAAGTAAGAAAAGTATTTGGGGGTTCTTCATATTGATTGGTGGTCACTGATGACTACTCACGATTGATCTTAGGTGTATTTTTTAGTCACTAAGGATGAGGTACCTGAGATCCTCACTTACTTGTTCGACAAACTAGAGAACGTGTGCAAATTGTCGATTAAGAAACCGCGTTCTGACAATGGGACTGAATTTAAGAACTCAACCATTGAGTTATACTGTTTGAGGAAAGGGATTGATCATCGATCATTGATGATATTTGATTTGGTTGGCGCCCTCGTGACACCTCATACTTCCGCTATCACGTGTTTTGAGGGTGCGACATAAAGCAGCTTATATGTAATACCCGCAAATCATATTAAAAATAATAAACCTAGAGTTAACTTAAAATAAAAATGATGTAACTTATTCAACCAAATATTAGCAAATCGTTGGTTTATGTGACCTCAAGAATAAAACAAACTAGTAATAATATATGTTGCTATTATAATAACAATAACGACGACGACGACGACGACGACGATGATGATGATGATGATGATGATGATGATGATGATGATGATGATGATGATGATAAAGCATATTATAACAATTAGTGTTAAATTCGTCCGTTAGACGGTTAAAATAATAATAATTTTATATGATAGAAACTTATAAAATACTTGTATGCAAGATTCATATATTTCTGAAATATAAGAAACATAGATGTTAAGATATTTATAAGAATTTTATAATATTATACACATCTCTAATTACTTCCTTATAAATTACATTAACAAAAAAAACCAAAATACTTTATAGTTGAGTATAACAAGCATCCTTGGATAAAGATAAATGTAAGAGCAATATGCGAACAATGAAAACTAACAACTACCAAGGTAATTACTATTGTTTTCAAATTGAACAATGAGAAGACAATGAGTCCGAGTATCTTGTTTTGATAGAAACGCATCAAGGTCATTAGCAAAGTCGCCCAAAAATAGTACATTTAATTGTACATTGATTGTGATTCATAAAATACAAACGAAATTTTTTAAAATTTTCATCAAACAATATATTGAGTGATATATTTAGTTAAGTAAAATGACATAATTATCTTGCATTCATCAACTTAATTATCTTCATCTTTTTCATAATGTCAATCTTTTCATAATGCATCACTTTACCAATAGAGATAATGTAACATCCTAAAATTCAAAAGTATTATTGTGATAAAAATGAAATAAATTGTTTTAAGTTATTATTATTTTAAGACAAAATTACGTGGATCGTCCTTGTGGTTTGCCCAAAATAACTAACCGAGTCCCTGTGGTTTTTTTTTTACCTAAGGCATCCCTAAACTTGCAAAAAGTTGCGTGGGTCGTCCCTGGACCTAACTTTCGTTAGTTCTGACGTTAAATGCGAGGGTATAATGGTCCTTTCATTAGTTAAAGGACTGCGAACGTAATTTTCCAAACCACAGGGACCATCCGTGTAAATTTTCAAATTTCATTTAATATTTTTTTATTGTAAATCTAAATATTTATTTTATTGTGTTTAATTAATTAATTTTTGAAAATTAAATTTATTTAATAACTAAAGATGTTGAATTTTTTTTAATTGTAAGTATTTTTAAAAAAAAATTATATTATTGTATATATGCAATTCTTTTACTCCATATTTTTTATTGTAAATTTAATAGATTTCAAAGGTTATTTTTAGGGGTGAGCATTCGTACCCACAGGAACTATCCGTGTAAATTTAAAATCGGGGCATTTCAATTACGTTTATCTAAGTGAATTACGATGTTCGAACAATTTTTGCTAGGGGACAATTTTATGGGACGGAGGAAGGAAATATTTAAGGTAATCATTTCAATTTGCAACAAGTAAAAATAAATGTTAAAAAAACAAACAATATAATTATCTTATTAATTTTAAATTTACACGGATAGTTCCTATGGGTATGAATGATCACCCCTAAAAATAAACTTTGAAATCTATTAAATTTACAATAAAAAATATGGAGTAAAAGAATTGCATATATACAATAATACAATTTTTTTTTGAAAAATACATACAATTAAAAAAAATTGAACATCTTTAGTTATTAAATAAATTTAATTTTCAAAACATAATTAATTAAACACAATAAAAAAAATATTTAGATTTACAATAAAAAAATATTAAATGAAATTTGAAAATTTACACGGACGGTCCCTGTGGTTTGCAAAATTACGTTCGTAGTCCTTTAACTAATGAAAGGACCATTATACCCTCGCATTTAACGTCAGAACTAACGAAAGTTAGGTCCAGGGACGACCCACGCAACTTTTTGCAAGTTTAGGGATGCCTCAGGTAAAAAAAAACCACAGGGACTCGGTTAGTTATTTTGGGCAAACCACAGGGACGATCCACGTAATTTTGTCTTATTTTAAGTGCCATAAAATAATAATAGTTTTAGTCAGTTTTTAAGTTCCAGACAATAATAATTACGGGGAATGAAATTAAAACATATGTATCTATCTATACTTGTACATACCTATCCTTTCTTCATTTCCAAACGCTTCCAGAGAAATGCAGAAAGAAATAAAAGTCGCAGGAACTAAACCCCTTCCCAAAATCAATTCCATAACATCGAATTAGAGCTAGAAAACTTGGATTTTCTCATCGATTAATCTTTCTTAACTTCTTCATTCTTTTTAACCTAGAAACGGGTTTTGTGATGGTTTCCAAGGGTTTTGAAAAAATTGATGGGTTCAAAACAAAAGTAGGGTTCATTATGATTAATTAGTCATGTAGGAATGTATATGTGATTGTTTTTTACCTAATTCAATCTAGAACTTGATGATTCAAATTGTATGAATTGTGAGACTTTGATAAAATGATAATTAATTAGTGTTAATTCACCCTAATTAGTGATTATACATGTTGTTAGAATATTTAGTGAAAATTTAACTAGTGAATCAAATGTTAAAAGTGATAATAATGATGATTAGTGATGAACTTAGTGATTTAATATAAATTAATGATGTTAAAATGATTCTTCATAACCTTGGATTGGTTTATAATGAATCTTGATAAGTAAGTGACAATCAAAGTGAATTTATGAGTAATACATAGTTGAAATAAAGATGATTATGAAAAGAGAGATTATGTGTAGTATGATCAATTCAAAAGGGTGATGGACTGATAATATTGATTATGATGATTATCAGTTGTTGAATATGTTGTTATGTTGATATGCTATGTGATAGGTGATCAAGATTGGTGTCATCCATGTTAAAGTGAGAAATCATGTTTCGCCTAAAAAGCAAAGATGAGTGATATGGGGGTCAAATAGGTAATGATTGTATGTTCCGGATTGCTTCCGAGCAAGAGGTTCATAGAATCAAGTGGTAGTTGTTTGTATATTAACATGTTTTTAATAAGACAATTCGTAACGCACAAACGTGGCGGGCATTCAGAGCCTCCAGAACGCCAGAACGCCCATAACGCGGCGTTCTGGAGGGCGTTCTCAGGGCGTTGTGCGGGCAAAAATGGGAGAGAAACGAGCGTTTTGGTGGGACCCACCCCTTTTTTTTCTTTTCTCTTTTCTTCTTGTGTTTAATTCAAAAGTTTTTTTTTTAAAAAAAAAAACTGACGGCTACATGATTGAATAAAAAATTGAAATTGTCTTGTATTTTAGTTTAATTATTGTATTGTATTGTATTTTAATTATTGTATTGTATTATATTTTATTTTAATTATTGTATTGTATTTTAATTAAACTGTATTTGTTTTATTAAATAAATGAAAATTAAATTTAGTTAGTGAGTGGGTGGGTGGGTCCCAGAGAGGGGGGGGGGCGTTATGGTGTTATGGGTTAGGAAGGTGAAAGGGGCGTTATGGTGTTATGCTGACGTGGCACCTGGAAAATGAGCGTTTTGGTGTTATGGGTTACGAGTGGTTTAAGTGGAATTATGTGGAGATTATGTGGATTATGTGAAATGAGCGGTTTATAGAGATTCAGAGTTTAGCTAACTACGGTTAGTATTACGTAGTTGAGCTTGATATGCATATCGTTGTGGTATGGTATTAAGCTATTATCATGTTATTGGTCATGAATCCACATAGAGTTTAAATCTCTACAAATGCTCAGTAGTTATTTGCCTAAGCAATTATATGTTGTTAATATTTGATGAGTGTTGTTTATGTGGATTATTCATTTAATTGTTCATATGCTCACTAAGCTTAATGTTTACTCCTTTAGTTGTTTTATGTTGTAGGATAATGGTTTGATTGAACCAAAGATGCATGTTGGGTGGTCTATGATGACATGAGGATAGCATGGATTAGAGTTTGCTTTATGGTTAGACAAGCGTTTATTCTTTTCAATTATCGTAATTATGATATTTGTGTAAATCGCCCAAGGGATTATGATTTGATTATGATTTGATGTAATGTGTTATCGTTGTATTAAGTTTAATTTGTAAAACAATTAAATGTGGAATTTAATTGGGACCAAACGCAAATGAGTTTACTTTAAAGGATATAATATTATGAATTGATGTATCTATAAAAAAAATTAGGCATTTCAGATAACATATACAATAATATTTACATAAAAATTTGTTTAATGTCAAACTTATATTTTAAGAACTAGGTAGGTGGATTTAAAATATTTAATATCAACATACATGAAATCTTTTGTGAAATGTAAAAGATTAACACCATTCATTTATGTAAATCTTTTAATGATGGAGGAAAGAATGACTATCACATTAATTAATTCTTAGAATCAAACATCTTCTAATAACGGATGAAAAATTGAAATTAATATTATGTAGTTTAACGATGAGCCTAAACAACTTCGTAATTTTATGATACATACAGTTTATAAATATATATATATATAGCACATGCATTTCTCAATTAAAGATGTGAAAGAGATTAAAAACAATCATGTATCAACTTAACTTTTAATCTTGATTATTAAATTGTTAAGTAGTTTATGTAAGAAATGACTACCACGTTTAAAAGATATCTAACATCATTAACTTTCAAAATTATTAAATATAGCGTATGGAGTCATTACAGAAATAGTTGACCTTCTATAATGACATGTTCAAATAAATTGATTATATAATGCCATTCCAAAACTAATAGAATACTATTAAGGGCAAATGAACCACATGTTAAAATAAACCGATTTTTTAGTTGACGTTTTAAAACTGATAGGTTGTGATTAAGAAAATGAATCAAATACTAAAAATAATGGATTCTATGATGTGACATTTATAACATTGGAAAATTAATTAGAAAATAACACGTTTGACAAAAGCTTAGAATATAGAATAGTATGAGACATAAGACAATTATTATTTAAACCTTTGGACTCCTAATTTTGAACTCTTCATACTAAATCATGAAGGTTTTCTATTTTATTCTTTGTTCTGTTCGGTGAGGTGCTCTTGTAACCAAGAACAAAAAATATATACTGCTTTCGCATAAGTGTGCAAGTTTTTTAAGAACTAAATTGTTTTGGTGGCTTGGACGAAGAAAGTCAATTACGTTGATTTAAAACAATGCTCCCAAACTTCGTAAGATTATCCACGCCACAACTCTTCATCGTGTATGTATATAACAAATGTAACAGATTTCCTATTCGTTAAATATGGCTACTAAAAATACTTAAATTGGTTGGTGGTTACAATTAACTGATTAAGAACAAATTCTAATCTCAAATATATACACACGACCATAAGTTTATGTATCATTTTTCTTGGATCGTTATTTTGCTTTCAACGTACTTACACATCTACAATACATAGAATTTTAAGTCTTGGAGTAATAACGGTTGATTAATCATCACACTAAATGATAGTAAAAAGGTAAATATGATGGTAAAGTCTTAATATTAGTGTGATAATGAAACCACTATATTAAATGATGGTAAAAGATAGTAATAATAATACAATATCATTGTTTTAGGTTGTATATATACATGTATATCATATATATATTCTTATAAAATAGTTATACTAATTAGTGAGAGTATAAATTGTAATATATTTAGTTTATAGCGTATAGATGATACTTATTTTGTTTAGGGAATAAAAAGCCAAATGTCAATTTTTTTGGAAGCGCGTTTCTTATATATGATGTTATCTATGAGATTATATAAATGGCTGGTGATTTTTTCACAGGTGTTTTTTATACTTCCACATGTAAATTAAGTAATTAGACTATTATACCCTCAGCTCCCATTATATTAACCTCTATCTAACACGGTGAATTCATCACTCCAATTTCTCACGTCATTTGCATCGGAGATTGGCGACTTATTATATTCCAGGCAGGGCATCAACGTCAATACGTCATTGCGTCAGATCTGAGGCCCATTTCCCATCTCGATTTTACTATCTCATAACCTGATCAATTAATTAACAACAATAAATTACAATTAATGAATGACAAATCATCATTGATCAATAAAAACAATAACAATGAAGTATAATGATATGAAAAATTAAATCATGATGCTGACTACCAAAAGAAACTCATATATTTACTGATAAACGAATGAATTATATTTATTGATTCACTATTCCACACACAGTTGGAAGGAGTCGGCTATCGTTGATACCAGCCGGAAAATAACCAATTGTTGAATTTGTTGCAAGTGTATCTAACATACAGAGTATAAAAGAAACTCATTCCATATCGGACGTAACTGTATTATAGATGATGGGGTTAAGCTAAAGATATACTCATGTAAAATAACTAGTTAACTGATCCGTGAATATACGGGTTTTCTTTAGAATACTGTCAAGTCATTGTCATTTATTCCATATCTATACTCATAGAACAATTTCCTTTTGTTATAATCACAGTTTCTATTGACACGAACTGTTACAGTTCATCCAAAAATGGGTCACAGAAAACATGTTGATTGAACGTAAACATTATAATGCGGATTTGTAAAGATAAGAGGAAACGAAAACATTTAACGTCATGTTTGTCTCTGGCGACCAATCCAAAGCTAGTTGTATTGTGCTGTCAGCAATAAGCCATCTATATTGAATTATTGCTAAAATAAGAATAGTAAAAACAGATACATTATTAAAATTCTACACAAAGAAACAATAACTTGAAAGACAAAGAACATCTTATAAACTTAGTGGAGTTTGATGCTGCTATAATACCATCGATAAACACGGTTTGTGGTGATACAGTATTACCCGCCCATTTTGTCACCTTCAAGAAAACATATGTCCGAAAACATATGTCCGAATCACCCTCAAACCTTTCTTCATATGCCTTCTAAATAAGATTTATTCAAATATCACCATCAGAATGTATAAAGATGATACATTAAATAAGTTTTTTCAAAGTTAGTTCTTGATGAGTGTGAGTTACAAATGGAGGAAACGGAGATAAAATAGGAAATAATAAGGGGGAAAAGTAAGTTAATTAACGAACTTCAAATGTAGCTCTTGCATGAATTTTAACCGCGCAGAATCAAGCTGAACTGCAGTTGAACTTATATCTGTAGCTACATGATTAGACGACATATTTGCACATTTTTCCATATGCTCAACCACACTTAAATCACTATACCTTCTCAAACCTACAATAAACATGAAAAGATCCAGCAAAAAAATAATAACCTGATACAACAATTAGACCCAACTTATACCCATGCCACACCTTTCATAACAGAAGACACATACATTATCCAAAATAGAAAATCTTTGAACCTTTGTTTCCTGTATTGGCCATGCACACATCCGATGTAGTGAGAATGCACACATCAGCTAACATCAGGCAAGATAGAAGTCATGAATCAATATTAAGTGAGAATGGTAGCAAAGATTTCTAAAATGTGACAAATTTATATGACTTGATACAATTTGATGCAACTCTTATTTGGGAATTATATAGACTTACCAAAACCACAAACAAAATCATGTTAAAGATTGCAATCACTCGCCATTCGGTTTTTATGTACTGTGCTACACCAGCCCTGAAACAGAAAGACACATCGTGAGTGACAAAAAGAAAAAAAAAACAGAGAAAATAAAATCATATTAAAAGAAACTTTAAATGCTATTTAACGCACAAAATCAATAATGAAAAAGAAATGTGCCTTCGATCTTACCTCAAACCTGCAACGTTATGACCAGAACCATTATTTGTAATGATAAACCTAAATTAAAGGATAAAAATAAATCAAATTAATACAACCTTTACTAAAATTTCAATCTTTTTAAAAGTTTTATGTTATAAAGATATTGTGTTCTACCAAGTAAATTACTTACGCCAAGACAGTAAACATAAGGATTCTCACCAAAACCTAGCACAGCATGAGCAGATACTGAAATTTAGTTTTAAATATAACATAACATTAAGGATTAAGAGGAGGCAACAATCATGAACTTAGAGGTCATAAAAACTTTGGTACATGAAAATACCGTCAATATGATACCTTTCATCATCTAATTCATCAATTTCGTTATCCTAATCTGCTGAGGTAACTCGGGTTTTTTCACCGGTTGAGGTTGCTTCCTACAAACCGTCATAACATTAACTGCTTCAACTATACATGAAACATCATCTTTCAACTTCCTGACATCCATATAACCGATCCATAAGTTGCAGTACATTTGATAACCTAACTCAAAATTACATATGCAACATTGATTCTTTTTGGAACATAAAAGAAAACCCAAAAAGGTAACCAAATAATAGATAGCACACAAAAAGCAAATTGTTAGTTTACTTTGTAAAAACTGCGTAAATAACCATAAATGAAGATTAATTTGATATACCTGTAAGTCTCAAACCTTTTCTTTTCATAAGCATTTCATCAAACACCCGGTGTGTGCATTAGATATTTCAATACTTCGAACCTGTAAAATATAACATTTAAGTCGGACATTTCAACAAGCACTTGGTGTGTATACATGACATATGAGTATCAGACTCCCATAAAAGAAGACATGAAATCTAAGTTATCAAAACCAAATATTAGAATAGTTAACATCAAAGAAAAATCAAAGCTAAAATAAGATAGTGTAACACCCCAAATTTACTGCTTGGCGGAAGTATAATTTGGGTGTTACTAATCAATAATCAAAGCACACAGATATATAGCAAACGACTCTATATGCGTCGTTTAACAACATATATTAATATTAAAATGTTTACAATTGTTGAATCCGTACATAGCTCGTGTTCGATTTAATGAGAGATTCCAATACATAAATATTTGTACAAAATATACTAATGCAAGGAAATCTCTATTGTCTGCATGCTGACCCGAGCTATAATAATCCTGAGGGCAGTCCAAATCTACTGTTGGGTACCTGTGATACATGCTAAAATGGGTCAGCTAACGCTGGTGAGTTCACAGGTTTGAGTATCAAATAATATCGTATAAACCGCAAGATTTAAGTACTGATTTGCATCCAACAAATAAAGATAATGATAATGTATACAACCATGAGCACATAGTCTGAGCTTAACTCGAGGGGTCAGGATCACAATCAGTGTCTGAGCGAGGTGCCTCCACGAGTGCCTAATCAACACTCGTCTGAACAAATATTAGTACGTCCGTTTACCCAGTTAGTGCTTGCGAACCCGGACGAGGAGGGTCAATCCTGTATGGTACCATATACTAATATTCACGCTACAACGTATTACCAAACTATGCTGACGGAGGACTTTGAAATGATTAGTTGTGTAAAACTCATGTAGTATATGAAAATATTTGTACTTGCGTTCACATGTTAAAAATAAGCAATGAATCACACCCCTGAGTAAAAACAGTAAAAGAGGGGCCATGAGACTCACTTGAGTCTTGAAGCGTTTAATCAATAAACGTGAGTTGATTAGCCGATTAGTGATTGTCCGAAGACTCGTAACCTGAGGGTGTCCACGACACGCGATGGTTATAAACATGATTGGGTATCTCAAAAGATCACCCTTGTAGTTGTTTGTCCACTTAGAATGTCCAAATTACTACGATTTGGTTGATTTGTTTAAGTATTTGAAAATGAGTACGGCCCGTTGGTGATTGTTTGTAATAATAATCTTGTCATTATCATTATGATTTCGATGTGTTATGCTTGAAAACATGTTCCAATGTGTTTTAGATATCGTATCGTATAAGTGTTTGAGGTTATGAAGGGTCGATACTTAGTGTGAAAAAGAGTTGCAAACAGTCTGTTTTTAGCGTCACTTGATGCGACACTTAGGGGTTTAGGCGACACTTAGGAAGTGTCGCATGAAATGGTAAAATCTGAGTTTAAGGCGTCACTTAGGGAACTGACGCATGACGAGGCGTCACTAAGGCAGTGTCGGTTATCAGTGTCGGGTAAGGGTTCTATGCGTCACTGGGGTCGAGTGTCGGATGGAATTAGGGTTCAATTGTATGCGACACTTAGACAAGTGTCGTTGGAAGTGTCGGTAAGTAACGTTAGGCGTCACTAGACAAGTGACGGTTGTAAGTGTCGGGAAAAAGGGGTTTTATGAGGCACTTAGGCAAGTGACGCAAATTTAGGGTTTTATGCATCACTTAATGCGGCACTGAAGTGACGCACTAAGTGACGCTATACTGGTCCGGCCTATGCGACAATTATGTCTGTTCGACGGATTTTGAGCCAAAAACGTGTTTTCCGGTTTCCGTTTGGTCCGATTCTTTTACCCAACCCTTAGATGGACATTTCAAAGCTAAATAAACAACTTTCAAGTAAAAATATACAAAATCGAAGAGTTTCGAGATTTGTCGGGAATCTTACAAGTTTACGCGGAGAGGTTTCGAAAAGATGGAAGTGTAGATCGTGATGCGGAGAATCTTTTTCTCCAAACGAGCGTGAGGATCCGAGGTTGTTTCGTGGTGCTTTTTGGTGGTTTAATGGTGGCGGTGGTGATGGTGATTTGAGAGGAAAAAAAGGAAGAAAAAAGAGAGTGTGAGAGATGGAAATGAGAAGGAAATGAGGTGAGGGGGGTGATGTCCCCCTCCCTTGGGCCGGCTTTGGGTGGGGTCTACGGGTGTGGGCTTCACTCATTTTTGCTTTCCTGTGTTTGCGTTCCGTACGGTGTTCATTTTTCCGATTGTTTAAACATTAAATATTTTATACTTTTTAAATATGCGTTTTAAAATGTGATTAATTAATCAACATTTTGTTGAAGTGTTCTACTAAATACTTTACAATTGGGTTATTAAATATAACTTTGCTTGTTTTGTTTGTGCGTTTATTAATTTAATGGTGTAGACTTTTATTCGTACGAAATACGCTTGAAATATTATCAAAATAATATTTTTGGATATAATAGTGTTATTAAATAATGATTTATTATTTAATAAAAATGTTTTCACCAACGTCCGCAATAATTGAATCGAATTGCATTCGGTTTGAACTTGTACGATTTAATCAAATCGCATAATCGTATATATTCATCAATTTATATTTCGATACATTAATTAGCCTAAACTGAGCTAATTACATGTATTAATAGAGGATTAGGCACTAATATCTAGTCCTAATTTGACGGGTGTTACAGATAGTGATGTTTTCAAGTCAGAAATATTAGAACAATCAAAGGTACCTTAGCCAGGCATTTGATTGCACACCTGATAGGCAATAGTTATGACCATAACAACCACTGCCTTCATCGGCATCCTACTTTTGGCATCCCACTTTTGTTAATTTGAAAGAATCTTTGGAATCGTTTAAGTCAGGAACATCATGTCAAACTCGTTGATTGGCATAATCATGTAACACCAATTGAAATCTTACGTGAATCGTTAGAAAAGAGCTTCAAATAAATTGAGATATTCACAATGACCATAAACACAAACCTTACATAATGCGACGGGTGTTCACCTCTCAAATATTTCAATTATATGGATGTCAATGTGCAAAAGAAGAAGAAGAGAAGCTTGCAGTGATGGAATGACGAAAAGATGAAGAACTATAAAGAATGAGATGAAGAAGATGACAAGGTCGGAGAGAAAGGCATGAAAAAATTAGATTGTTATTTGATTATATTTACTCGTCAGGGATATAAATTGTTGCCCAATAATATTAGGGCGGTGCCATACAAATCAACCAATCAGATAAACATGGCTTGAGAAACCAATTAAATTAAAAGATGCAAAGTAAATTTTACAAGTTCAAGATAAATGGACGGCTAGTTTTTTTTTAAAGAAGATCTTATATTGGCATGCTTGTCTTGGAAATCACACATAGCAGCTCAAACTAATTTATTAATAAAACCTTTAATTAACTAACAACCTATAAAAACAATTAATAAGTTTACACGGCATGTGACATCAGCAAATTCATAAGAGATAGACGCCTAAGCAAGACTACAAGTCTATAGCCTGAGAGTGTGACAAATCGGCATAAGTGATATCAGCATTATTGTCCTTTTGTATATAAGATAGATAGATTGTATATAAGATAGATGTTAAGGGTATAATGGTCCGACTCAAATGAACGTTATATATCAAATTATATTTTAGTGTTGTACAGGTAAAAGTAATTAGTATTGTGATTCTATGCTATATAACAGGGACAATTATAGCAATCTATACACATATCCATGACCTAAACAATGAGATCATTGATTAGCGTACATTGTATTACAAGAATTATGTTCGAGTAGATATTGTGAATGATTGAGGTACGGATTCTAATCTTATTTGTAAGATTTCATATGATTTGATACATGTTTGTTTGTTCCTTGAATCTTTGATCGTTTGTACAAATACGTTTCGTATATATCCTTTACATAATGATTCCTATATGATTTGCTTTCTATCATATATATCGTATGCTTAAGTTAGTATTATTCACCATAATATTTTTTCGACACATTTATTTTGCACCCACTAGAAAATATATATGCTACGAGGTTGATATGTACGTTCCAATTCACTCTGGTATCTAAGCTAACCACCTACGGGGTACCATTGGGGCGTCATTGTGGCACCAATGACGTCACATCATCCGTGGCAGTGGGATCTGTCCATAGCGTCTTTTTGTTTGCTTTGTGAGAGTACTTTGACTACTAGGAGGCGTATGAGTCGACTTAATTAGACTTGATGATATAATATTCTTTTGGTGGATGGTTGTGTTGTGTCCACATGCCATCGCACACATATATATGGTACATTTGGATCTGCAGGTCCGATGTACATTTATACGTATATGATATGTATGAGCTCATTGGGTGTATCTGTATTATTCATTTGCATATTCATTTGTTTCGATATCTCATTCACATATATTATAACCCGACTTCTTTGTTAGCGACTAGGTTTGTGCACCTTCGTTTCATTCATATTTAACTTATAATTATTGTTTATTTGTTTATCTGTTCACTGAGCATCTTGCTTATCCACATTTTCTTTCTCCGCGACATGTAACTAGATTATGTATATACAAGGATAACGGAAAAGTGTTTAGGATATGAGGCTTGCCTAAAAGACCATTGACGATCAAGTGAAGACTAACGTATACTTTTAGGTATATCTATCTTATCTAATAAAGGGGGTTTTGCTGATGTCATGAATCTGATTTGGCACATTTTTAAACATGTTTATGAGCTGACGTATCGCGTTTACATTAACCTGCTGATGTCATAAGTGTGACACCCGTCAAATTAGGACTAGTAATTAGTGCCTAATCAGTTATAATACATGTAATTAGATCCGTGTTAGGCTAATTAATGTATCAAGTAATATATATTGTTGAATATATACAATCATGCGATTTGATTAAATCGTACAAGTTTCAAACCGAATGTAATTCGGTTCAATTAATACGGACGTTGGTGAACAATTTTGTTAAATAATATAAAATTATTTAATAACGCTATCATATCCAAAACATTACTTTGATAATATTTCGTATTCGTACCGTATCGTACAAACAAAGGCTACACGATTAGATTATTAAAACGCGCAAGTAAAACGAAACAAGTTAATTTATATAACTCAATTATTAAGTATTTGGTGAAATATTTCAAGTGAAATATCGCATAATTATTCGTATTTTAAAACCCACAAATTAACGCGCACGAAATTATTTAAACGTTTAAACGAATCGGGAAAACGAACACCGCACGGAGTGCGAATGCACGGGATTAGAAGTGGAGACCCACACCTCGGTGGGCCCCCACCGAATCAGCCACAAAGGGTGAGGACATCACCTCCCCACCCTCATTCTCATCCATCACTCTCTCTCTACTCCTCCTTTTCTTTCTTTTTCTCTCCAACCAAACCACCACCACCACTTCATTAAAATCACCAAAAAGCACCATTAAACGTCCTCAAAATTCAAGGCTCATTTGAAGAAAAACGTTCACCTCATCACGATCTACAACGCTATCTTTTCGGAATCTTGATTCGCCATTTTGTAAGTTTCCGACAAAAACCCGAAACCTTTCGATTTCAAGTGTTTTTAAGTTCTAGTTGTTTCTTTAAGCTTAAAATGTCCAAATATGGGTTGGGTAAAAATCTCAGGTCAAACGGAGGCCGGAAAACACCTTTTCGGCTCATTTTCCGGCCAACAGCGCGTTATGTCGCAGAGGCTCCAGGCCACCTGTGACATAAGCCTTTATGTCGCTAAATCAGACCTTATGTCGCATATAGCGACATAAGCCACTATGTCGCACTAATCACGGATGTCGCATATAGCGACACAAATAGTTATGTCGCAGAAATTACGGATGTCGCATATAGCGACACAACGCCCTATGTCGCATTAAATTGCGGATGTCGCCCTTAGCGACACAAGCCCTTATGTCGCATATATGATCTGCGACACAACAGACTATGTCGCACTTAGCGACACAAAGCCGTATGTCGCACGCTATGTCGCATGAAACAGAACCAAGAAAACACAAATTTTACTAAGTGTCGAGACCTAAAATTTTATCACTCGATTTCACCCAAATTCGAGTCCAGATGCGTTTTCACCAAAGCAATTTAGTAGAAATAAAAAATTTTCAAGCTGACCTGGCATCTCGACCCCAGCCAGGGGCTCTGCCCCTTGGACCCCGCCAGGGGCTGCCGCCCCTTGGACCCCGCTACCAGGGGCGCTGCCCCCGGACCCCCGTCATTAACGGGCTTCGCCCTTATCCTAGGGTCACGAGTAACAGTGTTGCATCTAAACTTTCACACAAAGTGCTAAACTTGTATAACATCAAACACGAATGCGACATGACTTCTAAAACACATTGGAACTTACTTTTAAGTATAACACTTCAAAATCATGAAAGTAATAATGAGCTTATTTATACAATCAATTCACCAACGGCCGTACACGTTTTCAAAACACAAGTCAAACAACCAAATCGTAGTAATTTGGATAATTCAATCAACCAAATCGTAGTAATTTGGACATTCTAAGTTGGACGAACAACTACAAGGGCAGTCTTTCGAGATGCCTACTCATGTTATAACCATTGTGTGTCTTGGACACCCTCAGGTTACAAGTCTTCGGACATCAATCCACCGCTAATCAATTCAAGTTTATTAATTTAAACACTCAAGGCTCAGGTGAGTCTCATAGCCCCTATTTTACGTTTTCATCTGGGGTGTGATTACGTTGCTCGTTTTATTTTACAATATGAACGCAAGTATAATACAAATCAAATACTACATGAGTTGTTTTCACTAATCATTTCAAGGCCCTCCACAACATAGTTTGGTAATACATCTGTAGCGTGAATGTTAGTATATGATATCATATAGGATTGACAATCCTCGTCCGGGTTAGCACGCACTAACTGGTCAAACGGACGTATTAGCATTTGGGAAGACGATTGTAGATTAGGCACTCGTAGGAGGCAATTCAGTTAGGTTTCCTTAATTGGACCTGACGCTCAAGTTAAGCTCAGACTATGTGCTCATGGCTGTATAAACTTTTATTTTGCTTAATTGCATTTTAAATTCAATTAAATCTTGCGGTTCATACAAATATGTGTTGACATACAAACCTGTGAGCTCACCAGCGTTTCGCTGACCAATTTTAGCATGTATCACAGGTGACCAGCAGTAGGTTGGACTGCTCAATCAAGATTCATTAGCTCGAGTCAGCATGCAAACAATCAGAGATTTAGTTGCATTATTATATTTTGTATAGATTAATTATGTACTTAAATCTCTCAATTTCAAACCGAGCTAATGTAAACAATATTTTGATGTAAACTTTGGTTTTATTAATATCAGTGTAAAACGACACATATAGTGGTCGTTCATTATATCTTATGTGCTGTGTATATTGATTAGTCGCGTCCCGACCCGATTCGCTTCCGCAACCGAATTTGAGGGGTGCGACAATAAGTGTGTAATTTTGGAGGTTAAAAATGGTTTAACAATTTGCATGAAGAGGGTGTTTGGGGGAGCTTAATTCCGTTGATTATTGCTTATAAGCAGCTTATATCTTATAAGCAATAAGCTTGTAAGCTATTTTAAAGTGTTTGACTTAGCTTATAGCTTAAAAGCTCATTTTTGTGAAAATAAGCAAATAAGCTAAGAATTTGAAGCTTATTTTTCACCCCTGTAATAAGCTTACGCAAATAAGCCCATCCAAACACCAAATGCTAGCTTATTTTAGAAAAATAAGCAAATAAGCTAATAATCCTCTAAACACGAAATCTTTTTGTTTAATTTTTTTTTTTAAACATTTATTGAAGGAGTAAAGTTATTGGTTGGTGAAGACTCTTTTCTAATTGGTTCCTCAATAATCAATTCACCGCCTTTCTCTTCCAATTAGCATTTCCACAATCCTCCGTTAATTTGTAATATCATGAGCACAGGTATGAAGGCTCTTTTCTCTCTTTATTCTTTTTAATCAAGGTATAGAAGCATGATATTTAAGTTTTACTTTGATTTAATTGTATTATTTGTATAAATTTTTCCGGCGTATGTTACTCTGCATTGTATTGATTAGTGAAGGTTGCAGCAACCAATAAGTGTTGAATCCATGCTTATCATGTTTGCTCAATAAACGCTTACAGATGCACACCAAGTGTTTGATGAAATGTGTAAGTTTCTACGTGTTTTTGCTTTCATCTTCAATTATTGTTTGCGAGATAACATTACAGATGTTGTTTTAGTATAGGTTCGGATATCCATCGATAGCGTTCACTCAGTTTTTTTGTTATTAGATACTTCCTCCGTCCCAATTTTATTATCCCCGGACAAAAAACACGCAGTTTAAGAAAAACATCACTTTCTCTCTTACTTTTTACCCTTTACTTTTTACCTACCTTTTTGTCTTACGTATATAAATTAGGTGCAAAAATGAACTTTATCTTATTATTCTTTTGTATTTATGGAAGTGGATAATTAAATTGGGACATCCAGAAAGGAATAGTGGACAATAGATATGGGACGGATGGAGTATATTGTTTTAAACTGCCACTTAAAGCATGAAGATGAGGAATACAATAGATTATATGCAAGAGTATTCTACATTTGGGTTTTCTGCAGAAGTAAATAGCTTAGAAACATGTTTTTGTTATGACTTATGGGTTTCTAAAGACATTCTCTTTCTGATTACAACTCTTTGAAATTATTAAAATTTAATTTTCTATATATACAATTCTGTAGGATAACTTGGCAAGTTTTGACATCATTTGAGACCATATGGGAAACACCCCAATGTGTAGTTTTCCTTACTGCATCAAGACACTCGATGGTTGCATATATAGCTCAAGTTAACGAATTTTCTACTGATATTTATGTTTCTTTTAGCAAATGACAAAAAAATTATGTTTCCTATTTGATATATGCAGGTTTGTGTTATGTGTATTCATATGATTTATCATTTTTAGTCCATGATTGAGATATGTGCAGGTTTGTATCATGTGCAATTTTTGGATTTAGTCAAAATATCATAGTGAGTTTTATATTAAGAGAGCTATATTTAGCTGATAATGAATTATACAACATTCGTTATGACTTGTGAGTGTTCTTTTATTTTATTTTGTTGTATAATTATATATACTTACATAAATTCTATGAAATTAACAGACATGGTTGATGATACCTAATGATGCCATCTTTAATTTTAGTTCACTCAATTTCTTAACTGTAACATGTTTATTTCTATTAAAGCTAATGATGACACTACAACAATCTCTTTTCTCTGGAGTCAGTCGGCAATAAACCATAGGGTAAATCAGCTAATCATTATTCTTTTTTATGGTTGGTCTGTAAAAATTGATTGTGGTCTTGAATTGGAGTAAAATACAACAGCTTGATGATATAAAGGGAATTTTATATATGTATAAAGGGTTAAGCAAAGTAATACCTTAAATTAGATATGCTTAAAATACATGATTCCTTACATTGGGTTTAATATATGGTGATGTAAATTTAGTTTTGTAACATTTATTGATACCCCATATTTATTTGCGTATTTGTTTTTAGCGTTAACTGGAGAACAAAGAACGTGGAAGATTGTGATACTTCATCCCAATTGAATGAGGTATGATCAATGTTATTTTCCTTCCTTATCTTTAACCCTGATTCTATGCTGGCCTTGAAAAGATGATATTTGATTATATGTTTCTTTTAACCTTGATCCATTGAGATAAATATGGTGGTTGTTCTATGCACACTAATAGCTTGATGAAATACATGAACGAAAAACATATGCTGTTGGGATAGTCATAGCTTACTGATTTTGGGAACTCAAGATTGACTTTTAGTAATATTATATACTTCTTATGGTGAGGTTCTTGCTAGAACCTCTAGAACATGTTTATTTTGTATTTTTTACAGCATCCCCTTGTGAGTTTTTATGGTTACATAAACTATGTTCTTGGTTAATTTGTTATCTACGATATAATTCCTAAGTGTGTAATTGTGCAGGGGACCTAAGAGCTCTTGTGTTTGTTTATTTCTGGGAATTTTCTATTAATCAGTTTGGTTTAAAGTTTTTTTCATTTTCCAACTATGTTTTAGGAGTTAGGACAATTGATTGTTATAGAGATGTCTTTAAAACGATCTGTATAGAGTAGCCTTTCACTAACATGAATAAAAAGATGTTTTGTAAGTTTCTTCATTCAATCAAAGTGATTGATTTTTTTACTTTTGCAGGTTTGAGAGATGTATAATGATTTTGGATGTTGCCTTGATTTGGATCACAATGCGTTTTTTACTGCACATCCATTCCCTTCTTAATATTCATCTCCATCTTAGAATTTTCTTGAAATCCTAAACATAGTCGATCTCATTAAATTTTAATTTTCTTATTATTCTGATATGATGACTATGTTTTGTAGGACTGAATCGATTCCCTCTACGATCTTTTTCATGGCAAAAATTATTTACATGCTTTTGAAAAGTGAAGCTACCAACGGTTTGTTTGCATTTCTTTCCTTTTATCTTTATATTTCACACTTTTTATTGGTAGCATAAGGTCGGGTGAGATGAACTTTATGTTTGTTTCTTTGTTGGAGAAGTGAATGATGAAAACTTATACGTGGAATGCTTATCGATTATTGGTTGATAAATACTCAGATGACATGTTGGTTCACATCCCTTGTGGGGTTTAATTAGTTTTATTCCTGTATTTTCTTTCTGAAATATATGTTGAGCTCTGTAAGGTGATCTCGGGATGTCAAAACAAACATTGAGAGTAGCATCAAGATTTACATATTATTGTGAATATCTTTTCTTTATATCTCAAACATAATTGATTCCCATGCTCGAGTTGAGGTTGTTGTGATGGTATGAAAATATTGGAACAAGACATCATATGCGTTTTTGTGAACAGGTATGTTACTAAGTTTCTCTTCTTATTTTTCTTATGGCTGCCCAACACATTTTTGTTTTGGCATCTATTTCCATTTTCGTTTTGGCATGGAAACACAATATGCGATGAATTTTTTATTTGTGTCATACATATGCGCGTTCTTTAACTTTTCTCATATAACAGTTGCATTTTAGCAATTGAAATTGTGAAATTCCCACATGCTCTCTTTTTAAATGCATCTTTATAATATAACAGTTGCATTTGAGGAATCGAAAGTGTTATACAACAGTTGCTTTTGTGCTTGCTAATATATGGGTAGGATCAATACATAATGGTTTGTGACTTTGTAGTTAGTAAACCCATACCATTCGTATTTGCGGGTTATTAAGACTATATGTCTTTCCTTTGGCATAAATGGGTCAACACCTGGTGTTCTGAATTACACGGGCGCTAATTGTGGTATGTAGGAGTTATGCAGACTTGAAGTTGCCTTCTATCACAATTGCAAGCCCGAACCAGACTCGAACAATCCAAAGAATCGTTACCAACATTGGTGGCAAACTGGCAATGAGTCATATGACATCGCTTTGAATGCTACTTATGTGGTCTCTCATCTCCGTGAAGATGACTTCAAACCACTCTTTTATTGCGAGTGGTAGTGGAGATTGTATAATTCTTAGCATGGTTTCTTATTTGATTTTGAGCCGGTCTGTGGCCCATTTAATACGGAGTATTATTTTTTTTGGTGTGTAAATTATAAACTATGTAGTGTATTTGGTACTATTTTAGAAAATGTTGTAATCTGAGCCTAATACATCCGTTTGACTTTTGGTCACCATAAGTTGTTTGACTTATGATTTTTTTTATTAGTTTTACTAAGAAGATACACGTTCAAGTTATTAGGAATTCTGTATACGTAAACTCAAAGGTTATTACTCCGTATTATATTCTATTTATTGATATCGATGTTGTGGGGTAAAAAAAGGCACAAACGATTATAGCTCTGTAGGTTGAGTTCGAAAGTCATATTTTTTGGGTTGAAGTAGAGAGTTTGGAAACATGGGCACGAATATTCTTATTCAGATATCTTTTTTACATCATTTATTCCTTTTACACAATTATATCTTCATTTAATACTATACTTTATATTTAATACTTATACTTATGATAATATTAATTTATGTTATAATATTTTTATTTTTCCTCAAACCCGTATTTTCACGAGTCATAAAACTAAGTATACATTGTGTTAGTTGTGACATTCTGTCTCGAGGTGTTACTTTATCCACCACGGGTAAAACTTTGGTAACGATACAGATTCAAGGATCCGCGTAGGTAAAATCACATAAATAAGAAATTAAAGTATGCATACCCATAAATTAAGATTCACACTTATCTAATGAACATACCAACAATACCAATAAAACTCAAAAGAGAATCTGATGAATCCATTAAAGAATATCATTGAATGATTTACATGCTGCATTGCCAACACATTATAGAAATTTGAAATTGTTAGACACTAATCTATTAATGGTAAACATGATTACACCTTAATATATATTCAAATGAATACTTATGACTAACATTTGGAAAATTACTACTATTTTCATCCTTAATCACGTATGATTTTGTATACACTCACACACGATTACATTTGAATTAAAATTATATATACGACGGATTCTCTTGTAAAAGATAATTGACACGCGATTCAACATGATTATTAGTTTACATGTACAATTAACTCTTTAATCGCGTAGAATTACTACTTTGACATCTAAATATTAATAAAAGAAAACTCCTCTACACTCAATTTTACTTAAAATCAACCCCTAATGACCAATCAAATCTCTCAATTTTACTCATCCTCCAATTAACCAATCAAATTTTATTATTTACCTAAATATTTTCTCTTTTAAAAATAAACCTTCATAATTAAAGATATATCCCCCTATGTATTTGAAATTGAAATACTAATTAAAAATTAAATTATTCCTACGTACATATTATAACACCCCTCGTTCTATATAAGAATATTATATTAATAAACTCGGAAGCATGAATTTAAAATACATTCCCTTACATACCAGATATATATATTGTTCACATAAATGGTACTAAACTTTCAAGTTATTAAAAACATTACAAAGGTACTCAAAACGGGATATTATAAAATTCTCAAAACAATGTTTATTATAGAAACCATATCAGAGTCTTTAAGCGTGGTCAAACATTCTTTGAACAACTATTCACCTCCTGCACCAACTAGTAATCAAAACATATCCTGCGGGAAGTAATTGGAGAGATTAGCACAAAGCTAAGTGAATAGATTTATCACACACAATCCAACTTAGCTTAACTAAGAGTTTACACCAAATAATCGTAAACACACATATTTCAATGAGGATCGGTGGCTCTTGGGTTATCATAATACCCGGGAATTTCCAAGAACACTTATCGTACATATCCGTATGGCCATAACGGACGAGACTGATAACTAATGGTTATTATAATCAAACACAGGTTCTACACACAACGAATGAATCAAGACCCTGTGTAATTCACACAATAACCAATAAGCCTAACTAACACGTTGACCTCAATAACATTGATACACATTGGTTCACATATCACGTAGATTAATAATCAATAATCAAGACTAAACAGTCTAACACATATCTACGTTTACTTGTTGCAACCAAATAGTTACAACTAAATCAAATGGTGAGTTCTAAATCCACTCACCGATACCTTTGTCTTCACAAACTCAGAATCCAGACGTCACTTAGTCTTTGGAGGATCTGAGAATCAACAATCAAATATAAGTTAGTAATCAGGATCTTTAATACATAACTTATATTAATCCATAACACTAAGAATCTAGCACAAATGACATCAAAGTTATAAGTTCTTAATCATGTATTAGTAATCTCAACATAGTTATTATCATATACTAATACTGGTCTATTGATGCGACCCCAGCCGTCAGTGTCGTTGGTGTTGTTGTAACGACTGAGGGGCGATCAAGATGTTTTAAAATTTATTTTGCTCGGGGCCTAAACCTCCAAACTACCTACTGGTAATAGGTACAAGTACCCGATACTAGTACGTGGTAAGGATGATCAGGGTCGTCTCCAGACGGTTGAATTTGAAGCGGAGCTTGTTTGGATAATTAAGCCTTTAAGATAGGGTTCAGATGGTTGGTTTAGTTTGGGTTTTAATCTAATTTAAAATACTAAAGCGATAAACCTAAAATGAGCTAGCTAGCATATAAGGAACAACTAAGGATAAGGAAGACGCGGCTTACCATGACTTGAGATAATATAATGTCGGGAGGGTGTTTATGATGGGGACACTTTCAGATTAATAGATTAACAGACTTTGGTGTAAACACTAAAACCCTACCAATTAAATTCCCGTTGGCATGTCACTAGGAACTAGGTTATCGTGATTCTGATCGGAGCAATACGCTAAACTCCCAATACTTACCTAGTTGAAAGATAAGCAACCTATCTTGGTGAAAAACCGAGGTACATGAATAAAGCAACGTATTGTCTCATAGGTCCGACCGTTCTTAACACCTAAGCTTATCTCGCGTTCTTCTAAATGTGTATTTAATTATTAACTTGCTATGTTTAAAGAACCAACTATGTAAGATCTAGGGGGTTCATGTATCTAAGTCACTAAGACTTTCCTTTCTAGACCTTGTTAATACTTTTCTTAAGCTCTAATTACTTTGATTTATTACCTAGACCTCTCCTTTTCAAGCAGTTATACATCCCTGGATTATTCGCAGTTTGTCAAAACGTGTTTCATATGCAGACCATACCTTTCAGTAACAAACAGTGTACTTTACAGAGTAATTCCACGGCCTCTTACGTCTAACGTGCGGTCAAGAGTAATTGACAGTGAAAGTGAGATTCTGAACTAATTAAATAAAAAGCAGCGCAGAAATGTAAATCTAATATGTACAACGAATGGTTTCACTGTGTCTTACTTATTGCACGTCATGGGTACAGATAACTACTTACCATAATTAAGGTTCATGACTCCCTAATATCTAAGTTGTAGTCACGTGGATAACTAGAAAGGGTGCTCCATAAATTAGGTCTAGTGTCATATATTTAAACAATAACAAAGTATAATAATTCCCATTCATATAAGTTTCTTTTTTATAAATTTAAACTATGTTGGAATGAGTTATTTTTACGATCCTATCAACTAACTAACGTAGAGTTGTCCGCAATCAGATAGAAGATATGTCACATGGATAGTAAACACAAATAATTACAATACACCGGAAGTTCTCCCAAATGTACTGAACACATCGGCCAACGAACTACCCTCGAATCCTATTCCCCAATCTCGGTCGTTAGAGACGTCCGCATCATGGCATGGTCTATTGAATAAATAGTCGCATAAACAGGTTTTACCCTACCGGAATAAGTTGGGGCAGTCTTGTCATAAGTGGTTGGCCAAACATGCCATCATTCGTTCATAATATTATAATTAAACTATAAACAGAAATTTAATTAGCACATTTATAATATTGATCCGTAATACAACTACCTTCGGTCGTCCCAGACTTCCATACGTTTGTATTCCGCATAAAGCGTTTCCAGCACTATATCCGGGAACAGTCGAATAGGGGCCGTCATATTACTTTACAATATTTAATATCATCCCATTATAACTATCTAAATCATGGCAAACATATAAGCAACTACTCGCATATCATGGCAATAGACATTTCTAATGTTAATAAATTGTAAACATCAAACAAGAACATTACAAATAATTAATAAAAGAAAAGATAGATATTACCCGTAATTATTGCGAGAAAAACGATGCTTATATTACTTCCGAATATTCCAAAGCGTTACATTGCTAAGCTAGCTACTACTAACTACTACATAATTAATCTCCTACTTATCTCTCACTAAATTAATTAGTTTAGAGAGAAAGTAGAGAGAAAAAGAAACTAAAAGCTAGAAAGAAAGAAATAAGAAAGATATGAAAGGTGTGTAAGGTGTGTGTATTAGAGTGTGTCTAAAATGAGAGCTAGGGGCTGCCTTTTGTAGAGGAAGTTTGGCTCAAGTTAGCATCCCAAAGCTCATGATAGCAAAAGGTGGGAAAGGTAGTGACACCAGGTACAAAAGGCGAAAAAGGTAGTGGCACCAGGTACGAAAAGAAGGAAAAGGTCTAGCACCGGGTATGAAAAAGGACACAAAAGTGCAATCTGTGCGGGTGACGGGCAGAAGCCAGTGGCTGGCTGCCAGCAGCCGGCGGCTGGCTTGCTGGCGGCGGCGGCTGGCTGCCAGTGGCACCAGTCTGCTGCCGGTTGCTGCGTTTCTCGATTCGTGCGTGTTTTCTTCGTTACGCGTCCGTTTGCGTTGATTCTTTTTGGGTTGGATTCGTAATTCAAAAATGAAGCTTTTGATGAAAATAAATCCCAAAAATATGTCTCTGAACTTTAGATGTGTCGTACGAATCGTTTGGATCTTCCGGAGTGCGTAGAATCTTCGTTCTTCGTCCGTTTTAGTTGATTCTTCTTCTGTTGGATTCGTAATTTTAAAACGAACATCTTGGGTCAGATAGATGTTGGTGATGGGCTCTTTGGTCTTGAAACCTCGTTTTGATGTCTGGAATCTTCAAACGTGAGTGGAATCTTCGTTTTCTTCCCGTTTTGCTTGATTTTCATCATGCAACCTTGTTTTTACCATCTTGACATAATATTACAGGTTTGTAATGTTTTTGAGTTAAAGTGCCAAGAATTGTTCCAGAATGAGAGAGATATCGATAGTAAAAACGTGACTTTTTACGCGATATTATCTATCAATGTTATATCATATAACAATACAATTAACATTAACATTAACAATAAGGAATAGATGTTAGACTGGCTAAAGAAGCCACCGGCTGGGGTCTAGGACCCGCCGGTTTTACCCTACAGGCCGCCGACTCACATCACCTAGCCGTCGGGTACAAGGGTTTTTGAGGTAACAACACAAAGTCAAGTTTTAAAGCTTCTAGCAGCAGCCGGTTAGGGTAATTAGCCCGCCGGTCTAAGGTCATGTTGCACCCGCAACCATCGGTTCAGGGTCGTTGCGATTCCTGATGGTGATGCGGGCGCAGCAGGGGTTTTAAAATTTATATTTTGCGGGGCTTAAATAATACGTACTACCTACTCTGGTTAGCAAGTGGTAAGTATGACCTAAGATCGTTCTATGAATCCAAACGTGTGGAAGATTAAAGCTGGTGCTTTCGGTAAGAGATATTTAGGATGAAACAAAGTAGGTAGGTTTGGGGGTTTTAAACTAAAGGCAGGTAATTAAAATGCAGAAAAGTAAATTACAGGAAAGCAGATAAAGATAAACATGTGATTGCTGAGACTTCGATAATTAATGTTTCAGGATGACAGATTAAATAGGGGCAATACTAATATAATGATTTAAACTATCAGGTGTAAACTCTAGAACCCTACCAATTAAATTTCCCATTGGTATGTCACTAGGAACTAGGTTATCGTGATACTGATCGGAGCAATACGCAAACTTCCAATACTTATCTAGTTGAAAGATAAACAACCTATTTTGGCTTAACGCCGAGGTGCATGAATCAGTAGCGTATCGTCTCATAGGTCCGACCTTTCTTAACCCCTAAAATAGTTTAGTATTTTATTAGCATGCAGATTAATGACTTTGTATGTTTTGACCGCTGATTGTGTAAGGCTTAGTGTTTTAAGGTATTTAAATCAAGAGGATGTTATCCTTATTCCTAAGTCTTGTTTTATGCATTAAGGTTTGGTTACTTCAACTTATGACTTGAGTTCTCCTTTTCAAACAGTTATACATCCCTAGATTATTCGCAGTTTATAAAAACGTGTTTCATATGCAGGCCATGCCTTTCAGTAATCGGACAATGTACTTTACAGGGTAGTTCGACTGCTTCTTACATCAGACATGCGGTCAGGAGTAATTGACGGTGAATATGACACTCTAAGCTAACTAAATAAAAATCGATGCAGAAATATAAACCTAATATGTACAACGAGTGGGTTCACTGTGTCTTACTTATTACATGTCATGGGCATAGATAACTACTTACCATAATTAAGGTTGATCAAGTCCTAATTACTAGGTTGCAGTCACGTGGATAACTAGAAAGGGTACTTCATAAATTAAACTCAAGTTCATAAAGTCTTAACGGTACAAAGGTCATTAATTCCTATTTTATCTGAACGTGTTTTTGAACATTATTTTATTGTGCGTTGACTTTCGTAGGATATACCAGTTAGTTGTGAAGTTGTATTATCCTTTCGGAATTCCAACTGTTAACCCAGAGCTGATTCCAGTGATGTAACTACCTTCGGTCGTTTATCGACTTTCATACATTTATACTCCGTATAAAATGTTGCAGTACTATATCAGATAAACTGTCGAATAGGGGCCGTTACATCACGTTTACAATTGTCGTACACTTAATTATATAACGTCATCCTTACTTATAATTATCTACATCATCAACAATCACAATAATAGACTACTCGCAATTCATGGCAATAGACAAATCACATACAAGACAATAATACATAATTGAAATATGAAATAAAGCAAGTATGATAAAGGTTTCGATATCACCCGGAAATAAATGCGCAGCAGCGTATTATTATGACAGACAACTCGTTCATACGAACAAAGATGAATCTCCAAACTCCTAACGTTCGCTCTAACCTCTATGTTAATCCGTAGATTAATTACAATAACCCTAGACTAAAATATGAGAGACTTTTAGAGTGAGAAAGTGAAAATGGAAGAATGAGAGTGTAAGTATGAGTGTGTGTGTTTGTGTATGAGTTGGTGTGTTGAAATGAGAGCTAGGGGCTGCCTTTTATAGAGGAAATTCGGCTCAAGTTAGCACCCCCAAGCTCATGATAGCAAAAGGTGGAAAAGGTAGTGGCACCAGGTACAAAAGGCGAAAAAGGTAGTGGCACCAGGTACGAAAAGTAGGAAAAGGTCTAGCACCAGGTACGAAGAAGTACCAAAAAGCGCAATCCGTGCGGGTGACAGGTAGCCGGCGGCGGCTGGCTGCCAGTAGCCGGCGGCTGGCTGGCTGGCGGCGGTGGCTGGCTGCCAGCAGCACCAGTCCGCTGCCGGTTGCTGCGTTTCTCGATTCGTGCGTGTTTTCTTCGTTACGCGTCCGTTTGCGTTGATTCTTTTTGCGTTGGATTCGTAACTCAAAAACGAAGCTTTTGATGAAAAGAAATCCCAAAAATATGTCTCTGAACTTCAGATGTGTCATACGAATCGTTTGGATCTTCCGGAGTGCGTAGAATCTTCGTTCTTTGCCCGTTTTAGTTGATTCTTCTTCTGTTGGATTCGTAATTTGAAAACGGACATCTTGGGTCAAATAGATGTTGGTGATGGGCTCTTTTTTCTTGAAACCTCGTTCTGGTGTCTGGAATCTTTAAACGTGCGTGGAATCTTCGTTTTCTGCCCGTTTTGCTTGATTTTCATCATGCAACCTTGTTTTTACCATCTTGACATAATATTACAGATTTGTAATGTTTTTGAGTTAAAGTGCCAAGAATTGTTCCAGAATGAGAGAGATATCTATACTAAAAACGTGACTTTTTACGCGATATCAAGTATCCCACACTTAGAACTTTGCTTGTCCTCAAGCAAACTCATTCTTAAAAGCTTCTGGAACGATTCTAATTGCATCAGTTTTTAGAGATGCCCTTTTCCGAAGGATATAAAGTTACCGTTATGAAAGAGTTTTGTAACAGAAACTAAAGGTTTATTGAATTTGATACCTTCTTCGAGCAACATGATGATTATGACTAGGCAAATGCAGCATTCTCGTCATAGGCTTGATCGAGAATCAAATCTCCATCACTTTTGATGAGGACGGTACTAACCATTCGAGATATCTTGGAAGGAATCGGGTGTTTTCGGTGTGAAGAAGGTGTGAGGGTTTTCCTTGTATTTTCTCGAAACTTTTTGAGAGAGTTTCTCTAGAATTTCTCAGATTTTGAAAGGACTACATAGCCTTTTTCTTTGGAATTTTTCTTTTCTTGGCCCTTTTTCTTGATCCTTGGGCTTTTTTTTTTTTTTTTTTTTTTTTTTTTTGAGCAGCTTCTGCTGAATTTCTTTTTCCTGGAGCTCCTTTTACGGATGATGCTCATCCTTTGGGGTACGCTCCGATGTAAGCTTTTTGCTGAATTTCATTTCTTGGAGCTCCTTTTACGGATGATGTTCATCCTCTGGGGAACGCTCCGATGGCTTTGTGTTAGGCTGCAGAAGTTTTGGAATATCTTTGAGAATTCGTTGGAAAATGAAACTTCTGTAGGTTCGGGACGAATGTTAGGAGGTTTTGATTGGGTGTGAAGAGTGAGTGTTGAGTGGGTGGTTGTTTGATGGTGGAAGGGTGTTTGGATTCCTTAGAAGTTGTCGAGATGGGTTGTACGTATGACACTCATCGGTGTGATCTCGAAATGTATTACAAGAGCAAATTCTAATTCGAATGCGTATATCGGTGCCTGGCCATGTGTTGCCCTTTTCGTCCGTATCTTATTCTAAAACATTTTTGTTTCGTTGTCAAAAACTCGTTCCTTGATGTGATTTATACTTTTGAAAGATAGGATTTCTAAAGAACGATGTTTTTGAATCTGAAAATTTTGAAATTTTATCCATTTTTAGCTTTTAAACGAAAATTTTGTTTGACTTACGGACAAGGGGTAAAAACTTGCGGTCGATGACCGTATATCCCACACTTAGAGGAACATTGTCCCTAATGTTCGAATCTATTTGTTGAGTACCTCTTGTTGAAGTATCCCACACTTAGAGATTCTACTTATTATTGGATTGTTTCGTAAGTGTAGTGTGGTTTTTATTATCCCACACTTAGTGTTTGGAATATCGGATGAGGTAATCAAAACGGGTAGAGGGTTTTGGAACGTTGTACCGCTTTTACCGTGCACGTTATCGGCGCCTTGTTGGAGGTCTGCTGGTCCGTGGCTTGTAGCTTATGGCTCTCGGCATTCTTCATTGCATGGTCCACAGTCCTCCTTTGCTTAGGTCTTCTATAGTTTTTCAAACAAACCACTCAACTTAATCTAGTAATAGCTGCTGATAAGAAAAGTAAAATAATAAAATGATAAAGTAATAACTGGATAATTGTGATGTCTATGCATCCACAGTACATCAAATACACATAATAATAATAAAGTCTTGGTAGAAAATAGAAATAAGTAAGAAGGCGGAGCAATCTATTGCTCGGCTGGTGGTACTGCAGTCGAAGATGCTATGGGAGATGTCTCATCTGATGAAGAGTCATCGTGCTGACAGTGGGTACCCTTATCTGATGCATCCCTATCATTCTCTGCGTCTGGTGTACCCATGGTGAATATCCCGTCATGTATCAACTAATCAACAAACTCCCCTGCGGGCATGTCAAAGCTATAGAGTGGAGTCTCATGTATCCCCTTCTGAGAGTGCTCTCTGAATAGATCGGTCTGTCTGTGAGAAGATACTGGAGCAATCGGTGCAGCTGCAGGGCTGGTGCTCCTGAGAGTCCTATGACTCTGAACAAAAGTGGCTCGAGTAGGGGCTCTAGATATCCTACTGCTGCTCGAAATCTGTCCTCTAGCTGAGCCGACGACTGAGGGAATCTGCTGTCTCTGAAGGGGGATCTGTGCTCGCGGTGCCTGTGGCCTGAGTGGGGCTGTCCGAGGTGGTAAACCATGGCCATGGACTGGATGTCGGCGAGGTGCTGGAGTAGGAGCTGCAGGGGGATACAAATGTGGTGGGGCTCGGCCCATCCCGCACGGTATGTCCGGAAGTGGGCTCACTGGTATCCCTGCGATCTGCTGCCTCATAGCTCTGTAGCTTCTGACTTGCATCTGCATCAGCCAGTACCAGTAATCGGGTCCTGGGGGTGTCCCGTAATGGTATATATAAGCTGGTATCTGGGCTCTAGGGGCAGGGACAGAAGGTCCTGGCCTAGTAGGCTGTGGCGGTGCAACTGGCACATCAGAATCTCGTGCACCCTCATCTGAATCAGAGTCTGAACTTCGGGCCTCTTTCGGTTGCTTCCTCTTTCTGGACTCCCTGGGTAGGACTAGACCTGCTACCAATGTGTCAATACTCTCAGGATCTGATGATCGTGCCCTGATGTAAACGGTACCATCCTTCAGAATCCTAAGTATATCCATTTTCCTCAGAAAATCATAGTCTATTGGTTGGGAACTCCATCCTGGCAGGCTTTTAAACTTTACTATCTCCGTCGTCCTAATCAATCCCATTTTCCTAATCAACCTAGTAATTACTGGGCCCATGAATGATCTTCTTGCACCAAACTCTTTCTCTTCCAAAATCCGCTGGGCAACTAAATGGGCAACCTGAATGTTTCTCCTATCGACGATACATGCCATCATGATAACATCAAACTCAGATACTCGGCCATTAGACGTATGTTTCCCATCAAGTGAACAAGCCAGTAGTTTATGCAAAATCTGCATAACTGAGTCTGTGAGCTGGGTAGCTTTAATACCCGAGAAATATGGCTTTGGTAACCAATGACTCCATGCCTCTGCGGTAGTAGTCGTAAGAGAAATCGTGGTGGCTCCATCAGTAAACAGGGGTGAATCTATCTCTTCTGGTGTATAGAGATCTAAGTGACGTGCAAACTGAGCCAATGACAAGGTGAATAGGCTCCCCATATATCTAAATGTGATCACCCCGTCTTCCACTCTACTCCCTGGCTCGATTGTATAGGTGGTCATGAACTCGGTGATCATCTCCATATACACCGGTTCATCAATGCTGAACAATCTCTTGAAAGACTCAAACTGCTGACCCTCTATTGAGTAACTGAGTAGACTCTCTAATCTCTGTCTGAACCCCAATATCTGTAGCTTTTCCCAATCTACATATCTAAAACGGCCAAAAGGTTTATCTCTCCATATTCGTGCCATCCGGTCGTATGCTGGTGTTGTACTAAGGTATGCAAGAGATCCTGTAAGTGGACGTGCTGGTTTTAGCTTTTTCTTCATGGTACCTGAGAACATGAGAAATTTAAAGTAATAGGTCTTAAGAAAGGTGGAATTTAAAGAGCTTCTCGAATTTTCTAATGGAAAATTCGAAATGAGGGCTTTAAATTCTTGACAGTCCAAAGATTACAGTAAATATCAAATGCCCTCAAGTAACAATAGTGAGGCAATCATCAATGTGTAGAAACATATAGTCATGGGATGGCGGTAACTTAACTTGTGAAGTAATGTTGTTTACAAAGTCTGGTGTTAAGCCAAATTTGAAACGTCATTATTTCACAGTTTATAGTCTCATTGTATATTTTTGACTTTTAAAAGTTCAAATTGAAGTAAGGTTTTTGAATAAAAATTGCAATTAATTTATTTTTTAAAAATACAATACTTCAAATTGACTTTTAGGTCAAAACTTACTTCGGACGATAATTCGAATTTGTCCGCATACCAAAATTATAACCTAAGCATGTAATCATTGTTTTTAGGCATTTTCCTACTAGATAGCAAGCTAGGTCATGCACAAAAATTATGTCATCCATGTGTTTGGTTTTATTCAAGACTTTGGTTTCTAGTAATAATTCTATATTGCCTATTTTGACTAGTCAAGAAAGTACAAGTGTCCTAGTAAGCAAGGTTTTCAAGTAATTTTTAATTTACTATCATGCATGCTAGTTAACTTTTTGTTGACTTTCAAAAGTCAAATTTGCTAATCCTAATTTATCCGCATTATGCAATTAACATAGGGCAATCATTCAAAATACCATAATTACTTAAATATCTAACAACTAGCACTTAATCAAGCTAAATTCTAGACTTAATCAATAAGTTAAAGTATATCTTTTTGAAAGGTCCAAACTAGTATGAATTAGCATGGGTAAGTGGTAGTAGCATGTAGTTTCTAAGCATTCAACCAAGAAAAATAGCAATTCCTAGTTACTAACTTAGGTAACTTCATAAAATGAGAAACTTTAAGCTTAAAGTGGGTTTCTTATGATCATACCTTGTTTTAGTGTGTTATGCTTCAAAACGAACGTACAATCGAGAATATCATGCAATGAGGAGTTCAAAAGGACATGAAATTAGAGAGGTTGGTGAAGATTGAGTGGTGATCCATGGTGTAGTGATGGTGGCCGGTTTTGGGAGTGAGGGAGGAAGAAGAAGAAAAGTTTTTATGTTATTTTTGAATTATGGGATCAAATGGAAGGCTTGTGGTCCATGAGAATATTTGTCATGCTCCCATGTACCATATTCCTTACATGGTCCCCTATGTACTTCTAAGTACTTCCCTAGATTAATTCCTAAGGTCCCACTAATAATGATTACGAATCCTAAACGTATTTATTGTAACTGGTTACTTGTTAGTCTTTCGTTACGTTATAAACATTTTAAGAAGCGCGTACATTTTTATGGAAAAATTAAAAGCAATCATGAGATATTAAACTTAAATTATTTTTGGTTGTTTTAAAATTAGTTGTCTGACGTGGACTTGTTGAATGTACATGTTTCGGCTAAAAGCTTAACGTTGTACGTTCTTGTTGTCGCGCACGTGTTTTCAAGCAAAAATTTAAAAACGTTTTTTTTTTCTTTTCTTCAAAGGAAACTTTCAAAATTTTATTATATTACTATATTTATACTAAAATATGCTCATTTAAAGTCGCGAGCTTCGACCTTTTTCGGAAGGAATTGTTTTAAGATTTGTTCCGATCCCTCCATAGGGAAAGGGTCGAGACTTGCTCCCTTAAGCGAACGTTTTTCAGCACAAAACATTTTGAAAGTTCCAAAATGGTGTTATAAACTAAATAGTAATGACGATTCTCAAATCCGAGGACTTCTCGTTCTTCGTATCCTAAATTGATAAGATCACCAATTAACTTATTGTATGTTTTCCTTATCTTTTTAGGGTTTGACAGACCGACGCGTGGGCCTTGATCCTTGTAATTAAGTTTGTGAGTGAGTTTATTCATGACTTCCAGAAACGCGTTTTCTTCCTGTGAATCAGGGTCTCCGGTTGTAGACTTAACTATCCTACAGAGTTCACTGATTGTGGATTTTTGTACGGAAGTGAAAGGGTATTTGGTAAAGGCAAAGATTCGAGTGAGCTTAACGTGAAGGTCTTTTCTTTTTGCGAAGAAAACTGTGTCGATTCTTTCCTTGGTGGAATCAGGAAAAACGTCTCGTAATTTTGAGATTAGGTAAGAGGCGGGGTCAACAAAGAAAGGAATTTTACCAGGAATGATGATAGAAATCATCGGATCTTGTTCTTCCCAGAACTCAAGTTTGTTGATCATTGCAGTGACACTGTGATTGATTAACATCATAGATGTTGGAAGAAAATCCATGTCGGCGAATGATTCAAAAAGTAGATCTAAATCTACTATAAACTTTAGTTCTTGGTCTCTGAAATTTGTGGAAGTGATTTCGCATTCATGACTTGACAGGCGAAGAAGGAATTCTACTTGTTTTTCTAACTTGGCAATCGTTTCTCGTTGTTCGTAGGAATACGGGAGATCGGCATAGGTTAACTGCCTGACGAATGCTTTATAGACATCTACCCTACGGGAAGGGTTGAAAGAAGCACCGAGGTGGCGTTCTACAAAACAAGGTTGTTCCGGCTCGACTGATGGAACCTTGTCCACCACTCGGTAAATGGTGTATTGGTGGTTGTGTGAAATGAATGGAAAGATGCCATAATTCCGAGAATCGGGCGTAGTTTGAGAATACACCGATGTTAGGGTTCTTGTTCAATAAAGCCAACTTCATGGAAATAGGGATACTTACACTAGATGAAGAAGAATTACAAGAAGCTACTATGAAGATGACAATGATTCTTACTTAATTAATTTAGCTCCTGATTTGATTTGTTTGAGGTTAGGGTTCTTGTTCAATAAAGATTAAAGAGTGGACAAGTGATGAAAGGGAATTGAGAGAGAGTTACAAGAATAAAAGGAGGTCGGCCCTCCATATAACTGACCTTAATTATTTGGGTATTTTATACCCGTCCTAAATCTATTGTCTGGAACCTAAATATCAATTACGAGAAACTTATTTTATTGTACCGTCGACTATAGTAAATTAAAGCAAGTAACAATTTACTATTCACAATAAGTCCTGATACCTATTTACCTAAGTTTCTCAATAAACAATTAATGCCAGGTAATTCCTAAAATAGTTAAATAATCAATTAAAATCAGAAATTACCAGATTGATAAGGAGGATGTTACAAATATCCCCTCCTTAAGGAGATTTCATCCACGAAATCTCACCGTGACCAAACAATCCAGGATATCTGGATTTCATAGACTCCTCGGTCTCCCAGGTCAAATTGGAACTTAAACTGTGTTTCCATTTCACTAACACTATCGGTATCTGTTTCTTTCTAAGTTTAGGAACTTTTCTATCGAGAATTTTCAATAGGTTCTTCAATTAATTTCTGGTTCTGGTCGACTTTCAAATCTTGTAAGGGAAGAATCTGAGATTGATCCTCGACATTACACTTTCTCAAATAACAGATATTAAATGTATCGTGAATACCAGCAAGTTCAGGAGGAAGATCCAACGAAACTGATTGATCATTAACCACTTGGCGAATTCTGAATGGACCAATATACCTAGGAGCTAATTTTCCTCGCTTTCCAAATCTAATCACACCTTTCCAAGGTGAGACTTTTAAATAAACCAACTCACCCTCAGAAAATGTAACTGATCGTCTGCGGGGGTCTGCATATTGTTTCTGTCTGTCACGTGCAGCTTTTAACTTTTCTTGGGCGATAGCCACTTTTTCAGCTGTTATCTGAACAATGTCTGGGCCTGCAAACTGTTTTTCTCCAGCTTCTAACCAACACGTAGGAGTTCTACAACGACGACCATAAAGCATTTCATAGGGAGGCATATCAATATTGGAATGATAGGAGTTATTAGAAGCGAACTCCACCAGTGGGAGGTGAGAATCCCAAGAACCTCCATATTCCAAGACACAGGCTCTGAGCATATCCTCTAACGTCTGAATCGTACGTTCTGACTGACCGTCTGTTTGAGGATGATAAGTTGTGCTAAGATTTACACGTGTACTCAACTCTTGTTGTAAACTCTGCCAAAAATGAGAAATAAATCGAGAATCTCTATCTGATACAATCGATAATGGAATACCATGTCTCGAGACAATTTCATTAATGTACAGCTGAGCAAGTTTAGTCAAAGACGCTATTTCACTTGCAGCAAGAAAATGAGCACTTTTAGTCAATCGGTCAATGATAACCCAAATCATATCGTTACGTCGAGATGTACGTGAAAGTTTAGTTACAAAGTCCATAGTTAAATGTTCCTACTTCCATTCTGGAATCTCTAACTGTTTCAACGACCCATATGGCTTTTGATGTTCAGCTTTAACTTGAGCACATATACGACAATTACCAACAAACCGAGCTATATCAGTTTTCAATGTGGGCCACCAGTACAAAGGTTTCAAGTCATTATACATCCGCGTACTACCAGGGTGGACAGACAATCAAGACTTGTGAGTTTCAGTCAAAAGCATATCCCGAATACCACCGATAAGAGGAATCCAAACACAAGACTGAAAAGTCTTTAATCCTCTAGAATCGTCAATCAATAAGTCTTTTCTTTTCAACATAATTTCTGACTTAAGATTATAATCCAACAAAGCTTCTAACTGTGCAGCTTTAATTTGTTCCACCAAGTCAGAAGAAACATTAACTCGTAGAAAATAAACTCGATCAGAATACCTTTTCTGCTCAAAGCGTCTGCAACTACATTTGCCTTTTCTGGATGGTAACGTATTTCACAATCATAGTCTTTGATTAATTCTAACCATCGTCTTTGACGCATATTCAGTTATTTCTGTGAAAACACATACAGAAGACTTTTATGATCAGTGCAAACAATACATTTAGTACCATATAAATAGTGTCTCTAGATTTTCAAAGCAAACACAACAGCTGCCAACTCTAAATCATGTGTTGGATAATTCTTTTCATGTGATTTTAACTGGCGAGAAGCATAAGCAATGACTCTGTCTTTACATAAGAACACAACCCAAACCAGAGTAAGATGCATCACAATATACTATAAAATCTTCAGACCTATTCGGTAATGCTAACATTGGGGCTTGACACAACAATTGTCTCAGAGTCTGAAAGTCATGTTCTTGTTGATCATTCCACTCAAACTTTTCATTTTTACGAGTTAATTTAGTCAACGGACCGGCTATTTTAGAAAAATCTTTAATGTACTTTCAGTAATATCCCGCTAAACCCAGAAAACTTTTAATTTTAGAAGCATTCTTTGGAACTTTCCAATTCATTACGGCTTCTACTTTAGAAGGATCAACTTTAACCCCATCATTACAGATAATATGACCCAAAAACTGTACTTCCCGAATCCAGAATTCACATTTGAAAACTTTGCATATAGGTGTGTCGCACCCCCAAAACACGTGGCAGCGGAAGTGGGAGGTGTCACGGGGGCGCCGACCAAATCAATAATCATAACACAAGGATTAAAGCAAACGACCTCTATATGAGACGTTTGAAAATATTACATTACCATAATTCAAATGTTTACAAAATAATTCTGGAGTTCGCATAAACCGTTTAGAGATTTCTAATACATTACTGAATTTACAAAATACAGCTACATGCAATCTAATCTCTTGATGTTTTGAAAACAATGCGACTCGAGCTAAGCTTTCCAAAAGCTTCCTACTGCGGCGGGTTACCTGAGAAATACATACTAAAAGGTCAACATAAAGTTGGTGAGTTCATAGGTTTGTTAGGTAATCAGTTGCTAAAATGATCCACAAGATTTCCAAGTTTTGCATCATTCGTCAATGATAAGTAAAAGTATCGTTATCCAACGACAAGTAAAAGTATTGCATACAGCAATATAAGTATACCATTTGCATGAGTCTCATAGTCAAGCTTAACGTTGTTTGCCTCCGGTAAGTGTACTAATCCGATACACTTCTAAATCACAAGTAATACTGCGCCCGTGGGTTGGCTAGCGCGACTAGCCCAGACGAGGTTTGTCAAACCCTGATGGTACCACCCAATAATACTCACGCACAAATTTTAATGACTATGATAAGTAGAGGACTTTAGTGGATTATTCAGGTCTCATGCAATCCGTACAAAAAGTTATTTCCAGTACTTGTGATCATAAAGCAGTTTATAAAACAGTTGTATGTATTCTCACCCCAGTGAAAAACAGTAAAAAGGGGCTATGAAACTCACCAGAGTTGAGCAGGTAGCAAGCAATATCAAATATTAGCAAATAGCGGGTGTTCTCGTTCCCGTGTGCAACCTCCTAACGCCCTTGACGTATGAGGTTGTATAAGTAGATGTCTCAAAAGACCATCTATAGCGATTGTATAAGTGGGGGTTAATGTCCACTTAAGCCAATCGGGTAGGTGGGGGTTTTATGTCCACCTAAAGCTAGTTCATCAACTAGTATGTCCAAATAGTAGTTCAAGTTCGTTTATCGAAAACGTGTACGACCCGTTGGTGAAAGTTTGTAATAATAATTCATTAGACATTATTATTAAGTTTGTTTTATTGCATACTATTTACATATCGTGTGTTGCAAACAGATTATTTTAGTTTGTATAAGCCATAAACCGTAGGTCAAAGTTGGTCAAGGTTGGTCAAACCTGGTCAAACCTAGTCAACCTGGTCAAACTTGGTCAAACTGGTCAATCTATGAGTCACTTATAGAGTCACTTATAGAGTCACTTAGTTGGTTAGCGGCACTAGGTCAAGTGACGTTAAATGTGATTTTTAAGTTGGCAGCGTCACTTGGGGTAGTGACGCTATATGCGGCACTTGGTTCAGGCGTCACTAATGGTAAGTGACACTATAGGCGTCACTTGGGTAAGTGTCGCTGGTAGGGCGGCACTTACGCCCGATCTAAATTTCAATTTTTAATCCAAGTGTTCTAAGTGTCAGTTTTTCATTCGGTAAACTTTCTAAAATTAGTTTTTGGTCCAAGTTACTAATTAAGTCATTCAAACCCATTTTTGTTACCACTTTCCAAATATAGTAAGTTTTTCGAAAACGAGCCACTTTTGTTGACTTGGTCAAACTTACTCGGTTTGACCCGAAACTTTCACCCAACCCAAATGTCAGTTTATAAGGTCTAAATATGTTGTCGGTTCATGCCGGAGTTCACCAAATGTCTTGGTTTTTATAAAAGTCCAAAAACAGTCCATATCTATGTTTTTCGGTTTTGTCGGTTCACTTCCTCTATTTTTCTTAACTAGTTATATTCCGAGTTAGAGTCCACAATTTTTACCAGTTGTTCTACCATGTGTCTAGAGGTTAACTTAATTTTTCCAGTAATTATAGTGTCCATCTTGATAGGTATAAAATTTATGGATGGAACCATACTCAGTTTTCATGTACATGCAGACCAGTCACATAGATTCGTATTTATAAGAAAATCCGTAGATTTCTGGAAGGAGCCATAGAAGAACTTTTTGTAGATCTTTTCAATACGCAACTTTTAAAAAAAATGCATCTTCTAATTCTTTGTAGAACTCAAGTTATGAGTATTTTAGTAAACTGACTTTTCTGGACAGATTGTATACCTTTGTGTATAAATTCATAAAAACGTATTTTAACATATATTTTGGACATAATCACGTTAGATGAACATTATAACATGTAAATAAATCACATGAAATCAGTTTTAGAGAGAGAAAGTGTTGGTATCCTTACAATGGAGGTGGTGAAAACAAAGGAACAAGATGATGATGATGATGATCTTGGTGCTAGCTTCCTTCTCTTGCTTGATTAATGGTGGTGTTTGAGGGTGGTTTATGGTGGATATTGGTGGTGGAAAAGGGCTGAGATTCTCTGGAGTTTAGAGAGGGGAAGTGTGAGAGAGAAAAGAGAGCAAATTGCTTGGAGTGTTTGAATGGGAAATGAAGGAATGCATGAATGATTAGTGGTTTGTCATGAAAACATAATGAGTGGGTTTTGCATGGAAATTGAGTGGGGGAAGTGGAATGGGCAGCCATGAGCTGAAGAGGGGGCCGGCCAATGGGGGGCCCACCAAGGGTATTTTGGTCATTTTATGTTTTATTCGATTTGTGCTTCGCGCGGTGTTCGTTTTCTCGTTCGGTTTGGTGTTAAACGTTTAATATGCGTTTCTAAGTAACGATTTAACTTTCAATATTTTCTCTTGAAGTATTTATTTAAAATACTTGAAAAACATTTATAAAAACGATTCGTTAATTTAATGATCTCGATTTGCGCATTCGTCATACGGATTTTAAATCGCGTGACGTTTTATTTGGACGTTTTTCGTTATCGTTTATAGACACGATATATTAATTGATTGGTTCACTCTAAATAATATATTTTAGAGTCAAAAATGTATTTTGACTTTCGATCGCTTGTCGGGTGCGTTCTGCGCGTTTTCGTTACGTTTGAGACGTTTTAATCGGAACGTCTAGGTTTTTCGGGTATTATTATATTAAAATAATAATATATGATAAATAACTTCTAAAAATGGATTCAAGTTATTTATAAAAATGTTTTCACCAACGTCATATTTTCTGTCGGATTCCGTCCGATTGTTTTGCACAATTTTACCAAATTGCGTGAGCGTAATTACAACGAATTACGTAGCGTAATATAATTCAATTACGGAAGTGTATATTCACATAAATATACAAATAGATACAAGTAATTACAAGTATTTAGCCTAATACAAAACTAAACACACGTAATTAGGGTTTCTAGAGGGTTAATCAGTAACCCTAAATCGTCGTGTGTCACAAGGTGTTCTCTTTTTAAAGTTTCTAACACTAACCTCAAATGCATAGCATGTTCTGATTCAGACTTAGAATATACAAGAATATCATCAATGAAGACGATTACAAATTTATCAAGAAAGGGTCGACATACCCTGTTCATTAAATCCATAAAGACTGTCGGAGCATTTGTTAATCTAAAAGGCATTACTAGGAATTCATAATGACCATACCTGGTACGAAAAGCAGTCTTTGAGATGTCATGTTCGAGGTAGATCCATGCAACTGATCAAACAAATCATCTATTCGAGGTAGAGGATATTTATTCTTTAGTGTTCTTTTGTTTAACTCCTGATAATCAATGCACGTTCTGAAAGACCCATCTTTCTTTTTAACAAATAATACTGGTGCACCCCACGGGGAAGAACTAGGTCTAATAAACCCTTTATCTAGTAATTCCTGAATCTGATTCATCATTTCCCGCATCTCAGACGGCGCTAATCTATAGGGAGCTTTAGCTACTGGAGAGGAGCCAGGAATAAGATCAATCTGATATTCAACTTCCCTAACCGGTGGTAAACCATGTAAATCATCGGGAAATACCACCGGATATTCAGAGACAACCGAAACCTCAGAAATGGACTTCTTTTCTAATTTGGCATCAATGACATAAGCTAGGTAGGACTCACAACCTTTGGACAACGACTTCCTAGCTTTCATCATAGAGATCAAAGGTATACACCCACTATCCCGTTCTCCTCGAGCCACTACATATGACTCTTCAGAAATTGGGATTCTAATCAACTTATGGTGGCAATATATACTTGCTTTATGCTGACTTAACCAATTCATGCCAATAATTACATCAAAACTGGGGATTGGCATTAATAGAAACGAAATTGGGAAAGTCTGGTCATCAATCACAATACTAGCTCCAGTTACCGAGGTGGTAACAGGAATCATTTTGCCACTAACAATCTCTACTTCTACAGGCTTGGTAATCACAGTAGGGACTAATTTCAACTTATCACAAAAGCACACAGAGATAAAGGAACAGTTCGCTCCAGAATCAAATAAAACACGAGCCGGTACAGAGTTTATAAGAAATGTACCAGTAATCACATCATGTGTGTGAACAGCCTCGTCTACTGTCATCTGAAATGCCCTACTCGTAGCTGGCGGAGGATTCTTCCACTTTTGACCGGAAGATGACGAACTCCCGACCGAAACTGAACCCTGCTTACCTGCCTCAGGACACTGCCCAACACGATGCCCTCCTTTCTTACAGTTCCAACATACAAAATTGGGAAACTTACAATTCTTAAACTCATGACCCAATTCACCACATTTAACACATTTGTTCGTCTGAATTGTACATGGGCCGGTATGTTTGGATCGACAAGAACTGCACCAGGTAGAACTTCTGGATGAACCACTTTTACTGCTGAATCTTTGACCCTGACGATTACCCTGCCACCTGGACTTTCCTTTACCTGAAGAATCTGTTCTAGCTCTTGGAAATGAAGAAGAAGTATCTCTAGCTTGAGACTCTTGAAAACCTCTAATGTCACTATCAAACGAGCGTGCAAGAATAAAAGCTTGGGATAGATTAATAGCTAACCTCACTGTAGTACGGTAATTATGAGGTAAAGTTTCCACAAACTGCTCAATTCTGGTTTTCTCATCGGAAACCCACTGCTGCACAAACCGTAGTTTCTCCGAAAACTGTACTATTAACTCATCAATGGTCATCTTGTCAGTTAAATGAAGATTCACAAACTCTCTCCTAATGCGTGTCATATCAAAATCAGAACAATATTGATTACAAACAGCTTGATGGAAATTAGGCCATCGAATAGCTTCTTTCTATATAAGAATATTATATAAATACATTCCCTTACTATACCAGATATATATACTGTTTACATAAATGGTACTAAACTTTCAAGTTATTAAAAACATTACAAAGGTACTCAAAATGGGATATTATAAAATTCTCAAAACAAGGTTTATTATAGAAACCATATCAGAGTCTTTAAGCGCGGTCAAACATTCCTTGAACAACTATTCACCTCCTGCACCCACTAGTAATCAAAACATATCATGCGGGAAGTAATTGGAGGGATTAACACAAAGTTAAGTGAATAGATTTATCACACACAATCCAACTTAGCTTAACTAAGAGTTTACACCAAATAATCGTAAGCACACATATTTCAATGAGGATCGGTGGCTCTTGGGTTATCATAATACCCGGGGATTCTCAAGAACACTTATCGTACATATCCGTATGGCCATAACGGATGAGACTGATAGCTAATGGTTATTATAATCAAACACAGGTTCTACACACAACGAATGAATCAAGACCCTGTGTAATTCACACAATAACCAATAAGCCCAACTAACACGTTGACCTCAATAACATTGATACACATTGGTTCACATATCACGTAGATTAATAATCAATAATCAAGACTAAACAGTCTAACACATATCTACGTTTACTTGTTGCAACCAAATAGTTACAACTAAATCAAATGGTGAGTTCTAAATCCACTCACCGATACCTTTGTCTTCACAAACTCAGAATCCAGACGTCACTTAGTCTTTGGAGGATCTGAGAATCAACAATCAAATATAAGTTAGTAATCAGGATCTTTAATACATAACTTATATTAATCCATAACACTAAGAATCTAGCACAAATGACATCAAAGTTACAAGTTCTTAATCATGTATTAGTAATCTCAACATAGTTATTATCATATACTAATACTGGTCTATCAATGTTATATCATATAACAATACAATTAACATTAACATTAACAATAAGGAATAGATGTTGGACTGGCCAAAGAAGCCGCCGGCTGGGGTCTAGGACCCGCCGGTTTCACCCTACAGGCCGCCGGCTCACATCACCTAGCCGCCGGGTACAAGGGTTTTTGAGGCAACTGCACAAAGTCAAGTTTTTAAAGCTTCTAGCAGCAGCCGATTAGGGTAATTAGTCCGCCGGTCTAAGGTCACAAGCCGCCGGCTTGGGTCTTTGACCCGTCGGCTCCTTAGTGCCCACAAAGAAGCCGCCGGATTCCTAATGGAAGCAGCCGGCTTGTTCTTCAGGTACAGCAGCAGCAGCTCAACAACACAGCTTACCCACGAACCAACTCCCTATACTTACAATTTTCAAGTACTAAGTCAACCAAATCAGTTTTCTAACCTTAAGGGAACATCATATGGCAACAAATTAACATCAAATATCATAAATCTTTATCAAACATCATATGCCCATAATCTCACCCTAATCACAATCAAACTTGAAGAACTACACATTTACACATTATATATAATCATAACATCAGTTAGTAGCATCTTGTCATAATATAATTTCGAATTATATCTACAATCAACATCAATTCACACAAGATTATATAATACCCAATTTCAATCAAAGCCAACTTCATGGAAATAGGGATACTTACACTAGATGAAGAAGAATTACAAGAAGCTACTATGAAGATGACAATGATTCTTACTTAATTAATTTAGCTCCTGATTTGATTTCAATTTGATTTGTTTGAGGTTAGGATTCTTGTTCAATAAAGAGTAAAGAGTGGACAAGTGATAAAAGGGAATTGAGAGAGAGTTACAAGAATAAAAGGAGGTCGGCCCTCCATATAACTGACCTTAATTATTTGAGTATATTATACCCGTCCTAAATCTATTGTCTGGAACCTATATATCAATTACGAGAAACTTATTTTATTGTACCGTCGACTATAGTAAATTAAAGCAAGTAACAATTTACTATTCACAATAAGTCCTGATACCTATTTACCTAAGTTTCTCAATAAACAATTAATGCTAGGTAATTTCCAAAATAGTTAAATAATCAATTAAAATCAGAAATTACCAAATCGATAGGGAGGATGTTATATATATAGATTTGCAAACACAGTCAAATTCATATTAACCTAAAGAAAACAAACACGGAAATATAAATTCTATATATGCAATATATTGTTTATTCAATCTTATAATTATCAAGTATGGATCAAAATTTAATTATTAAGCATGGATTTTAATAATAATGAAAAAAATCGAAGCAATTCAAATTTTAATATGCAATATTTTTCTATTATAAAACTTATAATCATAATTATCAAGGATGGAGTATGTTTCAATAATAAAATCAATTTTTAATTAATTATTAACTGAAGCTTACTATTTTTCCCGTACGAATAAAATTACTTTTCGAATTAACTTTAAATGCCACACCATTGGATGAATATTTATATTAACAACATCACCAATTATAAAGACAAAAAAGAAAAAAAGAAAAAATGGAATATAGATAAATCTTATCTACAGTTACCAAATTAATTCACGAATTTAATCAAAAGGAAGGACTTTGCGAGTTTATTCCCCATCTATAATTCATTATCATTGATCTACCATTTACCATACAATTGTTTGATAGGTTTTACATCCACAATTGTTTGACATGTTTAACATTCTCATAAGTAGAAGATAAATTGATTTGACATCCAAAATAAATAGTAACTTGTTTCGGCATCTATGTATATACACAGGCCCAAACTACATATTATCATCTATAAAATATGATTGTGATATAAATAAATATAAGGATTGAAGATGCTTATTTGGGAATAACATGACAAACCTACAAATAGTATAATAAATGTAGTATACAAAAGGTTCCATAAAAGATATGATGCCTTACGATCATTTTCTACTTGCGATGATTTTCTACTAATACTATTATACTGGAATTCTTAGAGTCAACATAATTCAACTTTGTATAGGATTTTTACTTTATATTGGTTCAAATAAGCCATTAATAATATGTATCATGTATATCTAATAACTCAATGTATAAAGATTAAGAGCGATCAATATTAAATCATCTTACAACGCGTTTTAAGATCACGACAATCTAAATATAGAATATCTACTTATTGAATCTCAATAATTATCGGCATTATAATTTTTTAGACGCAACCACAATCCATTCATAAGAACCAAATAATAGAGTAATATATTTGTTATTATGAATATGAATGAAAATTAAATCTAATCATGGAACTAACACATATATTGTTGTATGAAGATTACATTTCTTAGCATAGATATAACAATAATATTTCAATGATTGAGAGACTATATCGTCACTAGTTCAATATGTTTTTATCAGTATATGGCCAACATTATTATACGGCGCTCCATATTTCTTATATCAATACGATCTAACCCTTTTGCATATATGTGGTTATGTACAAATTTTTAGCTATAATTCCCTACAATAATAACAATAATTAAATCTAAAATAATTGATTTCACTAATTATATGGTTTAAGAACCACTAAATAATAAGACCCAAGTGGGGGGAAACAAAAAATTTAAAATTACAATATATGGAAAAAAAATCAACATTTGTGTGTATCTATTCTCTGGTTTAACATTCAAATAAAATGAGGAGATTGATCAAATTCCGTGTATATTAACGGGCTTGATTTAACTTTCAAATAAATGAAGATAATTTTATTCGACATCCGCATGTATTCATGGATTTTACATTCACATAAGCAAGAAATGATTTGATTCAACATGTGTGTGTATTCACGGGTTTTACATTCACATAAATCGACATATATACATATGTATACACGGGCTAACATTCACATAAACAAAAGATAGTTTGATTCGACAACATGTGAAAATAAGGATTTAATATAAATAAAATGTATTTATACTACATTTATCATTTTAAATGTTACAATGAAAAAAATGATTGAATATACTAATTTGTAACGAACAAGATCAACTTACAAATAATACAACAGATGTAGTATACACGAATGTACAACATAAAAATATGATGTCTTACGATCGATGATCAGGACTACTCTATTACCATGTTATGCTTAACATTTTTCATGCGCTGAATATTCTTATTTCTACATTATTGTTGGATATTTCATTAATATTCCACAACTGTTATTTTCACGGTAAATAAATGATTGTTTACGTATTTTGCAAACATAATCTATAATTATGTAATTTAACCGATACTGAATACCTACTTTATTAATATTGACATTTAACTATTACATATTAACAATGACAAATGTTACGTATATTTGAATGATTAATAAATCTTACAAAACTCATGTATACACGGGTCTATATTCTACAACGATATCATGATTCAGATGCTTTGTCACTTTAATTGCTCTGCCATCTGGAAGTTTTAATCAGCAGTTCTCTGGATCAAAGCTTTGGACAACAAAAAGCCCAATTTTAAAGGCACTATTTCATAGTTGAAATATTCAAGCAACAGCCCAAATCCTATTTCATGTATGAGTTCCTTCTGCTTTGCGGTTGCAGCTTTTAGTACTAATGTTAACCAACGTGGTGAAGATTTTGCCTTTATATAATTAATGAAATCTAAAAATTGCACATCAAAGTATTATTATTATTAACACGATAAAATATATAAGAATAAGAATAAACACATAATATCTTAGCCAAAATAAGTGTTAGTAATTATAGAAGATAATGATGATAAACATATCTTTTGAGAATTGATTCCAATTTCATCAAGCTCAATCAAATTCTATAAACTAAATGCAACTTAAAAGATGTCTTACAATAGATATGATGCCTTACAATTGATGTTTAATACTGCAATATTGAAAAAAATTCGCTTAACATATTTCAACTCTTAATTTTATGATTTTATAATATACTGTCGAATATTTCATCATTACTGTACATCTTAGATTCTCAAATAATTTATTACGCACTTTAAACCTTCAACATAATTAACATTCATTTATATTTCAACAAATAAAGTATCTTACAAACCCCGTGTTATCACGGGTTTATAACCTAGTTTAATAATATGTGAATACATTTGTAATCATGTGCGATTACGATTAAAAATTCTCAAAATAAAATTATTTTCATGTTACTCCTAATATTATAATCGGTAATGTGATTGTTTACATTTTTCTATTTTCATGTGAGTTCAACTTTTACTTTGAAACAATTAATATATTTGTGGTTAGTTTGTGTGAATATTTATTTATTAAAATGACATTAGGTGATAATCATTAGTAAAATATAAAATCTATCAAATGACTTTAAACGCGTTATTATATATGGAAAATCTGTAATGTTTGATCGAAAACAGTGACACTAGGGACAAGATCACATGGTCAGCTTCCTTATCTAGCTAAATACTATAGTGGGGTTCAGGGGCGGAGCCACCTTGGGGCAAGTGGGGTCAGGTGCCCCTAACGACCTAATTTTTTTTTATGTATATATATGGTAGTTTAGTGTAATTAAATTTAAAATTACTAACTTAGCCCACATCTCTCTGATTGTGGAATATATATTGTGATAGTTTACACTTGATTATTGAGGTCACAAAGAAAAAAATAAGGCTGATTTTGGTTCTTTTGTAACTCCATTTTACTTGCTTTAGTTGCTGTAATTTGCAGGTGAAGAAAGAAGAAGTTGGGGAAGATGAGTAGATTGACCCCACTTGTACTTTTAATCCTCCATTTTATAATACATATACCCAACTTTAACGAGTAAATTGCACGGATCATCTCCCGTGTTATGTCATAAAAGCGCAAATCATCCCTGGAAAAAATAAATAGCATGAGACATCCCTGTATTTGATACTTTCGATCAATTGTCATCCTTCTATACATGAAATGACAAATATACCCTTATTATAATATTTCTAAATAAAAAATCCAATCTTTCATTAAAATAATGATATTTACATTGCATTTTTCATATTATGAACCCTCCTGATGCCCGTAGACCTTTTCTAACCCACCACCCACTTCAATGTCACAGGTTCGAAATGTGTTACAGGTCACGATTCTGACGAGCTAAAATTACAACGACTAAAGGGGAGGCCTGATGTGGTATTATAAAGATCTTTTGGTGGATCTCTTGCCGTGAAGAAGATAGTGGACGGTGCTTATGTTTCAAACAATACACCCACCCGCCATAAATGTAGCGATGACGGTGTTGGCCGGATCTGGTGTAATCGAGGCAACTTCATGTGGATATGAATGCGAATCTCTGTCAAAGCCAGCAATCCCGAATGGAATTGGAACGAAAACATTCAAAGATTGCGAGAAGAAACATAACCAGATGATAACGTTTACAACCTATATTGAATACGACGGCCTCTATCTCGATCCCGACAATCTCTTCCACCTGTACACATTTTCGACAACCTGCAAAACCCGACACTCGTAGGTCTCGCAGCAAATGACGATGGTGCCTTCGTTTGCTGCAATGGTGGCTTTCGCTGGAAAATGAAAAGAAGCGCGAAGCAGAAAATTAGGGGAGAAGAGGGGTATGGTGGTGTTAATATGTGTAAAGATTAAAATGGTATTGTTTTGTTGAAGATGATGATGTTGATAAGGTTACTGTTGCAGTATTGTTTCGTTGATGATGATGATGTTTGTTAGAAAAGAATAATAAATTAACTAGGAATATCTAATATTTATTTGTTTGTTTAAAGATTGAGGGTGTATTTATCATTTCAGGTCAAGAAGGACAACAATTGTCCAAAAATAATGAATACGAGGATGTCTCATGCTATTTAAGTTTTTCAGGGATAATTTGTGCTTTTTTGACATAACACAGGGATGACCAATGCAATTTGCTCCAACTTTAACCCTCACTATTATACAATTTGTCATTTTAAACCTTATTTTCTATCAAAGATAAAAGTGAACCAAAAGAAACATAGCTATATTCTGGTGTGAAATACTTGTATTACTAGTTTTATGACCCGGGTTAACACAGGTTTGATGAATGATCTACATTTTACATTTTACAGTTACGATATGATAACGCTTGTATTACTAAAAAAAACCTATAACAAAAATCTATAAGTATTAAGTATTTAAATGTAATTGTATCTGGTTTTATATAATTTCATTCAACCGCATTTAGTATCCCGATTTTTGTGAAGTACATCATAAGAAATATTATGTGACTATAAACTTCTTCAATATAACTACCACTAATGTATCTTCAAAACTTTGATTCAATACATTTAATGGTTTCTATTGAATCTTGTTACCTTTATATTCTTCAAAATTGTAGTTAACTTTAAAGTCAAACTTTTTCTTCTTTTCACATTAATAGCTACGTATGTTAAAAATTGCTCACAACTACAACAATACAAATAAAGCTTAACATATTGAAACCAAAAATGAGCTCAAATAAAAAACAAAAACAAAATTTTAACTTTACAATCTTCTTTAGCAGAAATGTAGATGGGAAAATGGCTAAAAAAGATTTGGAGGTCAAACTTTTGAGAGTCAAACTATATATAAGTGTACTTTTCAAACACCCAAAAACTTCAGGATATATCCATATCAAATCTACTCAAGTCTTCTTTATCAAGCTCCATGATCAGACCTTTTAAACACTTCATAAACAATTGTGATTAGATTGTGCCACTCATGTAACATATTATGATTATAATTAGGCATGTAAGCGAACTGAACGTTCGGCGAACTATTCGCAAACTGTTCGGCAGAAAGTTCGTTTATGTTCGTTCGTCTCGTTATATGAACGAACATGAACAAATTTTTACGTTCGTTTGATTATATGAACGAACATGAACACATGTCTTGTTCGTTCATTTACGTTCGTGAAAGTTCGATAATATGTTCGTGAACGTTCGGTTAAATATTCATTTATTAATAACTAATACTTATTTGTATATCTTATTTTGATTTAATCTAAATTCTATATATAACATTATTAAATATTTAGAAATTTTCATTTAATAATATTAAATATCTGGATATGTTTATCTCACATTCCCTCTTATTTTTCACTCCACTCTAAACACAACTATACTCTCTCCCTCCACTAGTTCCAGATCTGCTGCTCTTACCTACGATCGGACCAAGCAAATGAGCTTATTTTCATATTGTGATTGTTTTGTATTGTTGAATATGTATTGCAAAGTTTCAACTTCTATAATATATATGTGTAGATGTTTATATATACGTTCGTTTATGTTTGTTGAGCTCGTTTAAGGTATTAACGAATAAATGCATTAAATTATGTGTTTGTTCGTGTACGTTCGTTTGTGTTCGTGAACAAACAAATTTTTTAGTAAACGAACATGAACAACAAAATCCGTTCACTTATCCGTTCGTGTTCGTTAGTTTGTTCGTCAAAACCTTAATGAACGAACACGAACATACTCCGTTCGTGTTCGTTCGGTTCGTTTACATGCCTAATTATAATGACAAACTTGAGTCAGTTTGTTCCAATATTGCCCACATCTCAAACACCCACGTATATCCTAATAAAGTATCCAAATACTTGAGTCAGTTTGTTCCAAAATACAATAATCAGTTAAGAACTATCATGTACTACATCAAATACAATGAGAATTCAAATTCAAAATCAAAATATATATAATTTCATAGATACGTACGTGGTTTTAAAGGAAACAAAATAATGACAAACGATCGAGAATGAGATTGAACAGTCCTTCACAACAACAATCCGACATACAAATTAGTTGATATTATCAATCCGATTACAAAACAAAAAGGTTAACATAAAATAGTGATTCGAGTGTTAGAAGAACCACCATACGTACTCCGTTTCGTTTAAGTCTCGTTTTGTTCAAATTCTGTATTGCAGTATTCTCAATATGTTTTACTCTTAATTCAAGTAATCGTGTATAATTATCATTTCAGTTAATTTTATGTTGTAAAGAAACAATGATTGCCCTTAAGTTTATAAATATTCATATTTTGAATCTCAGTTTAAAGCCTTTATAGTTATATTGACAAATTTTATATTTTGAATATTGCTTTTGATTATTGCTTACTTACTTGATAATATTAAAAGTTTTGATTTCACTGATGGTTACAAATATAAGACGTCAGGTGCTCTCAAGTTTATAAAATTAATTTCACACTTTTATAGCTTTGAAAACTATATTTTCTAAAAATATACTCGTAATTAATTGGAGAAATATGTTAAAAGTTAGTCGTTTTAAGTTATTATGTTGTTATTAATATATATTGACAACTTTACTAACGTTTTGACGATGTTTTATGCCATCTACTCTTCTAATCCAAACTTTTTTAGCAAAATTATTTTGCCAAGTTATTTATGTTGTTATTAATATATATTGATAACTTTACTAACATTTTGACGATGTTTTATGCTATGTACTCTTCTAATCCAAACTTTTTTAGTAAAATTATTTTACCTTTGTCAAAAGAAATTCCTGGATTCGTCACTAGTGAGGTTTGAATCTTCAGATTCAAAACTTGGACTAATTATTTAAATGTGTGATTATTCTTACATTATCAGTTTTGGTTATTTATAACATGTTTTAGAATCTTAGATATAATATAACAAACAATGGTCATCAATTAGATAATTTTTTTAATTAGTCAATTACGCCCTTTGACTTCACCAAAATTTATAAATAAGATCCCTTATATGTTTCAATTTTAATTAACAAGAATTTACAACATAATTATCAATGAATTCTCCAACATGCATGATTCAAATAATTAAGTGGAATATATAGTTTTGAGATAAGTTTAAAGTAAATATGATATTATTTGAGTAATTGACATTATTTGAGTAATAGAAAACTCTTAACTATTACTCTTAGCTATTAGACCATTCTTATATGCTAATAATTATTAAAGATATGTTTTTTTCTTCTTCTTTTTATCAACCTTTTTTTCTATCTGATTCTTTTTGTCAACTAACAAACAAGGTCAATTATTCAGAATTAATATACAATTACCGATTAGATTGCTTAACATATATAATTATTCAGAATCAATATACAATTCCACTTAATTTGGACTTTTACGATCATTAAGTGATTTTAGAAACTTCACTTGTGGGAGGTGGCACCTTTGGTGACAAATAATAGTAATGGTGATGGGGATTGGCATGGAATTGTGATTTATGTATGGGTCGTGGTCTCGTGGATGAAAATTATATTAGTTTGGGAATTTACATAGATAAAAAGAAACGTAACATCCGTCTATTAAATATTTAAATGTTTATTATTGGAAGACCAATTGCCTAACCAAAGATTTATCGTATCCTTACCAATATACACGTACCGTGTATATCAATCTTCTTGTTAATATTTTTATTAGGCTAATTTCTTTAAATCCATCTATCATTTTCCAAATAAATAATTTCATGTTTAAATTGCACCAAAAATATTGATTGTGTGATGATGCAATCAACTTAGTTGATCTACAGTTAAAACAACAGTTTATCTGGACATATAAAATGCAAATAATTGGACAACGAAAATTTCTTACAGAATTATTTTGTATTACCTTCAATCGTATTTGCAGTTTCTACATGCTCATGTTTGAAGATCGAAGGCAACTAGTTAATCAAAATGGATACTAATACCCCACTACTAGGCCCGTACAACCATGAGATCGACTCGACTAATCTAAACTAAGCTCAAGCTCGACTAATTTTAGACTAAGCTCAAGCTCTATACTTGGTAGATCAAATCTTCGGCATGAGAATCTAAATGGCTACATCCCTACTCTAAAACTCCATATATTTATACAAAGTAACTTTAAACAATCAATTGAAACATGATCAAACGTCAAAAATCTTATATACTCCAATTCCATGCAAATATCATTTGTATATCCTTTTTCAAGAATTGAAGTTATTGCAACACTCAGCTAGTGCTTAGCCTGATCAAAAACAAAAACTTAAGACCAATGTTTTAAAACAGGTTTTCAAGTAAACCCGCATAGACATTAAAGTAATTGCAGCACTCACTACTACTTAGCCTGATTAAACCCAGAAACTTGAAGCTCATGACCACACAAACAATTATGACTTGAGTATTGTGCAGGGGCCGCGCGAACGCAGGCCCCCACTGCCACAAATTATGACGTAGGCTCGACCACTTGGGCCGACCTTAGGCTGGCACCCCTCCAAAGTGCAATGGAAGCCACCAACCTAGGCCATGGACCTTGTTGATCGTCCATTGACCTCGTCCAGGTAAGTGAGTATTCCATCAGCCTCGCTCTCTTTATATACTACCCACTCCCCCTTAAGCTTTCTCTTCCCACCAATGTGGGATATATACCTCAATTCTTTTTTCCCTTCAAACATTCACTTCACTCCACCTTTAAAACTAAAATGAATCACAGAAATATACTTGTTTTCGAACCCAGATATGTTACTGAAATATCTGTTACGTCTGTCGTTTTCTTGCTACAAATCCCTTTGCATGTCAACCTCCTGGGTTAAAATCTGAGGAGTAATCGTGCTTTGATCAAACCTTAATAGAACATGTTTTATTTGTCCTGATTCGACATTGCTTTTTGGCTACAGCCAAACCTACTTGTGTGAAAATACAATTAAAATGCCTAAAGTAACTTAACGACATATCAGTAGGATTATAACGAAAACAATTGAACATCAAAAAATTGCATGGCTTTTAAGCCATACAGTTTATTCATAGATGGATGTATAACTTGCGATTAAGTTTTGATCACATCGTATGTGAAGCAATTAGAGCCTTGCTAGACTGTGCTCGATCTAAATGTCAGTTTCGAAACATATGAAATGATTTTCATCGAATGTTGACTTTGTCGAACTTCATGACTGTTTTGATCTATTAGAATCCATGGGGTGCATAACTCAAATAAAGGGTGACAACTTAGTTTGAGGTTAACTACTCCGTACATCATTTGATAAGTTTGCAATTTGATTAAGATTCTAACATTCTAAACCTTTTTAAAAACGCCTCGTTTATCTGAAATTGTTATTGTATACGGTAAAATGAGTTTCCATATCACAAGTTGATCTAAAATACAAAACTCAATTTTAAACATCAGCATGTATAGAAATTGACAGGGCGGCAAATGAATTCGGGAGGCCCCGTGCGATATAAAAAAAGAGGCCCCAAATCGACAAAAAAAAAAATCAAACATATATATAGAAAAATATAGTAATATTACGACAATTATACAAACTTACAAAAATACGAAGTCATAATCTAACGATTCGGAAAAACTAACAATTTTCATTCTTCTTTTATTCTCTGAGCATTCTTCGAAGCAAAAATGTTAATTAAACTTTTATAATCAATACTCTTTAGTAGAACATTCTCAATTGCTATCATTGCCAATTCATTAAGCCTCTCCTGTGACATTGTAGAACACAAATACGACTTCAACAACTTAAGTTTCGAATTGTTCGAATCTTTTTTTAAGTATTAAATTAGTTTTTTTTGTGTCCGCATTGAACCTATACTACCCTCTCCTCCACTGGAAATTGAACTATCAAATGATGTTTAACCGTTGAAGGTGGTACGTGATATGGAAATCTGGGTCAAACTTATACTCTGACAAGCCGCGAACCCAACTCAAGTTCAAGTTTCGCTGCTTGAACTTCAGTATATTGAGTGTAGTTACTGTAATACATTAAGCTAATTTGATTTAGTCATTTAGTTGTGTATATTCGAGAATATATAACCATATTAACAAAATTTTGTTTACCAAAAACAAGCGTTTTGATGGTACATACCCTGCTAATCTCATGAGAATTCTTTAACTATAGGTGCTATTTTAAACTAGTGTACACACGTTGTTGATTGTGTGATTAAAATAAAGGTTTTATTATTAATCTAATTACAATTACAATTACAACAGATGGACTTAAGTTGATTAATTGAATCTGAGGCTATGTTTGGATGACATGCTTTTAAGGGCTTTTGCGGGTTTGAGCTTCTATTTTTTATAAGCCTCAGCTATAAGCCTTGTTTGGCAACGTAAAAAAGGTAAGACTTCTTGAAAAAATAAGCCCCTAGAAGCCCTTAAACAAAAAGCTTTTTGAAGTGGCTTGTGAAAAGAAGCCCAAGCCCCAGCTCCAACCCTAAGCTCCAGCCTCAACTCCAGCCCCAAACTCCAACCTATTGTTACCAAACATACCCTGATTCGCTTTCTATAAGCTATTTAAGATCCTGAGATGTGTTAGTGTATAAGTCAAGAAAAAGTTGTGTACTTAAGGTAATGTGTTATACTTATCACGATAAGTGTTGTGTCCATTAATCAACTTATAAACAACACACGATTACAAGTGCTACTTCAAGTTTTCATTTTTTATTATTTGTAACTTGTAACAGTGACTTTTGATCTGTCCGAGATGCGAGCTTTGATGATTCGGGATACGTGATCCTGTTCGAGGTTTATTAGAGGGTATTTGGGTTAGTTTTTCAGATTGACTTTTTAGCTGTAAAAAGTTTTTTTTTCACACACTTTTTTGACTTATTAGTTTTTCACCATAAAAGCTTGTTTTTGTGAAGCCATAAGAAGTGAGCTTTTATTTTTTTAGCAAGCTAAAAAGCTTATAAACTAGAGAGAAAAGTTCATTAGAGTACAATAATTATTGAAAGAATGAAAGTACTAATCAAATTGTGTCATGTATACAAAGAGAATGTTTAATATGTAGAAAACCCATTTACCCCCAAAGTTAAATATCTCACAAAGGACAAATCAAAAAATTATGAAAATTGCACCATTAGATTTAGCGTTTTATCCTCTTCGATTTGCCGTCCCTCAAGGCATACTTTCGACGAGTTTTTTTTCTTTCCATTTTTTGGTGGGTTTCACATTTTATTAACACATGTGTTAATATTTGATTGAACATTAAATTTAAATATAAGGTTTAGGGTTTAGGATTTAGTAGGGTTTATGGTTTAAGGTTTAGTAGGGTTTAGGGTTTAATAAGATTTAGGGTTTAGAGTTTTGTAAAGCGTTTAAGGTTTAGGGGTTAAGGTAAAGGGTTTAGGGTTTGAGGTTTGAGGTTTCGGGGAGAAACCCCAAACCTCAAACCCTAACCCCTAAACCTTAAACCCTAAACGCAACACTTTAACACGTGTGTTAGTAAAACGTAAAACCCATCATGACAAATCGAAGAGGATAAAATATTGAATCTATTGGTTCAATTTTTATAATTTTTTAATTTGTCATTGGTGAGATATATGATAAAAGTTAAACAAGTAACGAAGCATCCCAAAGAAGCAAACCAACTAACGTTTTCTGTTTTCATTTCTTCCCCAACATACACTTCTTCTCGTCTCTCTCTGTAAGTAATCAATCTATCAATCCACAATTTCACTATCTTCTTATAATCTCAGTTTCAATTAATGTTTAATTATAATTATAATATAATAATAGTTCTTATTCTGCATCAACGTTTTTACACGTAATCACGATCTATTGCTTATGTATCATTGACCAGATCACAAATTAGGGTTTTGCAGTTTTGACGGATCCTTTCCGTTCGATTTGATAATTTAGGGCTATTTATGAGTAATATCTTGTGATTCCGTTGTGATTATTGATTTTATGTTTCGAATTGAATTTGAATCAGGTTGTGATTCAAGTGTACATATTTGTAGAGAAGATGAGTGAGGTGTTTGAAGGATATGAGAGACAGTATTGTGAGCTGTCTACAAATTTGTCTAGAAAATGTAGTGCAGCTGCTTCTGTCATCGATGAAGGTATAATATTATTGTTTGATCTGTTTGAATGTATATATCATTGCTTTTTTAGTTTCTATAATAAGTTTATGTATGTGTGTTCTATGTTCGTATTATACTGGTGATTGAAGTGTTTCTGGTACTATATATGATACACCCTTCATATAATGCTCATTACTACTAATTGGGAACATATTTGGCTAACTTTTAAGCTATGGTTAGCTGCTTACCTCATGCCTATTTGGCACCTTACGAGTGTTTATGATTTACAATTTGTTCACAAGATTTGCTTAAATTTTGCAAAAAAAGAGTTAAAATAACATTTTTTTATTGTGCCATTCTACTCTGTTTTTGCTGCTCCTGAATCGATTTCAGTTTCCTTGGCTTACTTAACAATTCTTCAGCTTTCAGCCATATTAAGCTGGGTTAACTAGCCTGATCAAGCAGCAACCTTTATGTGTGTGTAACAACAGAAATCCCCTCAGCGGCTTCATTGTTTAATAAAATAGTCCCAATGGTATACCTGATTTATTGTCTCTTCCTGAAATATGCATGTAGGTATGTTCGTTGCAATTAGTATACTCTCTGTTTTCTATCAGTAGTCTTTTGTGTGAAGTTCTGTATGTTGTTAACCAATATATGTGATGTTGGAATGCTGAGCTTCGGTGTATATGATAATGTTACATTGCTCACTCACTCTCATTTGCAATTTTTTTTAAATGAAGATAAATGCCTAAATGGATTGCTGGAATCTGTGATAGATTGCATAATTTGACAACTGATATATTACTTTTGATATGTTGATATGAAGAGCAAAAAAGCAAAGAAATCTCCGAACTACAATCTGGATTAGATGAGGCTGATGTTCTGGTAATAAGTAGCCCTTCATATTTGTTTACTGTAAAGCTTTCCATGGTTTTGCCATGTAATGTATGTATGGGAAATTTTGTCAGATACGGAAAATGGATCTTGAGGCGAGAAGTTTGCAGCCAGGGGTGAAGGCAATGCTGCTTGCCAAGCTTCGAGAATACAAATCTGATTTGACCAAGTTGAAAAGGGAAGTTAAAAAACTTGCTTCAGCTAAATCCAGTCAAACTGCACATGATGAGTTACTGGAATCTGGAATGGCCAATGCTCATATGGTAAATTTACTTTCTTGCTACTTCTTTGCTTTGCTCCTCCCTTGTGCTGGCCACATGTGGCAGGTTAATGGGTCAAAACAGGCCGCTTTGGGTAATATTTGTCCATTGTTAACACTTTAAATGTATATCAACAAAAACTATGCTATTATAACACTCTGAAGAAATAAAAAGGGGGATATAAGCACTAAAAGTACACTTGGGAATTGGGATGACTGTGCATTCATTTGATCAGTGTAAATGTGTTAAATTTTGATCCATCTACTCCACAGTGGTGTTTGCATCCCTATCTTTTGCAGTTTGCTCTATATTTTGTGTTTATTTTTTATGTTTTGTTTGAAGAATCAGTTCGGTGTTTCCCTGTTGGGTGCTTTATATCTCCCCTGAAAGATAAATCATCTAAGTTCTCTATAGAGTGTTCACGTGAACTTTGAAATAAACAAACTTCTTATTCTGAGTAATTTAAGGAACATGCTCTACTGGAAAGAGAATTACTGAAATTTCAGAAGTAACATGTTTTGTTCAAATATATCCGATCCTAAATATTTTCACTGATGGATAATTTTACAGGCTTCTGCAGGTCAACGAGAACGACTGGAAATGTCAACTGAGAGGCTAAATCAATCTAGCGAGAGAATCAAGGATAGCAGGAGAGCTGTGTTTGAAACAGAGGAGCTTGGCATCTCAATTCTTGAAGATTTGCATCAACAACGAGAGACTCTTTTAAATTCCCATGCAAAGGTATTTTATGGGCTGCATATTTCCTCTTCTATGTCCCTAAATGAGCACATTATGTGCACCATTCACTAATTTTTGGCACTAAATAGGGTATTGCATCAAGTGGAGTTTATATAAAACATAAACACTTTTGATAGACCATTTGCTAGTCACAATCATGAATAATTTGGACCTTGTTAGGCAGATTTTTCTTTTCCTTTTCTAAAGATAAAATGGAATACTTGTCAAGATAAAACCCGTGCTTGAGAACGGTTTTATATTTAGGAAAACAAATTGCTGACCAAAATTTGTGAACTTGATTGTTATGTTTCTCATTTTAGTGAAAAAACAGACTACCTCATGGGCATATTTCTATTGTTAACTCAACGGAGAATTATTTTGAAAAAATATATGAAGTTTTGAAGCTATGATTGCAAGTTCAAGAGAGTCAGTTAGTACCAAATGACAGACCAGTTGCATGAATTTCAATACTTTTATACTTATTTTTTGGCAGCTTCATGGTGTGGATGATGCAATAGACAAGAGCAAGAAAGTGTTGACATCCATGTCAAGAAGAATGTCAAAGAACAAGTGGATCCTTGGTTCCTTGATTGGAGCCCTTGTGCTTGCAATTATCTTTATTTTGTATTTCAAGCTTTCCCATTAGAAAAGCACATCTAAACATTGATCATATTGGATGTACATATGTTTTTATTATCCTTGTTTGTCCATTGAAACATCATCTTTTGTTAGAAGCCTTGTTGTAAAATTAATATGAAGTTTAATTTCTTCTTTTTGCCCTTCACCATAACAATTTTTTGAGAAAAGTTATTGACCATATGATCTGCGATATGTTTTGGATTATAAGTAATATTATTGTCAAGTGTGACTCAAAATTGTTGGTGAACGGTATAAATCTTCACTGCTTCACCCAACACGATAGTTGGCAGTGCAACCTGCAGGCGAAGTTATGGGGTGTTCCTTTGAAGGTATTATTGGTTTGGAGTAGGCTATGGGGTGTTCCTTTGAAGTTCAGCACAAACTAGTTACACTTTGAGCTATAACAATTTCGCAGTGTCACTGCATATCATGAGACAAGCTCGTCAATAAGAATAAAGTTCCCCCTGCTCGTGGACGCAGTTGAATCAACATAACCATCTTACACTTGTCGTTCTTATGGTTTTATTATACCTTTTTTTTATACTATCATATTTGGTTGAACTAGAATGATACATACAGAGGTAACATGATTATATTGATAGGAAATTCGCTAACCGATCTGTTACAAACTAAATAAAACCCTATAAAACACACCATGTCATGAACTAAAAGTCTAAAACTAATACAATACCACAATAATTAGCACTCACTGACAAACAAAGCATTACTTTCCGTACGTGTAGCCAAGTTTCTAGTCAAATTAAAGTTTTTATTTTGCATATAAGTATGAATTGTTAGCATAAAGTAATGGTGCATCATCAGGCAAAGCAAAAGTCATCGGAATCTCATCGTGGAAATGGACGGAATGGAGATGAACACGGCTGGACGCATGTTCCATACCGTAAGAAAATCAATCAACAAAACAAGCACTTTATCGAGGATTCTTCTATTACTACATACTTCGTCTCCAATCTTCCTGAAGACTGCTCAAATAATAGATTGTGGAGACTATTTGAAAGGTTTGGGAATATCTGTGATTCGTTCGTTTCTAGGAAGAAAGATAAACAAAACAATGTTTTTGGATTCATCAAATTCAAAAATGTAGATGATCCGTTGGGTTTGGAGAAAAGCCTGAATACTGTCAAATGGAATGGTTTGATAATTGGGGTTAATATTGCAAGATTCGACCGTAATCGAAAGCCGATTTCCTATAGCAATAAGATCCCATCCTCAATTAACCCTAACCGGTCAGGGAACTCAAAGTCTCAGTCGCAATACCCTAATTACAATTCCAAGACTTCCAATAGAATGAATGGTGTTAGAACAAGTAGTGGAATGTCTTACAAAGACGCTTGCTTGGGAAAGTCTGCAATGATTAAACCATTACGAGAAGTGAACATTGAAGAACATCAAAATCTATATCCTTAACATTGTGTTGGTCGATCTGTACTGGGTGAAGTCTTCAATCTGGATGTTTTTAACAGCCTATCATCAATGTTATCCAAAGGAAACTACAGTAATGTAGCGATATCTTATGTGGGTGGTCTGAAAGTCTTAATGGTGTTCAAAACAAGCACTATAGCTAATGACTTCGTCACTAAAGGTATCTGGAAAGATATGATGTCTAAGGTTTCGATTTGGAAAGGAGAGGATATTCCCTTCGAACGTGTGGTTCCTATTACGATCTGGGGGGTGCCTTTTCACTTACGTGATGTATCGACCTATGAAACTATTGGTAAATTATTTGGACATAGATTATTATCTTCATCGTTCTCATGGGGAGTAGAGGATAACTCACGTGGTCAATGCACCATTCTTTCGAACTCCGGTGAAAGAATACAGGAAGAGATAGTATTAATTTGGCGAAATAGGAGATACCGAGTTTTGGTTAACGAAGATATGGTTGATCGGAATTTCGCAATTTTTCATGAAGATGGAGAGATCAGCACTAGTTCACCGGAGAAGTTGAGAAGTCGTCAAGAGATGCATCGGGAAGGCGAAAAGACCACAAATCCTGCTCATGATGATTCGAATTTGCATGTGCATGGGAAACAGCATACGCATGTGACTGGAAACCCTTCATTTTCCAGTATGGAGAATTTGAACGTGATACCCGTCAAATTAGGACTAGTAGTTAGTGCCTAATCAAGTTTTAATACATGTAATTAGTTCTGTGTTAGGCTAATTAATGTATCAACATATATATTGATGAGTATATATATACAAGTATGCGATTTGATTAAATCGTACGAGTTTCAAATCGAATGCAATTCGATTCAATTAATACGGACGTTGGTGAAAATTTTATTAAATAATATAATATTATTTAATAACGCAATTATATCCAAAACATTATTTAGATAATATTTCAATTCAAATTCGTATCGTACAAACAAGGACTACACGATTAGATTATTAAACGCGCAAACAAATCGAAACAAGTTAAAGTTATACTTTATAACGCAACCATTAAGTATTTGGTAAAATACTTCAACAAAAATATTGGGTAATTATTCGTATTTTAAAACGTATATTTAAACATTTAACGTTTAAACGAACGGGAGAACGAACACCGCACGGAGCGCGATTGCGGGGACTGAAAAAGGTGAGGCTTTCACCTACACCCCACCTCTTTCCCTCTTTCTTTCATTTTCATTTCAACAAAAACACACACACCACAAAAACACTCTCAAACCCAAAAACTTCCATCAATTTTCGGATTTGCAAACCAACCGACAAAAGTTATATTTTCGGAATCACCATCAAGCAAGGAACAAGATTTGCAAAAGCATCGTCATTATTTTCGGCCTCCTCTAGCTTCGATTTGCAATTGTAAGAAATTCTCTAAATAATTAGATCTACTCATTTTGGTGTATTATTTCGGTGTTATAATGTTTACACAACTTAGTATTGTCCAAATGTACGAAGAAAACACGATTTTGCAGCCTAAAAATGAGCTAGATTTGTGATTTGGGTCGGAAAAACGCGACATGCGCCGTTTCTGGGCTGGTGTTCATCTTTGCGACACAAGCCTTGTGTCGCAAGGTTGTGTCGCATAAACCCATTGACGTCGCATTTTATGTCGCATCAACCCTTGTGTCGTAGATTTTGCGACACAACGATTATGTCGCACCTTGTGTCGTATACCCTATACGACACAACCCTTATGTCGCTATTGATTTAGCACCGAAAGCTTATGCGACACAACCCTTGTGTCGCTAAGCTCTTGTGTCGCATATCTGACCTTGTGTCGCATGAAACAGAACCAAGAAAACACAGATTTTACTAAGTGTCGAGACCTAAAATTTTATCACCCGATTTCGCCCAAATTCAAGTCCAGGTGCGTTTTTCACCAAAGCCATTTAGTAGAATTGCTCGACCCCAGCCAGGGGCTCTGCCCCTTGGACCCCGCCAGGGGCTGCCGCCCCTTGGACCCCGCTACCAAGGGCGCTGCCCCCGGACCCCCGTCATTAACGGGCTTCGCCCTTACCCTAGGTTCACAAGTAACGGTGCTACATCTAAACTTTCACACAAAGTGTTAAATTTGTATAACATCAAACACGAATGCGACACAACTTCTAAAACACAATGGAACTTAGTTTTAGGTATAACACTTCCAAACCATCAAAATAATAATGTGGGATTATTGTTACAAACAAACACCAATGGGCCGTACACATTTTCAAAGACTTACACAAACAACCAAATCGCGGTAATTTGGACATTCTAAGTTGGACGAACAATTACAAGGGCAGTCTTTCGAGATGCCTACTCATGTTATAACCATTGTGTGTCTTGGACACTCTCAGGTTACAAGTCTTCGGACATCAATCCACCGCTAATCAATTCAAGTTTATTAATTTAATCGCTCAAGGCTCAGGTGAGTCTCATGGCCCCTATTTTACTGTTTTTCAATCAGGGGTGTGATATTATTGCTCGTTTTGTTTTACAAGTTGAACGCAAGTACAAATCAAAATCAAATACTATATGAGTTACTTCAACTAATCAATTTAAAGCCCTATTTTACTGTTTTTCAATCAGGGGTGTGATATTATTGCTCGTTTTGTTTTACAAGTTGAACGCAAGTACAAATCAAAATCAAATACTACATGAGTTACTTCAACTAATCAATTTAAAGCCCTCCATAGCATAGTCTGGTAATACGTAGTAGCGTGAATGTTAGTATATGATATCATATAGGATTGACAATCCTCGTCCGGGTTAGCACGCACTAACTGGTCAAACGGACGTATTAGCATTTGGGAAGACGAGTGTGGATTAGGCACTCGTAGGAGGCATTCAAGTTGGGTTTCCTTAATTGGACCTGACACTCAAGTTAAGCTCAGACTATGTGCTCATGACTGTATAACTTTTATTTTGCTTAATTGCTTTATAAATTCAATTATAAATCTTGCGGTTCATACAACTATGTGTTGACATACAAACCTGTGAGCTCACTAGCGTTTCGCTGACCCATTTTAGCATGTATCACAGGTGACCAGCAGTAGGTTGGATTGCACAATCAAGATCAATTAGCTCGAGCCAGCATGCAAACAATCAGAGATTTAGCTGCATTATTATATTTTGTATAGATTAATTATGTACTTAAATCTCTAAATTTCCACCGAGCTAATGTAACTCTATTTTTGATGTAAACTTTGGTTTTTATTAATATAAATGTAAAACGACGCATATAGTGGTCGTTCATTATATCTTTGTGCTTGTGATATTTGATTAGTAACACCAAATGTATGCTTCCGCTAAACAGTAAATTTGGGGGTGTTACATTGAATGTATTGGACCCATCTTTGAATGACCCGAAATTTTCTGTTGGGCTTCTTCCCAAAAGTAGGCCAAGGAAACGGGCCAGATCTTCGAGAAGCCCAATAATGGATAGCCTACCAAATCACGTGAATCAACGGCAACCTGTGGATGGAAATAACTCTTTATTTCCAAATCCTTTTGCAGACTTGAATGCCAATTTTAATACCCCTTTTGTTCCAGATCTAAACATGTCGCACCCCCAAATTCGGGTTGTGGAAGCGAATCGGGTCGGGACGCGACTAATCAATATACACAGCACATAAGATATAATGAACGACCACTACATGTGTCGTTTTACATTGATATTGATAAAACCAAAGTTTACATAAAAATGTTGTTTACATTAGCCCGGTTTGAAATTGAGAGATTTAAGTACATAATTAACCTATACAAAATATAATAATGCAGCTAAATCTCTGATTGTTTGCATGCTGACTCGAGCTAATAGTTCTTGATTGAGCAGTCCAACCTACTGCTGGTCACCTGTGATACATGCTAAAATTGGTCAGCGAAACGCTGGTGAGCTCACAGGTTTGTATCTCAACACATATTTGTATGAACCGCAAGATTTAATTGAATTTAAAATGCGATTAAGCAAAATAAAAGTTATACAGCCATGAGCACATAGTCTGAGCTTAACTTGAGCGTCAGGTCCAATTAAGGAAACCTACCTGAGTTGCCTCCTACGAGTGCCTAATCTACACTCATCTTCCCAAATGCTAATACGTCCGTTTGACCAGTTAGTGCGTGCTAACCCGGACGAGGATTGTCAATCCTATATGTTATCATATACTAACATTCACGCTACAGATGTATTACCAAACTATGTTGTGGAGGGATTTGAAATGATTAGTGAAAATAACTCATGTAGTATTTGATTTGTATTGTACTTGCGTTCATATTGTAAAATAAAACGAGCAATGTAATCACACCCCTGATTGAAAAGCAGTAAAATAGGGGCCATGAGACTCACCTGAGCCTTGAGTGTTTAAATTAATAAACTTGAATTGATTAGCGTTGGAGTGATGTCCGAAGACTTGTAACCTGAGGGTGTCCAAGACACACAATGGTTATAACATGAGTAGGCATCTCGAAAGACTGCCCTTGTAGTTGTTCGTCCAACTTAGAATGTCCAAATTACTACGATTTGGTTGATTGAATTATCCAAATTACTACGATTTGGTTGTTTGACTTGTGTTTGAAAACGTGTACGGCCGTCGGTGAATTGGTTGTATAAATAATCTCATTATTACTTTCATGATTTTGAAGTGTTATACTTAAAAGTAATGTGTTTTAGAAGTCATGTCGCATTCATGTTTGATGTTATATAAGTTTAGCACTTTGTGTGAAAGTTTAGATGTAACACTGTTACTCGTGACCCTAGGGTAAGGGCGAAGCCCGTTAATGACAGGGGTCCGGGGGCAGCGCCCCTGGTAGCGGGGTCCAAGGGGCGGCAGCCCCTGGCGGGGTCCAAGGGGCAGAGCCCCTGGCTGAGGTCGAGATGCTAGGTCAGCTTGAAAATTTTTTATTTCTACTAAATTGCTTTGGTGAAAAACGCATCTGGACTTGAATTTGGGTGAAATCGAGTGATAAAATTTTAGGTCTCGACACTTAGTAAAATTTGTGTTTTTTTGGTTCTGTTTCATGCGACATAGCGTGCGACATACGGCTTTGTGTCGCTAAGTGCGACATAGTCTGTTGTGTCGCAGATCATATATGCGACATAAGGGCTTGTGTCGCTAAGGGCGACATCCGCAATTTAATGCGACATAGGGCGTTGTGTTGCTATATGCGACATCCGTAATTTCTGCGACATAACTATTTATGTCGCTATATGCGACATCCGTGATTAGTGCGACATAGTGGCTTATGTCGCTATATGCGACATAAGGTCTGATTTAGCGACATAAAGGCTTATGTCGCAGGTGGCCTGGAGCCTCTGCGACATAACGTGCTGTTGGCCGGAAAATGAGCCGAAAAGGTATTTTCCGGCCTCCGTTTGACCTGAGACTTTTACCCAACCCATATTTGGACATTTTAAGCTTAAAGAAACAACTAGAACTTAAAAACACTTGAAATCGAAAGGTTTCGGGTTTTTGTCGGAAACTTACAAAGTGGCGAATCAAGATTCCGGAAAGGTAGAAGTGTAGATCGTGACGTGATGAATCTTTTTCTCCAAATGCGCTTCGAGATTTAAGGGCGTTTAGGGTGTTAATTTTGAGAATTAAGGTGATGGTTTATGATGGTGGTGGAGATGGAAGTAAAAGAGAGAAAAGAAGAAAGAAAAGAGAAAAGAGAGTGGGGAAAGAAAGTGGGGTGGGGAGGTGGTGACCTCACCCTTTTTGGCCGGTTTAGAGGGGGCCCACCGAGGTGTGGGTCTCCACTTTTTAACTCCGTGTATTCGCGCTCCGTGCGGTGTTCGTCTCTCCGGTCGTTAAATGTTAAATAATTATCTTATACGTTTAATTATAAGTTTTAAAATGCGGATATTTATTCAAAGTTATATTTGACGTATTTCATCAAATACTTAATAATTGGGTTATGAATTGTAACTTTAACTTTATTTCGGTTGTTCGCGCGTTTAACATTTTATCGCGTTGACTTTGTTTGTACGATACGAAATAGTTATGGAATATTATTAAAATAATATTTATGATATAATGGTGTCTTTAAATAATGTTACATTATTTAGTGAAAATATTCACCAACGTCCGTATTTAATTGAACCGAATTACATTGGATTTGAAACTTGTGCAATTTAATCAAATCGCATAATTGTATATATTCCTCAATATATATATTTAGATACACAAATTAGCATAATACAAAACTAATTACATGTATTAAAAATTAATTAGGCACTAATTACTAGTCCTAATTTGACGGGTATCACAAAACAACCCCGTTTCAATTATTGGTGATAATGCAGATATGGGAAATAATTCAGTTCATGAACCCCAAAATATGGATGATGCTCCTAATGAGCAAATTATGGAGGAAGTCGATAATGTCGATAGCAGCCAACCCAACAAAATTCAAGAAGAGATTTGGTGGTGAGGGGTCATATACGTAGCAACAATCAGGAACTGAATATTGTTAATCTTCACGCACCAAATGATCTGGTGTTAAGGAGGAATCTGTGGTTAGAATTTCAACGCCTTATTCCATCCACACCAGGTCATTGGGTGTTAGCTGGGGATTTTAATGATGTTAGATCCCCTTCTGAACGATGTAATTCGTTGTTTATTGAAAGTAATTCGAACGCATTCAACACTTTCATTGAAACAACGAGACTTAGGGAATTCAACATGATTGGAAGGAAATACACTTACCATGCGGATAATGGTTCAAGCTGCAGCAAGTTAGATAGGTTCTTGGTGTGTCGGGATTTTATAAGCAGGTGGCCAGCGGCTAAAGTCGTATGCTTAAACACGGTGGGCTCTGATCATTATCCGATATTGTATGCTTAAACACGGTGGGCTCTGATCATTATCCGATATTATTGTCAGTAGTGGATACGAATTTCGGACCAATTCCTTCCAAAGTATTTGATTCGTGGCTAGAGCTTCCTGGTCTTTTGTCTTACATTGAATTTAAAAGTAATAGATTTTTGTTTCATGGTGCAGCAGATTTATTTGTGGTGACGAAGTTAAAATGGTTGAAATCGAAGATTAGTATGTGGGTTTCAAATCACAAAAAATCAAATGAGGGCTTATACAATTCGAAGACGAAAAGGTTGATGGATCTAAATAATCTGGTGGAAGAAAAATTGTTGAATACCCACGAATTGATGGAGAAAACAGATTGTATTAAATACATCAATGATTTTGAACTCAGAAAAGCCATGGATATCAAGCAAAAATCAAGGGTAAAATGGATTCGAGATGGGGACAAAAACACGTCTTTTTCCATGGGATCATTAATGCAAATACTTCAAACAACAGAATGCATGGAGTCTTGGTAGGAAGCAATTGGATCTCTAACCCGTCCCTAATAAAAAGCTTGGCAGTGGATTTTTTCTCAAGAAAATTTGAAGAACCAATCTCTTCAAGACCGAAACTAATTTGTCCAAATCTGAAGCAGGTATCTTCGGAGGACCAGGTATCTTTGATTGCTAATTTTTCTCTAAGCGAAATAAAAGATGCCATATGGGATTGTGCTGGGGATCGGGCCCCAGGCCCAGATGGGTATAATTTCAAGTTTACAAAGAAAAGTTGGGAATGGTTAAAAAATGATTGATTATATTTGTTTGGGAAGTTTTTCGAATCTGAGTCTTTGCATCCGACATGTAACTCGTTTTTTATCTCACTAATTCCTAAATCCACCGACCCTCAATCGTTTAATGATTATCGTCCAATAAACTTGATTGGTTGCATTAATAAAGTCGTTTCCAAGGTGCTTTCGAACCGATTAAGAGGTTGTATTGATAAGTTGATTTCAGAGGAGCAGTCCGCCTTCATTGCCAAGCGAAGCATCACAGATGGGCCGTTAATAATCAACGAGGTAATTGGATGGCTCAAGCAGTCGAAGAGATTTGGTTACCTATTTAAGATAGACATCAAGAAGGCTTTTGATACTCTAAATTGGGATTTTCTTGACTCAATTATGGAGCAAATGTGTTTTCCGCTCAAATGGCGTAGATGGATTCGTACCATCATCTCTTCAGGACATGGTTCAATTTTAATCAACGGATCCCCTACTGGAGAATTTCAATGTCATCGTGGGTTACATCAAGGAGATCCCCTATCTCCTTTTTTATTTTTGATTGCCATGGAATCATTATCACAAATCATCAAAAAGGCAATTGATTGTGGTCTTATACAAGGCCTTAAATGTGCAAATATGATATCGCGTAAAAAGTCACGTTTTTACTACTGATATCTCTCTCATTCTGGAACGATTCTTGGCACTTTAACTCAAAACATTACGAATCAATAGTATTATGCCAAGATGGTCAAAACAAGGTTGCACGATGAAAATCAAGCAAAACGGATGAAAAACGAAGATTTCACACACGTTTGAAGATTCAAGACATTAAAACGAGAATTCAAGACAAAAGAGCCCATCACCAACATCTGTCTCATCCAAGATGTTCATTTTCAAATTACGAATCCAACAGAAGAAGAATCAACAAAAACGGACGAAGAATGAAGGTTCTACGTACTCTGGAAGATCCAAATGATTCGTACGACACATCTAAAGTTCAGAGACATATTTTTGGGATTTCTTTTCATCAAAAGCTTCGTTTTTGAATTATGAATCCAACGCAAAAAGAATCAACGCAAACAGACGCATAACAAAGAAAACACGCACGAATCGAGAAATGAGGCAACAGGCAGCGGGCAGGTGCAGGTAGCAGCCAGCCGCCGCCGGCCAGCCACCAGGCCGCCGCCGGCTGCCACCCACCCGTACGGATCACACTTTTTTGTCCTTTCGTATACCCGGTGCTAGACCTTTACGTGTTTTTCCGTACCCAGTGCACCACCTTTCCACCTTTTCGTACCCGGTGCCACTACCTTTTCCACCTTTTGCTATTGTGAGCTTCCACTTGCTAAAATGCACCAAAACTCTCCTATAAATAGGAGGCAGAGACTCATTTGCAAAAACACACCAAGGGCACTAGGATACCAACATACCTTGGCACTTTCACACTTTCTTTCTCTAGCTTCTAGCTATTCATTCTTTTTTTATTTTAAATTAGTATTAGGCTAGTTAAAATAGAAGCAAGGAACGTGCTTGTAGTTCTTGGTGAGGAATGTATTTGTAATCTTTGGTGTACGCTTGGAGCAAATCTTATTAATTCAAGCCTATTCCTTCTCGCATATTAATCTCGGTTATTTCTATCCTTATCTATCTTGATTAAATATGTATACTTTAATTATGCTAGAGATAGTTTGTGTCATGATTAGCGAGTAGATTACTATTGTATTTGTTGTGATGTAGTTAGCATATATAATTGTGGGATGACTTTAAATATGTCGTGAAATAATATGACAGCCCCTATTCGACTGTTTACTCGGTATAGTGCTGGAAATGCTTTTAAGCAAAGTACATACGTATGGAAGCCGGTAACGACCGAAGGTAGTTGTATTATGGATCGACATTATAAAACGGAAACTTTATGAACGGACTTATCCTATGATTTTAAACCTAAAACTTACATTCGCCTTTCGATTAACAAACGTGATTGTAACCTTGTAAAGAGGAGTCGCGAACCTTACTACTTGGTCAATAGTTATCTGTGTAAAACTATGGTTTTAATTGTAACGTCATGCGAACATCATAAAATGCAATGTGATTACGTGGAATTGCCATGAGTATTGTACACTTGAAATCACAATGTACTTATCATGTAAACATCGCGAAGCAATTGAATTCACAATGGAAACATCGGTAAACGATTAAATACATTGTGGACTACCATAGCATTTTCCGACATGGTCTGGGTTTAACTTTATGCAAAAAGCCGTCAGCATTTTAATTAACGTTTTGATTAGATTAGTTAGTTTATCTAGATTACATAGGCTATAGGCTAAATAATCATTTACGAAAACCTAGGGATTTGTTAATTGTATTGAGAAAGACAAGTTTAAAATCCAACTTAAATCGATACTTTTCCTTAACAAATGAAATTTAAAGTAAGGTACGCAAGAAACCTCAACACTTTCCTTCGCTTACCATGCTTAAACTTCATTAATAGGAATTGATCAACGAAGTCCGAACGTATTTTCTAAGTTAATTGTCTGCTAAATTTATAGTCTTTATGGTAACAAGAACGGTTAGACTTGTTGTAGACTTGTTACTCTATTCCTTCGCCCACGAGCAAATGTGTTCAATAACAAGGGCCACTGACTCCCTCACAGGAGAGTGTGGAGAGTTGAGCATTGTCTGTCTGATCAGAATCATGACACCGTGGTTCCTCGTGACATATTATTTGATAACCGACTAATAGGGAATCTACCGGTTATACCATCAACTACCAAGTCTAGTGAACATTCCAAATTTAGTAAACATTTTCCCTACAAGTCATCGTCCCACATTATAAGCTAATGAACTCACAACAAATACTCCTTTTATTATCTGATTTATCATTATCTTTTATTCGCTTTATTTAGTTTACTTAATCAACTGAACCAAAAACCCCCAACGCACTCTTTTAAAACCTTTACTAGAAAAGAAAGGTTGATTGGATCACCTCCGTTTCAATTCAGTTTCTCTTTAAGAACGACTCTAGGTCATACTTACCATCTACTAGCCTTTGGTTCAGTATTAGTAACTCACACTTAGACCCCAACAAATACAAATTTAAAACACCCACCGATCGGCGTTGCGAACCGCTCGCGACGTGCGCATCAAAATAGTAACCTCGTTTTATCACATTTTATGTATGCTGACGATGTGATATTTTTGGGTAAGTGGTGTTCCGATAGCCTTAACAATTTAAAACATTTGCTCAGATGTTTTCATTTAAGTTCAGGCCTTGGAATCAATCTGGATAAAAGCTTTTTATATGGGATTGGAGTGAATGATGATGAAACATAATCAGTCGCTTCAGAATTATCGTGCAAAATTGGATCTTTTCCTTTTAATCACCTCGGGTTATGCATTGGTGGAAACATGAATATCATGCGTAATTGGAAACCAGTAGTAGATGTTTTCAAAAAGAGGCTATCATTGTGGAAAGCCAAAACACTCTCATTTGGAGGTCGAATCACCCTAATAAAATCAGTGCTAAACTCCCTATCAACTTACTATTTCTCGTTATTTAAAGCTCTGATTGGAGTTATTGAATCACTTGAAAGAATAAGAAGGGAATTCTTCTGGGGTTTTGATGATGTCTCAAAGAAAGTTAATTGGGTTTCATGGTCCAAAATCATCTTGACTAAGAGTAATGGTGGTATTGGTCTTGGCTCACTTAGAGAGACGAATTTGGCATTACTATTTAAATGGTGGTGGCGATTTAAATCGGAACCGGAACGTTTATGAAGAAAGGTTATTTGGTGTCTTCATTATTCTTCTTCTTCTTGGAATTTTATTCCAAGAAAAATCTCAATACCCGGACCTTGGAAGCAAATCTGCTCAATCTCGGATCATTTGCAAGAAGTTGGCCTTGACATTCATACTCTATATCATGTAATCCCAGGTACAGATTCGGATTTGTTCTTTTGGTATCACAAATGGATTTTGGATACTCCTTTGCGTCTACAGTTCCCTAATCTGTTTCTCTTAGAAGCAAATAAATTGTGCTCTTTAAAAGATAGAATTCAAATAGCAAATGGTAGCCAATTGTTGAAATTTCATTGGGTTCGTGAACTTAATCAATCGGAACACTTTGAGGTGAATACGTTAATTGAATTGATTTATCCTATCAATTGGGTCGGGGAGCATGATGAATGGAGGAATGATGCTTGCACAATGGGTAAATATGAAATCATGTTAATCAAGTCGAAAATCCGTAAAGCTCAAGAAGAACCTTTGGGAAACAACTTCAACTGGATCAATTGGGTACCTATTAAAGCTAATTTCCTATTATGGAGAGTTTGGCTAGATAGGCTTCAAACGAAGGATAACTTGGTCAAAAGAAACATTAATATCAACTCAACGAAGTGTTGTGTTTGTAGACTAGACGACGAGTCCTTGGAGCATCTATTTGGATCTTGTGAAGTTTCCATACAGATATGGGACTTTATCTCAAGTTGGTGTAGAATCCCTAACTTATACTTCTTTTCGGCATGTGAGCTTTCAATTTTAGCTTCACAATTAAATGGATATGTGGAATGAAAACTTGGGGTGCATTTGATTATCGCTGCATCCATATGGTGTATTTGGAAGAACCGGAATAATGTGGTGTTTAACTCGGAGCTTAGATCGGTGAACTCAATTATTGATGAGATAAGAAATCTTTCTTTCTTTTGGATTAAGAATAGATCTAGATACAAAACATTGACTATGGAGAAATGGTGTGAATTTAGTTTTCGATAGTCTTTGACCCGATGTAATTTTCGTGATATTGTAATGTTGTTTGTATGGGTTGTATTAAACGCTTTGTTGTCTACACCAAATTAATGAAATTATTTTGGTTGGTTGTTCAAAAAAAATTTAGACCAATAAACAAATTGAACTCCATCACCTAAAATTACCATAGGATTAGTCCGCGGAATGTAATTTTATCTCAAACCCTACATTGTGTATCTATATATATATATATATATATATATATATATATATATTGAGATCAACAGGGAAGGAAAAATGGGGGAAGGAGAGAAGGTATTTCCAGCCACACATTCTGGTCAACTCAAAAGTCAACGCGGTGGCATTTCTGTAAATAATTTGAAATCACCTCCCAACACGTTAACATGCATTTTAAAATCATGTTAATTGATGACACGCAAAAAGTCATGTTTTTGTGTGCCATTATCTCACCATTTTGGCCCAATTATTAATGAAAACACTTGAATATGAACTTAAACATCACATTTCATCATATGGGCTAAAATATAGACGATGTTTCAAGAATCGACAAAAACAACCTAAAAATGAGTAAAACAGAGCACAAACGATCATTGAATCTTCGGTTCACGTAATTTAGCACTTTTTGAGCTCCACAAAGAATTATGACCTCTAACTTATGTCATTTTCTTCGTTAGGAAAATACGATCGCGTGGATATAAAGAACGCTCAAAACGGATGAACGACGAAGAAGTTACACCCGAACGAAGAAACGAAGAACCGAGAAAGCTGGATACGGCTGGTCCAGGCCGTATACGGCTGGACACAGACCGTATACGGTCTGTGCAGGCCGTATACGGCTGTGCCCACCCGTATACGGCCCAGTTTGCCCGTATTCACCCTGTGCACAGCCGTATACGGTCCAGTTTGCCCGTATTCACCCTAACTCAGCCGTATCGTGCGTTTGGGTGATAAAAATCTGATTTTTATTTGCCCTTGCGATACGGTTGTGCATTTTGAAGTTTGGATACGGTCTACGGATATGGTTGTGTGAGCTCTATAAATACTAGCCTCATTTTCATCATTTCACACCATCTCACAATCCACACTTCTCAAGCAAGAAAATACTTTCTCTCACTACTCTCTCTCTAGGTTTATATTATAATTAGTGGTAGATTAGTATTTAGTTAGTAGAGGGGCAATCTTGTAATATTGCTTGGCGCATACTAGGAGTTCTGCTCGTGTAACGTTCAAGTTGTATTCAGCTACGCTCTCATTACGGTTATATCTATCCTTTATCTATTTTATTATGATGATTGTTATTACTGTTGTCATGCTAGATTTAGGATTGATTGCCATGATTAGCGAGTAGTGATATTGCGTGTTTGCTATGATGTAGTTAGTCGTAGATTGGTTGGAATGATATTATAGTGCTTTGATTTACTTTCTATCTATGATTTTAAACCTATCAAACTAATCGCCTTTCAACCAGTAAACGTGATTATGGCCTTTATGATGGGACGTCGCGAACCCCATCAAAGGTACTTAGTTATCTGTGTCAAATATGAACATGGTCTGATTTGTTAAACCGTGTGCACATCGCTTTCTAAATGAACGCTAAGTACATCGTCATCGAGGAAATACTGTTTTCTAATATTGAACGCAAAGTACTCTGTGGCTATGGAAATATGGTTTTCAAACTGAACGCTAAGTACACTGGAGCCGTGGAAATAATGCTTTCTACTTTGAACGCAAAGTACACTGTACCCGTGGAAATATGGTTTTCTAACTGAACGTGAATAGTGCACTGTTGACAAATTAGGGATTTATTGGGACTTAAAAGTAAGGGCTGGTTTATATCATAGATGGATAATATTATGCTTAAATACAAACTTAGTTAAGTAGTCTGGGTTAGCTTTTATGAAGCAATGTAAAGGTACCGTAAGACGGCTGATTACTCGGTATAGCGTCGACAACACCTCCGGTGTAGTTAACACGTGGAAGCCGAGGAAAAGCCGCAGTTACTAAGCCTTGTGGAATAACGGCAACTCTGTGATCAGCAGAGCTGGTACCGACTAGGTCCTTGGTTCAGCAATGGAAACACCTTCGGTGGAGTACAGTGTGAGAGTCACGGAAAGAGTCGTTGTTATCGGTCTATGTGAATCACGAGTCATGACTCAACACCCAGACTCACAAAACCATCGATAGAAAGTAATCAAGCACACTATATAAATTTGGTCTTAAATGTTTTATTTTGATTAGATATTACTGTGGGGTTAAGAAAGGTCGGACATCGAGTTGGTTTGTCGCCTTATTCATGCACCCAGGGTTTTATCCCAGATAAGGGTCACTATACCTTTACCGGTTAGTGTTGTGGGCTGGATAAACTACTCCGATCAGAATCAGGATAGCCTAGTTGCTCAGTGACATACTGATCGAGAACTCTATCAGTAGGGGGCTAGTGCTCACTCCACATAGTACCTGAGATATATAAAATACAAACCTTTAGAATACGTTCTCATTCCAACCAATAAGGCTACCGAAATCATAGCAAACACCCCTCTCTTGATTATCTGCTATTTACATTTATTTTATTCCGCTTTAGTTTAAATTTTCCGCCTAAGTATAAAAACAAACAAAAACAAAACCCCAACCAAATCTTTCAAAACCAGCTAGATTGATAAGTACGCCTATTTCGTCCAAGATCCACAATACACTGACTCAAAGAACGACCCTAGGTCATCCTTATTGCTATACACCAGTAGTAACTAGGTACACTTAGGCCCTGCACAAATAAATTTTAAAACTTACCCACCGATCCGCGCCTAGACGGATGGTCCGACGACGGGGTGAGAACCTCGACTGACCGTTTGGGCGCGATCATTAATCAAATTACAATTTAATATACATAAACATTCATTTATCATGAATATTAACTTATATAATGAATATCATAATTTAACATTCAGTATTGTATGATAATATATATTAGTTAAGATTCATCTTTAAAAATATTAATATCTTACTTTTTTTTTTACTTTTTAAGATTCACTGGTGATGAATGTTAGCTTATATATGTTATTGACAATGATGAACACTTTAACATTCATTTATAATGCATATTAAATAATACATGCATGGTATTATACACAATGATAATTATAACATTCATTTACGATGAATGTAACTGATATACATTATTATACACTAATGAATGTTATGTTATCACATTCAATTGTGTGTAATAGCATATATGCGTTCATATTCATCATAAATGAATGTATAAAACTATGAAGTTGTAATTTTGATAACATGCTTTTCATATGAATGTTAACGTTCTAGAAATTTTTTAAGTTTGTGAAATTCGATTGTAATGATGACCATAATTCGATTAATTACTCGTTTATATGTTTTATACCAAGAAATTCGTTTAAATCTATTGTTTTCATCACCAAATCAAAATTTTCTCAAAAAACCCAAAAGTTACATCAACTTCATAATTTTGGATGAATCCGAATTATGATGAATTGAAGATGTGTATGAATGTGTTTGATGGATTAGAAGATTTACAATGTTTTTTATTGAAGAATCATTGAACTACATGCTTTAATTTTTGATTTTAGGAAAAAATTGAGAAAATGGGTATTATAGAAGATGTGAGAAAATAAGTGGTTGTGGTTTACTTCCCTCCTTCCCTCAAATTAAGAGCTTTCCTCTTGATCCTTTCCCTATATATATATATATATATATATATATATATATATATATATATATATATATATATATATGTATGTATGTATGTATGTATGTATGTATGTATGTATGTATGTATGTATGTATGTATGTATGTATGTATGTATGTATGTATGTGTATATGTATATGTATCTATCTATCTATATCTATAAAAAAAGATTTATTCTTAATTTTTAGACATGCCACATCATCAAATTACCTTTTCTATATAATCTCCTAATTTAACACATCATTATAACAAATATTTTTTCTTAATTTTTGTACATGCCATATCACCACAATATTTTTCTTTAGAATCTCCTAAATTGTCACATCATCATATTAATTTTTCCTTAAAAACCTTAATATTGACTAAAACTATTATTTATCAATTATACTTATTATAATAATCTTTAAAGTTCCTATACTACAAATATATTATAATTTATTTCTACATAAAAAATAGATTCATCTTTTAACTCATATCTCATAAATTGCAATTAACTAATATTATCATCATCGACTACCATGTTTTAATTTCAGCAATATTAAAATACAAATGAAAACTTATAAACATATGATTCATTTTTATTTTTCAAGGGCTTAACAAACGCATAAAAATTTAACATAATTTTTCAATTGATAGTTGTTAGTTTTTTCATTCACAAGGTGATATGATCGATGTGACCATGAGAAGTTGGCGGAGACCCAAAATTTTGAAAAATAATGAAATTACATCATACTTGATATATCAACTATTGAAAAAATAAATGCAAGTACATCCATAATAAATGTATCTTTTAATTAACAAAATTAAACTTACAAATTTCTTTAATTGTATTTTATAAATGGTCGTACATCGCACGAGCTCAATTATGAAACAAAGAATTTTCATAGATTTTTAGCCACGCCACATCACTCCTTACCTTATGCTAAAAGCCTTTTAATTATGCCACATAATCAAAATATTTTTTTCTATAAAATCTTCATTTGTTTTTTAGCTATGCAATATCATCTCCTTATCTTTTCCCGAAAACCTTCTAATTATACCACTTCATCAAATTAGCTTTTTCCTAAAAATAATCAGAAGTCATAATACTCTCATCGAAAAACTTTCAAAAGTTTAAATTCGTAACAAACCATTACCTTCTATTTTAGAATATTAATTCAGTATTATTATAATAGCTATTTAAACTTTTATAAAATATTTAATTAATAATGATTTTTATTACAGATATTCCACGGATTACAATTATTTAATATTAGCATCATCAACTACCATGTTTTAAGAAAATCAGTTTAGCAAAATATACTCCGTATGAAATTGATTATTTTATGTGCATTTTAATATATGCTACTATTAATTTTTATAATAAAATGTTCAACTTTCAGCGGTATTAATACAATTAAAAATTTAATAAATCATATGATTAATTTTGATTTATTAGTTAATTACCATGCATTGCAAATCGCTTAACAAATGTTTTAAAACTTAAGATAATTTTACAAATAATGGTTATTACTTTTGTCATTCACACGGCGACAAGAGCAATATTATCGAAAGAAGTGGGTAGAGGCTCAAGTATTAACCGCTCCCTCAGGAAAGAAAGAAACTACGTCGTATTTGATGTATCATATGCTAAAAGAAATAAATACAAGTCCATAAGTTATAATTTGATTTATGTTAGTAATTATTTTCATTTTTATTAGTCAGTTATAATTGCATCTCTCAATTAACAATATTAAACTTACAGATCAATATAATTGTAGTTTATAAATGGTCGTATATCGCACGAGCTCCAAGCCTAATACTATTATATAAATTGTTTATTGTTTATGATATTTTTTAAAGATAGAAATAATTTTACCCCTACAATTACCAAAAGCTCTTTTAAAAATATATATATATGACTAACATATGCCTACATGTAGTAAAAAAAACTGTGAGTCCCTAATCACTATTATGTTAGTGATTGTGAATCGTTAACAGTGAGTTAATTGTAGAAGCGGGGGTTGAATACAATTAAAAACTTTTCTTTTCTTTTATGATGAGTTATCTTTGTTTAACAAGTTTTTAATCGTAATAAGGTAACAAAAATATGAACACAAGTATGTATATAAGATAAACAGTTCATATGCTGATACAAATGTAGCTGAAAGATAAATTCTTTTATTGATGAAATTTATCTCTTGTTGATTTGCGGAATAGATTAGCCAAAGCTAATCTAAATCAAACAATACAGCTATTACAAATAGATGAGCAGTAGTGGACAAACACGCTAACTGCTCACTCGCTGAGATAAGCTAGTAGTGGACAAACACGCTACTAGTTTACTCGCTGGTGTTTACTTGTATCTTAGACAAACTAGTCACTGACAAACAAGTGACAATACAAGTAATCGACACAAAATGAAGTACAACATACTACGCTATTTATAGACACTGAAATCCTTGATTTCCGGATCTGATAGACACGTGTCGCTGCTTGATTGGAGAGGTAGTTGAGATGTGATATATCATGGCACGACATTCTGTCTTGGGAAATATCACCTTGTACCATAGACCAATCAAAAGCTTCCACGTTACTCTTTTCAAGTTTCGAGGAACACGTGTTGCGCCGTAGTAACGCCGAATGTTGACTTCTTATTTAATGCGGCATTTAATGCTGCAGTCACTGATAGATGTATCAATTCTCCTCATTCTCGATGCGAGCTAACATGCTCTAAAGAATGACTTGAACAGCTAATCTTCAGCGACTTCTTTTATTCAGCAGATGAGAGAACTCAATAAGACTTGGAGACTCTCGCTGATAGATGAGTATCAGCGACACACATAGTTGAGTCTTTGATCTTTATAAATTCTTCTTCTACTGGTCTAAGATACAATCAGCGACAAGAAAACCTTCAGCAACACTATCTTCAACTTGAATCATATTTCATGTACAGAGAGTAATGCTCTCGCTGACGATGATCAGCGACACACAAAGTTGAGCATCATTCCTTTTCAGTAACTCAGAGTGAGAGAAGATCAGCGAACATAAACTTCAGCAACAGGAGCTTGACTTGAAACATTTCTTCATAGAGAGATCTTCAATAAGTGAGTCAGAGACTTGAGAAAGTAAGACACCATCAGTGACTTCGATTGTCAGCGACTAATGGCTTCAACAGTCTTGTTTGTAGACATTATCTAAGTCTCCCCCTTAATCATTGAGATCAGCGACCATCTTGAGTTTGACGATCAGTGACTCAACAAAAACCAATAATATTATCATTGTGAAAACATAAACTAATTAATATCTTACATTTAATTTTAACTTCAACTTCTATATATCTATACTTCTATAGAAAGCATTTGAAATGTTCTTTTAAGATACCCCTACGATTACTAAGAGTTACATGATGAGTATTTGAAAGGAAAAAAAATAACTTTTGAACTGTTAATATTTATATTATGTGCCAATTTATGATTTCGGAGCCAAATTTAATCTTTAAAACTCTTAAAACTTAACTTTCCCTAATTTTACACGTATTGTAATTTTAGTAACTAAAAAACGAACCCCTAAATACGTTTTTAATAGAATTCTATTCTACTCCTTAGTTATTTGTTTAATTTTGTTGTTATGTTATCAATTTTTATTTTTGAGAAATTCCATTTTTTACGAAGTTTTAGGATTACAATTGGATGTGAATAATGTGTCATATTATAATACAAATAAGCAAACGAATAATGAAAAATCAGTGAAAGTCAAACCTCTAGACTTAGCAAACGACTTCACAAATCCAAACTGACCATTTAGAATTCGAAACCTGAAACTTGCAACTCCGAGCATCGAGTTTGTAATGGCATATTATAGTATTTTTAATTTCGCGTATTTTGTAAAATGATTTTCCAATATTATCCGCGTATTGTTGTATAGCTTTTTGATTTAAATGACGATTCAAAAACGTAATATTAGTTATCGAATGAACGTGAAACAAATAATTTTTTCTCGCTGCATCGCGCGGGTAACCTGCTAGTTATATATTATGTGTATTCAACTTTCAAATATCACTATTGTGAACATTTTAATGATATGTCAATTTGTCTGAATGCGACATGAAAATATCATTAAATAAATACAATAGCTATATTTGAAAACCGGATACACATAATCTATAACTACTTATAAAACATGTGTTATGTCGAATTTTATAATTCTTAAAAGTAATCAAAGTTTCAAAACTACCCTTCAACCAGAGGTGGCAAAATGTTCGGGTTGGATCGGGTCTCGGGTCTTGTTGGGTTTCGAGTCTAGATGGGTGTCTTAAAGGATGGGTCTAAATGGGTCCGGGTCTAATGGGTTTGGGTCTGGTTTTTTATAACAAAAATTTTATATGTAAAACAATTTCATATTCATATAAGACTGCATAGATAATTAGATATAATCCATTCTACACTTTAAAGTTTTGTAGAAGGGCAAATATACGATGTATACCACAAGTACACGTACCATTTCCCATGAGAACAATCTACAACACTTAAGTTAATGAGCTATTCACATGCGTATACTATAACTTTTTGGAATCTACGTTCGATTAATTTATGATTTACGCGACTTAATTATCAAATACAGTAGTTATTATTGAAAATAATTTACTTGCAGACACCAATGTATGTGTATATATACAGACACTGTTCAATCACCCCCTTTTTCAATCTCTGTTTTCGTTTTTTATTTTTCGCAATTTTTGATTTGAAATTTCTGGATAATTTCTTTCTGTGATACATCCTTCTCTAATGATTCACGCTTAGAAGCACGTTGTTGAGCTCGAACTTGAGCTGGACTTGATCGCATAACAGGTGGAGGCTCGGATAGCCGTTGTTGCGGCTTATGAAATTCATCTAAATCTCCAAAATCAGGAGGATCCGGAGGTTTATTGAGCGATTCAAGTAAAGAGGATGGATTCATGAGTTGATTCTGTGAATAAGGGTGGTTTTTGATCCAAAAATTGCTCGGATTCACTGAGAATGACAATGTCCGTTCAACTATGGCGACCAGAATTTGAGTTGGCGATCCACTAACTTTGCATGAGAAGATAACCATGTGGATATAGTATGAACCCAATAGGTAATTAGAATGTACTTGAGCCTTATTTTTAATTACCCAACTACACCCCTGTATTAAAATTTGAAAAACCTAACTAAACCCATCATATTATAAATTGTAACTAATTAAAGCTAAATTTAAACAATGGGTCTTTTTTTTCCACCTTTAGTATGAGACAAGGTCCCAAATGCATTCATTGCTTTTTGAAATAATTGAACTATTGATTAATTAATAATTAATAAACAGTTTATATGTAAAGAAGTGAGGTATGTTTGGTGTAATTAACTGGGGCTAGTAGATTATAGCTGGAGTTTTTATAATATTTGTGTTTGACAGAGTAGCTGGAGCTTGTAGCTTATGAATGTAAAATAATATAAAAAGATAAATACATTAATTTTTAAAGATGATATATAATTATTTGGAGGGTATTTATGTGATTTCATTTTTCATAAGCTACAAACTACTTCAAGTAGCTTATGGTTTTGAAGCTTATAGAAACCATAAGCTACTTAAAATTTTGGTAGCCCCTATATTTATTGTATTTATTTTCTGGATCATCCTCCCCTCTGCAATAAACGGAGCTTATGAAAAGTTGAAAATTATAAGTTATTAGCTCCTGTAACCTTATAAAATGAGTATGGCAAACAGAGCCAACTTTGCACCGCCGTTTGAATAATGGTGATAGTGGTTGGTGCTCACCCACAACTAGTATTTTTGTAGGTGCATTTTCATCGAAAGGTATTGGACATAATTAAGTTTAGTTGAGCTTGCTCTACAGGTCAATTCCTTGGTTCATTCATTTATAGTTTTCTGCGTAAACGTGTTAAAAATCAAATTATATTTCATTGATTACTAACTAAGATGATCGAATAGTTACAAAATTATCTTATCTATAATTGTACACAACTAGGTGAGGACCCACGACAACGCGGACGACTAAATCAAAACTACTATAAATTTGTAGCTTTATTATTAATTTTTAAATTAAAAATTAGTATATATGTGTTAATTTTAAGATGTTATAATTTGTATATGAATAGTTTTAAGAGTTTAAAACTCGTGATATTGAACTGAAATTGTTATATGTATTCAATTGAATGAGTGCATTTATCGTTGTAGATTGAAATTGTCATATAAAAAGTATAAATTAAATATGAATACACCATGCCTTCCATTTTTTTTTTGACTTAGGTTGAACAACCTGTTGTTTTTTTATTAGATATTTAGATTGATGTTCAACTACACTTGATTTAATATATTCAATATTATTTAATATTTAAGGGTTTAGTAAAAGATGATTTCTTATTTAGTGGAGGTAATTTGTAACATCATTATTTTTAATCTTATTTAATTATATACAGTTTGATCAAATAGAAAAATTTCAACGAAGTGTCCAGATTGCTCCATAGTATTCTGGTTTATTTATATTTTAATTTAAATGTATTAAATTGTTGAATTATTGTAGATTATCTTGATTATAAAAGGTCTTACATAGAATTTGAAATGATAACACTATACATTTCTCGTTTATGGTATTTCATCGTTTATCAAAAGGTCATCATCAACTTATAAAGTATAGGTTGTCAATTCAAACAAGGCCGGATTTAGGCTTGTGCAGACTGAACCCTTGCACAGGGCTTAAAAATCAATAGCGGCCATACTTTTTGTATCCATTATATATATATATATATATATATATATATATATATATATATATATATATATATATGTTAATGTTAATAAATGACCCAAATTTTGATTAAATAGTCCAACTCAATTTCAGCCCAGGACATTGCAAGGTTTGCCTCAAAAAGCTAAACAAGCCAACAAGGTATGTATTATTTAATTGTTAATTATATTGATTTTTTTTACAATCCTAAATAGTTTATTTATTAGTTTGGTTCTTATTTTTTTAAAAGCAATACATACGAATTTTATTAGATTCATTACTGCTAGATTATAATTATAAATGCCTTTGATTTCTTAAGTACTGATTATATATATATATTGTTTTAATTGTTTGAATATAACTAGAAACTATGGCCATAAACAACCATCTGGACATCAAAAGCATAAAAAGAAACAAAGAATTGCTAAACTCATCGAGTCTCGGAGTGGAAAATGTTGATAGTAAAGAGTTAATCAACGATTTTGTTTCTAAGAACGCTAGGAGAATAGTGTGAGTCCCTAATCACTATTATGTTAGTGATTATGAATCGTTTACAGTGAGTTAATTGTAGAAAGGGGGGTTGAATACAATTAAAAAAAACTTTTCTATTATAATGTGTTAGCTTGTTTAGCAAGTTTTTAATCGTATTAAGATGACAGCGATATGAACACAAATATATGTATATAAGATAAGCATTTCAGTTGCTGAGGCAATTCTAGCTGAAAGATAAATTCTTTTATTGATAAAATTTATCTCTTGTTGATTGCGGAATAGATTAGCCAAAGCTAATCCAAATCAAACAATACAGCTATTACAAGGAGATGAGCAGTAGTGGACAAACACGCTAACTGCTCACTCGCTGAAGTAAGCTAGTAGTGGACAAACACGCTACTAGTTTACTCGCTGGTGTTTACTTGTATCTTAGACAAACTAGTCACTGACAAACAAGTGACAATACAAGTAATCGACACAAAATGAAGTACAACATACTACGTTATTTATAGACACTGAAATCCTTGATTTCCGGATCTGATAGACACGTGTCGCTGCTTGATTGGAGAGGTAGTTGAGATGTGATATATCATGGCACGACATTCTGTCTTGGGAAATATCACATTGTACCATAGACTAATCAAAAGCTTCCACGTTACTCTTTTCAAGTTTCGAGGAACACGTGCTGCGCCGTAGTAACACCGAATGTTGACTTCTTATTTAATGCGGCATTTAATGCTGCAGTCACTGATAGATGTATCAATTCTCCTCATTCTCGATGCGAGCTAACATGCTCTAAAGAATGACTTGAACAGCTAATCTTCAGCGACTTCTTTTATTCAGCAGATGAGAGAACTCAATAAGACTTGGAGACTCTCGCTGATAGATGAGTATCAGCGACACACATAGTTGAGTCTTTGATCTTTATAAATTCTTCTTCTACTGGTCTAAGATACAATCAGCGACAAGAAAACCTTCAGCAACACTATCTTCAACTTGAATCATATTTCATGTACAGAGAGTAATGCTCTCGCTGACGATGATCAGCGACACACAAAGTTGAGCATCATTCCTTTTCAGTAACTCAGAGTGAGAGAAGATCAGCGAACATAAACTTCAGCAACAGGAGCTTGACTTGAAACATTTCTTCATAGAGAGATCTTCAATAAGTGGGTCAGAGACTTGAGAAAGTAAGACACCATCAGTGACTTCGATTGTCAGCGACTAATGGCTTCAACAGTCTTGTTTGTAGACATTATCTAAGTCTCCCCCTTAATCATTGAGATCAGCGACCATCTTGAGTTTGACGATCAGTGACTCAACAATCTCCCCCTAAATGGTTTAAGTCAGAGCTCCCTTAGACAAACTAGTTGCAGGAAGTTTTAGACTCAATAATCTCCCCTTTACTTTGTTGATAAGTTGATGTTCAGAGACTTGTCCTTGTAAATTTTTGTAGTTGAAAAGATTTGAGTCTCTGACAGTTGGTAGGTTGCCCAGTGACTTGCACTTGTAGATTTTCTTGATTCAAACCTCATATATAAAATAGAACAAGTATTTACAGAAGCTAACTATTACAAAATGTCTAAATTATTTATCTCTCCACATCTCCTCTTCTTTCACTATGCCAAGCTCAGCTTCAAGTTCATATTTGTAATCATTACGTTGTCGAGTACATGTTGCAATGGTCCCCCAAACTTTCCTAGGCAACAGTTCTAGAAATTTTTCAACAACAAATCTTTGATCTTTACCTATGTTAGCCTTTTTCATTTTATTTATTAAAGCTTGGTATCTAGTATAGGTGGAGGCCAGTGACTCATTGGGTTCCATGGCAAATAGTTCATACTGACGAGTCAGATTTACTTCTCTACAGCGAATGATGTCGGGGGTTCCAATATAGATATTTCTCAGAGTGTCCCACATGTTTTTCGCTGTACTGCACAATCTAATGGACTCAAACACTTCATCAGGAAGTGACATGCGTATGTATATTTTAGCTTGTTTATCCAGCCTAACCATACGCCTATCCTCATCTGTCCATTGTTCCTCCCTCTTTGGCATAACCATTTCTGGTAGTGCAGGAGTGGTTGCAGTGGCTGCAACGGTAGGAATAATGACAGTGGGGGTGTGAGGACCGTCAGTTATTATAGAACAAAGACGATCATCAACAAGGTCTAAGAACATCATCATCCTGGACATCCAGGTTTCAATTCTTGATGGGTCAAATGCTGGGGGTTTTGTAGTGGAGCCATTTCCCTTCTGGTACTCAGAATCAACACAACTGTATTTAACGGATTCCATTACAGATCTGGTTAAATTATATTTTAAACCAACTCTGCTCTGATACCAATTGTGAGTCCGTAATCACTATTATGTTAGTGATTGTGAATCGTTAACAGTGAGTTAATTGTAGAAGGGGGGGTTGAATACAATTAAAAACTTTTCTTTTCTTTTATGATGAGTTATCTTTGTTTAACAAGTTTTTAATCGTATTAAGGTAACAACAATATGAACACAAGTATGTATATAAGATAAACAGTTCATATGCTGATACAAATGTAGCTGAAAGATAAATTCTTTTATTGATGAAATTTATCTCTTGTTGATTTGCGGAATAGATTAGCCAAAGCTAATCTAAATCAAACAATACAGCTATTACAAATAGATGAGCAGTAGTGGACAAACACGCTAACTGCTCACTCGCTGAGATAAGCTAGTAGTGGACAAACACGCTACTAGTTTACTCGCTGGTGTTTACTTGTATCTTAGACAAACTAGTCACTGACAAACAAGTGACAATACAAGTAATCGACTCAAAATGAAGTACAACATGCTACGCTATTTATAGACGCTGAAATCCTTAATTTCCGGATCTGAAAGATACGTGTCGCAGCTTGATTGGAGAGGTAGTTGAGATGTGATACATCATGGCACGACATTCTGTCTTGGAAAATATCACCTTGTACCATAGACCAATCAAATGCTTCCACGTTACTCTTTTCAAGTTACGAGGAACACGTGCTGCGCCGTAACAACGCCGAATGTTGACTTCTTATTTAATGAGGCATTAAATGCTGCAGTCACTGATAGATATATCAATTCTCCTCATTCTCGATGTGAGCTAACATGCTCTAAAGAATGACTTGAACAGATAATCTTCAGTGACTTCTTTTATTCAGCAGAGGAGAGAACTCAAGAAGACTTGGAGACTCTCGCTGATAGATGAGTATCAGCAACACACATAGTTGAGTCTTTGATCTTTATAAATTCTTCCTCTACTGTTCCAAGATACAATCAGCGACTAGAAAACCTTCAGCAACACTATCTTCAACTTAGATCATACTTCATGTACAGAGAGTAATGCTCTCGCTGACGTTGATCAGCGACACACAAAGTTGAGCATAATTCTCCTTCAGTAACTCAGAGAGAGAGAAGATCAGCGAACATAAAGTTCAGCAACAGGAGCTTGACTTGAATCATTTTCTTCATGGAGCATTATTGAGAAGATCTGAGACTTTGAACAGATGGCATGATCAGTGACTTCACTTATCAGCGAATAATGACTTTAACAATCTCTTACATAATCTCCCCCTTAAACCTTGAGATCAGTGATCACTTGAGTTCAGCGATCAGTGACTCAACAATCTCTTACATAATCTCCCCCTTAATCCTTGAGATCAGTGATCACTTGAGTTCAGCGATCAGTGACTCAACAAATAGCACTATTCAAATGATATATTCTGAGCATATAACTATGTGAGATAAACCATTTTAGTATTGTATTTGTTGTAAAAGTAAAGAACAGAAGATACAGAGAAAAGAGAATTATCTTATGTATCTTACCAAGGAGGTATATATATAGTTACAAGATGGAGTAATTTACAAGTAAGAAATAGTCTCCTAATATAATACAATCTCTAACTAATATAACGGATATGGACATCCATTCCATATTTATTCATAACACTCCCCCTTGGATGTCCATTGTGTAAAGGATTATGCCTCGTTAAAACCTTACTAGATAAAACTCGATTGGGACAAAAATCTAGTGAAGGAAAAAGAGTACATAATTCTTTCAATACGCTTGGGGATGTTGCCTCATTAAAAACCTTGCTAGAAAAACCCAGTGGGACAAAATCATAGTCAAGGAAAAAAGAGTGCAACGCGTATTTTTCTCCCCCTGATAAGAACATCTCTTGATCTCATCATTTATACAAACTTGTTGACGGTTAATATCATCCCATTTTACTCTTTCTTAAGTCATGAGTAAAATATCATTTTCTCAAGATCAGTCATGGTTTGATCACCATCGTTGTATCGTTCCTTGTTTACATAAGACAATGAACGGCTTTCAAAAAAAACAAATTATATCTCGCTAACAAAACAAAAATAATGATACAATTGTCTTATAAGACAATTTATAAATCTCAACGCCCAATAATACTTTAATATTGTATTTCTTGATTAATTATTTCCTTGTCATCCTTCAGGGGTCGAAAGGAGTAGTTGCTCAACATCAAATGATCTTACTGGCATTGAAGTGCTAATGTCACTCATCCACAAAATGTTATTAGCAATTTTGATACAAGCTTCCTTTTAAACAATGATTACATCACTAGAATGAACCCACGACAATACCTTATATTCACTTGCTCATTTGAATTTCTTTTTCAAATAGTTAATCACCTTTGGAAACTCTCAAATAGTTCCAATAATATATGAAGCATAATATATGTACATATAAACGTCTTTGCAAAATATATGGACAAACATACTCATTTTCTATAGCATACTTTATCAAGAAATATTCAAAGAGGCTATTTTATCACTACCCCAATTAAAATAATTGATATAAGGATTTTCTCAATCTGATCAACTAGTGTTCTCGAGAACCTTTCTTTCTGTTGTAAGATCTTTTAAATCATGAAATATGCTTTAAGCATTTCATATCCTTCACACATTTTCGATAATAAATGAGCTCTAATAGTTTTCAATAGACGCGTTTCAATTTCCTTTTTCTATTGCCAGACCTTTTAAGAAATCAATAACATAGTTGCCTCCACCAATAAAAAAAAATGTCTCCTCAAATAAATCTCAGTCTTTGCAAATAATCTTTGTATTACCACTCTTGCCTTATATCTCATATTTGCATAGTCATTGGGCTTTAGCATTAAGACCGATTTATATGCAATAGATTTTACACATTCGTGTATAGCATTTAAGCCTAACCATTTCATATCGAGAAATTTCACTTTTCATAAATTTCTTGCGTCTTTTCATATTGGCCAATAATCTCTCTACAAATGCACTTCTTGGCATCAATACTTTTGCGATCCTCTTATATAATATCTAGCACTATATTATACAATAACATTAACGACGTCGATTTCATTTACTCGATTTCACACTATTACGAGACACGATATAAAATATTAAGATCTTTTCACTATTCGGTTTTCACTTTGGGGGTACCCGAGGTTCATCTAGAACCTTCATTTCTAGTGTCTCTCTATCAAATTCTCGCGGGGTCTTTATTACCTCAATTTGACCTTCTTAATTTCTTGCTCCCTTTTTATTTTGAGGATTTTATTGGAATCGATTAATCAACCACGTTTCACATGTCGTGGACTTATTACCAATCTTAACCGGAGCATGAGCAGCTTATACATGTGACCTAGTTACTCAATTTCGGTCAATGAATATGTCTGACAACTATTTAATATGAATTATCATTTGAACTTTAAATTCATTATTCACCATAAGGATCAATATCATATTGTGATAATTCAAGTTTATGCTGCTTATCCCCTCCCCATATATATTTCCAATATTCTTTCACATCTAGAGTTTGTGCCTTGTGGTGGAGCAACAAAAATATATATTGCACAAACAAATAAAACTTTTAAGATGTGATATATCTTTTTCATGACTACATATCAATTATCAAGGGGAGGAATCATAATCTTGTTAGCCCGATGCGAATTCATATTATTTCATGTTTACTAACATGGCCCCATACTATAAGTAATAGTTATGCTCTCATCATGACCGCAGTCTTTGCGGTATACTAAAATCATTTGTTAGCGGTTCGACAAAAGTAATCGGTGTATGAACTAATAGATGTTCAACACATATTACAATCAACTGAAGACGCTAAGTTTGTAATTCATCAATATATACATTCACCGACATATATTGCCAAAACATCTAGAATATGTGCTCGCAATCTCAATAGGCGAGTCACTTAACCATGCAAACTCTAGGTTGCATTTTATGACCATTTAGACGATGCATCGATTTAAAACTCTAAATAGTCAGTTAGGAAGATATATATGCGCACCTACATATATCCCTTTTTATTGATTTTAGTCGGTAATGATTAACTTTCTTCGAGAGCATTCAATTCATATCAAAATCACCACTTTCAAGAACTTCCTAGTTCTTATATATATTTCGCATCATCATTGACTCGGGATGGTCTAACCGGTCATGCCAATCACATAATAATCTACGTCCATGTCAAATTTAGGACCATACATGCTTCAAGTGCACTTATCTTTTTAATACAATATGTGCTTCAAGTGCACTTAGCTTTTTAATACAAGTAACTGCATGCATCATTGCTTTATGCTTTTCTTTCCCCGATGCATACATTATCATCATCATCATATCATTTAACATATATTTCTTAAAATAAGTGGTCTATATATTACTTTTCATCATTTACTATGATTTATCATCAATAATACTACCAAAACTATAGTTAAATACATATAAATGAAACATATTATATCACATAACAAATAATTTGACATGCATAACAATAGCATAGATTGCATATGTCACTATCCATAATACATGTATGACATCACTTATGATTATGTATCATGTCAAGATCCCTTGCTTAAATGGTAAGTAATCATATGATCAAATTAACTCATTTATTAATGTACTAGCATAGAAATATGAGGGAACTATAGATCATAAGGATTGAAAACGAGTATATGCTCAGTATAATTTAATAACATGATTTACAGTACCTTCACAACCAATTCAAAAGTTCATGAGTCAATTTAAAACTTATTCAATAGTAAAACTATTCACTTAAAATCTCGCTTTATCATCAAGAGTTGCAATCAGTTCACATGCATATGTCAAATACAAATACATAATCGAAAACTTAGTTTCATGATAATTGATTTTGTAAGTTTAAAATCAATATATGCATTGATGTCTTATTCTCAATAAACACATTTTAACGTAGTTTTACTATAATAATAGGACTTGTTAATCAATGATCGAGAATAATATCCATATAAATCAATCTTCGCAATGTCTAGCTAATATTATCCATATGTCAAATGCAAGCATGTCTAGCTAATATTATCCAAATAATAATCACACATATAAGTATAAATTGCAACTTGTAAGCCAGACACATATATATCTCGTATATAAAACTTTCAAAAAATCAAGATAAGTTAATTCCTTAATCACGTCCCAAATTGTGTAGAAAGTATAACTTCAACTTTTAGAAACATTATTGGATACAAATAAACCATGCTCATAAACATTCGCAAAGATTTTACGAAGAAAATGCATTCTAAAAAGTTTGATTGCTCTATTATATATGAGTCTAATTTTCTAAAAGTTCTTAGAGGTGCACGGATGTATCTGTGTTCACGTACCCTATCCATCCATATACAACATTTATAGCATTTCTGATGTTTATAGATTACATGTATGTAATTTAATTTTATTAAAATTCAAATAGATCTCTATGAGATTCAATTCCAAAGTAAATTCTAAGCTGTTAGATCAAAAGTTAGATTACCGACTTATCACTGATTATAAACTCACGATGATTTCAATGGTCAATATCTTACAACTTAGTGGTAATATATATAATTTATACGTGTTCCATTCTCATACGTACTAGGGGTATGCTCTTATGTTTCCAAAAAATCATTCAAATTTAGTAAATGTACCTCTAAAGCCTCTACTACTACTTCGACACTATAATATAATATAAAAGTAAAACATAAAATAATACTTATAAGCCGTATAGATCAATCTAAAGTTACATTCTATTGGTCAAGCTAGCATATGAAACATGATAACAATGACTCAAACAGAATTAGCATCTATAATACTAAATCTAATAGTGTCGAAGTCACAAGTTTAATTAAGCAACATGGATTTGCACAAAAATGTTACAATCGTAACCAGTGTAGACAAAACATATACCGCACTCATTGTGTAAATAAAGCATATGTCACATGCATATCAGTTTCAAATACATACTCGCAACTTTATTGAACAATAGTTAATTTCTTGAATCCTCAAATCATGCTAAAACACATGTCCAAGATTTTATTCACCAAATATACTTTTGAAAATTTCTTTAGCAGGATGATTAACATTGTTTAGACTCTAGAACTGTAAGTCTCATAAGATCATGTGGCTTTTGCATTGAGAATTTAGCTAATGGTACATTGCATGAAATCAAACAGTATAAATATAATACTCCTAGCAACGATTTATATGCTTCACCATGGTCTATTAGATTAGAATTTAGAGATCCAACTAAATTTGACTAACACGTACAAAATCATCATAATAAGTAAACTTGATCACCAATTTGATGCATGAAGCAATATCTACGATATATTATAATCACAAAAGTATAGGTCGTCATTCATGTTTAATTAAAACAATATAATAAGCAATCTAAAGATTTCAAAATTACAACCACACTCGCAAGTTATTTTTCAATAGTACGATGTTTTACTATATAACAAGAATAATGTACTTTTCAGCAATTGATTACTTTTAATAATTTACTAAATTACATATCGTGCATAAACCAACTATCATGAATTTTATAGTTCTTTCAGATCTTACATCTACTATATTAATGATAAATTTGTTTAACATATATTAGAACTCGTATATATGTAGCAGCATGATTCTCTAAATCATATATAAGTACCTGATGACTGCAATTCCCTTTTAAGTTTTAGAAAATAAACATTGCGAAGGTTAATCATAGTGCTAGAACAATTATAACTTAGATTAAGTGACTCATGTACTCATGGAGATCATTAAACGGTGATCTTAACACATGGCAAATTAAAGGTTTTATATTATAATCTAAATCAGATATAAAATTATGTATGCATCACGTGTAAACGATAACCAAACATGTAAAAACTGAAAATCACTAATAAGGTCCTTTGTATTTTTTACTTATTCAATTTGTGAGAATATAGAATTTTATTTGACTAAGTATGTATCAAACAATACAGAACGTACCAAACAAGAACTTCATAATTAAAGTCTTTACCGATGCAAACAGTATAGATATAGACTGTAGAGTCATATAACGTGATTTTTTTATTTTTTTTTTGAGATATTCGGATTAATATTTGGTAAAGTATCATGATAATACTCCGTAATAACTAAGCAAGTAATCAATATTTAGATCTATAACAATTAACATAAACTCATGTTAGTCAATGTAAATGCAGTAAATTATATTTAATCAAGTTATGATATTACATCTTTTATAAACAAATAATAAATACTAATACGGATACGGATTTTAGTAAATACTTATTTATTTATTATTTGCATAATCTGATCCGTAAGAAATTGAGGTAATCAAGTAGAACCATTAAATTAAAAATTAAATCTTCTAAAGTTATCAAGGCTTCACTTTAATATAGAATACATAATAATTTGCATCAATCAAGTATACAAATATAAACAGTTGAAGTATAGCATATATTTGCGTGTTGAATTTAGAGGACACGTATTGTATACTTCTATTTTTTTAGTTCATATACTAAATTGCCATCTAACACCTCAAATACACATTATTCAAGAAACATAAATCCATGCGATTGATTGTAATAAAGAGATGAAAGATTTTTGGACCGTACGTACCTCAAAAATAATTACCGATGACTACGAACTCAATTAGGTTAGAAACTCGTGCTGATAACGTGTTGTAAAAATAAAGAGCAGAAGATAGAAGATACAGAGAAAAGAGAATTATCTTATTCATCTCACCAAGGAGGTATATATATAGTTACAAGATGGAGTAATTTACAAGTAAGAAATAGTCTCCTAATATAATACAATCTCTAACTAATATAACAGATATGGACATCCATTCCATATTTATTCATAACAGTATTTAGGTTTTCATTACTATTATTTTTACTTATACGTTGCAATTTTATGTTATTTTATATATAGTATTTTTATGTTTGGAGAATCAGAGGGTACATTTCTATTTATTGAACATGACACTCGATATCATTGAGACGACCCTGAATTCAAGCGTAATTTAAGACAACCTTTCGTAGCAGAGAAACCATATTCTATTTTCGACTTTCATCTCCTTTAAGATAGGTGGTTAGTCGTTGTTGGACCTTTCAGACTTCAACATGTACTTCAACCATGATATTATGAGACTATAAAACCATTTGGTTGTCTCCTCGGTCCATAACCATCTGCAAGGTGCTCGTTTTACGCAGCGTTCAAGGCCCATAATGCTCACAATGAGCTTCGTGCTCGGCGGCGTTGTGAATTGGTTAACGGGCACACCAACACCCATTTGTGAGACCCATGCGATATCTTATTTTCGTTTTTGTTCTTTTTCTTTCGGATTAGAGCCACACAAAAAAAATGCATTTGTAGAGCTCAAAAAGTTTCAGCTTGTAGTGCAATTTTTTGGCCCAAAATATATAGTGCCAAAAAAATAAAAAATGAAAGTGATTTAAACGGGCGGGCGGGAAACTTTATCAGTCACACTCAAAACACGCCAAATCAAATCAACACGAACATCTCCGTTTTTCGTTTTCACTTGATCTTTAAAATTAGTCACTTCCATAATATTTCAAAACCCTAGTTTTATTTTTATTGTTTTCTTATATATCTACCGCAAATAAATGCAGAGCTCATCAACGATCCAACCAGAAGCCATAATCGATTGGCTTCAAAACGAAATGAATTACAGACCATTAGGTCCCCAAATTTCATCCAGCAAGCCATCAATGCCATCACCTGATTCACTTCGTAGGGTTTGTAGAGGAAACATGATTCCTGTTTTCAATTTTCTAATCAATAGAGTTAAATCGGAGAAAACGGTTAGTATTATACGTCGAAATATCCTTGTTCATGGTAGAGAAGACAAAGACAATGCTGGTGATGGTTGTTGTTTAATAAAGGAATATTCGTGTGCCAATGGTAGGAAATTAATGACTGGATATCTCTTACAATCGTGGTATCACTTTCCGAAAATAACAATTCGACCCTATATGCTTAGGTTACACGAATTTTATTTTGGGATAAGAATAAGAGTATGTTCTTGTTTAGGCATAAACCAGGAACCTTTTGCTTATAGAGTATATTGCGTGTTTAGTCTTTTTCTCATGTACTATAAATACACCCAAAAACTCTTTTTTATAATTGCCGATGGAACATGCAAGTTGAGATAAGAATTCTATCATTTCATACCTAATTAGGAAGTAGGTATCATGATGTTTGTAGTTTAAACGTGAGTTGAAATAAGATTAAAAATTGTAACATGCCAAATTAGAAAGTCAAAGTAGCACTTTATGTAATTTAAACGTGAAAAATTCTTATGGCATGATATGTGATTTATGTGATTGAAAGATGACATATAAAAATATACCTAGCTAGGTACTTCCTCCGTCCCAAAATAAGTGTCTCATGTCAAAATGCACACAGTTTAAAGAAAGTCACTATCTACCAATAACATATTATCTTTACCTACTAAAATCTTTTTTGATTGGCTGAAAGGGAATCTGGACACTTATTTTGGGACGTACCAAAATAGTAAGTGAGACACTTATTATGGGACGGAGGGAGTATAAATCATCACAATATAAAATATATTAATAAGTGCTACGGATCAAGGAAAATCATTTTTGAGTCGGGGAAGTCATTTACTTAATGGGTGTACACTCCGTACCTCCAAATCCGTTTCCAAGTGTCAAAATTATAACCCTCAATTACACTAAATTGTTAAATTACTAACAATGGTAGTCGTGCGAAAGGTGACCAGAAAGGGAGGAAGAGGAGTACGAATGTACGGGAGAACGATAATCGAGAGACGGTTGAAAAGGAGAGGGAATTAGCTGAGAAGGAGGTGGAGGGGTTGAGGCGAATTGTTAGGCGGCAGAGGAAGGAGTTGAAGACGCGAATGGTGGAGGTTTCACGTGAAGAAGCTGATCGTAAAAGGATACTTGATGAACGATCGAATTACAGGTTGTTGTAACTGAAATTTAATGTAGTTATGGTTGTGCTGTGTTAATAAGTTGTGTACTTTTGTAGTTTGGCGTTCTAGTTACATTCAGGCATAGTGGTAAAACTTTCATATTTTAGTCAATATGATCAAGTGTACGCCAGATAAGCAGCAAGAGTACGTACGCTACATAAGATGTAACTCGTAAAAAGATGCAACAATGGGACTGTTGAAACATAATTCGAGAGTTCAATGGGTATTTGGGTGACAAAAAAGTATGTTCTTTTGTGAAAAGTACATTGCTATTATTAGTATTATATGGCTTAAACCCTTAAAACGGATGATATGTTGATCAAAATGTAATGTGGTAACTTTTTTTTACTTTGAATCAATATTCAAAGTTATTCAGATAAAGAAAGTGTTAATTTTAAGGTTCTTATATACATGACCCAAATGGATGGTTTGCATGCATCTAAATGTGGATTGATAATACATATTATCATTCTGAATGGAGGCATAAGCAGATGATTTTGGAAGCTTATGACTCAAAGTGTGATGAAACAGCTAGGATATTCACCCAGTATCATAATCGTCTTTGTTCCTACATCAATCAATTAAAGGATGCTCAGAGACTGGAGGTTGATTCTTCAATCACCAGTTTCCCTGTTGACAGTGAGAGTGGTGCAGTTTATACTACTGTGAAAGGCTCGAAACCTGCAGATGATGTAGTACTTACTGAGACAAGCAGGGAAAAAGATATCCGCAGGGCATGTGAATCACTTGCAGTCCAGATGATTAAAAAGATCCAAAATTCTTTTCCTGCATATGAAGGAAGTGGTATCCATTTGAACCCCCAACTAGAAACTGCCAAATTAGGGATTGATGTTGACGGTGATATAGCTAATGAGGTCCGGGATGTGATTCTTAGTTGTATTAAAAGTCCTCCTCAGTTACTTTTGGATATAACCACTTACACTCCAAGGTATTCGGTTGCTAAAGAAATAGAGAAAATTGACATTGTAGCTGATGCAGAAACATCAAGGTAAACTTGGATTTATGCTTAAATCCAAGTTTACTCTATCGATTTAAATTTAGACTTGCTTCTAAATTTCTTCCCACCTGCTATGCTATTTTTGTTAAGGATGTTGGATATGGTCTATAGGTTTTTTTTATGCAGTTAGCTTTAAAAGAATACGAGGTTTGCAACTATATAATGATTTGCAGCTTCTTGTTACTAACACAATCACTAAGCAAGTGATCTGGGTGATTGTAAAATATATTATATAACGCCAGTTTTTTTATATTCACCACACTGACCTATAACCTAGTCACTTATTAGTGTTATTGTGTCTGTAGTGAAGATAAAGGTTTGAATAATGGAATTATGTTTGAGTTGATCTATCTTTCTGGCTATGATCATAATCCAGGTACAAGTACGAGAATAATAGAGTAACAGATGCTTCTCCTGATTTAGGCTTGCTATTACCGCTTAAACTTTACGCAAACAATAATAATGGGCTTGACATGCCTTCAAAAGGAACTCAATACCAACTTTTTGAGAGACGGGTATATTGCTTCCTGCTTTATAGCCCTTACAAAATATGCTCACTGTTTCCCATGGTCAATAGTCTTCACTGTTTCCCCTTTTACTTTTCCATGACACACAGTTGGCAGTTTATGATATTGTTCGCATTACCAGCAACCTATTTGGCTCATCAACATCATATCCTTGACTAAGGATACATATAATGAGCACTAATGTATAATCATCTAGTAGTAGTTTATTAGCTTTACTATCTTTTTAGCTTGAAAAATAATTATCATTAAATAGAAAAGATCAAAGGCCTTTGGATCATGAAATGTAACACAAAGAGCTGAAAATAATAGTATTAGAATGATCTTACAAGGATTTTTAAACAACAAAACTATATCAAATGTTTACCTTGAACAGTATCAGGCCATTGCATCGTAATCATCAAGCTTATCGTTATACACCATGACTTTTCTCTTTATCTTCGATGTATCAACCCATGTAATAAAATCTTCCATATTTCTTGTCACCAGAAATGCTGGGTCAGTAACTGTATCTGGACCCACTCGGATATGTCCTTGTTCTATGTATGTCACGGCTTCCTTCAAATGTTCGGCAAACTTCAGCCGCACCAAAATTGTTGCAAGCCTACGCCTAAAAAAGTGATCAAATTGGTTACTTGTGGATATAGTAATGGGTGTCAAATATTCTAAGAAGGAAGCCGTATGATATTATCAACATTAACTAGGACTCCAAAATAAATCCGGATTATTATCGAATTCGATAAACACACATAATGCAACTGCAGCTTACTTACCGACAGAACGATGAAACTGATAAACGATCACACAAAGCTAAGCTTTTCTGAGATGGTATTACACCCATGTTGTACCTGCATAGACACATATTAGAAGTATATAGATACAAGTACACATAGTAATAGACATATGTAATTTCATACAGTAGTGTAGACAGGTAAATCAGCAGTAGAAAGTTTGTTTCAATAAGACAACTCACACTGCCTTGAGTAGGAGAATAATTGATAAAAGCTTAACATAACAATTGATGTTCGTGACCAAGTTACACTCTAAACAAACATGGACTTATTCTTAACAAGAGTTCCATAAGGGTAGTTAAAAGCATCCAAAGAAACTACCTTTCTTTAAAACCAATGATACATGATAAATCATCTCGTTTATTCTCAAAGTTTAATTGAACCACAGATCCGAATCCTAATAAAAGGAAGATAGGTTGCAAACACACACAAGCTCGTCATCAAATTCATACTTAACAGTCGATATTCTGAACTAAAGAGGGAAACTCACAGCTTTTCAAGGAGAGCTTCGGTCTTCTCAATTCGATACGGGTCCCTCGGATCCATCTGCTTCAGTATGTTAACTAGTTTCTGTGCCATTCTACACAACCCTGAGTACCTGGTTTCCCCCCACACCAAGAAAATTATCAATTTCTTGTTAACAGCAACTCAATTATAACTTACAGAGTTACAGAAGGTTAAGCATAATATCCCAAAGTTGTATGAACACAAATCCACTGACTGATTATAATAAGTACCGAAACCATATATAATCAAATAGGGCTTATACTTTTTGTAGTCATCACGGCCAGTAACATGGTAACGTTGCATTACATGAGCTTCTCTGTGACCGCCTTCTCTTTTCCATTCCAAGAAATTTACCTTTTTAAGCAGCTTCTTTTCATGAAACTTCAATTTCCTCATTATTTTTTAATTCTTATTGGCAAATCGATTTCAGTAATTTGTTAATTTGAAGCTTCAATCAGAGCAGGAAGATGTGGTAGCCTTGATAAACCCTAGAAGTAAAACCCCTCAACTCAAATCTCAGTTTGGGCTTTCTGTGAGTCATGTGGGCCGAGATATATAAGTATATGTTTTGGGTTTTGATTTTTGAATGATAATATAAGTTACATTATACACATCAATACATCATTTTCTTCTTGTCAAATCCATCTTAAAAAACTATTTTAGATCTTCTAGTCTATTATTAAAACAGGTATCAAGTCAAAAATTACATTTGGTTTAGTATCGACTACTTATTAGTAGATGGAATTCCAGTAAAATGGATTTCGGTGGTGTATACTTTATAGTGATGATAGTTTGTTCTTATTGAATTGAATGATGGATGATACCCTAGATGCTTATTTAAGATAACATAGAGTAATACTTGATAGTAATATTCAAAACACTTTGACACAAGATTAGTTGAACGTTTTTTCTGTAGTAAAGATTTAATCGATGTTTTTTGGTAACAAAATAGATGATTGTTACAAGGATATTTTATTCCCGTGCGTTGTGACGGGATTGAAAATGATACTTTTATAATTTATATCATGCTCGGTTTCATTATTTGTATTTTCTCAAGATTCAATAAAAGGTTTTAACATTATTTTAGTTATACCAATTAAAAATAATATAGTTGCTAAGGATATGATATTATAATTGAAAATATTTAAGCTACTACATATATCAAATATAAATGTTACTATTCCTAACCTATTCAAACTCATATACTACTATTGCAACTCACTTAAAAAATAAAGTAATAAATAGTGGGATTGATATGCACATATAATAATATAATATATTCTTTTTTGTGTGTGTAATATAATATTGCAAATTCAAATAGTAGTAATAATAAAGTCAATTTATAAATAAAACTATAAATGTCTAAAACATTTAAAAAAAGAAAAAATTTATCATTTAAATATAATCTTCATTTCAACAAGATAAAACAATGACTTTAAAAGTTAATAACAATGTGTTAAATAAAACATATAATTAAAGTAAAATAGAATCATATTTCTATAAATAATTTTAGTAGAGTCAAATTTAAAATGTATGACTTTTGAAATATAATCTTCGTTTTCACAAGATACGATTATGAATTTCAAGAATTTGAAAGTTAAGAAAAATGGTATACAATAGAGCATGTGGTATTATAATTATATTGCTACATATATTATCAACATAGTCAAAATATTATTTGTAATCCTGTACAAAATAAGTGATTTTTTGTTAAATAAATCAAATATGGGGTTAAAGTACTAAAAATATAGTTTATTATAAAAATATGTGATTAGACAGTATGCTAAAAGTACTATTAGCTAGCTAAAATTAATTTAAGATTGAATTTGATGGGAAATCGATTAAAAATTACAATAAGATTTGTGGTGAATATCTAATTATGTTCAAAATGTCAACAAAGATAACAATCGAATTCCAAAGACTTAAGAAAATCAATATTAGTTTTGATAAACACTCACTACTATAGTGCCTTCTTTTACGTTCAAACTTCCGTTAAATAAGTTTTCCAAAGAATAATTACATTTGTGCTTCTAAAAATGTGCACTTTCTACACCCCGCTGCAACGCGTGTGTGTAAAAAAACTTGTTATTAGACAAATTCAGTGACAGAGATATAAATGACAATAAAAACATGTTACTTAAAGAAGGTCTCATGAAGATTCGAACCCGGATGGTTAGCATCTTTAACTGGAGTGAAGATGTAACACCCGCCAATTTAGGACTTTTGATTAGTGCCTAAACTACTTGTAATTTCATGTATTAGTTTTGTATTAATCTAAATACACGAGACTTTTGTGAAAATTCTTACACGCGTACGCGATTCGTTTAAATCGTACACTTACCAAACGGACGAGGTCCGATACAATTTAGATTGGACGTTGGTGACAAAAACTTTTAAATAATGTGGAATTAACCAAACAAACATTATTTGCTTTAATATATTGTGAAAATATATTACACGTATCTAGTATCGTTTAAAACACTCTGAACGCGACGAGAGCACACGAAACGCGCCTAACAACAGAAAGTAATTCAAGTTATATTTTTATAACTCATTATTAAGTATTTTGATAAAATACTTCGGCTAAAAATATTTCAGATACACTTTAACATATAATGCGAAATAACATTTAAACAACTACGAGATTTAACCGACAACAACTCGTGATATAAAATTCAGAAACACAAACCCGCGAGCCGAGACCCAAATGGGTCGGCTCAGACCCGCGGACCCAAACTCAAACCGACCCATGACCCAACCCTTTTAATCCCTTTTTCCCTCCCCACTTCACCTCACTTTACACACACACTTACACCTACTTTCTCTCATCTCTCTCCCTACTAAATCTCTATATCTCTCTCTAAAAACTGAGATAACAAGAACATCATCACAATAATCGTTTATCATCATCGTCAAGACACAAGTAAGAGGATCATCATCATCATCTTCATCTTCTTTGATTTTCGATTTTGTTGGTAAGAAGCTTTAAAAACTCTTTTAAATTACTTGTAAAACTTTTATTTACATGCTAGAACGTTTACTCAACGAAGATTTGCCCAAAAACCGACTTGAAAATGCATTTTTAAAGTTAAATATTCGAGCAGCTCGTCCTGCGAACCCAGATCTGTTCGTCCTGCAAGACGAACCCAAACTGCGAACCGAAACTGACCTGCGAACCGAAACTAACCTGCGAACCGAAACTGACCTGCGAACCGACCCGACCTGCGAACTGAACTGCGAGTCGACTTGCGAGTTGACTTACGAGCCGAACCTTGTGCTGCGAACCCAACTCGGTTCGCAGCCTACTGCCTTGCGAGCCGAACTCAGTTCGCACCACTATTTCAGTCCGCAACCAGACTTGACCAATTTCCCGAATTTAAATTCCAGATGCGATTTTTAATAAAGCAATGTAGTAGAGATAAAAATTTTCCAAGCTGACCTGGCAGCTCGACCCCAGTCAGGGGCTCTGCCCCTTGGACCCCGCCAGAGGCTGCCACACCTTGGACCCCGCTACCAGGGGCGCTGCCCCCGGACCCCTGTCATCCAGGAACTTATAAATACTTTTCACACTAAGTGTCAAACACTTACAAATAATGAAACCTGATACAATGATACATATAATAATAACACTTTGGATTATTATTACAAACCGTCATCAACGGGCCATACTTGTTTTCAAACTACAAACGGATTACTAAACGAACACTTGGACATTTCCTAGTTGAGTGGACAACTAGCATGGGTGATCTTTTGAGATACCTACTTATTTGATTACTTGCTTACTTACGACCTTGCGCGTTTTGGACGCCAGAGGGTTGCAGGGTTCGGAGAACCACATACGGAATTACATCCGCTTTACTCACTCGATTTCACATACGTACTTACTAGAATCAGGTGAGTCTTACAGCCCCACTTTTACTGTTTTATACATATGGGGTGAGATACATTGCTTACTTTTCTTGAACACAAGTACGAACAACTCATTTTACTATACGGGATTGCATGAGTTACTTACTGTTACTGAAGTCTCTCCATCATATATCGTTAGTTATGGACTTAAGTGCGAACACTAGTTAATGGATCCATTAGGGAAATGACCCTCCCCGCCCGGGGTAGTAGCGCTACCACGAACTGTACCGTATAAACGGACGACTATTATTCGTTACTTATGCTTGCTCAGTTACGAGCATGTCACGGGAGCAACTTATTACTTACGGGTTAAGCTTCGATTATGAGCCTCATGGCAACGGTATAACTTACTTACTTTACATTTGCGGGATTGCAAATACCTGATTTACGCCTGCGGGCATTACTGATGAAAGCTTGTGTTCAAATACTAATATTATTTACAAACCTGTGAGATTCACCAACATTCGTGTTGACCTTTTTAGCTTTGTATCTCAGGTACACAAACGGAGTAGGATTCCCTCAGGATACTAGCTAGAGTCGCATGATTTCTACACTGCATTTAACGGAGATTCTTAGCATTATCTTTTGTATTTATTATGATTATGTAATAGAATCTCCCGCTATACGCGCGGACTCTAGGGAACTTCATTTTGTAACCAAAAACTCTATGTTTCCAAACATTTTATGTATGGAAATGTAACTATTTTACAAACGTTGCATATAGATGTTGTTTGCTTTACTTTTGTGTTGTGATATTCGATTAGTAACACCCCAAAACTTGTTTCCGCTGAACGGTGATTTTGGGGGTGTTACAGAAGACCACCAGGCCATTCAACAACTAAGTTATGTTTTGCTAAAGTAAATATATATAGTAATGATACGTCTGATAAGACGAATTTGTAGAATCTTCTTTTACTGTTCATAGATACTTAACAATTGATTATATATAGGAATATATACTTAACATGGACACATGGGGCATGAGAGATAAGTAAGGATTGCACTCTACCAAACACCACGACTCGAAGTACCAAACATCTAAAATGATGTAAAAACTATTAGGATCAGGTAAGTCTCAAATGCCCTCAAACATATTTATTTATAAACATTTTGCACTATACAACAAATAAGAACTCAAAAAATTTTTTAGTGAGCTCAAATTACAAGAGGTGAGTGTTTGAAAACACAATTACAAGCAGCGAGGGTTTGACCATCTATACTGCAAATGACCTAACCCCTCAGGTGTAACCACCATTAAGGATGTCCCTCGGGCCATCCCTTCCATAATTCAATGCCCAGATACGCTGAACACTCCCTAGGGTTGGTCTTCCTCAATAAAACATCCAAGTGCAATGACATGCCAGGGATATCCCTTAGAAATATTAATGGATAAAAGCATGATAACATCGCATAAGCATGTGCTGACCTCTCGACATTCCATGGGAAGAGCGCACCTCCAAACGTATGTTGTCAAAGTTAGAGTACCAAAGTTCTCCCATCCTTATTGGCTATTCTTTAGGCAGATTCCAACTCCCAAACTTGGCATGCCATCCCACTTGCATGATCGTGATTGCTTTGGGCGCCTCTTTCTATCGTTTAGTTGTCATTACCGCATTATTAGTTCAATACGACACTTATGAAAATTGTTGCACTGAACTAGAAGGACTTGATGGTGTACCACCATACTTGAGCCCTCAACATTGGTAAGCCCATGTACTCTAATATTGGGCCCAACCCCCTCCCCTTTATTAAAGGGATCAAACCCTATCTGTGGAGGGGACACATTTTCATACAACATCATCGTTATCATCAGATAACACACAAAAACAAGAGAGAAGGGTTGCAACTCCTTGCTCCCCTCTCTCTCCACCATCTTCATGGTGAGTAAAGCTCACCCCCAAACCCATATCTTTAGATGGTAAACATCCTGATTCTTACCAGCCCATAGATCGCCCCACCCGGGTCTCTGGGGTTAGTCACGTCATCTGGAGTGTAACGAATTGGTATAACCCAACCCAATGCACTCAAGCTAACTAATGCTTGATCACCTTACATTGCGTTTGGTTCGTGGAATTCAACAGAATTCGATGGAATTGGAATCTCAATTCCATTCCATAAACATGTTTGATTTACAAATGAATTAAGTTGTAAGTCATCAAATTATCTTATTGAAAGGAATTCACATTTCATGAAATTTCAATTCTTTTGCTTAATTCCAATTCCATCAAAAATATTACGGTAACTAAACACCCGTGCTTTTGTAGTTGGTTTTTGTAGTTTATACTTTGACACAAGATTAGTTGAACGTTTTTCTGTAGTAAAAATTTAATCGATGTTTTTTGGTAACAAAATAGATGATTGTTACAAGGATATTTTATTCCCGTACGTTGCGACGGGATTGAAAATGATATTTTTATAATTTATATCATGCTCGGTTTCATTATTTGTATTTTATCAAGATTCAATAAAAGGTTTTAACATTATTTTAGTTATACCAATTATTTATAATTAAAAATAATATAGTTGTTAAGGATATGATATTATAATTGAAAATATTTAAACTACTACATATATTAAATATAAATGTTACTATTCCTAACCTATTCAAACTCATATACTACTATTGCAACTCACTTAAAAAATAAAGTAATAAATAATGGGATTGACATGCACATATAATAATATAATATATTCTTTTTTTGTGTGTGTAATATAATATTGCAAATTCAAATAGTAGTAATAATAAAGTCAATTTATAAATAAAACTATAAATGTCTAAAACATTTAAAAAAGGAAAATTTTTATCATTTAAATATAATCTTCATTTCAATAAGATAAAACAATGACTTTAAAAGTTAATAACAATGTGTTAAATAAAACATATAGTTAAAGTAAAATAGAATCATATTGCTATAAATAATTTTAGTAGAGTCAAATTTAAAATGTATGACTTTTGAAATATAATCTTCGTTTTCACAAGATACGATTATGAATTTTAAGAATTTGAAAGTTAAGCAAAATGATATACAATAGAGCATGTAGTATTATAATTATATTGCTACATATATTATCAACATAGTAAAATATTAATTGTAATCTCGTACAAAATAAGTGATTTTTTGTTAAATAAATCAAATATGGGGTTAAAGTACTAAAAATATAGTTTATTATAAAAATATGTGATTAGACACTATGCTAAAAGTACTATTAGCTAGCTAAAATTTAATTTAAGATTGAATTTGATGGGAAATCGATTAAAAAATACGATAAGATTTGTGGTGGATATCTAATTATGTTCAAAATGTCAACAAAGATAACAATCGAATTCCAAAGACTTACGAAAATCAATATTAGTTTTGATAGAACACTCACTGCTATAGTACCTTCTTTTACGTTCAAAGTTCCGTTAAATAAGTAACCCAAAGAATAATTACATTTGTGCTTCTAAAAATGTGCACTTTCTACACCCCGCTGCAACGCACGTGTGTAAAAAAACTCGTTATTAGTCAAATTTAGTGACAGAGATATAAATGACAATAAAAACATGTTACTTAAAAAAAGGTCTCATGAAGATTCGAACCCGGATGGTTAGCATCTTTAACTGGAGTGAAGACCACCAGGCCATTCAACAACTAAGTTATGTTTTGCTAAAGTAAATATATATAGTAATGATACGTCTGATAAGACAAGACGAATTTGTAGAATCTTCTTTTACTGTTCATAGATACTTAACAATTGATTATATATAGGAATATATACTCAACATGGACACATGGGGCATGAGAGATAAGTAAGGATTGCACTCTACCAAACACCACGACTCGAAGTACCAAACATCTAAAATGATGCAAAAACCATTAGAATCAGGTAACTCTCAAATGCTCTCAAACATATTTATTTATAAACATTTTGCACTATACAACAAATAAGAACCCAAAATTTATTTAGTGAGCTCAAATTACAAGAGGCGAGTGTTTGAAAACACAATTACCTCTTTGTATACCTCTTTGTAAATTTGTACCCGTTATCTAATATCTATCTAATATATACCATTTCCATGTTTTGTCAATCGAAGATGTGAAAATCCTTATTTGCCCCTTGACTCAGACTTTTAATTCGTTGACCATTGTCTAATATGAAATCTTCTATTTGCATTGCTTGTGTATCTTTTAAAGAAATAAAGACTGTATTTTCGGTATATATTTAATGTCTTTGTTGACTTTGTAAATAACGAGTGTAGGTGACGCGTTTCGCTGCGGGTGCGGTGTGATTTCTATATTCGTTTGACTGTTTGTAAAATGTAAGTATTATACAAAATTAAGATTTATACATTACAAAATGAGCTGATATTTAATTTTTTTATTCATCGCATATTGTTGAAGTTTATTCCATGCAATATTTCAGTTTATTTAATTGGATTTGTTCCTTTTTATATTTCAGCTGTGGGCTGTTAGACTTAAATCTATATTTGCATTAACTTAAAATTCATAAATCCTAAATAGAAGTACCTAACACACATTCGAATTGCACATACAAATTTTAGTTTATATCAAAATATATGCTACTATTATGAATCGTTAAATTGGATATAAATAAGTTTTTGTAATACCATGCAAATTCAAAGTCACATATATTTACCCTCATAAATAACAACATAGAAATTATGTTTACATCTAAATCATCCATAGCATGATAACTAATGATGTAACCACCTTGAAGATCACCGTCGAAAAGTTTATCTTGCCATCTACACACCTCAGGCATCGACATATAGAATAACCCTATTGTTATGCCCCTCCTCATGTGAATGTGTCATAGGCTAACCCTCGAGGGTATAAAAACCCGAGAGTGAGCCAAACATAAACATGTATCATCTTCTTCGGGACTGATACTCACAACCCTGATCCAATTATTTACCACCTGGCTTCTTTAAGTTTGGGTTAAAACAACAACTATAGTGTAATAATCCTATCCTTTCCTAATTGAGGTTCCATGACCAAAACCTCTCTCACCGAGAGACCTATAATAAGTACAACATGGTAGATGATAAAGTTACCATCCTGAACTTGAGGGAGTGATAGTATAGTACTACCCCGACATGAATGAATTGTCGGACAAAGACCAATTATTGAAAATATGGTTGGTTAACAATATTGCAGGTTAATGATATCACCACCATCAGGTTGTCCCTAGGGTTTGACCATCTGTACTGCAAATGTGCTAACCCCTCAGGTGTAACCACCATTAAGGATGTCCCTCGGGCCATGCCTTCCATAATTCAATGCCCAGATACGCTGAACACTCCCTAGGGTTGGTCTTCCTCAATAAAACATCCAAGTGCAATGACATGCTAGGGATATCCCTTATAAATAATAATGGATAAAAGCATGATAACATCGCATAAGCACGTGCTGACCTCCCGACATTCCATGGGAAGAGCATACCTCCAAACGTATGGTTGTCAAAGTTAGAGTACCAAAGTCCTCCCATCCTTATTGGCTATTCTTTAGGCAGACTCCAACTCCCAAACTTGGCATGCCATCCCACTTGCATGATCGTGATTGCTTTGGGCGCCTCTTTCTGTCGTTTAGTTGTCATTACCGCATTATTAGTTCAATACGACACTTATGAAAATTGTTGCACCGAACTAGAAGGACTTGATGGTGTACCACCATACTTGGGCCCCTAACATTGGTAAGCCCATGGATTCTAATGTTGGCCCCAACCCCCTCCCCTTTATTAAAGGGATCAAACCCTATCTGTGGAGGGGGACACATTTTCATACAACATCATCGTTATCATCAGATAACACACAAAAACAAGAGAGAAGGGTTGCAACCCCCTGCTCCCCTCTCTCTCCACCATGACTTCATGGTGAGTAAAGCTCACCCCCAAACCCATCTCTTTAGATGGTAAACGTCCTGATTCTTACCACCCCATAGATCGCCCCACCCGGGTCTCTGGGGTTAGTCACGTCATCTGGAGTGTAACGAATCGGTATAACCCAACCCAATGCACTCAAGCTAACTAATGCTTGATCACCTTACATTGCGTTTGGTTCGTGGAATTCAACAGAATTCGATGGAATTGGAATCTCAATTCCATTCCATAAACATGTTTGATTTACAAATGAATTAAGTTGTAAGTCATCAAATTATCTTATTGAAAGGAATTCCAATTCCATGAAATTCCAATTCTTTTGCTGAATTCCAATTCCATCAAAAATATTACGCTAACTAAACACCCGTGCTTTTGTAGTTTATACTTTATCGTGTTCATTTTGGTGTGTTAGTTTAAAGTTTGACTTGTCTTCAAAAAAATCTGCACCAATAGAATCTCCACTGATTCATTCATTCAAGTAACCAAACCAACAACTTCGCTATTTCATCTCATCTCTGATTTGATTTCTCCGTTAAACTCAAGTCTTAACACCCAATTCACCACCAACTGTACTGTAACCTCTATGATGGAATCACTATCCACCGTATCTACGTCACTCGTCCTACCTCCGGGAACCGCCGCCCACCACCACCACCACCACCGCCGGAGACTCTCATACCTTCATCCTGATCACCGTCATCGTTGCCGTTCAATTTCATCTTTCGCGACGTCTTCGAACCCTAGGTTGAAACCGCACGGAAGCAGAATTGACGTCACGAATTGGAAATTAAACGCCGTTAACAAACAGGATGAAAATTATAATAACGGTGGAGAGGATGATGATGATAAAGGAGATGAGGATGAGGAGGTTGATAAGGCGTTACGATTGGATGGAACCATACCTGGTTCGTCTAATGAATTTGTTCAGCAAGTCTCGTCACGTGCTTACGACATGCGTCGTCATCTTCAACAAACTTTCGATAGCAGCAGTTATGACGGTAGTTTAATTAATATCGTTTTACGTTTAATTACTTACTTTATCTTCTTTTTTATTCCTTGTATTTGATTGCTAATTATAGGTTAAACAGTTTGTATTTATTACAGTACTACTTCTTTCTTATAGTATCTATATATCTAGCTAATGGTTTAAAACAGTTTATTTCAAATGAATGCTGAATCACTTCCACATTGTTGATACTTTAAGTCTTGGAATTGCGCCACATAGCATGGAACATAACGGAAGTTCTATAAAAGCTTGATGCAGGTTACATAAGTTATTTCGCACACATTAAAAAGACTGTAAGTTCGATTTCTGATACAATGGAGTAAAAGTTGAACGGTATCCACATTAAAGAAAGCTTGGAATAATAAAATTGTTACCTACATCGAGTTTTTCATTTTATGTTAGCCTTTTAATAGAGAATTAAAATTGAATTTCACCTTTTTAAATGTGTGAATGAACTTACTTTACCTACACAAAGCTTTTTGGCACTTCCGTTACGTTTTTATGGAATTTGCCCTGTTTAACCTCATTTATTTGGTTGTAGATAGTGGTTGATATATGCCATTTAACAAAGGAATATGCTACTTTACATTGGGAGAGAAAATCATAACTGTAGTACGGTGATCATGTTCTTACTATATCTTCAGTGCCCATAGATTCATTAAAAGTTAAAGGTCAAAATGTGATCATGTGATATGGTGAAATCATTACAAGTTACTAGTCATTTTCTCCTTTTCCACAATTTCTTTGGCTTTCTAATGTCTTTTATCTTTAATTCTGTAATGAGTTGCTCATATTTATGATGTATTGATTTAGTATTGGAAGCCAACCCATGGAGAGAAGATTCGAAACCAGTTTATGTATTAACCCGTAAGGAGAACGAGCTGTGCACAATGAAAACCCGGATGAATCGCAGGTTTGTCTTCTGATCAGTGAGACAGTGAGTAATTTGAATTATATATGTATTGTACCCTTTCTCTTAGGGTGTATAAAGAGCTTTAATTAAGAACAGGGAAAAGTATAAAAGCAGTAAAAGAAAAATATTAACTTGTTTGCAACTGCTCTTTAGCAAGGGATAATAAAAAGAAATTTAGGATTTTTTACTTCCCAAAGTTTCATTACTAGAAGGAACACAAAGAAGCTAATTATTCGTAATTTCAAGACTATCTATTGTACTTTCAGTATCACTTGCTTTTTTCCTCTAATAAGGGTGAACATTTACGTTGGCACTTTTTCTGAACAGATGAAAAATCAAATAAATGCAGACTCCCTCTAAATTTCGTAGAACAAGAGAAAAAACGTTATATTCTACACACTGTGTCGATACCAGTTATGTTTTTCTTTTAAGGGTCAAATCACCAATGGGTAGAACTCAAAATTAACTAAAAGGGAAGTGGTCAAATTGGTTGAATGGGTTGAAAGCCAGTAAAAATGTATTGTCTAATGCGTTACAATTTAGATTATATTGAAATAATCCAGTTTGTGGAATCAGTATGTAACATACTGATCATCTATTAAAAGTCGGACAAAGTGTGTTATGGGCCATCCCAACCTGAGTCATCTTTCGACCCAACCCCGTTACCTATCTCCTCCCGTTTTCCCCATTCATCTTTTCATTATGTCATTTCTTGTTTTGTAACTTCTTATCCGTTCTTAGTATAATGGATTTAATTGCAGTGAAGTTGAAAGGGAACTTGGAATGTTGTTCTCCAAAGGACGTAAGTTAAGAAATCAGATGAAAAAACCAACTGCGACTGATAAGTTTCAGATGCTTGTTGAGGATGTGAGGGATGGAGTGCTTGTAAGTCATATACTCATGTCCATTATGCACATCCTAGTAGTACTTTCGATTCATGATGTTAAATTCTCTCAAATCAACCTTATAAAATTTGACACCAACTATAACCTTCTTATAGGTATTTGAGGACGAGACGGAAGCAGCAAAATACTGTGATCTGTTGCAAGGAGGAGGTCAAGGTTGTGAAGGGGTTGCGGAGGTTGAAGCCTCATCGGTATGAGCCTCAAATCTGCTTCCCAATATAAGTAAATTCTTTATTTCAACTTGGTAACAGTGGTCAAATCAGCCAAAACAAATTAATGCAAAGTGAAATCTAAGTAGATTGAATAAGGAAAAGAAATATCATACAATAGCATATGTAACCGAGTAGGCAGGTTGCATAGTTTACAAGGATTTGAAGACTTTGAAAAGTGAGGTTACGGGTCTGCACTTTTATTGGGTATGCGTGGGAGCATATACGCAAGTCTATAACCAGAAGTACTGGAAGAAAGAAAGTATCTCATGATTCGTACATTAAAATTGCAGGTATTTGATATGTGCCAGAAGATGAGGGCGCTTGCTGTTCTGTTCCGAAGAGGAAGAACACCTCCTTTACCAGAAAGCCTTAAGCTTAACTTAAGTGCGAAAAAGCGCTCCCTTGAAGACCAAGAGGATTTCATGTGAACAAATTCACTCAAGCTGTCATATCGTACATAAAAGTATATATATACTGTATATAACCAACTTACAGATAAAATGTGGCATTCATTTAAATACTAAATTGATTACTGATCATAATTAATACATCTTTCTCCATATACATCAATGCATCTGTTTCTTTGTATGGACATCGGGAACATATGATATACGTTACATACTTACATCTGGTGTTTAAACATAACTTTTGATAGATATGGTTAAATGGAAATGTGGCGTTCTCAAGGACCTTAAGCAATAATCAGAACCAAAGTGTTCACTTCTTTTTAAATTCGTATTCAACACTTTCCGAAATGATGTCTTAATTGGGAAGTGAAGTTGAGTTGTATATAGTTTTTCTACAGATACCTATGATTATTTCATATATATGTTAACTAAATGGGTAGCAATGTATAGTAGTCCGAATGTATGTTATTATGAAGTAAATGAAACGTACTATTAAATTCAATTTCATTGATTTGTTGATTAAAGTAAACGTTAACTCCTAATTGTGCACTTCGACTTCGTGGTTAAATGATAAAAAAAAAATTGATATTTACAGATATGAATGTTGATGTGTATATAAGTTGAACATTGAAGGAAAAGAAGTTGGAATTTGGCAATTTGAAGGTATCCCACATCGGTGGGAAGAGAAAAGTTAAAGGAGGAGTGAGTAGTATAAAATGGGCCAGAGGCTACCGGAATACTCACTTACCTGGACGAGGTCAATGGATGATCAAGAAGGTCCATGGCCTAGGTTGGTGACTTCCATTGCACTTTGGAGGGGTGCCAGCCTAAGGTCGGCCCAAGTGGTCGAGCCTACGTCATAATTTGTGGCAGTGGGGGCCTGCGTTCGCGCGGCCCCTGCACAATACTCCAGTCTTAATCTTTTGATTATTGGGCCTGATTTTTATGGGCTTGTTTGCGCTGGGCTTTTCATGATGGATGACCCATTGGTCGGACAGAAATCATTGTTTATTTCTTGTATAGCAGAAACTTAAATGTCTAAAGAATGTATAGTTTTTTACTTCTTTGTTTACCTAAAATAACTATCAGAATACCAAAAATATTTGATTTAGTACATGGATTGATTATTAGTCAATATAGTTTTTCAATAAACAATTATTGGAATTGGAATGGGTATGTTTGAAGCTTGTAAATCAAGCTATAAGATGAAGCTTATATTTCCACTATTTGTGAAGCTATAAGATGAAGCTTATATTTCCACTATTTCACAAAGTAGTTGGAATCGAAACTTAAAGGGTGAGGTATACCACTAAAAATTTTCAATACACCATTAATTACCTTTTTCTTAAAAAATATGTACTCCGTAACATTTTTAGTTGATTCCATCAAATTCTATAAACCAGATGTAAATTAATAACAAGATTGACATATTCATACTTAAACCAATAATTCACACATTTTTTATAAATGATTTAATATTTTAACAAATCAATCATAATCGTTTTGACAACCCAACGGATTTTTTTTAATGTACCAATGGACGAACACTTCCATGCCCGCATGTTCTATCTCACGTCTCTAAATAACAAATGCCTTTTAGTTCCAGAAAAATAACATCATGTTAAAAAATTATATATTGGAATGCACAAAGTTATAATATAAGAAGTATTATTAGATAAATAAAATAGAATAATTACCTAGCCAAAAACACTATTATTTCAATCGGCATTTATGCCTTTGTTCATAAATATTACTCGTATAAATTTCTTATAAGGTAAACAATTTACATAAAATAACAAATCCAAAAAAGAAAAAGGAAAAAAAAACAAACCCTTAAAACTACCTTACGGAGTACATCACATGTATATTTTGATAGCGTATTTTCCTAAAATTATACTTTTAAAATCACGAAACTAAACTATCAGAATATTTCATCAATCGTAACAATTTTTTCAATGTTATCTAGGACCCGAAACTTCTTGTGAAGACATATACGAAAACGAGCTCGGGGTCACACTGGAACTACTACTATCAATGTTCGGAACCATAAAGCCACTCGGTAGTTCTACTTCAACTCCGGTTTCAGCATTTGATGGCTCGTTGAAGCGCCTTCCATAAAACCTCAAAAAGTTCAACAGCTCCAACCGCGGTTCACCCACAGGCAACGTTCCTTCTAGCATTGCAACCACATTAGCCATTGTAGGTCGCAGCAGTGGGTCTTCGTGTAAGCAACATAACGCCACCTTGACTAGCTTCTCGGCCTCTTCTTTTGTTACCCGGCTCGCTATCCTTGGATCCACTAGGTCCAGATACCTACCCGCTTCATGCATCTCCAATGCGTGTAATGGGAAGTAATATGCTCGAGTATGTGAACGGGCTTGGAAACCCGATGAGCCCGAAGACCTTTCCTCGGTGCTATTACTTGGGTTTGTGTTTGGGCTTCCTGGGGCATGGGTTCGCGCTTGCACACAATTCTTTCTCCCTTGAATCAACTCCAATAAAACCATACCGTAGCTATAAACATCCGTTTTATCTGAAATAGCCGCGTTGGTAAGCCACTCGGGTGCTAGGTACCCTCGAGTACCTCTCATGGTTGTAAACAACCCCGATTGCTCAGGACTTAGTAGTTTAGACAACCCGAAATCAGAAATCTTGACTTGCATACTATCACTAAGAAGAATGTTTTCGGGCTTAACGTCACAATGTATGATCTTGTGTTCACACCCATTATGAAGATATGCAAGACCACGAGCCGTCCCAACCGCAATATCAAACCGCTCTTGCCATTCCAAAGGTGGTCCACTTCCAAAAATGGTTCGGTCCAACGAACCTCGGCTCATGTACTCATAAACCAAGTACCTTTCTCTTCCATAAGAACAGAAACCCCTGAGCTTTACTAAATTTACATGATGGATATTGCCGATGATTGCAATTTCCGTACCGAATTCTTTCTTCCCTTGAGCACCTAACGCCGTGATCTTCTTTACAGCAACAACCGTCTTGTCCCGGAGTACCCCTTTGTAAACGGTCCCAAACCCACCCGACCCAATTCGTGTACTAAAATTCGCGGTGGCCAGTATAATATCTTGATGATCAAACCGCACGGGTAAACCCGCAATCGAGAACATTTCAAGCTCATCCGAAAATGAATTGTCTATCAACTTCTTCCTAGCATTCGCTCTCATTTGTTTAGCGGTTCTTGATCTTCTGTTCATACAAATGGCGCAAATCATGATTAGCAGAACACCTGAAGTCGGAAGAAGTACTAACCCGACAAGCGGAAAATCATTGCTCGAATTTCCGCCTTGATATGGAGATAAAGATGACGGATTCACTGCTTTGATAAACCCTAATTTATGATCAGGATCATTGTTATAGCTTGAAATAATGGAACCCAAATTATTTTCAATCAAATAACATGACCCGGATTGATTCCCATAAAATAAGCCCAAACAAGTACAATTCCCACTACACAAATCTTCACATTTTGATAAACTCAAACCACTTTTGACCGGATTTAAAAAGTCAATCTCGAAATACTTCATTCCATCACCAAGTTTAACATAAACATGATTATCCGACAAGTTACTACGCCGGAAACAAGATTCCGGCGACTCCGGCCACGTCAACGTTGGATCCGAAAACGTACATCCGAAACTCGTTTTCGAATCGCTTCGAAACCCCGACGGGCACGAACACCCGTTAGCAGAACAAACCCCAAGCTTCCCACACCGGTACGGATTCCGGCAACCGTCCGCCGGAGTACTAAAATCCTTCACCCAATTATTATTTACGTATCTCATAACAACTAAAAAACCATCATTTGTAATCTGTAAAATCCGGTAACCTGAATCATCATCATCTGTCGGTGCGTCTATCAAAACTTGAATCACCACTCCCGGGCCTGGGTTTCCGAACATATAAAACCCCGACCCGTTTACTGTAACATACGAAACGGGCTGGTTTGAATTTTTAACAGATTTTGAATCCATTAACAATCGATAATACGTTACGTTTCGCCATTGCAGTATACCGTCACCAGAGGTGACCGTAAAACTATAATCTCCGGCGGATAAATCCCCAGGGTTTTTCGACGCGATTAGCGATTGCCCGACCCGAAACCGTTGTCCTGAAACAACGGTGTCGGTCGGGTAATCAAAAGATTGCCATAACGTGTTGTTATAACGATCTAATAAAGCTAAATTCCCGGAATCAAGTAACTGTAGGGATATAACCGTTGAATTTATAACTGGCGTTGACCAAACGAGTTGGCCGGAATCGTTATTGATAGTGATTCCGGTGAAGGAGAGTTGAAGTTCACCGGAGTCTGAAATTGGGGTGTTGCGGTTGGCAGTCCAAACGACGGTGTGGGAATCGGTGTGGTAGATAACGAGGTAAAACGACGACGGCGATGATGATTGTGGGTTGAAGATTGCGGCGGTGTAAGTGCGGTTGGGTGATCGGAGGAAGTCGCCGGAAGTGTCGATGAAGTGGAAGTGGGAAGCTGTGAAGTTAGGTGTGATGAAGCCGGTGGAGACTGGGGCGGCGGAGGTGGCGGTGATGACGGTGAGAAGGAGGAGGATTACGGTGGTGGTTACGGCAGCCATCCATGCAGAGAGAAAAATGGTCGCCGGAGAAAATTTAGAAACGGCGAGTTGAATATTATTTGCGACGGTTTTGGGGGAATGTATGTTATAAGCGTTGACTAAAATTATTATGAAATGATTTCATGATGGGTGTCTTCCCTCCTTTTTTAAATCTTTTAATTTTAATAAAATATTCCATTTTGATATTCAATATTATTTTAAATAAAAATAAGTTATAAGTTATTATATATATATGAGTTAATATACGTGAAGGGTCATTTAAATATGTAAACTATCTTAGTTTAAAATACCATATACATGTACACATTTCATCATAACGCAGATAAATTAGTGGTATCGACTATGGAGGTGACTTTTCAACCATATAACTTGTAAGTACGTGTTTATAAGATTAATTACATATAAGAATGTTTTTGAGTATGTTATTTTCATTGATGGTAATCATGTGGTTGTAGAAATTTTAAAGATATGTGCACATGAATAAAAAATGAGAGTTTCGTGGCAGCTGTGATAAGGTGTGTAGGCGTGAACAATAGATGACGATTATATTTTAAGTTTGTTATAGTTTTTTATGATTTTAAAAATGAAATTATTGATTAAAATATAGAGTGTAGAATGTGCATTATTAATTATAATACGGGTGGTATTTTTATTAGTGGTTACCAACAAGAGGACAACAGAGGATCTTAGTTGTAAAATTATAATTACCCTCTTGTTATGTTTTTAATTCTTTTAATGGACTATTTTTATTTTTAAGTGATAGGTATCTTTCATTAAGTTGGACCACACGTCCATACCTGTATTATTGTATATACTTATTATATAATAACAAATGTATATATCATTTTAAATAAATAATTACATATACATGTTATAAAAGTATGCGTGTGTACATATACCTACAATTATACCCTCTTTGTTACCTAAAAATAACACGTATCACATTCATGTATATATTTTTTATATTATTACAAAGTTGGATTGTTTCAATGATATTACTAATTATTCAAAATATGTTATATATGTTCACATATGACAATAGTTGATACATTTGCATCAATAATTCATAACATACGTAATAATAGATTCTAAAGCATACAATCTTAGGTTATATTTAGTTCACGAATGTATCGATTTGAATGTTATCAAGTTGTTTCACTCAAAGGAATTCACATTTATTAGAATTCCTATTCCTCTTAGACAAAGTCTAACCTCATCATAAGGATTTCACGAACCAAATATAACCGCGAACCATTAAAGCATAAACAATATGTGTTTATCAAATTTATTTTAGACAAGGGTTTTGTTTTATATATTATCTTGATTTTGAAAGCATTGACTAATTCGTTGATGTTGAATCATTGACATCATGAATACATAAATTAATGTTCACAAGCACTTCATGAACAAAAATGGGTCACATTGCCAGGTTGTAAGACCAAGTTTTGGAACATATGAAAAGCCCACGCATGGGCCCAGTAGTTGACAAATTACAAGCTTGCCATTACTTGGCCACCATTTTTCACATATTCAACTTTGGAAAAGAAAAAAAAAACTGAATTCACATAGTGCAATGTAATTATTATCAAGAATCCTAATTACAACCATTGATAAACATAAATATCATAGTTACTTAAATTTCTCAAATTTGGAAATCTGTCGTATTTTTCGATCCCTAACAAACAACAGGAGCCGAGATGCTACAAATATTTAAACTAGAAACCGTAAATATGAGTGAGATGGATGGACGGATATCAAATGAGCTTCTTCTTTTCAAAGAAAGATTTCAAGTGCCAAAGCTGCAAACCAGCAACTGATAAGCAAAAACAGAGTGAAAGAAAACTCAACCACGCCGAGTGGGTGACGACGTTAAGTTCTTGCATTTCTCTTTCCCTGCAATAAGCATATGGTAAAAGTTTGTGTTGTAGTGTCAGTGATAAAAAAAACAGTACAACACAGTTAACTTTGGGAATTCTGTTACGTATTTTTAAATATTAAAATCAAAGTATTATTGAAGTCTAATCAAAGTGTGAAGTTTTGGAACCAAAAGAAAAGATTGGTAAAATACTCTAATATTTATTCTGAAAAAACCCCCACAAAATCCGCGCATAAACAATGGTTGACATATTTATCTCAAAATGCATATATTTTTGCTTTGTAAAAGATTTGTTTGCTATGAGAGTCAGATGAGAACTTGGACACATTATCAGGACAAAACTAGGATTTGTTGGTTGAGGGGGCAAAAAATATATATAATATATCAATAATACTTATATGATTAGGATCAATGGAGAAGGAAATTAAATAAGAGAAGGGTTTTAGACCATTAGATCTTCTAATGAATGGTTAGATTAAGTTAATGGTAAATTTGTAAGTTTTAAATCCATCTTTAAGTTGAGGAGGGGCAAAAATGTACAATTAGTACGATTTGGTTCAAAAATAAAAACCGTTCCTATTTAATTGCATAAAAATCGTCGGTTTCTTTCCCAATAATAGTGGGATTCTCTTCAGAAAATTTAGGGGTTCTTATTGGTATTATATTTAATTTTCATTTACTCCTTACTAACGTGATTAGAGTTTTCAGAAACATAAATACTATTCTTTTTTATTTCTTTTTTTCCTTTTTGTGTATATATGTAAAAATTAGGTGTGATTCAAGAATATAAAATAGTAATATGAAGAAGTTACATATATAATCATATCCCAGTTGTGAATTATTAATTATTAGTCGTATTCTAGGATTATACGTAGTATTTTTTATAATGAAAAATTTCTAGCAAAAGAATAAAAAGAAGTGCATCAAAGTTAATTTTGTTGAGTTTTATCCTTTTAGGTTAAATGTTATAATTGAATCAACGTAGTAATGAAGACATACTAAAAAGGTGAATCGTTAATTTTGTTGAGTTTTATCCTTTTAGGTTAAATGTTATAATTGAATCAACGTAGTAATGAAGACATACTAAAAAGGTGAATCATTATTTAAGAATCGTATTTATTAAATTATGAATTATACTTATAAAATCATGAATCACAACTACAAATATATGAATCAAATTGATAAAAATGAATCATAGTTATTGAATTATGAATTTTGTATACACTGATGGGTATATATATGAATCATACTTATTAAAATATGAATCGTAGTTATTAAAGTATGAATCCCAACTACAAATATATAAGTCAAATTAATAAAAATGTATTTTACATGTAGCAATATATTGTTGATGGTATAATTTGTGAATCATAGATGTTTATCTTGTTTTAATAAAATTCATTAATCGTAGTTATTATAAAATTATGATTCAAACTTATAGAATTATGAATGATATTGGTTCAACAACGCAAAGTCCTTTTTGGACGGAAGTAGACGCAAGTGGAGGAATGACCAGGGTGATGCCACGTATCCCTTTTCATTTCCTCCTTCAACTTTTTTTCATTTCTTTAATCTTATCCTTTCTCCTTTATTTTTTTTCTTAAATTTGTTTAATGTTTTATTTTTTACATTAATTTTGTTTCTTCTTATTTTTTTTTGTTTTTGTTTTTTTTTTTTTAAATTTACATTTTTAAAGTGCTTGTTAGTTATTATCAGTTTTTTTCAACCTTTTCATTTAACTTTTTTCACAGCTTGTTTATCATTGTTTTTTTTCTTTTCACGTTTTCAACCTTTTTTATGTTGTTGTTTTAACTCACGTTGTTATATTTAAATACAATTTTTTATATAATATTATAAAAAAAATTATATGATGCACCATATTCATACCTTGAATAAAATAAATTTTGATATAACAAAGTTATAACTTCCGTCCAAAAGGGGCTTTGCGTTGTTGAACCAATATCTAGTTTTATTGTATCTTATTTTTAATATTAATGTGCATCATTATATTTAATATATGGTACATCACAAATTTTAAAATGATATAAAAAAGAAAAAACTAAATAGGAAAAAAGGTTAAAAACTAATTTTAATTTTTTTTAAAGTGATATTTTTTCAAAAAAAAAAAAGATAAAACAAATTTTATTTAATTATTTGTTAATTTTTTAACAAAAGTGTTATAGAAGATTTTACATGTTAAAATTTTTTATTATTTAAGTTTAATTTTATTTAATAATAAAATTTTTTTAACAAAAAAGTAAATTAAAAAAATAAAATAGAAAAAAATTTGAAGAAATAAAGAAAGGGGGAGAATTGTATAAAAAAAGGTGGAAAAATGAGAAATGGAGGGGAAATAAATAAAAAAGTGGAGAAATGATGAGACATTTGTTACCTCTTCATTGGCTTCTCTCCATTCCTTCACTTTCACCTCTTCTTCCAGGAACCACACCCATTATGAATTACAAATATATTGATCAAATTAATAAAATTGGTAGAAACCTTTAAATAAAGAACAAAGAAAACTAAATATTACTTACAAATTGTAGATGATAATCTTTAAAAAATATATATTATAATTATAATACTAATTAAAATAAACAACGATTATCATCACTTTGAATTCTTTTCTTTGATTATTCCGATTCATGATCATCATTCTTGCTTCAAGTATCATGATCCCTTGAAAACTATCAACAAATTAGTTTGTAGATACATGAATAAAAAATGGGTGTATAATCTCATCAATTGAGTAGCAAATAAAATGAATATTTTTTGATTAGCTTCGTTGATATCTTTTTTATTGGGTTTAGAAAAGAATGGTCTTCTACAATTATGAGAAAAGAATAACTGCCACTAAATAATAATTAATCCAATAATTAAATTACAATTTACTATATCACCCTTTTGCCCTAGTTTTAAATGATTGGTCTAGAAAGCTTCTCCATCTTCTCTCTAATATATTTCTTCTTTTTGATCCTCTTACTATATAATACCTATATATATATATATATATATATATATATATATATATATATTGTAACACCCGCTAAATTAGAACTAGTGATTAGTACCTAATCAATTGTCAATACATGTAATTAGTTGGTTTTAGGATAATTAATGTATCGAAATACATATATTGTTGAATATATATACGATTATGCGATTTGATTAAATCGTACAAGTTTCAAATCGAATGTAATTCGGTTCAAGTAAATACGGACGTTGGTGAATCAATTTTATTAAATAACATAAAATTATTTAATAACGATATCATACCTAAAAATATTATTTTGATAATATTTCAATTTCATTTTGTATCGTGTAATAAACGTCAACGCGACTTAGACATTTAACATACAAACAAACGAAACCATTTAAGTTATTCAGTATTTGGTAAAATACTTCAACAAAAATATTGAATAAACATTTGTATTTTAAAAAATATATTTAAACGTATAAAATAATTATTTAACGTTTAAACGAACACCGCACGAAGCGCAAACGCGGGAATTAAAATTTGAGAGATCCCCCTCTTTCCCTCAAAAATCAGCCAAAAAGGGGGTGAGGTCACCACCTCCCCACCCCATTCTCACATATCCTTTCTCTCTCTATCATCTATCTTCTCTTTTTCTCTCTAAACTCCACCACCACCACCATCACCCAAAATCACAAAAATAACACCTTAAACGACCTTAAATCTCGAAGCCCATTTGGAAAAAAAGAACCACCGCATCACGATCTACAACCCCATCTTTTCGGATTTTCACGGCGTTAACTTTGTAAGTTTCTGACAAATCCCGACACCTCTCGTTTTCTATTGTTTTCGACTTATAATTGTTTGTCTAAGTTTAAAATGTCCATATAAGGGTTGGGTAAAAGTTTCAGGTCAAAAGGAGGTCGGAAAACACCTTTTCGGCTCATTTTCCGGCCAACAACGCGTTATGTCGTAGAGGCTCCAGGCCACCTGCGACATAAGCTGTTATGTCGCTAAATCGGACCTTATGTCGCATATAGCGACATAAGCCACTATGTCTCACTAATCACGGATGTCACATATAGCGACACAAATAGTTATGTCGCAGAAATTACGGACGTCGCATATAGCGACACAACGCCCTACGTCGCATTAAATTGCGGATGTCGCACTTAGCGACACAAGCCCTTATGTCGTAGACATGATCTGCGACACAACAGACTATGTCGCACTTAGCGACACAAAGCCGTATGTCGCATGCTATGTCGCATGAAACAGAACCAAGAAAACACAAATTTTACTAAGTATCGAGACCTAAAAGTTTATCACTCGATTTCACCCAAATTCAAGTCAAGATGCATTTTTCACCAAAGCAATTTAGTAGAAATAAAAATTTTTCGAGCTGACTTGGCATCTCGACCCCAACCAGGGGTCAGCCCCTTGGACCCCGCCAGGGGTTGCCACCCTGGGACCCCGCTAACCAGGGATGCTGCCCCTGGACCCCTGTCACTTAAAGTTTACAAATACTTTTTAAGTATAACACCTTTCTAAAATCAAAATAATAATGTGAGATTATTATTGCAAATAAATCACCAACGGGCCGTACACATTTTCAAACACTTAGACAATCAACCAAATTGTAATCATTTGGACATCCTAGTTGGACAAACAACTACAAGGTAATCTTATTAGATGCCTTCAAATGTTAAACCATCGCGTGTCATGGACACCCTCAGGTTACAAGTCTTTGGACTTCGATTATTGGCTAATCAATCTCAGTTTATTAAGATAAACTCTTCAGGCTCAGGTGAGTCTCATGGCCCATCTTTTACTGTTTTACTAGGGGTGTGATACAATGCTCTGTTTTTAACACGTGAACGTGAGTACATATTTCAATATACTATATGAGTTTTTTTCAACTAATCAAAATAAAGTCCTCCGTCAGTATAGTCTGGTAATACGAAAGTAGCGTGAATATTAGTATATGGTACCATATAGGATTGACCCACCTCGTCCGGGTTAGTCGCGCTAACCTCTGCAATGGACGTACTAATATTTGGGAAAACGAGTTTAGATTAGGCACTCGTGGAGGCACCTCGCTCGGAATTCTCTATATGGGACCCGACCCTCGAGTTAAGCTCAAACTATGCGCTCATGGTTGTATACACTATCAGTATCTTTTGCTGGATGCAAACCAACATTCAAATCTTGCGGTTCACACACTATTATTTGATATCTAAACCTGTGAGCTTACCAGCGTTAGCTGACCCATTTTAGCATGTATCACAGGTACTCAGCAGTAGATTTGGACTGCCCATCAGGATGCATATTAGCCCATCAGGATGCATATTAGCTCCATGCAAACTTTAGAGATTTCATTGCATTATTAGATTTTTGTATAACTAATTATGTACTTAAATCTCTCATATTACGAACACGAGATATGTACGGGTTCAAACTGTTGTAAACATTTTAATATTAATGTATTTTGTTAAAACGACGCATGTAGAGTCGTTTGCTATATATCTGTGTGCTTTGATTATTGATTAGTAACACCCAATTTATGCTTCCGCAAAACATTAAATTTGGGGGTGTTACAGATTGATATCAGAGCCTAAGGTTATAGTGAACTAGGTTGTATTTAGTGGGCCTAGACTATGACCGTTAGGTAGTATTCCTTATTAAGAATGATTAGGTTCAGTGACTACATGGTATTGGTTTAATTTAACATAGCCTGATCAACTATGTACAATTAAAAGGATATGATGTAGGATCCGAAAGGAATCATGACTGAACAGGATACACTAGTTGACTCTGACCACGAGAGAAACCGGAACTCAAACCTGTCTGTGTTAGACACCTTAGGCTATTATGTGATATATATATATATATATATATACACACACACATACATAGATAGGCCTCGCTCTCGCTCAATATCTTAGGATATATTATATAGGTATTATATGAATATAGGCCTCATTCATTCTAACGCTTTGTCTCAGAATGGCAAACACACCACCCAATTCGTCACACTCTCAATCCGGGTCGCAGAATCCAAGGGTAGCTAGGAGGAACGCCAGGTTGCCTCGAGGTGGCCCGTACCCCACTCACTTCACCCTGCCGACCTTGGCCGCTAGGATGGACCATCACGAGCAACGACTTCGCACCATGGATGTCGCTTTGAAAGAAACAACTGAAAATTGTAGACTCACAGTGCTTGAGCGTATCAACCAAGTCTCCGAGGATCACGAAAACACTATTAGCAACATAAACATACGCCACGACCGGGTAGTGGAATCAGGAGTAGAAGTCGAGCTCTTACAACTCAGGTTGGAACAATGCGAGCAGCGCCTACAAGAGGCCGAGGAATACTCGAGGATGTTGGTACAATGACTAGCCTTGGTAGAAGACAACGCCCGACAAACCAGCAGACTCGCAATCACCGTGGATCGACTTGTCACACTAATGGAAAGGATCAACTTGCATTAGAACTAGTGTGACTGTCATCTTGTAATCTATATCTATCTATGTAGGACCCTTACTATTCGAACCAGATGTAACAATTCCCGGTACCTTTTGTACCTCCCATATTATGTAATCTTTTGAAAACTCGTATCGTGTACCAAACTTGTTTATTTTCAATGAAATATAATTATCACTTTGTATTGTATATTCCATCATATACACCTGTGATATAACAGAGTTTCACACAAGAATCTCATTGTCTTTTCTTGATCTTACTCAGCAAAATGCCACCGAAGCGATTCACCTTCAGCGAAACTGAAATTGCCCAACTCATAGCCCAAAGCATGGCCCAAGCTATGGATACCTGACAACCCAGTTCGGGCAGCGAAGATACAGCTGCCAACGGGCCTCAATCCAAACCTTGTTCATACAAGGACTTCCTGAGCTGCAAACCCTTGAGTTTCAAGGGAACTGAAGGAGCCATCAGACTGATCAGATGGTTCAAGAAAATGGAATCCGTCTTCCACATCAGCAAGTGTGCGGAAGAGGATAGAGTCAAGTACTCCACCTGCACCCTCGAAGATGGTGCACTCTCATGGTGGAATTCATATGCCCAGTCTGTGGGTATTGATACCGCCTACCTACTCCCTTGGGAGGAACTGAAGCAAATGCTTACTGCTAAGTATTGCCCCATCGAACAACTCCAAAAGCTGGAGGAAGAATTCTAGCAACTAAAGGTGCAGGGAACTGACATTGATGGATACACCGTCAGGTTCCAACAGCTTGCCATCCTTCGCCCAGCAATGGTGAGCACCGAACCCGAAAAGATCCGAAAGTACATCCGCGGTCTTCCGGAACCTGTCCGGGGGAACGTCACCTCCTCAAACCAGACCACCATTGATGGTGCTATCAGATTGGCCCATGAACGAGGACCCAGAACCACCCACTTCTTCCTCTAACCATCTCAAAAGAATGTGGTCCGACAACCACAACCACTCCCAAAACAAGAAACCCGACACCATCGAGGCCTACAACTCAACCACCGACACCAGACGGGGTTACACAAGGAACAAGCCCTACTGTTCCAAGTGCAACCGCCACCATGAGGGTCCTTGCGGTCCCTATTGCAATAACTGCAAGAGGTATGGCCACCTCAGCAAGGATTGTAGATCCACCGCCAACAACAACAATACCAACAACAACGCCAGACTACACCAATCATGCTATGAATGTGGAAACCCTGGGCACTTTAGGAATGATTGCCCGAAACTGAAGAACAAGGCCAACAATAACAACAATGCTAAGGGTAAAACCTTCGTACTCAATTCAGGAGACACCCGTAAGGACCCGAATGTGGTCACGGATATGTTCCTCCTCAACAACTTAACTTCTTCTATTTCTATTTGATACTGGTGCCGATAGGAGCTTTATTTCAGATGAGTTTTACCCCCTACTTAACATCACCCCTGTTGATCTAGATGTTAAGTACACTGTAGAACTAGCAAATGGTAAACTCATAGAAACTGATAGTGTGATACCTAATTGCACTTTAAACTTAGCCAACGAAACCTTTTCGATAGATCTTATGCCCGTTGAAATTGGAAGTTTCAACGTCATCGTTGGCATGGACTGGTTGTCCAAACACCGAGCCGAAATCGTTTGTTATGACAAAATTATCCGCATCCCTCTCGCCATCGATAGAACCCTGATCATACAGGGGGAGACCGGTGGGACGAGACTAAATATCATATCTTGTCTGAAAACCCAAAAACTTCTCAGAAAGGGTTATCCTGCAATCCTCGCGCACGTCACAGAGAAAAAGTCAGAGGAGACTTGAGGATGTGCCAATCGTTAGAGACTTTCTCGAAGTCTTTCCGGAAGAACTACCTGGTTTACCTCCACCTAGACAGGTTGAGTTCTCGATCGATCTCGTGCCGGGTGCTGCACCGGTAGCCCGAGCACCATACCGCCTAGCCCCATCCGAACTTCAGGAGTTGTCCACCCAGTTACAGGAACTTCTTGACAGAGGATTCATTAGACCGATTTCTTCACCTTGGAGAGCTTCGGTCTTATTTGTTAAAAAGAAAGACGGTTCTTTCCGAATGTGTATCGACCACTAAGAGTTGAACAAGTTGACCGTTAAGAACCGGTATCCACTTCCTCGCATCGATGACCTGTTTGACCAACTGCAGGGGTTGAGTATTTATTCAAAAATTGATCTTCGGTCAGGTTATCATCAACTTCGAGTTCGTGACACCGACATCCCGAAAACTACTTTCCGAACTCGCTACGGGCATTATGAATTTCAGGTGATGCCCTTCGGTTTTACAAACGCACAGGCTGTATTCATGGATCTTATGAATCGGGTGTGCAAACCTTACCTCAACAAGTTTTTCATTGTCTTTATCGATGACATCCTCATCTATTCGCGCAAGAAATAGGAACACGCGCAACACCTCAAAACCGTCCTAGAACTACTCAAACACGAGGAGTTATACGCCAAATTCTCCAAGTGTGAGTTCTGGATACAATCCATTCAATTCCTTGGACATGTTATTAATAGTTAAGGAATTCACGTTGACCCATCAAAAATCGAGGCTATCAAAGAATGGCAAGCGCCAACTACTGCAACCGAGGTACGCCAATTTCTGGGATTGGCCGATTATTATTGCCGTTTCTGTTGATGCATTTTGGTGTGTCTGTCAGTTGGTCTAGTTAGAGTTTGTAATTAGTTTTGTGTTTCCTGACTCCTGCGACATTGTCTGTAATGTCGCAGGTGCGACGTCAGGTTTTGGGCTTGCGACATTGTCTATGTCGCATGGGCCTGGGCCTGCGACATTGTGTGTAATGTCGCAGGAACTAGCAGTTTTGTATAAATACGTTTTACGTATTCAGTTTTAGGGTTGACGAAAAACCCTAAACGCAATTTGTTGAAATCCTCTGTAAACTGATCGATTATAATCAATAATATAATGTTAGGTTTGATTCATATTGCATTTGATTATTCGTTTGGTTGTGTTCTTTATCTAATTGTTGATTCCGCAAACAATTGGATTGACTCGTTCCGTTGAGATCCACGTCCAAGGGACAAGCAACTGGTATCAGAGCAGAAAAAGCTCGTTTTTGGAGTATCGAATCGAGTTTGGATTGATAAAGGTAGTATTCATATATTTTTTTTTTGAATATTACGTTTGTTATTTGTGTTTACAGGTGTTCGATCGTGTTTACTGGGATTTTCTGAAGGTTTTCATCATTTGTGGTTCGTGGAAATCGATTAGGGTTCAAAACTTTCGATTTTAGGGTTTGTGGCCGCAACTATTTGCGATATCACTACTTTTGACCTAATTTGGTCTTTGCGACGTACTGTTGCGACATCATTAGCGACGTTGTTATTTTGATCTTAATTGGTTTTTGCGACATCGAGTTGCGGCATCACGTTGCGACATCGTGTGACTTTGCGACAACAGTAGCGACATTAGACTCTACGTCGCACTTTTGATTCTTAATTGAATCCTTAGCCTTTTGCGACATTAATTGCTACGTCGCACAGATCTTGTGCGACATTACACCTATTGTCGCAAGTTTCAGGCTGTAATTTAATTTAACTATTATAAATGGCCGCTGATAAGGAAGATATTAGAGGAATTAGGGAAATGATCAAACAGGGAAATGATATAGGCTCTAGCAATAAACCTCCGTTGTTCACTGCAGACATGGACTATGCGTACCGAAGAGACAGATTTGAACAATTTGTAGACTTTCATTGTCCAGAACTTTGAGGTCCACTAAAACAATGATATGAGGCTCTGGTTGCTGAAGGAAACTATCATGGAATTCCTCCAGCAAAAACGTACAATGTCATGACACCTAAAGAGAGAAAGGAACTTGAAATAGAAAGAAAGGCACACTCCGCCATCTGTTGTTTAACAAAGGATGTTATGAGACTCTTTAAAACTCATGACATAACTTATGATTTGTGAAAGGCAATTGAAATGAGGTGCGGGGGCAATGAAAAGTACAAAGAGGCTAAGCTCGAAGTAATCAAGAAGCAGTATGATTTATTTGACATCTTCCCTAATGAGACTACTTCTGGATTATTCACTCGATATTCACAATTGGTTAGTGAGTTAATTAAAGGAGGATACAATCTCACTGCACTTGAGATAAACAAGAAATTGTTGGATGTGTTGCCAAGTGCTTGGGATGTGAAGGTCCAATTCTTGAAGGGAAATCAAGAATTATCTAGGATGACTTTGGACCAATTGATAGGTGTTCTTCAAGCTCATGCTATGGAGTTGAAGAAGAAAGAATGCAAGTCAAGTGGATTTGTCCAAAATCCCACACTATATGGAGGACAAGTCAATTCTGGCAAGAGTTATGGTGGAATGGTATTCATGACAGATACCGGTACACCATCTTATTCAACTGGGGCTCAACATGCAACCTACGTTTCTGGTACATCTCAAGGATCACAACAGCAGGTTCCAGTATCACCAGCTATACAAGAGCAAGCTGCAATTTATACAGCTTTTCTAAGCTCTTACAAAGATTTGGTTACTCAACCAAATACCACTTTGGAAATGACTAAGGAGGATTATGATTTAGAGCAAATGGATTTAAACTGGAACATTGCTATGATCTCAAGGAGGGTTCAAAAGTTCTTACAGAGGACGGGATGAAAGAGCTTGGAAGGAAATGGGAAAACAGGATTTGGTTTTGATAAAAGCAAGGTCCGATGTTACAATTGCCAGAATTTGGGTCACTTCGCTAGGGAATGAGAGAAATGCAAGATGCCACCATCGGGTCTTACTAAGCCTGATCCTCCAAAGGCGAATGAGAAAGAAGAAGTCAATTCGTTGGCTGCGGATAATGCTTTGGTCGTTTTTGAGCCGACTGCTTCAGACTGGAGTATTCAGGCTGCACAATTTCAACAATGTCTGATGGCTCACATCACACCTGTGGTACAAAATGAACCAATTGAGCCTTTTAATTGTGTTACTTGTATTCAATTGACTGAATCTCTTGAGGTCTATCAAAAGGACAATTTAGACTTGCGGGAAAAGGTTGTCAAACTTACAGAGTCTAACAGGTTTTTGCAAGAAAATGAAAAACTTTATGAAAAACATATTGCAGCTCACAAGTTAGACACTAAAACTTTTAAAGCAAAAGTCTTTAGTCAACAAGATGCATTTAAAAGTTATCTTACTGAAATTGAACTGTTGAATAAAGAACTCTCTGATTTAAAAAATGAGTTTGATAATCATAGAAGCAAAATCTTAGGTTCTTCATCCGCAACGTTTGTCTTTAATGAAATCGTTAACAAGCAAGGGACAAACGGTAAAAAGAAGGAAGGACTTGTTTATAACCAAGTACCACCACTTTCTCATGCCGGATATTGTCTTGCGCCTGTTAAGGAAGGCCTTGAAGAAATTCCAGTTGATTATACAAAGCTTTATGGTATTAAAGCTAAAGAAGCTAAACAAAACAAACTGACAAAGGAGAAAACCAAAAGGCCAGAGTATCCCTTGCCTCAGTTTGTTAAGCCTGAATGTAAATCTTCAGTTTATACTGATGAGATTGTTGAGATTAAGGACATTACTGATTAGGAGTATCCTGAATTTAAGAAAGTTGAAGTTAAACCTGAAACAGTGGCCTTAAAAGTTGAACCTGCAATTAAGGTTCAAACTAAAAAAAGGAAAAGACAAGGTTTTAAATGCGAAACCACAAACTTTACAGTCACCTGTAAAGATTTTGCAACATAAAGATTTTGAAAAAGTTTCTTGTGATAAACCTTCCACTTCAACTTCTCAACCAAAACAAGCATTTTCTAAGACGTGCACGCAATGTTCATGTTCTAGAAATGTTTCACCACCTCCTGTGGTAAGTCCTCAGCCTCAACCATTATTTGAGACTCGTTCTTGTTTCTACTGCAAGAGACAAGGACACTTGATTCGTGAATGTCCCAAACTTTCTCATCAGCGCTATGGGAGAGAGATGCCTAGGACATCAGTTTATCGAAATTCATTTTCAAAATCACCTCCTAGGCATTATTCAAACTCTCCCAAGCATGCTGAGAAACCGAGTACTGTTGGGCAAAATTCTTTGCCAAAACCAAAGCCTGACATTACTCCCAAGCCAAATTCCGAACCATCTAAAGTTTGGAAGAGAAAAGAGTCTGCTGTGGACTCTAATATCGTCAACAATAACACATTGGATACAAATTCTGATTTGTTTAAAAATAAAGTTCTATCTGATGTGCTTATTGTTGATGATTTCGGTAGACCTAAGTCTGTAAAGGCTTGGGTAACCGTTTCTCACTAATCTCCTTATTTTTGTATGTTGCAGCAGTCTGAACGTGTGAAAGATAGCGAATGGTTTATGGATAGCGGCTGCTCGTGACACATGACTGGCGATGTGTCTCTACTTGTGGATATTAAACCATACGCAGGAGGACATGTGACCTTTGTAGGAGATACGGGAGGAACAATTTCTGGTAGAGGAATGCTAACAAATGGGAATGTTAGCTTTGAGAACGTAAATTATGTGGCAGAACTACAACACAACTTGCTGAGCGTTTCACAAGTTTGTGATAAAGACTATACCACGTCATTTACAAAGACTGAATGTGTTATACTGAAGCCAGGGTATGTCATTCTCGAGGAATGGGTGTTAATGCGTGCACCTAGAAGAAATGATACCTATGTGATGAATATGAGAACTGTAAAGACTACAAGCGAGTTTACTTGTCTACTCTCAAAGGCTTCTGAAAAGGAATCACTCCTTTGACACAGACGAATGGGACATATTCATTTCCGTAAAATGAATTTTTTGATTAATAATGACTTATGAGGGGAGTTCCAAAATAGTCTTTTGCTTTGAAGGATGACTGTATTTCCTGCCACAAGGGCAAACTCCATAAGAAGTCTCATAAGTCTAAGGTTGTGAATTCCATTGCTGCTCCGTTGGAACTATTACATATTGATCTTTTTGGTCCGGTTTCTACGAAGAGCATTGGTGGTCGGTCTTATTGTCTGGTAGTTACTGATGACTACTCAAGGTTTTTGTGGGTTTATTTTCTTGCAACAAAGAATGAGACAACGGGAATTTTGGTTTACTTGTTGGATAAGTTGGCAAATTTGTGCAACTTAAAAGTTAAGAGATTGCGAAGTGATAATGGAACCGAGTTCAAGAATTCAACTCTCGAATTATTCTGTGCTTCAAGAGGCATTGATCATCAATTCAGTGCTCCAAGAACTCCTCAACAGAATGGAGTTACAGAATGAAAGAATAGAACTATTATTGAGACAACTTGAACTATGCTAGCGGATTCAAAGCTGCCTATCATTTTCTGGGCTGAGGCAGTTAATACTGCTTGTTATGTTCTGAATCAAGTGCTCTCGGTTAAGAAGAAGAACAAGATATGCTATGAGCTTTTCAATAACCGCAAGCTGAACCTGCAGTTTCTAGAGCCGTGTGGGTGTCCATGCATGATTATGGTTACAAAAGAACGTGTCTCTAAGTTTGGTGATAAAGCTGTTGAAGGGATCTTTCTTGGATATTCAGTTAATTCTCCAAACAAAAGAGTTTACAACAAATCGACTAATCAGATAGAGGAACACTTTGAGGTAAAATGTTTAAGGTATACAGAACCTCCTCAAGGTACGGGTCCGGATTGGTTTTTCAACTATGGTAAACTCTTTAACTCTTTCAATATTCCGGATGAAGATGATATGAAAGAGTTGGTTACCTTACTTCACGGAATCAATATTTCTCAAGAAACATTTGGTTCTCCTTCTAAACCATCCGATCCAAAACCCGATATGACACCCAACCAATCTTCTCCAACACCTACTCCAATACCTGCATCTACACCTTCACCAACACCTAAACCACCATCTTCTGATATTCCTTCTACTTCAGGAACTATCAATGCAATGGATCTTCCTGATGATCCAGAAATGCCTCCTTTAGAGGAAGACGGAGAAGAAGAAGAAATGGTTCATTCTCATCTCTTTACTGATGAAGCAGATGAAGAAGAAACTCCTGTCACTGAAGGAGATTTGAATAACTTGGGTTTGACTCTTGTGCCGGATGTCATTCCAGTTACTCATGTACATAAGGATCATCCCATTGAGAATATAATTGGTGATCCTTACTCTAAAGTTCAAACGAGAACTCAAGCAAAGCAAACAGCTGAAGACAAGCAAACTTCAGCTGAACAAGTTTTGGGCCTCATGGCAACTGTCGAATCATGCCATCTTTCTCAAATTGAACCTAAAAAGGTTGAGGAAGCATTGAAAGATCCATCGTGGGTCGAGACCATGCAAGACGAATTGCAGCAGTTTAAGAAGCTGCAAATTTGGGAAATCGTGCCATTACCCAAAGGTGATCATCTTACGGGAACTCGTTGGGTATTTAGAAACAAGATGGATGATAGAGGTGTGGTAATTCGGAATAAAGCACGTTTGGTGGTTCAAGGCTTCAGTCAAATTGAGGGTTTGGACTATGATGAAGTATTTGCCCCTGTTGCTCGATTAGAATCAATTAGGATTTTCTTGGCATTTGCTTCTTTCAAAGGCTTTCGAGTTTACCAACTTGATGTAAAATGTGCGTTTCTTTATGGTGAGGTAGATGCTGAGATATACGTCAAACAACCTCCAGGCTTTGAAGACCCTGCGCATCCTAATCATGTGTGCAAACTGAGCAAAGCTTTATATGGTCTTCATCAATCACCAAGACTTTGGTATGAGAGGCTTACTACATACTTGTTGAAAAATGGTTTCACGAGAGGCCAAATCGATAGCACACTTTTCACCAAAGGAGAGGGAGAAGATTTGCTACTAGTGCAAGTTTATGTGGACGACATCATATTCGGTTCTCCAAATGAGGCTTTGTGCAAGGAATTCGAGGTTCTAATGAAGTCTGAGTTTGAGATGAGTGCGATGGGAGAACTAACTTTCTTTCTAGGTATGCAAGTTGAGCAATCAGCCAAAGGAATTTATATTCATCAGTCAAAATAGGTCAATGACTATTGACTAGGTATGACTTGCTTGATTGTAAAACCTATGGTACTCCCATCGACATAAATCACAATCTTGGATCTGATGAGCATGAAGAAGACTGCAAAGAGAAAGACTATCGTTCAATGATAGGCTCTTTAATGTATCTTATTGCCTCAAGACCGGATATTGTGTTTGCGGTTTTGCTATGTTCGAGATATCAAACGAAGCCAAAGGTGACTCATATGAAGGCTGTGAAGTGAATTTTTGGATATCTCAAATATAGGCCAACTCTTGGTTTATGGTATTCAAATGAGAAATCATTCGCTTTAACTGCCTATTCGGATTCGGATCATGGTGGCTGCAAAATGGATAAGAAGTCAACAACTGGAGGATGTCAGTTTCTCGGATCGCGGTTGGTTTCTTAGCAGTGCAAAAAGCAGACCACGGTTGCAACTTCTAGAGCTGAGGCCGAGTATGTTGCTGCTGCAAGCTGCTGTTCTCAAGTCCTTTGGATCCAGCATCAACTATGTGATTACGGGTTACTTCTTTCTATGAATCCTATTTATATAGATAATACTATAGCTATTTCCATAACTCGCAATCCTGTACAACATTCTAAGACCAAACACATTGAACTTAGGTTCCACTTTATACGGGATTGCTATGAGAAACATCTGATAGACCTTGTCCATATAGACACCCTTAAGCAAAATGCAGATCTTTTCACAAAAGCCTTTTCACGCGCTCGTTTTAACGAACTGGTCAACATGATTGGTTTGAGGTTCTTTCAAGCTAAAAAATGAATTGTGACTTGGTTTTGTATTTTTTTTTTTTAAAAAAGCGTAACAGCCACTCTTTATACTTTTTAGTATTAAAGATATACACGGTTGCTACATTTTTAAATAGACGTTGAAGTTGTGTCTGTAAACAACTTGAGAAATGATAGTACATCGGGTGACATGCACAAAATGGAATTTTAAGATTTATCTTGGATGTGTCAGTAGATTTATCTGACATGTTGAAAACAGTTTTTATAAACATTGTCTTCATCATATGATATATTAGTAGGCATGTTATGCAAAACTCTTTGAGATCTTTTAAGAAGCCTAATAAATAATTGTCTATTTCAAGTGGTATAACATCATTAGATGTATGACAAAAGTCTTAATTTCTTACTTATGCTAGACATGTTTTCGTGAAAGAAGTTTATTTGATATCATTTGGGGGTATATATTAACAGTTTCCTCTGTTATACGTAAGTATAGACATGGTCTTTGTTAATATATACTTAAAAACTAAGCAAACACAAGTCAAAGTACTTGCAAAGTCTTTAAAATTAAGATACGTAACAAGGTCGCCAAAATGGTTTGACCTAGTCTGGTTTTGCTTAAAATTGAATCAAGCTATGTCCTCTGTTGTACGTAAGTACAGACCTGTCAGCGCTGACTTGATTCTTAAAATTGATTTTCTTATATTCTTTTTGTAAATGGAAGCATGGTCTATGTCTTAAGTTAAGATGTATATCTATGGTGGGGACCACAACGAATGTACATATGAATAATAATAAAATAAGATCCTAGAATTAAGTGTAACATGTTTAAGAGGACAAATATACTAATAATTATTTTGAAATAATTTTTATAAAAAGTGTTTTTTAGCATGCCAAGTAAACTTAAAGTGGAAAAATATACTGATGATCGAAATAACGCTTATTGTACCTAATAAATGCATGTTACTCCGATATGATCCCTAACCAGATTAAATCAACTCCGTCCCCAAAAAGAATGTGTTAATTATATATTTGTAAATTTGCATTAAGTTTGTGTTCATATAATTTTTCTTAGTTAGTTTCATTACACCAAGTTACAAGTTTGTTTTTCAAATCGCACATCGAAAACTTGAAATCAAACTCGAAATCGAATTTTCTGCCATGTCAATCATGTGACATCATCATCGACGTCGCATTCGACATCGCACACTATGTCTCATTTAGGGTTAGACTATATATAGTTCCAACCCGCGACGTCCTTTGGTACACTATTCATAATATTTTTGCGACGTAGACTACGACATTGGCTTTGGCGATTGCGACGTCATGACCTTCGATTCGATTGTGATTTCTGGCCTTTTTCACTCCTATTCACTCACGATTTCCTGTTCTACTCACTTTACTCGACTATTAGGTACTATTTTTACATCGTTTTATTGTTTAATTTTCGTTTAATATTCGAATTTCTATTGTGGGTAATGAGGGTTTCTATTTTTGGGTAAATAGATACGATTACGTCTTTTGTATGTCGTATAAGTTATGTTTCTATGCTCCCATTACTTAGCCGCATCGATTAGTATACGTCGAATAGAAAACCCCAAATTTATTACTTAGGGTTTTCTGGGTTGGGTTGCAGTTCATCATTGCGACGTCGGCTGCGACGTAGCAGCCGATGTCGCATTTCTTTGGTAATTTCAACCCAGACTACGACGTTCCCATGCTACGTCGCATACACTGCGACGTCACTTGCTACGTCGCATATACTGCGACGTCCCGTGCTATGTCGCAAATTTTTGTGACTTCACAGGCGACGACGTGTGCTACGTCGCATTCTTAAACTTATGTGATTAAATTCACAATTAATTACAAAATACGACGTCCCCCTTAACGTTGCTCATCTGTTATGCAACATAGGGCTCTTCGTCGCTATTGATTTTGAAATGAATTATGTGACGTCATCGTAATTTCGCACTCTCAACTGCGATATCCTCTGTGATGTCGCAGAAAACAGAATGCTTGAAATATGTTAATTGAATTTGTTTGTCGTGTAATCTAACAATTTTCGAGTATATCTGCTGTACTGTTTATTTCCAGATATGGCTTTGGCTTACGAACCATGACATAATACGGTTGCATTTTTGGATGACACGCTTTCTAAGGCCGAGCCTTTTCGGCCAATGATTGCTTTTCTCAGACGCTCACGGATTTTCCACGCTATATTATACTCCACTGTTGTCTACAAGAAATTAGTGGGTCAGTTCTGGAGAAATGTGACGGTAGTTACTGAGAACGAGATTCCACGTTTGGTATCTACTGTATTTGGTACGCAGATTGTTATCACTGAGCAGGGTATTCGTGACCTGCTTCAACTGAATGATCAACCAGACATGCCTGTTCTCTTCCACAACTCTTTTATCACTGGAGGCATGCATATGATGGGTTATCCGGGGATTCTGACAGATCACTATCGCAAGGCGAATCTTACACGGGTCTGGAGATATCTTATGCATATCTTTATTGTTTGTTTAGGAAATAGGAAGGCTGGAACAGATGGTATATGTCATCGTCTGGCTTCGGGTATGCTTGCGTTGGTCTACAACAAGCCCTACAACTATTCTGGGTTCATCTTCAAGGCCATGGTAGACACTGCCAACGCTGGAACCAATAAATGGGGTTTGTATCCATGATTTGTGCAACTATTCCTAAATCGTCATCACCCAGAGCTTCAACAACAAGGTGATGTCGATAACATTATGAAGATCACACCAATGATGAATCGTATCTTTGCGGTCTGCTCTGCTCAGGAAAAGGGGGTTTAGGCACCACCGGATGTTCCTTTATTCGGTGCAGTTCTTGATGAGAATTACGTACCGCCGCCAGATCCTGAGTATATGGATGTTCAAGCACCCCAGCAACCGCAACAACCACTCGTGAATATTCCTGTTTATGCTGCGGGAGAGGATATTGAGGATGATTTGGTCCAGATTGAACAATTTGGACATGTTCAGCAACCGGGTTCACCTCAAGAAGTTACCGATGAATCATCTTCCTCTGATTCAGCTTTTATTATACCGCAGGATGGCGGCGAGACACCGACAGATTCCGATGGTGAAGTACCCCACCCATCACAAATGGAACGGATTAGGGTACACGAATCAGCTCACTATTTGAGAATTCAACGCCGTATTCGTGAAGGCAAGCGTTATATGGGCAAACGTCCCCGTACCGGCGATGATATCGAAGATACTGACTTTTAACCATCTTCTTGCCGAGTACGCCATACTTCTACTGTTCAGCCTCCTCAACGATCACAAGAAATGGTTGTTGAGCCCACTCCTACATTCCTGCAGCAAATGATGGACAATATGCAGAAGATGCAGCAGCAGATGAAGGAACAGGCCGAAAGGAATGCTTCCTAGTCAGCAATCATTGAAGTCCAATCAAAGCTGATCGCAGAATTGCAGACTAGGGTTTCTGTTTTGAAGGCTAGGTCTATTGCCTCAGGGGAGTCTGGGTCCGGGGTACCCAATGTTGAGTCAATAGGACCAGAGTCTGTAACTCCAACCCCTGTAATTGAAAATGTTATTAATGAAAATGTTCATATTTTGGATTATTTCAGTGTTGATGACATTCCAGGTTAGCCGAGACCATTAGCAGTAGATTATTCTTTTGCTGATTTGACATACATTCAGAGAATGGTTAATCAAACTGGTACTGAAATGGAATCGGGATATGTGTTTGATATGGATGATGATGTATCAGTTGAAGATGAAAAGTTAGATTCTGATGAAGTTTATGATGATGCACCGTTCATTGAGACAGATTCTAGTGAAGATGAGGCAGAGCCTACTAAAGCTACTCATGGAGAATCAATATCAGCTAACGCAGAGTCTGCTCAAGAATCTACTTCTGTACCACCAAATCAAGAGGCACCAGCAACAGCATTAGCAGTTCCAGAAACTGAATCTTCTGCATCTAAAAATGAAGACTGCTGAAGATAAAACTGAGAGAAATAAGTTATGGTAGCCTAAGGGAAGATCAGCTGAACCAGTACCGGTGATTTGTAAATCTTATAAGGTTCGTGGAGATTATACGGGAATTATTAAAAGTTGAAAAGTTTACAAAAGAATGTTTTTGATTAAGAGAATTGATGGCATTCAGTACTTCAAGCTCCGGTTTAAACAATTAAGTACGTTGCCTATAGAAGAGATCAATCGATTGGATCAGTTAAATTTGATTAATCCTTTGAAAGATGATTATGCAGATTAAATTCAGAGAACTCTGCGTCAAGAGGTTCGAAGCAAAAGGTATACCAAGATAAAGCCTACACTCGGTACGCAGTATACTTACAAGAAGAAGTTGGATCCTACGACAGGTCGCCCTATGGTTAAAGTTCATTATCCACTAGCTGACTGTCTGACTGAAATACCGTTGGAGTCAGTTCCCTATAACTTTCTTAGAAAATTTGTACACTGGGAACTTGATCCACATACTGGTGAAGCGGTAATCATTTTTGTTCCTGATTCAGAACCGCAGCCAGAATTCGGAGGTATCTGGAATTTGAGAAAGGCTACGTCCAGAGTTTTTGATCCTATGAGTTTGATAGATCTTCATGAAAAGGATTTAAGAAAACTCTTCGATAATAGGATTCGGGTTAATGCAAACAATGAATTCAACAAGAAACTTGCAGATCAATTTCAGAATGTGGTAAAAGTTTGTGTTGCACATGGTATTCATGCCGATGGAAAGTTTCCTGCAATTTGGGCTTAACTGAAGAAATCTGTGAAGACCAAGCTGAAGACACGAGGGAGTTTGGTGATGCATTTTGGTGAGTCTGTTAGTTGATCTAGTTAGAGTTTGTAATTAGTTTTGTGTTTCCTGACTCCTGCGATATTGTCTGCAATGTCGGAGGTACGACATCAGGTTTTGGGCTTGCGACATTGTCTATGTCGCATGGGCCTGGGTCTGCGACATTGTTTGTAATGTCGCAGGAACCAACAGTTTTGTATAAATACGTTTTACGTATTCAGTTTTAGGGTTGACGAAAAACCCTAAACGCAATTTGTCGAAATCCTCTGTAAACTGATCGATTATAATCAATAATATAACGTTAGGTTTGATTCATATTGCATTTGATTATTCGTTTGGTTGTGTTCTTTATCTAATTGTTGATTCCGCAAACAATTGGATTGACTCGTTCCGTTGAGATCCACGTCCAAGGGACAAGCAGTTTCATCGAAAATTTCTCCAAAATAGCTCAACCACTCACGACACTGACTCAAAAGGAAAAGAAGTTCAATTGGACTGATAAACAAGAGTCAGCATTCCAGCTATTAAAACTCAAGCTTTGCAGTGCTCATATTCTATCCTAACCCGAAGGCACCGACGACTTCGTGGTATACTGCGATGCTTCCCATCAAGGTCTCGGTTGCGTGTTAATGCAATGAGACAAGGTCATTGCTTACGCTTCCCGACAACTCAAAGTTCATGAGAAGAACTACACGACTCACGACCTCGAGCTAGGGGCCATGGTGTTCGCTCTCAAAACCTGGAGACACTACCTTTATGGTACCCGAAGTACCGTAATCACCGATCATAAAAGTCTCCAACACATCTTCGACCAAAAAGACCTTAATATACGACAGCGTCGCTGGGTCGAGTTGCTCACCGATTATGACTGCGAAATCAAATACCACCTAGGCAAGGAAAATGTTGTTGCCGATGCCCTCAGTCCGAAGGAACGACCGAAACCACTTCGAGTCCGAGCCCTCAGTATGACCATTCATAATGATCTCACCATTCAGATTCATACCGCTCAACTCGAAGCTTTGAAACCCGAAAATGTCAAAAGCGAAGCCTTACGAGGCATTGATAAACAATTCGAAATCAAACCTAATGGCGTTAGGTACTTCTCAAATCAAATCTGGTTACCTAGTTTTGGGAACCTGCGAGACTTGGTGATGGATGAAGCTCACAAGTCCAAATATTCTATCCATCCTGGATCCGACAAAATGTATCACGACATCAAGGAATTCTATTGGTCGCCGAACATGAAAGCCGAAATCGCCACATATGTCAGCAAGTGCCTTACTTGCTCGAAAGTCAAAACCGAACATCAAAAACCTTCTGGTTTACTTCAACAACCCAACATTCCTGAATGGAAATGGGAACAAATCTCCATGGATTTCATAACCAAACTACCTAAGTCTTCAAGCGGTGGCGATACCATTTGGGTGATTGTTGTCCGACTGACCAAATCTGCTCATTTCTTGGCGATCAAGCGATAAAATGGAACACCTCTCACAAATCTACATCAAAGAAATTGTTTCTAGACACGGTGTCCCAATCTCGATTATCTCTGACAGGGACGCTCGTTTCACATCTCACTTTTGGCAATCACTCCAAAAATCGTTGGGTACCCGGCTTGATATGAGTACCGCATACCATCCTCAAACCGATGGCCAAAGTGAATGAATTATTTAGACACTGAAAGACATGCTACGAGCCTGTGTAGTTGACTTCGGTGCAAACTGGGAAAGACACCTGCCATTGGGCGAGCTTTTCCTACAATAACATTTATCATACCAGCATTAAGGCTACACCATTCGAGGCACTGTACGATCGTAAGTGCCGATCACCGATCTGTTGGACCGAAGTGGGAGACAGTCAACTCACTGGTCCTGAACTCATACACGAAACCACCGAGAAAATTGTCGAAATCCAAAACAGACTCAAAACCGCACGTGATCGTCAGAAAAGTTACGCTGATGTGAGACGCAAACAACTCGAGTTCCAGGTTGGGGATCGAGTACTCCTGAAAGTATCGCCTTGGAAAGGCGTAATCCGATTCGGCAAATGCAGGATGTTAAATCCTAGGTACATTTGGCCTTTTGAGATCCTCGAAAGGATTGGTCCAATGGCATATCGATTGCAGCTGCCATCCGAACTCAGCAGCGTGCATCCCACTTTTCACATTTCTAACTTGAAGAAATGTCTGTCGGAGGAGACACATATCATTCCACTCGATGAAATTCGAGTTGACGACAACCTTCATTTTGTTGAAGAACCCGCACAAATCATGGACCATGAGGTCGAACAACTCAAACAAAGTCGTATTTTCATCGTTAAGATCAAGTGGAATTCGTGGCGCGGTCCGGAGTTCACTTGGGAACGGGAAGACCAAATGTAACTCAAGTATCCTCAGTTATTCACTGACTCTACATCAAACGATACATCAAGCTAAATTTCAGGACGAAATTCTCCTAACTGGGGGAGAATGTAACACCCGCCCAATTAGGACTAGTGATTAGTACCTAATTAGTTGTAAATATATGTAATTAGTTGGTTTTAGGATAATTAATGTATCGAAATATATATATTGTTGAATATATATACGAATATGCGATTTGATTAAATCGTACGAGTTTCAAATCGAATGTAATTCGATTCAAGTAAACACGGACGTTGGTGAATCAATTTTATTAAATAACATAAAATTATTTAATAACGATACCATACCAAAAAATATTATTTTGATAATATTTCATTTTCATTTCGTATCGTGTAATAAACGTCAACGCGACTTAGACATTTAACACATAAAAAAACGAAACTATTTAAGTTATTCAGTATTTGGTAAAAAATTCAACAAAAATATTGAATAAACATTTGTATTTTTAAAAATATATTTAAACGTATAAAATAATTATTTAACGTTTAAACGAACACCGCACAGAGCGCAAACGCGAGGATTAAAATTTGGGAGATCCCCCTCTTTCCCTCAAAAATCAACCAAAAAGGGGGTGAGGTCACCACCTCCCCACCCCATTCTCACCTATCCTTTCTCTCTCTATCATCTCTCTTCGTTTTTTCTCTCTAAACTCCACCACCACCACCATCACCCAAAATCACAAAAATAACACCTTAAACGACCTTAAATCTCGAAGCTCATTTGGAAGAAAAGAACCACCGCATCACGATCTACAACCCCATCTTTTCGGATTTTCACGGCGTTAACTTTGTAAGTTTCCAACAAATCCCGACACCTCTCGTTTTTTATTGTTTTCGACTTATAATTATTTGTATAAGTTTAAAATGTCCATATAAGGGTTGGGTAAAAGTTTCAGGTCAAACGGAGGCCGGAAAACACCTTTTCGGCTTATTTTCCGGCCAACAACGCGTTATGTCGCAGAGGCTCCAGGCCACCTGCGACATAAGCTGTTATGTCTCTAAATCGGACCTTATGTCGCATATAGCGACATAAGCCACTATGTCGCACTAATCACGGATGTCGCATATAGCGACACAAATAGTTATGTCGCTGAAATTACGGATTTCGCATATAGCGACACAACACCCTACGTCGCATTAAATTGCGGATGTCGCACTTAGCGACACAAGCCCTTATGTCTTAGACATGATCTGCGACACAATAGACTATGTCGCACTTAGTGACACAAAGCCGTATGTCACATGAAACAGAACCAAGAAAACACAAATTTTACTAAGTGTCAAGACCTAAAATTTTATCACTCGATTTCACCCAAATTCAAGTCTAGATGCGTTTTTCACCAAAGCAATTTAGTAGAAATAAATTTTTTTTTGAGCTGACTTGGCATCTCGACCCCAACCAGGGGCCAGCCCCTTGGACCCCGCCAGGGGTTGCCACCCTGGGACCCCGCTAACCAGGGGCGCTGCCCCTGGACCCCCGTCACTTAAAGTTTACAAATACTTTTTAAGTATAACACCTTTCTAAAATCAAAATAATAATGTGAGATTATTATTGCAAACAAATTACCAACGGGCCGTACACATTTTCAAACACTTAGACAATCAACTAAATTGTAATCATTTGGACATCCTAGTTGGACAAACAACTACAAGGTAGTCTTATTAGATGCCTTCAAATGTTATAACCATCGCGTGTCGTGGACACCCTCAGGTTACAAGTCTTTGGACTTCGATTATTGGCTAATCAATCTCAGTTTATTAAGATAAACTCTTCAGGCTCAGGGGAGTCTCATGACCCCTCTTTATTGTTTTACTAGATGTGTGATACAATGCTCTGTTTTTAACACGTGAACGCGAGTACATATTTCAATATACTACATGAGTTGTTTTTAACTAATTAAAACAAAGTCCTCCGTTTGTATAGTCTGGTAATACGAAAGTAGCGTGAATATTAGTATATGGTACCATATAGGATTGACCCACCTCGTCCGGGTTAGTCGTGCTAACCTCTGCAATGGACGTACTAATTTTTGGGAAAACGAGTGTAGATTAGGCACTCGTGGAGGCACCTCGCTCGGAATTCTCTATATGGGACCCGACCCTCGAGTTAAGCTCAGACTATGTGCTCATGGTTGTATACACTATCAGTATCATTTGCTGGATGCAAATCAACATTTAAATCTTGCGGTTCACACACTATTATTTGATATCTAAACCTGTGAGCTCACCAGCGTTAGCTGACCCATTTTAGCATGTATCACAGGTACTCAGCAGTAGATTTGGACTGCCCATCAGGATGCATATTAGCTCGAGTCTCCATGCAAGCTTCAGAGATTTTATTGCATTATTAGATTTTTGTATAACTAATTATGTACTTAAATCTCTCATATTACGAACACGTGCTATGTACGGGTTCAAACTGTTGTAAACATTTTAATATTAATGTATTTTGTTAAAATGACGCATGTAGAGTCGTTTGCTATATATCTGTGTGCTTTGATTATTGATTAGTAACACCCAATTTATTCTTCCGCAAAACATTAAATTTGAGGGTGTTACACACACACACACACACACACACACACACACACACACACACACATATATATATATATGTAGTTTGGATCAAATGAGAATACTTAAAAAATAAGAACGGTAAGAACACTTCATATATGCACAATTAGCCAACAAAATCATTAGATTCACACTCATACATCTCAAATATGTATAGAAAAATTGATTAGAATAGATACGAACTTTCAGAAATACACTAAAATTGAAAAAACAATTGATGCACAATTATAGAGATAATCGTGCATCAATAGTTTTTTTCAATTTTTATGCATTTTTAGAAGTGTGCATTTGTTTTTCTTTGCATATTTGAGATGTATGACTGTGAATCTAATGATTTTGGTTGGCTAATTGTGTATTTATGCGGTGTTCTTACCGTTCTTATTTTTGAAGTGTTCTCATTTGATCCAAATTCTCTCTCTCTCTCTCTCTCTCTCTCTATATATATATATATATATATATATATACATATTATGCAAAGAGTGTTTTTTTCTGTAGCAACTCTAGTGGATGACATCTGGTATCTTTTTATTGGAAATTAAAAAACCGCTTTAGATCTATTTAAATTATACTTCATCCGTCTCAGTTTTATTGTCCCCAGACAAAAAATATGCAGTTTAAGAAAAATATCTCTATCTCTCTTACTTTTTGGTAACAAGACAATTTTACCCTTTACTTTTTATCTACCTTTTTGTCTTACATATATAAATTAGGGGCAAAAATGAACTTTATCTTATTATTCTTTTCTATTTATGGAAGTGGACAATTAAATTGGGACATCTAAAAAAGGAATAGTGGACAATAGATATGGGACGGAGGGAGTATATAACTAAATAGATAATGCATGTGCCATGCAGATCGACGGGTTGATGCACCACCATTTATTCTCCATGTCTAGAGTTCTAACTTGGGCAACATCAATTTATTTTCCTTTTCACCATTTTTTAATTTTTATTTTTATTTTCAGTTTTAACTTTCTCAAAATACATTCTTCCACATCAGTTTTCGTTTCTTTTTCCTTTTCACCATATTTTGATTATATTTTATTTTAACTTTCCCAAAATACATCCTTTTCAATTTCATTTTCATTTTCTCTCTCAAGTTTTCTACTACATCATATCCTGATAGATATAATATATTTTTTCTCCATCATGGGTAATGTAGTTTGTTCTTGGTGAGAAATAGTTATTAGATATTGTTTTCAATTTGTGGTAAGTTGGTAACGGTTGATGCAATATCTACATTCCTATGAGCATAAGTCTTTGTAGTTTTATACTTTAGTATTGCCTCCGTCTCAGTTAAAGTGTTCACTTTAACTTTACATATAGTTTTAGGATTCTCCACTAACTTCACTTTTCACCAATCAAATAATATATATAGACTCAATAAAATCTCTTTCGATTGGTTCAAACATGGAAATGGAAATTTCTTTTGAATAACTCAAAATAGTAATGTGGATACTTATTTGTATAACTACCCATAATGGAAACCCATGGTTACGTAATATAAGATCATAGGTTTGTTGACTTGACTCCTATAAAAAATTATCATGGTGTACTTATTGAATGTTATCGTTAATTTGCATTGGTCTAGAAATTTATATTCTATCTTGTCATTGTATCATGCCTTTTTTTATTTACTTGACATTATGTATTCGTGTTTATAGTTTATAGTAGCCTTTATTGAAGATTTTTGATACTCTAACTTGTGGTAACTACAGTACATGCGAGAAGAAAAAGTTGGAGCAACGGTGGATTACTAATAGAAGTGGAGAAGTTGACCCAATATTGCTTCTGCCTCTGTGATGTAAATGTGAAGGCTTATTTTATAAAAAGTCTTACTATTATTTATCATGATGTACGTGTTCTGAACGATGATGTTATGCAACAATCCAACATGAAGCAATATCGATCTTCATGGGCTGTGCATTAGGCACAACCAAAAGCTTGCCTAGTGTGTATATATATATATATATATATATATATATAGGGTAGTGATCGAGAGGGAAATGCTTTTTTGGGGGGAAGCGTTAGTATGCATCAAGAAGCATATTACAATTATCAATCAAAACGTCAACAAAAAAATATTTTTATCGGTAAATAGTAATCAAAACTGATGTTATAAAGAATATTTTAACGAATGAATTTCATTTTTAAGTCATAACATTAATTAATGAATATTTATTTAATAAATTGTTAAAATGCAGTGTGATGCATATTAACTAATATGCATCGCGATGCATATTAAAAACTTCACATTATTTGAAAAATATTTTGAGTGTTAATATGCATCACAATGCATATTAACTAATATGCACCGCGATGCATATTAACGGATTTGGATCTAATATTCATAAATCGATGCTATAACTTGAAGAAATAATTTATCAAGGAAGCTTAACATTCATAGCATCGATTCTGATTAACATTTACTAAATTTCAGTTTGTTTTTTTCGAGATTTGTATGGGTGAAGGTAATATGCTTCCTGATGCATACTAACACTTTCCCCGTCCCTCAAAAAATGCACCTCCCTCTGGATCATGCCACTATATATATATATATATATATATATATATATATATATATATATATATATATATATATATATATATAGATAGATAGATAGATAGATAGATAGCAAATTGCATGGGTCATCCCTGTGTTTTGACGAAAGAGCATGGATCATCCTTCAAAAGATTAAATAACATAGGACATCCCTGTGTTCTTTATTTTTAATCGTTTGTCATCCTTTTGACCAAAATACCCCCAGCTTTTACATTATCTCATTTAATTCTTTTCAATTTTATTATTCTTTCTTAATAAGCAATAACCCCATCTATCATCTTCTTCAACATAGTTAATATAAACCCTAACCTATGATCATTTTCCCCACTCACTTCTTCGCTATCTACTCAATGAAATTCATCTACCATAACCTATGATCATTTTCCCCACTCACTTCTTCGCTATCTAACTACTGAATGAAATTCATCTACCATAGAAATCAAAATGATTTTCTCTAATCTTAACTTCTTTCCTTTTATCAACGCAAGAATTATGTCAAAAGTACCTTCATTTATTTTCTTTTGAATCAACTAACCACCACCACCACCATATCACTGCCACGAGCAACCATCACAAGCACTGTCACATCCATCCATCACCCATATTAGAAGAAACATGAAAGGATCCGCCTGTTTTGTATTTTGCAAGTGATGAGAGAGATTGAAGTTAAAAAGGGGACAAAGTGGGGGTTGGTGATGTTAATCTAAAATTCATCACTTGTAAATGTCGTTGTTATTAAATGATGATGTTGTCGATATTATCATAATGAGGCGAATGTTGTTGGTGTTACGATGAATGGTGGTGGTGAGGTTGTTAGGAATAATTTTCGATGATGATGTTGATGCTGTTTGAGATGAACGGGAAATAACGATGATGCCTTGTTGTGGTGTTTGACTTTTTTACTTGAAAGTTGAAAAAGAAATAATATTGTTATAAAATAAACAAATGAAAAATAATTAAAGAAACAAAAGCAAATTAGGGATAAGGGTATATCTGTCTTTTCAAGTGCAAAAGGATGGCACCTAATCGAAAATAAGGAACACAGGGATGTCCTATGCTATTTAATTTTACGATGGATGATTTGTGCATTTTTGACAAAACACAAGGATGAACCAAGGAATTGCTCTCTCTCTCTCTCTCACACACACATATATATATATTATGGAATTTGTAAATTTTTGTGAGGGTGACTGCCCCCACTGCCCTCATTTTAGTTCCGCCCCTGCACATTATGAGACTTAAAATGCAATTAAATGTAATGCTTGAGATGTTTAGTTCAAGATAACGATTCTTGCAGACAGTGACGGATCTAGACCTTAAACTAACATGGTTCATTTATACCTTACTCAATAACCTGGTCAAGGTAACAAACTAATATTAAAAATAAACGAGTCTGATCATTTGTACAAACATAAAACAGAGATTCATTGATAATATTAATAAGTAAACGTTGTTACAATTGTCCTCGACGAGGTTTGATACATTTAAATAGAATCGACAGGTAGTACATTTAAATCAACTTTCAAATACTTGCGTTTTACATTATATTCAAGTGTTGTCTTTTATACTACATTTAATGTTTGAGCATCAATGGGAGATGTTTGATCATCAATTGGAGATGAACCAGGTTTTGCAACCACTTCGAAAAACCTTTTCATATTTAAGTAAAACGACAACAAAATTGAAGGAAATTGACAATTAAACAATACATTTAACAATTAAAGGGTACATAAACAAAATTAAAGCATGATACACAATTAGCAATTTAAAGTAAAGTTAAACAGTAACTTTTTCATCAAATCCCACTTAAATATGATACGAACTTATCAAAATTCAAGTTTTTCACATAAAACACACCTAATTTTGTAATTTAGAGATACCTTATGTTAGGGTTTAGGAATTAGGATGAGAGAGTTTGAGAGCCGAGAGATGGAGTCATTGAGCCAGGCAGCCGGCTACTGAGAGCCAAGAGGAGCCGGCCAAAAGAGAGCCAACCGAGAGAGAGAGTTGAGAGAGAGCGTAAGCGAGCGAGTTGTGCCTGAATAACAGGAGCTGCACGTTGATCTTTTTGTCAATACATATTTGTTTTATATTTTTATACTTCAAGTAATTAATAGATGTGGGCTATTGATTAAACATGGGCCAGATAAATTGTTAAAGTATGGGCTATTAATGGATCAAAAGTAAGGCAGGTCATTCAATATTTATAGCATGGTTCATTTGGTAAAATATCTAATTCTCTCTAAATATTTTTTGAATCCAACGTGGGTCACTTGACCCATGTGATTAGCTGATAAATCCGGCTGCCCGCCTCTGCTGGCAGAAGGCAGCTATAACCGATAATATTTCCACAAGAACAAGATGCAAAGTCCCCTCTACAGGCTACAGCAAATAATACTACAACATTTGACGGTCTAAATAAGATTTGAATATTAATAGTAGAAATCAGAAAAATGGATAATCCAAATCAATGTCATCGGGTTATTCTAGTAATTAAATACGGAGTAATAATGAGAGATACTAGACATACATATAATTTACAAAAGAATTCATATAAATGATGTGCCATTCAAAGACAATGAGAGAAGATCGGAGAGCAAGAGAATAACTTTTATTATTATCAGTATATATACTTTTGTAATAAAATGGGAACACATGCCACATCATCTCGTAATATATTTCATTGTAAACTTTCTGTAAGTGTAGCATCCTGCATCCCTCAATGATAATAATATGACGTAGCTTAAAACAGAAATTTAATGGGAAGTGTTGAGCGTAATCAGAGATACACTATTTTGCCTGCATAAGAAACGGAGTACAAATCACTTTCAGGAGATTGTTTACTAACCTTTCTCTCAGATAAAACATCGATCTCCTCGTGGATTGAAGTGATGGTGTCCGCCAGCTTCTTCAGTTCCAATTCCTCGTCGATTGAAGTGTGTTATGGGCCATGCATCCCAACCTGAGTCATGTTTCGACCCAACCCAGTTACCTATCTACTATGTTTTCTCCCTTCATCTTTTCATTATGTCATCTTTTGTTTCATAACTTCTTTTCCGTTCTTACTATAATGGATTTGATTGCAGTGAAGTTGAAAGGCGGGAACTCGGAATGTTGTTCTCCAAAGGACGTAAGTCAAGAAATCAGATGAAAAAACCAACTGCGACTAATAAGTTCCAAATGCTTGTTGAGGATGTGAGGGAAGGAGTGCTTGTAAGTCATATATATTATGCGCATCCTCGTAGTACATTCGATTCATGATGTTACATTCTCTCAGATCAACCTTATTTTGACGCTGACTATAACCTTTTTATAGGTATTATTTGAGGATGAGACGGAAGCAGCAAAATACTGTGACCTGTTGCAAGGAGGAGGTCAAGGTTGTGAAGGGGTTGCAGAGGTTGAAGTGTCATCGGTATGAACCTTAAATCTGCTTCCCAATTGTAAATTCTTTAATTTAACTTGGTAACAATGGTCAAATCAGCCAAAACAAATTTATGCAAGGTTGATAGGAACTAAGTGCTCGTATCGTAATAAGAATGAATTAAACAGTAAAACACATGGATAATCGATATTTGAGAGATCGATCAACTCTCTCACATTTTACTTCCGAGAGGTAAACCAACTCTCCTAATTGATATTCAAATCACCAATATTATTCAGCATCATAGCAATTACAAAGATCATCACTATATATAGATAAGGGCTAAGTGTTTGAAAATGTATCAAACTTTGTCAAAATCTCTATTGTATGTATCAACTTTCAAAACCTTAATATCCAACTTTCGATTTATGCTAATTGTATGTAATTTTTCTACGTGGCGCTTTGTGTGAATGCCACGTGGCTGCCATACATGGATCACACGCAAGTCAAATTACATACAATTAACAATAATCGAAAGTTGGATACATATAATAGAGGTTTTGAAAGTTGATACATACAATAGAGATTTTTACAAAATTTGATACATTTTCAGACACTTATCCCTATAGATAAACCTTAACTTGCTCCCTAGATTATCCCTAATTAAATAATACTATAATGATACTTTACTAATTGCTAATACTGATATAACATATTTCTAAATAAAATATTAAATAATAAACTTATTAACAATAAATATGAATCGCATTAATACTCCCGCCTCAAAAAACACCTTGTCCTCAAGGTGTTGGTTCTAACATTCTTGATTTCGGGATCCCAAGTCATTCTTCGAAATTGTCTTCCGGTAAGCTTCTCATAAAGAGGTCCCCAATTGTAAGCTAATGTTGGTATGTTCTGCCCATGATCAGTGTCAGACCCACTTTTTCAGGCCGTGACTATTACTCAAAACATTACAAAATGAGATAGGAAATGAAAGCTTCTTACATTACATAATAGCGGAAGTCTTAAAATATTAATATCGGGTTACATATTATATATAGCATAACAAAAGTAACCACCAAAATGCATAAGTTAAAGATCGCAGTGAAAGCTGACCAAATCAAACATCGAACGAATGAAAGAAATGATTTAAGTTAAAACCGTGGTTGCTGAAGTTCTGTACTTGCTGATCGCTGTTCATTCTACTCGAGGAATCTAATATGTTGAAGAAGATTAAAACTCAACTTAGTGTCGTTGACCCCAAGACTTGTAGCGAGAGTTTTACATCTTTAAATGAATAAAGGCAAAAGTAACTGCCCGAATAAAAGCTGGTTGCTAAAGATATCCAATTCAAGTCACTCTACAAGAGCACGATAGCTCGCAATGAGTAAGGAGGATTATTTCATATGCAGTGCCTACACTAATAAGTTTCTATTCAAGTGCAAGTTGCTCCTCAGTATTACGTCAGCTTATCTTTATAAATATCTAGGGGATTACATGGCAGAAGTGACTGGTGTTAAGGAAGAGGCGATATTCGAGGTAACAGAATTAGGACCACAAGATAATTAGTCTCAGAGATCAAACCAATCAAACAGAAACATGTGTCATTTCAAGATCATGATTTGAAGAAAATGTTTACGGGACATTTGCACTATAAATAGAGCAGTACTTTGCACTTAGAAACTTGCCGTTGTACATGTTAATCACTTGTTTATTCAGTGAGTAGTTTGTCTAAGCACGTAACAGTGACCGGCGAGTAAAACAGTTAGCGTGTTTGTCCACTACTGTTTTAGCTCTTTGTAATTGTTTAGCTAGAGTGTATGATTTATATTAGCTTTGGCTAGTCTATTCCACAATCAACACTTTGTAAGTTTTATGATCAATAAATTTTACTGTTCAGCTACTATTGCTTCTTTGTTATGATTGTGATTTGTTCTTAAAGATACTATGTTCTTTTATTATTCAACAAATACGATTAAAACTTGAATAAATAACTTATATAATTTTGAAAAAGTTTTTAATTGTATTCAACCTCCCCTTTATAATTAAACTTTACTTATTGTATTTCCATATCACTAGACAATAGTGATTTCGGGACTAACAATTGGTATCAGAGTAGAGTTAGTTTAAAACATTTAACCAGATGAACGATGGAATCAATAAAGTACAGTTATGTAGATTCTGAGTATCAAAAGGGAAATGGTTCTACTACCAAAACTTCAGAGTTTGATCTGTCTAGGATAGAAACCTGGATGTCTCGAATGATGATGTTTTTGGATCTTGTTGATAATCGTCTATGTAATATTATAACCAATGGTCCTCATATTCCAACCATAATTGTTCCTGCTGTTATAGCTACTGCTACTACCCCTGCCATACCAGAAATTGTTGTACCTAAAAGAGATGAACAATGATCAGATGAGGACAGACGATTGGTTAGGTTAGATAAACAAGCTAAAATCTACATAGGCATGACACTTCCTGATGTAGTGTTTGAGTAAATTAGGCTTTGCAAAACTGCTAAAGATATATGGGATACCCTTAGAAATATATATATATATATATATATATATATATATATGTATATATATATATATTGGAACTCCTGATATTATTCGCTGCAGGGAAGTAAATCTCACTCGTCAGTATGAGCTGTTTGCAATGGAACCGAATGAGTCTCTGTCATCTACTTATACCCGATATCAATCGCTAATGAACAAAATGGAAAAGACTGGCATAGAAAAAGAGCACAGGTTCGTGGTTGAAAAGTTCTTGGAACTTTTGCCAAGAAAAATTTGGGGAACTATTGCTACCTGTACTAGATAGAGGAATGATTATACAATGCTTAATCTAACTCAAGTCTATGGTATCTTACTCAACTGGGAGCAGTCTGAAAAGCAAGCTGATCAAAGTGAGCACATTCGTGCAACACTTGGAAGTCAAAAGATATCGAAGGCCCTTGTAGTTGAGCTTGATGAAATTGATCAGAGACAGAAATCAAAAGTTTCAAAGCTAAGCTCAAAGTCGCTGATAGTTGATGAAGAAGGTGTAGAAGCTGAAGAACAGTCTGATCATGAATATGATGAAGGTATAGAAAAGCTAGAAAGAGACATGACAATGATGGTTGCAAATTTCAGAAGAAACACCAGATCAAAAAGATTCGCTGGTGCTCCATCATCTGAAAACTTCAAATCAAAAGTTAACTGCTACAAATGTAGCAAACCTGGTCACTTCGCTGTTGATTATAGATCCAAATCTATCAATCCTATCCCTGAACCAAAGCCAAGCTTCAGAAATGACAAATACAACAAGTACAAAGCAAAGTATAAGAAACTCAAGGCAATGTCCAAATCTGGAAAGAAGAAGGGTAAAGGTTTTGTCGCTGAAGAAGGTTCCTTCAGTGACTTTGACTCAACTTCATCATGTGATGAAGAAGAAGCATTGATTTGTTTAGATAAGGATTACTGTCTGAAGGCTAATGATGCTGCTTTCCATGAAGACATCAAAGAAGTAGCTCATAAATGTTCAGCATCTAGATGGGATCCTGAGACTCTCTACAAGGTACATTGTTTTAAGTCATGTTCAGCTACAGAGAAAGATAATGTGCTTGAATCTTTTATAGTTGACTTGTCAAATTCTCATGACATTAAAAAACAACAGAATTATGAGATCAGCAACTTAAAGTCAAAACTCCTTGATCAGGAAGAAAATGTGTTAAAAATGAAAAATTTAAAACTAGATCTTGAGGCACAGTTGCATGCAAATCAAGTGTGTATTCAAGAGAAAGTAAAATTTGAAACACAATTCTTAGAACTTAAAAAGGTTATGGAGTTTTGGTGTAAGTCAAACATAAGAGTAAATCAGTGTGTAAATAATCAAATTCCTAAACAAGCAAAAACTATTTTGGAAGGAAATTATGAATATGTTGCATCACTCGCTGACTTAACTAAGGTTGACCATATCTTTAATTCTAATGGATATTTCTTAGAAGTAGTGTTTGAACCTATATCAATCATCAGTGAGCCAAGACCAAATTACTTTATAAAAAGTGGCTTAATCACTGGTAATTGCAATATAATGAAGACTGATTGTGAAAACAAAAGTTTTGAAGCAGAATCATTCACTGATGGTCAAAAAGACATCAACAAGCTCTGCGACACTGTTTCAGTCACTGATACATCTATCAGTGACCAAGAGTCAAAGAAATAAGAGGTCAAAAACAACAAGAAAAGTTGCAAGCAAGTGTCAATTCAACAACTAAATTCAAAAAGAAATAAAACAACCACTTATGCAAATAGAAAATGTTATAAGTGTGGTGAAAGACACATCTGTCATCTGAATGCTCAGCAGAACCTTTTTCAAAAGATATCATCATTAGTGAGCATTCAAACATTATTTATGCAAAAGAGTGAAAGCCAAAACCAAGGCTCAACCACAATGAACCCATCTCAGGATGGGTTCACCAGTTGAACTAATCTCGTTTATCAATGAAGGGCATTCTTAGAGACTATCTGGTATCCGGACAGTGGTTGTTCCAGACATATGACCGGATGTAAGTCTCTGCATAGTGACTACTAGGATGAAAGAGGTCCTGATGTAGTGTTTGGTGATAACAAGATTGGCAAAACAAGGGGTTATGGTGTTTGAACAAATGGTAATGTGATGTTCAAAAGAGTTGCATATGTGGAGGGACTGGAGCATAATTTATTGAGCATCAATTAGTTTTGTGATTCCAAAAATAAGGTTCTATTTGATCATGAAGCTGGTGTAGTTTATACCATTTTATTAAATTGTATGAACTTTTAGTACTTATTTAGTTTGAATTTGATTTCATGTGTTAAGGTTGATGATTGAGAAAGAAAAGATGAAAAGATGGAAGATTTAGTAGATTTGGCGAGGCTTCACCATTTGGGCCATATCTCCCTCATACGAACTCGGAGTGAGTTCATTCAAGCACCCAAACAACCATAAATCAGGGCTACAATTTACAAAAGGTTTGACAAGCTATAAAATAAGCATTTATCCTCCGGGTAAAAGTTTATCAGCCGGGTAAAAGAGCTTATCCAAGAAACAAACGTGCACAAGTTTTCACAGACTCGATTTTGAGTCACCCGTCAGAGTTACCATCCGGGTAACATGTTACCAGTCGAGTAAAACCCCTTATCAGCTGGGTAAAAGGGTATTTTCCATCTGAGTTCATTTTCAACCACTTTGGGTGTTACCAGCCGGGTAACGGCTTATCAGCCAGGTAAAACACAAGAAAAAGTCAAACATCAGCTGCTAAAACCTCACCTACCCCCATCAGATACACCCATGCCTCATATCCGTGTCACAAGAAAAATAGCACACGAGAGGAAAAGTCCCAGACAAATGGCTGATCAAGAGATCTTCCATATCCCCTATTACTTTAAAAGGAGATCAAGGATCCATTTTCAGGAGGGCTCAGTCTGGGAGATTTTCTCCCGTACATAATCAAAGTTCACTTTCAATATTTTACCCTCTGGAGACGGAGGCAATTTGGAGGAAGTATTCTATGAGCTCCCAACTTCATCTCAATAATTGGAGAAGCTGGTATCATCATCTAACATACAGTTAGTGTTAATTTTCATTTGGTATTTCTTGTTTAGTACAACCATAAATATCTGTCGATTATTGTTAATTCTATGTTTGTTGTTGTATTTGAGTCCATAATTATGGGCTAAACTATCCATGTTCATCTAGATCAATAAACCTAATTGTTGGATATATTTATGTGATTAGTTTGATCCGTATGATAACTTGAAGTTTATAGAACCATTTGTATTAAGCCTTGTTTATGTTTAGTTCAATCAATATATGTTCCATTAAGTGACCATCTTGTGTTCTTACATATATTTACTAAAAGTGACAGTTAGTAATTTGTATAAAACCTCATCAAAGGATTGAACTAAAATGAATAAAAATTGATATGGGTGAATTATACTAAGTGAACATCTTGTGTAATTGATGATTTTTATGAAAATATAATCATTGAAATAATACTTCAAATTAGCTTGGTTAATTAATAAATCATGGTTAAGAGGTCTTAGATGATCAAAGACCTTTGCATTTAAGTAATCTTAATCAAGTATTTGTCTTTTGACCATAAGGAAATCAATTTATGAAACCACATACGTTGATGACTAATCTAAGCTGTTAATTCTAGTAAGTTAGCTCGTTATATTCAAGAGATTATAGGTGATCAAGGACCCTTGCATCTTACTCTAGATTAAGTGGTTATTTTGTGACCAACAAGTAATCCAACTAGTTAGCTTGCTTTTATTAAAATATCTTGTGTTCTTTATTAAAAATATCCAACACTAGGGGTAAATAAGATCGACAAACATACTTCTCCAATTGAAACAAAACTATCTTTATTTATTTTGTTTATTCTAATTTTTATATTTAAAAATACAAATGATTGACTGCCTGTCATTAAAGGCAAAACCCCGATTTTTACTTATTTGTTATTTTAGTTAACTATAAATTGATAACACCTTCACAATACGTATAAATTGTTCCTTGGACGACAACCTGGAAAACTTATCTTTACTATACTATTATACGATAGGTATACTGCCTATGTTTGTAATAGCCAATACTTGGATATTTTTCTTATATAAATTTTATAACTCTGTATTCTCACATCAACAGTTGATGAAGCTATTAGAATAGATGATGTCATTACTGGTACTTTTCTTATTAACTATGTACCAGCACGTGTGTTCTTTGATTCTGGAGCAAATCGTTCATTTATATCTATTTCTTTTGTGATAAGCTGAAATTGACCCCTACTGTTATATCTAATCCTCTTGAGGTAGAAATATCTAATGGTAAAATGGTTCCTGTTACTACATCGGTGACTGGAGCAAGCATATTGACAGAGGGTCATATTTTCTAGGTTTCTTTTCTATTAATGTCTGTTGTCCCTGTACCTTGGATCTAGAATAGACTTAATCAACCAATTGTGTGGCGGAATCACACAATTAAAGTAACTAATACGAAATACAAACCGAAACAATAAGGAATTGAGTAATAATGATTTGTATTGCAATATCAAACGCTTACTAGCTTGTTTACAGAGTGTTTAGTCGACAAGTTGTGCTCAGGTTTTGTCCAACCCTTGCAATGAGCCGTAATGGCTCTTTATATACAAACAGAATGATTCTGCGACACTTACTAAGTGTCGCAGATTATAACCCTAGTGCGACACTTACTAAGTGTCGCCTGAATGCGACACTAAGTAAGTGTCACTCAAAATAGAAAATTAACAATTTTCTAATCTAAGCTATTACAGACTCAAGACCAACTGACAGACACACTAATATGACTCAACAAACTCCCCCGTGTCTTCAGCTTGGTCTCTAAAATATCTTCAATATCAAATCCAGTCTGCAGGGAGATTCCCACCTGCATGAATTCCCTTAGCTACGTAGAGATCCACAACTCTTTGAAATCTCATAGCATCTTCTTGATCAATCATATCAAATTGCAATCTATTACTGTGAAGAGCTTGAAGATCATTCTTTGACATGTTAATCAGGCTAAGAGGATCAAAAACTCTAAGAGTGTAGCCAGTAACATGTTTCCATTCTTTAGCATCACGTCCCGGTCCTTTTTGAGAAAAATATTCAATAACCGCCTCTCCAGTAACCGTGTCATACCACCAGAACCTAAAATTTCCCAGCACATCAAATGGTAACCTTTCAAATGGCACTTGGGTAAGATTCTTGGTTGGAGGATAATGATAACCATATATGGGTTGGCGCGTCCTTGGGTCCAGCTTCTTTTTGTTAGAGAATCGAATCCCCATCACTGGTCGAATCCACTTAAATTTCTTTGAGTTGATTTCTCGACGCAGGATGTTCTGAAAGAATTCAGCTTCGCGATTGTCAGTGGGATTGATCATATTCAACTGAGCTAGTCGATTTAGATCAACCTTCGGTAATGTAGTCAAATGATCTAGCCTTGCCTTAAAATATTGAATGCCATCTTGCCTTTTGATGACAAACAATCTGAAATCAGCATCAAACTTCCAAGACTTTATCAGCCCAGATAAATCACCACGAACAGAATATGCTCAGCATCTTTTTAGCTCGGGCGTTGGAGGCAAAATCCATTCTGGATACCTTTTAGGTTGAGCGGTGGACGTTGAGGTACCAGCAGAATGCGAAGAAGGTTCGGCATAGGCTGCAGAAGAAGCAGCAGGAACGGTATCATCATCTGATTCTACCTCCTCATATGGATTTTCTTCGAACACATCTTCATCAGAAACTACATCAGGTTCAAATTCCACTTCATCATCAAATATGCTCGGACCTCTATCCTCAGTAGATTCCCCAAATACTAGATTTTGTAGATATTCTAGATTTGCATGTGAGTAATCAACATTTAATGGCATTGGTTGACCAGGAATGTGAGAAGAAGACGCAAAGTAATCCAAACTAATATTTTCATTAACATCAAAATCATTAATTACATTTACATTTTCTTGGCCTGTGGTTTCCGGTTCTAACTCCCCCGGAACCACAGCCATAGTTTCTAATTCTAACACACGACGCTCAAGTTCCGGTACACGAGCAGCCGTGGCCTCTAGCTCCAAAAGTCTTGACGCTTGAACCTGTATAAGAGCTTGTTGATCATGAAGCATCTGGTTCATTTGCGCCATATCTTCCATCAATTTCTTCAAAAATTCCGGCTGGGGCTGAATATCATCAGAAGCAGGAGTCGAGGTTCGTTGACGACGCTGTAGAGGAACGTCATCAGATTCTGTGTCAGAAGAATCTCGAACCCGCTTGCCCTTATCAGCAGCGGAAGTTGTAGCAGCAGCAGCATGTGTAGAAGTTGGAAAGTTTTCAATATCGACCAAAACTTCTTCCAAAACCGCTTCATCAACTTGCGGTGGTGGAGCTGCAACATCAAGAAATCCATTATCCGGCGGAGCCACATATTGTTCATCAATCACATGGCCGAATAACGGAACATCAGGCAGAGCTGCCTGACCTTTTGGGGGTGTTGCACAATCCCCAAATACCCTGACCAACATCGGAGTCAAGGTCAGAATTGACCTTGGGTCAGGTTGAATCCCTAGATTCAGGGAATTCAGGATCAGTTGCAAAAAACGTGGATACATAAACCACATATGATCGCCTGCTCGTAGATTATCCACTAGATGCCAAAAAATATAACCAGAGTAGTTGAAAGGTTTATTGTAAACCAATCCCAGCATCAAGGAGATTGTCCCGTAGCTCATCCCATCAAATCCAGCCTTCCTTGGTGAGAGGCACACAATGATTATATGTGCCAAATACCTCCAGGCTCTGCTCAAATGCTGTTTCCTATATTGGTCTGGAGGAATAGCTGGATAGCCCATGCGCTGAAGACCTCCAGCGATAAAACTATTCTCAAACTGAGTTGGAAACTCAGAATTGTCATCAAAAGCCAGAACTTCTCGTATCGTATCCTCTGTAATCTCAATACGATGGCCGAAAATGGTTGATAAAATCCTTCGATAATCTCCTTCTGTGTTAATCACAGCATTCGTATAAAATTCCTCAATCTGATTCAAGTAGATTGGACACGAAGCTGTTATAGCATGGTGAATCCTCGATCGACGTAGAAACTGGATCATCGGATGAAACGGAATTGAATTGGCGTGCGTATCATCGAGAAAAGCCACCATATTATGTCATGGCTGTGTGCGGCGAGCGTAAATAGCTAGATTTTCCATCTGCACGAAAATAAGACATAGATAATACACAAGGAAATGTTATACCGTTAGAATAAATAAAATATAAACTGATATTTCAAAATTACCTTTAGGCGACACTTAAGTAGTGTTGCTAAATGAAGTAGCGACACTTGAGTAAGTGTCGCTCAGTAGTCAAAAAATTCACTATGCGACACTTAAGGTAAGTGTCGCAGTATTGCAAATCAAGAGGCGACACTTAAGTAGTACTGTAGGCGACACTCAAGCTGAGTGTCGCAAAAAACAAGGCGGCACTTAAGTAAGTGACGCATCAACTTGTTGTTCCTTTAAAGGCGACACTTAAGGTAAGTGTCGCAATAGACAGGGCGACACTTAATCAAGTGACGCATAGCAAGAGGCGACACTCAAGTTGAGTGCCGCAGTTAGGGTTCAAATTACCATGATGCGACACTCAAGGCGAGTGTCGCTTCGAGTGTCACAAAGATGAACACGAACCCAGAAACCATAAACCCAGATTTCAAAATTTATGCAAACTTTAAATCTAGGTCGAATTAAGTTAATAACTTGGAAGATACATGTATATCGAAAGTAATGCATGCTATATTAACCCTTTATACACATTAAATCAATCAAAATAATCCTAACCCTAAAAAACCGTAACTAATACCTACAGATTATAGCGAAATAATGAAGGATTATGATTGAAATTAGTACCTTGATGTTCGTGAGAAGTAGGAGAAGAAGATGCAAAGCACAGATTTCAAACAACACCAAGGAATCGCAGCAAGAATTGATACAGATCAAGTGTCGCTAATACGAGAGCAAGTGTCGCAGAGTCGTATGTGAGTGTCGCAGGAAATGTGATGATAAATGCCGCACGGTGGCATTTATATACTCCATACTATAGGCGACACTCGGAGCGACACTTGATGCGACACTCAGTGAGTGTCACAAACATTGAAATTTTGAAAAATTTCTAACATTTTCAAATTCTTTCGCGAGTCGGTTTTAGCTATTCAATGACATTTGACTTTAATTAAGACAAAAAATATTAGAATAATTGTAACTTAACTAAGAATTCAAAACAAGTACACTATTTTTGGTGACGGGGTTGTTTTGGGTCTGTTTAGGGATCATATTAAGTCATCATACGTTACTTTACATATGTTTGCTGTTATTCCAATTATCAGTATACTTGTCCTCTTTAAATTTACATAAGATATTTAAAATAAATTTAATGACACACAGTTCAAGACAATTGTTCATATCATTATCCACTTAAACAACTAACCTTTATTCATCAGAGATAACCTTTTATTGTTAATATGTTCAATCTTTTACAGTTCACACATATGACATACCCCTAACATCTACATATGGTTAATCTTTATATTAAGAAAAATTATATGAAACTTATTTTTAAGAATCAAGACATTGGTGACTAGTCTGTACTTACGTACAACAGAGCGACTTATCTTGATTCAGGTTTAAACAAAATCAATTTTCGTCAAGTCATTGGTGACAGGTCTGTACTTCCGTACAACAGAGCGACTTAACTTGACCTTAAGTGTTTATTTTTATTTGAAACTCTAAGATTTTGCAAGTCTGATTAACTCACAGCTGTTTAATTTTTAAGATATAGTACCAGAGACCAGGTCTGTACCGACGTACAACAGAGGAAACCAATACTATATCCCCCAAATAAGTTGATATAAAATTTCAGAATATAAAAATTGTCCATATTAAATATAGGAATTAAGACACATCGTCGTACGTCATATGATGTTTACTACATAAAATGAACAAGTAGTTGGAATTACTTATTAATATCTCTGAGAACAAATAGAGAGTTGCCTATGAACATATCATATGATGAAGCTGTATGTGAAGAAACTTATGATAAATACATTACTAAACCTACTGATACATCAGAGATAACATTTAACATTTGCATTTCGTGAATGATGCTTAATGTACTATCATATCCCAAGTTGTTTTCAGACACAACCCTACGTCTTTTTATAGATGTAGCAATAATGCATTACTTTAATACTAAGAAGTATAAAGTATGGCTCTTGCAAATTTTTTTTTTTTTTTTTAAATCAATGTCACTGTAACGATTTAAAAAATCGTAAGCCAAGCATAGAAACTAATTCATCAAAACGAGAGCGGGAAAAGGCCTTAGTAAACAACTCAGCCTTTTGCTTAAGTGTTTCTATTTGGATAAGGTCAATAAGGTGTTTCTCATAGCAATCCCGTATAAAGTGAAATCTAATCTCTATGTGTTTTGTTTTAGAGTGCTGTACGGGATTGCGTGTGATAGATATGGCTGCAGTGTTATCTATATGTATAGGAGTAAGAGTTAAGATGAAACCATAATCGTGAAGTTGATGCTGAATCCACAGAACTTGTGAACAACAGCTGGCAGCAGCAATATATTCAGCCTCGGCTGTGGAAGTTGAAACGGTTGTCTGCTTTTTACACTGCCATGACACTAAGCGCGGTCCAAGAAACTGACATCCACTAGATGTGGACTTCTTATCCTTGTTGCATCCGCCATAATCTGAATCTGAATAAGCAGTCAGAGTGAAGTCGTCTTCATTTGAGTACCATAGACCTAGAGTGGGTCTATATTTGAGATACCCAAAAATCCGCTGAACTGCATTCATATGAGAAACCTTCGGGTGAGCTTGGTACCTGGAACACAAAGAGACAGCAAAAACAATGTCTGGTCTTGAAGCAGTAAGATACATAAGAGAACCTATCATTGAACGATAGTCCTTCTCATTACAATCATCATCTTCCTCAGCTGGTCCAAGTTTGTGAGATACCTCAATAGGGGTTCCATAAGTCTTACAATCATGCAAATTATACCTAGTCAACATGTCATTGATATATTTTGACTGATGGATATAAATGCCTTTGTCAGATTGTTCAACTTGGACACCTAAAAAGAATGTAAGTTCTCCCATTGCACTCATCTCAAACTCAGACTTCATAAGTTGCTCAAATTCCTTGCAGAGAGCATTACTTGTAGAACCAAAGATGATGTCATCTACATATACCTGCACAAGTAACAAATCGTTTTTGGACCTTTTTGTAAAAAGAGTGCTGTCAATCTATCCTCTTGAGAATCCATGCTTGAGTAGATGTGTAGACAGCCTCTCGTACCAGGCTCTTGGTGCTTGATGAAGACCATACAAAGCCTTGTCTAACTTGCAGACATAATCTGGATGTACCGAGTCTTCAAATCCAGGAGGTTGCCTAACATAGACTTCCTCCACAACTTGCCCATAAAGAAATGCACTCTTTACGTCTAGTTGATAAACCCGAATACCTTTAAATAAAGGATAAGCCAAAAATATACGAATAGATTCCAGTCTAGCAACAGGGGCGAATACTTCATCGTAGTCCAAACCTTCAATTTGTGTAAATCCTTGAACTACTAATCGAGCCTTATTCCGGACCACAACACCGTGATCATCCTTCTTCACACGATACACCCAACGAGTTCCAATTGCATGAACACCCTTGGGTAGAGAGACTAATTCCCAAACTTTCAGCTTTTCAAATTGATGCAGTTCTTCTTGCATCGCTTCGACCCAATGTGGGTCCTTTAATGCATCAGCTATTTTCTTAGGTTCAACTTGAGATAGAAAACATTCTTCCATCTCAGTGACAAGACATTCTAAAGAGGCTGTAGGAGGTACTTCAGAGGTTGAAGCAGACATGTCGGTCATAGCCAATTGATGTCTAGTTTGAACTCCTTTACTTAACTCACCAATGATATTATCCGTGGGGTGAGTTTTATGAATTCGAGTCTGTGGAATTGGGTTAGGCACAATAACTAATTCCAAGTTATTAAGATCTCCTTCAGTAGCATTTGACTCAGATGGAGGATCGTTGGCTTCAACATTATCTTCTGAGGGACTAGCCATATCTAACTGTTGAGGAGATGGAGAATCTGTTGTTGGAATGGATGCATCAACTGATGATGTTGATGCTGAGGTGGAAGATGTGTTAGGTTGGACAGATGATGCAGTTGGAGTGTGATCTACATTAATGTCCAAACCATGTAGAAGAGTGACAATAGTTTCTACATCATCAACATTCTCAGGTGTTGGAATATTGAATGAGTCAAAGAAACTATCGTACTGAAACAGATTTTCTGGTCCTTTTCCTTCAGGAGGAGCTGTATAGCGTAAACACTTGACCTCATAATGCTCCTCAATACGCTTTGTAGATAAATTGTAAATTCTCTTGTTAGGAGAATTCACAGAATATCCCAAGAATATTCCATCCATTGATTTTTCACCAAACTTGTCCTTTTGAGTTCGAGACATAATGGTGCAAGGACATCCAAAGGGCTCCAGAAATTGTAAGTTTGGTTTACGGTTGTTAAACATCTCATAGCATGTTTTGTTTTCCTTTTTAACCGTCAAAACCCTATTCAAGACAAAACATGCGGTATTTACCGCCTCTGCCCAAAAAGTGATTGGAAGCTTAGAGTCGGATAACATAGTGCGCGCAGCTTCAATAAGAGTCCTGTTCTTGCGTTCAGCGACACCATTCTGTTGAGGTGTATAAGCAGAGCTGAACTGATGATGAATACCCTTCCTTAAACAGTACATCTCAATTGTTTTGTTCTTGAATTCCGTTCCATTGTCACTTCTAATCCTCTTGATCCTCTTTCCGCACAAGTTTTCTAACTTGTCAAACAGATATATTAGAATCTCAGGAACTTCATCTTTTGTAGAAATGAAGTAAACCCAAGAAAAACGAGAGTAGTCATCGGTGACTACCAAGCAGTAAGTACTGCCTCCCATACTCCTCTTATTAACCAGCCCAAATAGATCCATGTGTAAAAGTTCTAGGGGCGATGCATTGGAATTCACCTTCTTCGACTTATGGGAGTGCTTGTGTTGTTTTCCGTTGAGACAGGAAACACAGTTATCATCCAAACTGAATGTGAATTTAGGCACACCAGTAACAAGCTCATTTTTTACAAGATAGTTCATCTTGCGAAAGTTTATGTGTCCCATTCGCCTGTGCCATAGAAGGGAATCCTTTGGAGTAGCCTTGGACAAAAAACATGTATGTTCAGATGTAGTTGTTGATACAGTACTCATGTCAAGTATGTACGTGTCCTTTGTCCTTGGTGCTCGAATGAGCACCCATTTCTCAGGCACTTTATATCCTGGCTTGAGTATTAGGCACTCAGTATCTGTAAACATAGTCGTGAACTTTTTATCACACACTTGTGATACGCTGAGAAGATTGTAGTTCAGTTGTTCCACGTAGTTCACATTATCAAAACTCACTGATCCATTAGTGAGTGTTCCCCTACCAGTAATTTCTCCACCCTTATCACCAGCAAATGCAACATATCCCCCTTTTACAGGTTGAACATCAGAGAGAAGAGAAATGTTGCCGGTCATATGTCTTGAACAACCACTGTCTACATACCATTTGCTCTTGATAATTTCTTCAGATGGCTGTAGGCACATAAAAAATAGAGAAGATTAGTTTGATTGTGAGACCCAAGCCTTAATGGACTTGGGTCTACCAAAATCATCCATAATAACTACATCAGTGAGTGCATGATTTTTTAAAATTTCGGGCACTACTACTGATGGGTTATTTGGTGATAAAGGGTCTACTTTGGACTCTTTGACTTTCCAAACCTGAAGAGGTTTGGATGTTTGCTTTTTGACAGGAAGTTGCTGATTACAAGTAGGTGTAACCGGTTCTTTCTTGTCAGTTTTCTTGACCGGTTTGGGAGGTGAGGAATTGTACCTAGCTTGAGATTTTGAAAAATTTCTGTAAATGGAAGCTCTAGGCGCTGTCTTCCCAAACCGTTATCTAGAAAGCAACGGACAAACACTTATCAAATGACCCTGTTTTTTGCAGTAGAAACAGGATCTTCTCTCAATAACAGTTTGAAAGTGAGGTTGCAAATCTGATGAGGATTTGATATTTCTATTTACTGAACAGGCACATTGAAATGTGCAAGATGAATTGGTACGTGAAAAAGATGTTGATTTGCTTTTGGTTGGTTTAGAAGAAACTGATTTGTTATTAGCAAAATTTTGTTCCTTTTTAACCTTAGGAATAGCCTTAGATTTAACCTTTAGTGAAGGAATTTCACTACACGGTTCATTTGTAATTACAAAATTTTCAGGCTTTACATCTATTTTACGAACCTTTGTATCAATCTCATCAGTTACATCCTCAATTTCAATTACTTCCTCCTCAATAGTAGGAAGTACAGGTAATGGTTTTGCTTTCTTTTGGGAGATTGGTTTATCTCCCTTCTCAGATGATACCAAAATAACTGGTTCTTTAACAGATGACTTGCCTTCTTTGTCAGTTGAAGGCACAAAGTTTTTAATGTCATCCTTCGATGGCATAGGTTCATAGTTAGCTGGGGGAGGTACCGCTTGGTATCCTATCCCTGACTTACTTTTTGTATTGATCCTTTGCACTTGAAGGATTTCATCAAAAACAACAGAGGATGTGCTAAAATTTGAAAGTTTTCGATTAAGATCAATAATATTAGTTTTAGATTCATCAAGAGCTTTTTGTAAATAGACAATTTTCTTAAGATAACTGTCAATGGCATCTTGTTGACTATAAATCTTAGCCTTTAGATCTTTTCTTTCAGTCATAGTGGCATTAATCTTTTTGTCAAAAATCTTTTCATTTTCTTTTAGCAATTTGTTCGCCTGTCTAAGTTTATCTAAATCAGAATACAAACGAGCATTATCCTCAGAGTATCTGTTAATTTTACCAGTTAATTTGATACAACTAACACAAGAAAGAGGTTCATCAATTGGTACCTCATCTGTAATCTCTGCCATAAGAGCTGTATTATGAATGTTCTCCTCTGTATCACTCCAGTTGTGAAATTCATCATTAGTAAGGAGAAGAGATTCATTTAAGGATTCCTCAAGCTTATCAGCATCCTTAACAGTTGACTTCTTTGAGACAGATGGCTTTGAAAAACCAGAAGGAGGTTGTTTAGATTTCTCACACTCTCTTGCAAAATGTCCCAGATTGTGACATTTGTAACATTTAACCTTACTCTTATCAAAACCCAAACCCGAATCACTGTCATCATCCAGGTTCTTTCTTCCAGTTTTTCGCAAATATCTCTTTGTTCTCCTTGTCAACATAGCAAAATTCCATCTGATATCCATTCGTTCAAGATCATCAGGATTGATTTGGTCAAAATCCTCATCTGTTAAATCAATGGAACTAGTTTTCTTTGATAGAAAACTATCATAAGCACTCAAAAATGCTTGGAACACAGCAGCATTCTCCTCAGTAGCTTGAGAAGCTGAATTACCCTTGGATCCCCCGGAAGATGAAGGCGATCTTCCACAAAAGGAATATGATCCACTGGAAACACCACCACCATTAGCGGTTGATGTTTTGGTAGCAGATGACATACCTCCTCCAGATAAAAGAGCAACTCCGGAAGCAGAAAATTTACTCCCATAGATGCTCGGATCTTGAACATGAGCACTAGATTTAGTTTCTTTACGTTGCATATCTAGTGCATATGCTTGTAGTTGACCAATGAAATCATCTAGAGATAAAGACATTACACCTTCGTCTTCTTCCATCATCATCACTCGATGATCCCACTTCTTAGGTAGAGCATTTAACAATTTCTTGTTAATGTCTACAACTTGCATAATCACACCACCATCAGAAAGCTCACTCACAAGATGTGAGTAACGAACAAACAAACCATTAAGAGACTCATTTTCTAACATATCAAACAGTTCATATTGTCGTTTGATCAACTCCAATCTACTCTTCTTATATTTATCACTACCACCGCATCGTCTTTCAAGGGCTTTCCACATGTCAAATGCGATGTCGTGATGTTTAAACATTTTAAGAACTTCAGAAGATAAGATCATAACAAGAGCTGAATGAACTTTTCTTTCCATGTCCCAAGCTTTCTTTTCATCTGCATTTAATGCCCGAATAGATTTGGGAGGAGCGATTCCTTCAAATACCCCATCATGCTTTGGATGTTCATACCTTTCAAGCAAAGGAATCATCATATCCGGTTCATTATAAGAAATAAAAGCTTCAAATTTTTGTCTCCATTCAACATAATTTGTATTAGCTGTAAAAATTGGAGCCTTATTTGTACTACCAGCCTCATTACTTGTTTTAATCATTTGAGCAAAAACTTGCATCGACATTGTAAATTAAAAAAAAAGAACAACTGATTTTTAATATTCTTAAGCGACACTAAGAAAGTGTCACAGACTGACAAGCGACACTGAGACAAGTGTCGCAGAAAGTGTAAAATTTAAAGAACAGGCGACACTAAATGTAAGTGTCGCAATGGAGTGTCGCTAACAAGTGTCTCTAGCAAAATAGGAATTACTGTCACAGTGAGTGTCACTAAATCCTTAAGGCGACACTGAGTTAAGTGTCGCTAGGAGTGTCGCTAGGTTATGTTGCAGAACCCTAGAGGCGACACTGAGTTAAGTGTCGCTGGAAGTGTCGCGTAGGGTGTCGCAGAAACGCGCAGCAGCAGCCCAAAAACCCTAAAAAACAAATTTTCGTAAATCCTAACGAAAATTCTCTTCCCCAGATGAACAATACCTGCAAAATCACATTAATAACAAGAAATTGAAGAACAAAAACTCTCTAATCAATGAAAATAAGCTAGTTTCTTCCCAATCTCAACCGAAACACACTCTAATCTTGATCAATTCTGTCACAAAAAGCCCAACGGCTCTGATACCACTTTGTTGTCCCTGTACCTTGGATCTAGAACAGACTTAATCAACCAATTGTGTGGCGGAATCACACAATTAAAGTAACTAATACGAAATACAAACCGAAACAATAAGGAATTGAGTAATAATGATTTGTATTGCAATATCAAACGCTTACTAGCTTGTTTACAGAGTGTTTAGTCGACAAGTTGTGCTCAGGTTTTGTCCAACCCTTGCAATGAGCCGTAATGGCTCTTTATATACAAACAGAACGATTCTGCGACACTTACTAAGTGTCGCAGATTATAACCCTAGTGCGACACTTACTAAGTGTCGCCTGAATGCGACACTAAGTAAGTGTCACTCAAAATAGAAAATTAACAATTTTCTAATCTAAGCTATTACAGACTCAAGACCAACTGACAGACACACTAATATGACTCGACAATGTCAATACCTGGATTTGATGCATTTCTTGGAGTGGACTGGTTAAGTCAGAATAAAAATCCTTATCTCTGAGGAGTCATATGTCATGGCTCAAGGGGAACGGGAGAGTGCTCATTTTCCTTGGATTTCTTTGATGAAAGCTAGAAAATATCTAGCTAAAGGTTGTGAGTCATACTTGGCCTATGTCATTGATGCTAAGAAAGAAAAGAAATATGTTTCTGATGTTCGAGTGGTTTCTGAATACTCGGAGGTTTTTCTGATGAATTACCTGGTTTACCCCCTGTTAGAGAGGTAGAATATCAGGTTGACTTAATTCCAGGCTCTACTCGCTCCATATAAATTGGATCCATAAGAGATTCGTGAAATGATGAATCAGATTCAAGAGTTGTTGGATAAGAGGTTTATTAGACCTAGGTCTTCGCCATGGGGTGCACCTATATTATTTGTTAAAAAGAAAAATGGTACATTGCGGATGTGTATTGAAGACCGTGAGCTTAATAAAAGAAATATAAAGAATAAGTATCCTCTGCCCAAAATAGATGAATTATTTGATCAGTTGCAGGGATCTTCTTATTTTTCTAAAATTGATCTGAGGTCAGATTATCACCAGGTACGTGTTCGTGAGGAAGATATTCCTAAAACTTCTTTTTCGTACCGGGTATGGTCATTATGAGTTTTTGGTTATTCCATTCGGGTTAATGAATGCTCCTGCGGTTTTCATGGATTTAATGAACCGGGTATGTCGACCTTTTCTTGATAAGTTTGTTATTGTTTTTATCGATGACATCTTGGTTTATTCTAAAACTGAATCTGAACACAAAATGCATTTCCGATTAGTTCTTGAAACTCTGAAAATGGAATATCTATATGCTAAATTTTCGAAATCTGAGTTTTGGCTTTGGAAGTTCAATTCTTGGGGTATGTTATTTGTAAGGATGGGGTTGAAGTAGATCCATCTAAAGTTGAAGCTGTAATAAATTGGGATGCTCCTAAAACATCTTCTGAGATAAAGAGTTTTCTAGGATTAGCGAGGTATTATTGTAAGTTTATTTAATATTTTTCTAAGATTGCTAGCTCGTTGAATAAGTTAACTCGTAAAGATGAGAAATTTCAATGTGGTGAGCAGGAGGAAACAACTTTTCAGACATTGAAATGACTTTTATGTCATGCTCCCGTTTTAGCATTACCTGATGGATCTGATGATTTTATAATTTATTATGATGCATCTTTTGCGGGATTGGGATGTGTTTTAATGCAGAGAGATCGGGTTGTTGCTTATGCTTCACGTCAGCTTAAGATACATGAAAGAAATTATCCTACTCATGATTTGGAGCTTGCAGCTATTGTTTTTGCGTTGAAAATCTGGAGACACTATTTATATGGTACTAAATGTGTAGTTTGTACAGATCATAAAAGTCTTCAGTATATGTTTCCCAGAAAGAGCCGAAGATGCATCAACATCGCTGGTTAGATTTTATAAAAGATTATGATTGAGAGTTTTGATACCATCCGGGAAAGGCTAATGTTGTTGCAGACGCTTTGAGTCGTAATGGGACTTCTGACAAAATTTACTTTATGCGTTTGAAAGTTTCTTCTGATTTGGTGGATCAATCGAAAGCTGCTCAGCTGGAAGCATTGTTGGATCATAATATGAAATCAGAAATCATGTTGAAAAGAAAAGATTTGTTGTTGGACGATTCGAGGGGACTAAAGACTTTTCAGTCTCGTGTTTGGGTTCCTTTAATTGGAGGGCTTCATGATGTGATTTTATCCGAGGCTCATAAGTCTCGATTATCTGTTCATCCGAGAAGTACTAAAAATGTATAATGATTTGAAATCCTTGTATTGGTGGCCAACTTTGAAGACTGATGTGGCACGGTTTGTGGAGTCTTGTCATATTTGTTCTCAAGTTAAAGCAGAGCATCAGAAACCCTATGGATCATTAAAACAACTTGAGATTCCAGAATGAAAATGGGAACATTTGACGATGGATTTTGTTACTAAACTTCCACAGACACCACGGGGTGATGACATGATATGGGAAATTGTGGATAGATTAACAAAAAGTGCTCATTTTCTAGCCACCAGTGAGACAACATCTTTGAGCAGACTGGCCCATTTATATGTTAATGAAGTCGTTTCGAGGCATGGGATTCCATTATCGATAAGGCACTTAATTGTGATCCTGACACCTCAGTTAAGCTCAGACTATGTGCTCATCGCAGTGATATACATCTATTTATTTACTTGGTTGCAAACATTGCTAAATCTTGTGGTTCATACATTATGTTTATTTATACAAACCTGTGAGTTCACAAACTTTTAGCTGACCTTTTAGCATGTATTCCCAGGTACTCAACAACATTAGGTCTGCTCAGGATTAGATAGCTCGAGTCGCATAGAAACATCAGGAGATTTACCTGCATTTCTATATTTTGTAAAACTAGATATGCCTTAGAATATCTTACATTTGGCTTACGAACTTTTGTAACTATTACAACATTGTAAAACTTTTAGATTATCAATGTAATTTTTAAATGACGCATATAGAGTCATTCATTATATCTTATGTGCTATGATTACCTATATTAGTCGCGCCCTGACCCAAATCACTTCCGCATCATAATTTGGGGGTCCATCAATTGCTCCTAAAGATTTAACTTTGAACACACACAAGATTTTTCTAAGAGACATGTAGAGTAACTAAAAGTTTCGAGACAGGAGTAACAAGGATGTCTAGATGACACTTTCATAACCTCAAAAGTTCTAAACTAAAGTTTGTGGGTAGGTAAGGGAAGGTGGTTTTTTTGGTGGATAATGTGGGTTTTTAAGAAAGAAATGAAAAGGATAAGGCTCAACAGGGTTTTCTAGGTGGATCATCAATACTAATAATGAGTGCTGGAAGGGTTTTCGGCTGGCAAAGGTTTGTGAAAAATGGGTTTAATCCTAGGAAATGTCAATGTCCTCTGATTGCACATACACTGTGTACGGCGCTCATTAGTATGGTCTCGAAACGTATACCGAGAGCAAGTTCTAATTCAAAGCGCATGCATCGGTACACACATGAAATGAAAAGTGAAGCATTAAAGATGAATACTTTTATTTGGCTCAAGTACCTCACTACAACAGGGTTTGTATGTGCCTAGTTGTGCCATGCTCATAGATTAACATTTCATTTCTAAGGAGTTTGTACCTTAACTTATCTTACTTTCCAAAGCAATTTACTTAATTTCTGAAAATTGATCTTTATCAAAGTTATTTTAATTCAAAAATTTGAATTTTTTTTAGAAAAAGTGAGGTTTTCAGAAAAAGTTAAGCCAACTGAATAAATGATGAATTCACTATCAAAGTTAAGCTTATTTTAAAGATGTGTTTACATTGGACAAGCAATCAAAGTCAAAGACTACGGTATATCATACCGTGTATCCCACACTTAGTGGAACATTGTCCCTAATGTTCTCAAACTAAGTCTGAAGATTCTTCTTGCAGAGAAGAATCCCACACTTAAAGTTTGATCATATTTTGGAACTATGTTTCTAAGTTGATTTGAAATTATGGGAGGGTGCCCGATCAAATTGATCGGGTCATGTAGGAACAAGGTTCAAGTCTACCAGCCTGTTAGGATGCCTCAGCTGCATACATCACTGCACTTCCACTTGACACCTATCATAATGATAAACGGCTCATCTCGCCGTGACCTTCTCTTGAATTAAGAATTTAAGTAATAAGACTATCCCAATTATGACATTCCTGGAGAAAGAATCTTAAAAAATGTAAAGAGGAAGCATCTTTTATCCAATAGCGAAGAGCCTGAACCAAGATTTCCAGATGAGCTGGGTAAGGTATTAACTCGAATACCTAAAATATTATATGCATATCCTCACCAGGGAAGATGCGCAGAAAAAGCACCTTTTTTCACTTTATCACGGGATTGCGAACTTACTTATCCTTTTGATGAGAATGCCACTACTCTTACTTACTATCTTAGAGTTTAAGCATGATGGGATAACAGTAATGATATATATATATATTATAGAGTAGAAATCAATTGGAAAAGGAACACAAAACTCCCCTATAGAGAAAGAATGAGATGTGTGGTTGAAGATTATGAGCTTGTCGGTAGCAGATGGAGGATTCAGCATGCTCTGTTCAGGATCTTTGCATGATTTGCACGTCATCTCAGATTTCCTTGGGGAACCCCATCAAATATTCACAAACTTCTTTAATCGAAAGCACACTAAAAAGTAAACTAAAGCAATCTCTTATAATAACAGCTATCACTCGAGTATCAAAATGCCACCCTATGAAATGTTGTATGGAAAGAAATGTAGAACTCCTATTTGTTGGGGAGAAATCGGACAGAGAGAATTGGGAAACATTGATATCGTTCAATTGACCACTGAAAAGATTAATCAAGTCAGAGAACGGTTAAAAGCTGCCCAAGATAGACAAAAGTCATATGCTGATAACAGAAGGCGTCCGATAGAATTTCAGGTTAGTGACAAAGCGATGTTGAAAGTGTCTCCCTAGAAAGGAATAATTCAGTTCAGAAAGCTAGGCAAATTGGGTCCGCGATTTATTGGTCCTTTCAAAATCCTTGCTAGAGTTGGAAATGTAGCTTACCGCCTTGAACTACCTGACAAACTAGCAGGAATTCATAATACATTGCACGTGTCATTTCTCCGAAGATGTTTAGTTGATGAATCTGCGTATATTCCATTGGAAGAAATTGAAGTGAATGATCAGTTGAATTACGTTGAACAACCTATCTCTATTCTCGATGAAAAAGTTACTAAACTGAGGAATAAAGATCTAAGAATGTTCAAAGTCCAATGGAAGCATCGAAAAGGTTCTGAAATCATGTGGGAACCAGAAGCAGAAGTTATCCATTTCTATCCCTCGCTATATCAGGATTGGATTGTGAGGACACAATCCTAAATTGGTGGAAGATAGTTGTAACGACCTAATTTTTGTAAGTCCTAAATTATATTATATGTAAATATATAATTGAGTATGTGTATTTATATGTATATTTGTTATACTACTTGGTTTGTGTATATTTAAGACTACATATATATTATACATAGTTGTATATGTAGTAGAAATAATATAGATTTTTGGGCTATAAGTGTAATAAACAAAAAATGTTGGGTCTGAGTTAAGGAAGATCGTGACGCGATTCGACCAGTTCCAGAAATGGGTTTTAAGTTCTACAAGCTTCTATTTTCGTTTCTAATACCCAAAATCATCAAAACTCCGACCAGAGCCTGAAAGATGGCGATTTCATGAAATTGGAAGTGATCTCCTTCATAACTGAGCTAGAAGGCATCATATTAAGTTTCTAATTAACCCCTAATTTCATACAAGGTATGGTTTATTAAATTTACTTCAAAATCAGATTAGGGTTTGATAAATTTATGAACCCTAAGTGTAAATATTTGTTATATGAGTAGATTATTAATGTATAAGTGTTGTGAGTATGTTAGATAAGCATATTATGAACTTTGCATGATAAATTCAAGTTAGGGTTTTGAATTAGTGAAAACCTAAGTTAGTAAAAGTGATTATACTTATGTATGAATGATGAGTTAGAAAACTAAAAATGGTAGTAATCATAATATGATTCTAAGAATTTGTGATAAAAGAAAGAAAGTAGAAATGATGTAAAATAATACATATGCTCATGAATTGTGATTCTAAAGAAAGTATTATGTTATTGATTAAGATTGTGAAGTTGATGATTAATAGAATCACTATACATGTGCATATGACGAAATTGAAATTGGTACTAGAAAGTAGATAAAGATAAAGATGTGATTCCTGAGATTTCGATAATTAATATTTCGGGACGACAGACTAAATAGGGACAAAACTTAATATAATAAGTAAACTATTAGGTGTAAACTCTAGAACCCTACTGACTAAATTTCCCATTGTCATGTCACTAGGAACTAGGTTATCATGATTCTGATCGGAGTAATACGCCAACTTCCAATACCAATCTGGTTGAGAGATAAGCAACCTATTTTGGTTTTATACCGAGGTGCATGAATCAGTGGCGTATCATCTTATAGGTCTGAGCGTTCTTAACCCCTAAGATAGTTGACTGTCCTATTAGCATGCAGATTAATAACTTGTTTGGACCGCCGATTTTATAAGACCTAGAGGTTTAAGTATCCTAAGTCACTTGTACTTTCACTTTCATTCCTAAGTCTTATTTTCAATTGATTAGATTCCGGTTTTTCGACTTATGATTTAAATCTCTCTTTTTCAAAAAGTTATACATCCCTGGATTATTTGCAGTTTGTTAAAGACGTGTTTCATATGCAGACCATGCCTTTTAGTAATTAGACCGTATACTTTACATGGTAATTCCACAGCTTCTTACGTCTAACATGCGGTCAAGCGTAATTGACAGTGAAAGTGACACTCTAAACTAATTAAAAGTAAAGCAGTGCGGAAATGTAAACCTAATATATACAATGAGTGGTTTCACTATGTCTTACTTATTGCATGTCATGGGCACAGATAACTACTTACCATAATTAAGGTTGATCAGGTCCTAATTACTAGGTTGCAGTCACATGGATAACCATAAAGGGTACTCCATAGATTAAACTTAAGTTCATAAGGTCTTAGCAGTACAAGGGTTATTAATTCCTATTTTGTCTGAACATATTTTACGAACATTACTTTGTGATGCATTGACTTTCTTAGGATACACCAGTTAGTTGTGAAGTTGTATTATCCTTTTGGAATTTCAACTGTTAAACCAGAGCTGATTCCAGTGATATGACTACCTTCGGTCATTTATGACTTCCATACATTTGTACTTTGTTCGAAAGCATTTCCAGTACTATATCGAATAAACAGTCGAATAGGGGCCATCATATCACTTTACGATCATCGTGCACTAATTATATTATGTCATCCCTACTTATAATTATCTATATCATCAACAATCACAATAATAAACTACTCGCAATTCATGGCAACAAATAAATCACATACCAGGCAATAATACATATTAATATATGAAATGAGACAGGTAAAATAAAAGTTTAGATATCACCAAGAAATAAATACGTAGCAGTGTATTATTACGATTGACAACTCTTTTGCACATACAAAGATTGATCTCCGAATCCCTAGCGTTCTCCCTAGCTTCTATATTAATACGTAGATTAATTACAATAATCTTAGAATGCGAAAGACTAAAGAATACAAGAGATTTTCTAAAGAAAGTGTGTAATATTTGTAAGTTGTGTTAAAAGAGTGTATTTTCAAATGAACTAAAGCCCTCCTATTTATAGGGGGAATTCGGCTCATGTTAGCATCTTGAGGAGCACTTTAGCAAAAGGTGGAAACGGTGGTGCACCAGGTACGTACAATCAAGCAAAGGTGTGGCACCGGGTATGTACAATCGCGTAAAGGTGTGGCACCGGGTATACGAAAGGACCAAAAAGCGGAAACGAGATGGGGGAGGGGAGGCCAGCGGCGGCCTGGTGGTGGCCGGCGGCGGCTGGCTGCCACCCGCCCCGGTTCGCCGTCTTTTGCTTTGTTTCTTAATTCGCGCATGTTTTCTTCGTTATGTGTCCGTTTTCATCGATTATTTTTTCGTAGGATTCGTAATTTAAAAACGAAGATTTTGATATAAATAAATCCCAAAGTTGAGCTTCCTATCTCTAAGTGTTGCGTACGAATCATTTGAATCTTCCAGCGGGCGTAGAATCTTCATTCTTTATCCGTTTTTGTTGATTCTTCTTTTGTTAGACTCATATTTTGAAAACGAACATCTTGGATAAGATGGATGTTGATGATGGGCATTTTAATCTTTAAATATTGTTTTGATGCCTTAAATCTTCAAATGTGCGTGAAATCTTCGTTTTTCATCCGTATTGCTTGATTTTTATCGTGCAACCTTGTTTTGACCTTCTTGACAGATTCTCATTGATTTTAGTATTATTTGGGTTTAAATGTTAAGAATCATTCCAGAATGAGAGAGATATCGGTAGTAAAAACATGACTTTTTACTCGGTGATATGGTTAATGGATGAAGTGGCATGGTGGTGTAGGATGGTGGTAATGGGCCGCAAACCCAAGTAGGTGTTGTAGGCATCTGGAATCCAAACTCCTGGGCCATGTATGTGTCCTGGATATGACGCTTGTTTAGCATGTGAAGCATTCCATTGTGACACTCTTCAAATTTGGTTACAATTACGTACAATAAACACGTGCATACTTAGAGCTAATTCCCCACTTAAGTGAATTCACACTATTTTTATGAGATAAGTCTACCAAAGCCTAAAAATTTAATACGTGAGGTATTACTTATTTCGTAGTTATTTATAATTATGCGTGAAACTATTTGAACGAGTCTGACAAAACAAATCGTGCGTTGGTGATACAAAATTTTAAATAACATAAAATTATTTTTATAGTAGTTATTTACATTGAAAAATTATGCTAAATGATAAAGCATAATGATAAAACTTAAACGATCATACGTTTTATATAAAACGTAACGTACACGATTAAAATATGCGAATCGAGCCCAAGAACCAAGCGAGTCAAAAATTATATTTTTAAAACTTAAAATAAAGTATTTGAAATAATACTTCAAAAAATATTAACGCGAAATAACGGTAGTAAACTAAACGATATAAAATATGTTTTAACGTAAAACGATCGGGTAAACGATCACATCACTTAACATGAATAATTAAGGGAATAAAGCAACACGGAAGGCCATACTTTGACCCCCCAAACCGGCTCAAAGCCATACTCAACACCCCCTCACTCTTGTTTCAATCTCAAATCTTTAAACACACACAAACAACTCACCAACTCTTTCTCTCTATTTCACCTCACCTATCTCTCTCTTTTCTTCTCTAAATTCATGACAATAGCAACATCATAAACTCATCATCATCTATCCATAAATCATTACCATAACCATCTTCAAAAGTTGCAAGGGAAGATCAAGAACAAGCACTAACAAGATCATCATCTTTCATCACTTATATCTCCATCTTTAAGGCTTAGTGAGTGTTCTTGATCTTTCACAAATCTTGCATGTTTTTAACTTCTTAACATGTTATTAGTTCACTACATGAAAGGTCATACACGAAAACATAACGAAAACTAAGAAAACTTAATGTTTGATGAAACTGAAATTCAGGACAGATTCTGTGATCTCGGTGAAAAATCGTATAAAATCGTAGGTTTAAAACAAACGTATCATACCACTACCAAAATCTTCGTATTTTTGTTAGCTACAACTTTCTCTCAGACTACGTTTTCCCAGAAATACACCAATTTTGAGATATAACCCGTTTTGTACACTCATGTCTAGAAAGATAGCTGCTATACACAGGGGTGTTCACGAATTTTTTTACCCACTTCTACTTATCTAAAATTCATGAAAAAGTACTGGAAGTAGTCAACATATGTGAGAACATTGTGTAAATATTTCAGGATTTTTCGATAACGTTTGCACAGTCAAGTTAAGTCACAAAATGGGACTGATTTTACTCTGAAAGTTTTACTTTCGGATAGAAGGTTTGACTTTCGGATGAATAGTAAATTTGACCCCTTTGACTTTTGGATGAATAGTGATTCTGACTCAGAAAGTCAACTTTTCGAGTTGACTGTCATTGACTTTCAGATAAATAGTGTTTTTGACCCTAAACTTTTAATATTTACACTTTCGGACTCTAACTTTCGGATACACACACACACACACACACACACATATATATATACTTTCGGACACATACATTCGGATTTACAAACATTTATTATATATATATATTCGGATACCATACCTTCGAACACTAATACACTTTCGGATAAAAATTCATACATTCGGATGACACACTTTCGGACCTAAATATATGTAAACTTTTAGATATACGTATATATATGTGTGTATATATATATATATATATATATATATATATATATATATATATATATATATATATATATATATATATATATATTTCTGAATATAAATAAATATACTAACTCCGGAATACAATAACGGAAAATTGAAAAATACTTTACCACTAAGTATTGAATACTTACATCAACCAAAACTTATACAATAATACTCATACATGAAGTAAAAATACTTTATAAGTATTCAATAGAACATACTAATATATACTTTTGGATTATTATTACAAAATCATCACCAACGAAACGTACGAATTTACAAAACAACAATGATCTTTCAACGATTGAACGATTAACATGGTTTGGCAGTTAGCCGACCATTTATACGAATTATCTCTTACGTTTAGGACGTTAGGAACTTTACTTGGACTTACGCTTTGCTAGAACTCACATACCAAGCTCACTAGGTGAGTTCACAGCCCCTACTTTTACTGCTTTTACTGTTTTCAAACAGTGGTGAAAAACATAGCTACTATTCTACAATTTTCCATAACTTGCTACGATTGTATATATGCTTTATGTTATTATACAAACTGTTTACTTATGAAATGAGGTTTCATACTATTACTTGAATGGTTTACGAAATGACTTTTCATACTACTATGGGAACATTATAACGAATCTTGGTACGGATCTAGGTTTTAGCGAGGTAGTTGTATGCACAAAAGTTCCAGTGCTTGAAACCTATAACCATTAGCTTGGTGACTCTAGCCACTAAATATACGGATAGTAGTATCGAGTTGACAGCTATCCCACTATTATAACTTGTTGGCCACGCCAACCGTACATCGGCAGTCGTAACGAGGAGCGTATATTTAAAATGTTACTGAGGCAAAAAAAAACGTCTTGGATTGGTTATAGAACTAAAGGTCATTACTTTAACTCATAAGGTCTGGCTAACCTTAGAGGGATTACCGTCTATGTCTCCCTACTACTACTATTAATACTGTTACATACATTTTTAGGAAATAACATTTTCCTACGATTGACTATATAGGAATGCATTCCTACTATTTATACACTAGATTGGTTTTCCAAACGTATACAATTGGATGTGTTGACATCATGACAACAAAACTGTATTTTGGGTAACATCCCAACAAAACTGGAATTCGGGTAACATCCCAACGAAATTGTATTTTGGTTAACATCCCAATGAAACTACGTTTTAGATAGTGATCCAACCAAACTATACTTTGGGTGATAACCCAACTTAACTTATACTTGGTTATCAATTCACGAAACACTATTTAACTGTTATGGCAACAACAATGATTTATAAACGAATTTGGTTTACCAAACTATACGTCTAAACCTAAAACCTGTGAATTCACTCAACAATTTTGTTGACTTATTACTATATTTTTCAGAGAATTAGCGCATTGCACGCATATGGATCTAGGCGACCCACGATGAATTAGGATGCCAACTTTTGAACGAACGGGATTTCTTTCGTATAATTAATACTTTTTAGTTATATCTATAAAATATATTTTGAATTAAATATTTATAACCTTGAATGTATTTTCACATTACTATTTCTACGACTTTGACAAGTCATAGCTTTTTGTAACAAACTTTATTAATTATGGCATCTTAACTTAGTTGTTCTTCAATAATCATAAGATAAGATTGTCTAATGTTTACATTGGCGCCCCCGACTACACTAATGCTTCCGCTAATCACGATTAATGAATTTGAGGGTACGACATCCATACATCAACTCTGAAGTTGGTGGATCTCCTAGTTGAGAACCCTGGGAGGTGGAATAAGTAGACTCTGTGCCTTGGCCTCTTAGTGCGATGTCTCACCTTCCTGACACTCATGTCTAACCTCATTCCTCGGCTCTCTATACACTGTACTATCATCAAATGTGACCCTAACCTTCTTGCTCCTCGGGGGTTTCATGAAAACACCCGGAATGAAAGCACCATCCTTCCATCGGATTTGTCCTCAAGGCTCTTTTTCCAACAACCAAACCTTAACCATATAATTCATGTTATACGGCTTAGACTCCCTATTCTTCTCCGACGTGTAACTACTAATCACATCCTCAGTTAAAAGCCCTATCCTTCTAACCAACTTGGTAATAATAGCACCCATATAAGCAAACTCAGCCTGCATGTATCCTGACTTGGTAAGAATCCTATCAGCAACCAGATATGCAACATTCACATGCTCTTTCTGAATAATGCTTTTGATAATAAGCAGGTCTTTCTGTCTCACGACACCCTTTGTATTCCTTTTGCCTCTGATACTGCAAGCAATGAGATTGTGTAGAACTTGGTAGTGTTTGGCACAGAATGAAGTAGCTTTGACATTTTACTGAATGCTACTACCCGTCAACTCTGACTCTGTCAGCTTTTAGGAAAAATGAGGTGGTTACTTGATATTCAGTGTAAAGCTCTAGGTATTTGGCAAAAGTGGCTAAGGACATTTTCTGCTCTTTTCTAGGAAAGTTGAATCAGATCATGGTGTCATCATTTAGCTTCGAGATAGTCTTGTACTATAATCTCAACAACAAGCTCTTTGTAGATAGTCTCATTGATCTCAAACAACAATCTCCAGGCTCGCAAATTTCTTTTCCCAGCCTTGAATGGTATCAACTCCTCAAAACCTTTCTTGAGTCCGATTTCATCCAAATCCTTCCAAATTATGTATATGTTCTCTCCTAACTCATGTGTCAACCATTTCTGATAAAGTTCCATTTTTTTTTGATCCTTAATGGAATGCTTAATGTATGAAGGGAGCCTAGATATCTGAAATAAGAGAAAACAAATAACAAAGTGAATTTCATAAAATCATTACAAGTATATGGACTATGTCTTCCCAGATTTTTAGAAAAAAATTCCAAATGTGGGCTTTAAAATATGAACAGTCCATAAACCTGTAATGACTAATAACAATCCAAATCTCAATTTCTAACCATCAAATGAAACTTTGGTTTATGTAAGTAAGCTATACCGAACTAGTCATAATGAATTTCCAAGTAGGCTTTATCAAATTAAAGTAACATGAAAAATTCAAGACTAACTCGAACTTCCGACCACATAAGCTTTAAGAACTAGATTTCAACAAAAAAGTGCTAATTAAGTCATTTCCAATCTTATAATTACCTTAAAGTGGCAAAAACAACCTACTTACATAAACAAATGCATACTTTGATGGGGGCCCGAAGCATCGTATGAAGACGATGTACGGATCGTGATCGGTTTGTTTTAAATTTATATTTGCTGGGGTCTAAGTATGACTTACTAATACAGAACCAAAGGGCTAGTAGATGGTAAGTATGACCTAGAGTCATTCTTAAAGAGAAACTGAATTGAAACGGAGGTGATCCAATCAATCTTTCTTTTCTAGTAAAGGTTTTAAAAGAGTGCGTTGGGGGTTTTGGTTCAGTTAACTAAGTAAACTAAATAAAGCGAATAAAAGTGTCATAATAAATCAGATAATAAAAGTAGTATTTGTTGTGAGTTCGCTAGCTAATAATGTGGGATGATGACTCTTATGGGGAAATGATTATATAAATTGGAAATGTTTAGTGGATTCAACATCCAATGGTATAATCAATAAGTTCCCTATTAGTCGGTTATCAACTAATATGTCACGAGGAACTAAGGTGTCATGATTCTGACCAGACAGACGATGCTCAACTCTCCACACTCGCCTGTGAGGGAGTCAGTGTCCCCTATTATTGAACGTATTCGTTCGTGGGTGAAGGAATAGAGTAGCAGGTCATTACAAATTTGACCGTACTTAATACCATAAAGATTTCAAATCTATTAAACTATTAACTTAGAACTTATGTTCGAACTTATTAACCAATTCCTATTAATGAAACTTAAGGATGATAAACAGGGGAAAGCATTCAAGGTTCTTGCGTATCTTACTTTTGGTTTCATATTTTAAGAAAAGGATATCAGTGTAATTTAGATTCCAAACTTGCCTTTCTAATTACAATTAACAAATCCCTAGGTTTTCATAAATGGTTATTTAGCCTGTAGCCTACCTACTCTAATCTAATCTAAATTAACTAATCTAATTAAAACGCTAATTAAAATGCTGACGGCTTTTTGCATAAAGTTAAACCCAGACCATGTCGGAAAATGCTATGGTGATTCACAGTGTATTTAATCGTTTACCGATGTTTCCATTGCGAATTTAATTGCTTCGCCATGTTTACATGATAAGTACATTGTGATCGAAAGTGTACAATACTCATGGAAAGTCCACGTAATCACATTGCATTTTATGATGCTTGCATGACGTTACAGTTAAAAACATAGTTTTTACACAGATAATTATTGACCAAGTATTAAGGTTCGCGACTCCTCTTTACAGGGTTACAATCACGTTTGTTATTCGAATGGCGAATATAAGTTTTAGGTTTGAAATCATAGGATAAGTCCATTCATAAGGTTTCCGTTTTATAATGTCGATCCATAATACAACTACCTTCGGTCGTTACCGGCTTCCATACGTATGTACTTTGCTTAAAAGCATTTCCAGCACTATACCGAGTAAACAGTCAAATAGGGGCCATCATATTATTTCATAACATATTTAAAGTCATCCCACAATTATATATGCTAGCTACATCACAACAAATACAATAGTAATCTACTCGCTAATCATGTCACAAACTAATTCTAGCATAATTAAAGCACACATATTTAATTAAGATAGAATAGGATAGAAAGAAACAGGATTATAATGGTAGAAGGAATAGACTTGAATTAATAAGCTTAACTCTAAGCGTACACCAAAGATTACAAAATGTTCCCTAGCTTTCGTTCTACTTTGAACAAGCTCCTTAATTAGCCTAACACTAATTTTGAAATAAGAAAATAGAATGAAAAAGTAAAGAGAGAAATATGCCTAATGCATATGGGACATCTACAAATGGAGGCTTAGGGGTTGTATTTATAGGCAAAATATGGCTCACATTAGCACCCATAGGCTCACATTAGCAAAAGTAGCGAAAGGTGGTGCACCAGGTACGAAAAAGTAGCGAAAGGTGGTGCACCAGGTACGAGCAAGGATGAAAAAGTGAAAGAAAGACGGGGGAGGGGGTGTCGGTGCCACCTGGCTGATGGCCGGTGGCGGCTGGCTGTTGGCCAGCATCGGCCGACTGCCACCCGCCCCGGTCCGTCGTTTTTCGTTGCGTTGCTCAATTCGCACGTATCTTCGTCGTTATGCGTCCGTTTGCGTTCATTCTTTTTGCATTGGATTCGTAATTCAAAAACGATATATCCCAAAAATATGTCTCCTATCTCCAGATGTTGCGTACGAATCATTTGGATCTTCCAGCGGGCGTATAATCTTCATTCTTTATCCGTTTTTGTTGATTTTTCTTCTGTTCTATTCGTAATTTGAAAACGAACATCATGGATGTTGATGATGGGAACTTTTGTCTTGAAATCTCGTTTTGATGCCTTAAATCTGCAAACGTGCGTGGAATCTTCATTTTTCATCCGTTTTGCCTGATTTTTATCGTGCAACCTTGTTTTGACCATCTTGGCATAATATCATTGATTTGTATTGGTTTTTAGTTTAAAATTCCAAGAATCGTTCTAGAATGAGAGAGATATCGGTGGTAAAAATATGACTTTTTACGCGATATCAAGTATCCCAGACTTAGAACTTTGCTTGTCCTCAAGCAAACTCGAATTTCAAGCATGGTTAAAATAAGCAAAAAATGAAATATTTTAGGGTGGAACTTTTTACTAAGGGGGTTTTGAAAAATAAAATATTCGTTATTTGAAAAAGCAGGGTTGTAATCTTTGGGAGCATGCTTTTGATCTTTGATCTTGGATACATGACTAGGCGATCCTCTCTAGGTGGTCACTCGAATCACTCAAAGTGTTTAGGGTTTCCTATTCTAATATTATCAATCACTTAGAATGCCAGTCATGTATCGTTTATCATCATAGGCTTGATCGAGAATTAAATCGTTACCTTTTTGGTGAGTACGAAGTCGATCTAGCCACAATCATTCTAGGGGAAGTGATGTAGGGTTTTTTGAAGTGGAGTGTTTGTGGAGTGAGAGGGGGTTTTGTTGGGTTTTTGATGGGTTTTCTTTTTGTTGAAGTTGGAAATTTTTGGGGGATTGAGTAGCACTCGATCCCCAACCTGGAACTCGAGTGGTTTGCATCTCACGTTAGCATAACTTTCTTGACAATCACGTGCGACTTTGAGTTAGTTTTGAATCTCAAAGATTTTCTAAGTTGTTTCGTGAATGAGTTCAAGACCAGTGAGCTGACTATCTCCCACTTCGGTCCAACAAATCGGTGATCGGCACTTACGACCGTATAGTGCCTCGAAAGGTGTAGCCTTAATGATGGTGTGATAGCTGTTGTTATACGAAAACTCGCACAACGGTAGATGTTTTTCCCAGTTTACACCGAAGTCAACTACGCAAGCTCGTAGCATGTCTTCCAGTGTTTGAATTGTTCGTTCACTTTGGCCGTCGATTTGAGGGTGGTATGCGGTACTCATATCAAGACGGGTACCCAATGACTTTTGAAGCGATTTCCAAAAGTGAGATGTGAAACGACTATCCCTATCGGAGATAATCGAGATTGGAACACCGTGTTGAGAAACAACCTCTTTGATATAGATTCGTGTGAGGCGTTCTATTTTTTCGGTTTACTTGATTGCCAGAAAATGAGCAGATTTCGTGAGATGATCAACGATCACCCAAATGGTATCGCAACCACTCAATGACTTTGGTAGTTTGGTTATGAAATCAATGGCAATTTATTCCCATTTCCATTCAGGAATGCTGGGCTGTTGGAGTAAACCAGAAGGTTTTTGATATTCGGCTTTGACTTTCGAGCAAGTGAGACACTTGGTGACGTATGTGGTGATTTTGGCATTCATGTTAGGCCACCAGTAAAATTCCTTGATGCCGTGATACATTTTGTCGGATCCAGGATGGATAGAATATTTGGACTTGTGAGCTTCATCCATCACCAAGTCTCGCAAGTTTCCAAAACTGGGTAACCAGATTCGATAAGAGAAGTACCTAACTCTGTTAGGTTTGATTTCGAATTGTTTATCCATACCTCGTAAGGCTTCGTTTTTGATGTTATCGGGTTTCAGAGCTTCGAGTTGAGTAGTGAGAATCTGAATGTTTAGATCATTGTGAATGGTCATACTGAGGGGTCGGACTCGAAGTGGTTTCGTTCGTTTTTTTCAACTGAGGGCATCAGCAACGACATTTTCCATACCCATATGGTATTTGATTTCACAATCGTAATCGGTAAGCAACTCGACCCACCGACGTTGCCTCATGTTGAGATCCTTCTGATCGAATATGTGTTGGAGACTTTTGTGGTCGGTAAATATTGTGCACTTAGTGCCATAGAGGTAGTGTCTCCAGAATTTGAGAGCGAAAATAACAGCTCCAAGCTCTAAATCATGAGTGGTGTAGTTCTTTTCATGAATTTTGAGTTGTCGTGAAGCGTACGCAATGACTTTGTCTCATTGCATCAGCACGCAACCGAGACCTTGATGAAAAGAATCGCAGTATACCACGAATCATTGATGCCTTCAAGTAATGATAGAATTGGAGCACTACAAAGCTTTTGTTTCAGAAGTTGAAATGTTGACTCTTGTTTATCAGTCCAATCAAACTTTTTATTTTTCTGAGTCAGTGCCGTGAGTGGTTGGGCTATTTTCGAGAAATTTTCGATGAATCACCGATAGTACCCAGCAAGACCCAAGAATTGGCGTACTTCGGTTGGAGTGGTTGGCGATTGCCGGTCTTTGATCGCCTCAATTTTTGATGGATCGACACGGATTCCCTGACTATCGATAACATGTCTAAGGAATTGAACGGTTTGCATCCAGAACTCACACTTAGAGAATTTTGCGTAAAGCTTCTCGTGCTTAAGTAGTTCTAGGATGGTTTGAGGTGTTGTGCATGTTCCTGTTCGTTACGCGAGTAAATGAGAATGTCATCAATGAAGACAATGACAAACTTGTTGAGATATGGCTTGCATACCCGATTCATAAGATCCATGAATACGGCTGGTGCATTGGTTAGACCGAATGGCATCACTGCCCATACCAGGTTCTGAAAGCAGTTTTCAAAATATCGGAGTCGCGAACACGTAGTTGGTGATAACCTGACCGGAGATCGATCTTTGAATAAAAACTCGACCCTTGTAGTTAGTCAAACTAATCATCAATACAAGGGAGTGAATACCGGTTCTTGATAGTTAGCTTGTTCAACTCTCGGTAGTCGATACACATTCGAAAAGAACCGTCTTTCTTTTTGACGAATAGGACCGAATCTCCCCAAGGTGAAGAACTCGGCCTAATGAATCCTCTTTCCAAGAGTTCTTGTAATTGGTTGGACAACTCCTGAAGTTCAAATGGGGACTAAATGGTATGGTGCTCGGGCCACATGCGCGACACCTGGCACGAGGTCGATTGAGAACTCGACTTGTCTTGGTGGTGGTAGACCAGGTAGTTCCTCGAGAAAGACTTTTGGAAAGTCTCGAACGATGGGCACATCCTCAAGTCGCTTCTCCTCCGACTTTTTCTCCATGATATGCGCGAGGATTGCTGAATAACTGTAACATCCTCGATTTGGGCCTAGTAGAAATACGGTATTTTTATTACTTTCTTGTATTTAAATTGTATTTAGAAATAATTGGTATTATTTGGATAATTTAAATTAATAGGTCAAATGATCAAATGATTTATTGTGTTAGATGAATTATTAATTATTTTAAATTAATTTAGTTGACGGTATAATAAAATATATTTCTCACAAATAGTTTTTGGGTTTCAGATAATAGATTTAGAACGAGTATAATATTACACTGTATTATAACCATGCCTCATAGGAAATGTCGACCCTTTCTTCAGTTCTTCCATTTGTCTCACACCTCAAGAACACACACAAACATTGAAGGAAGGCAACATCAATCAACTATTTGAAGCTGTGATTTTGTATTTGCAACTGAATTCACCATCTTCTTCTTCACCTTGTTCATCTAGTTTTCTTCCTTTCCATTGTAAGTAATTGTTCAGTGTTCTTGAGCTCTATTGATGAGATTAAGTAGAAAGATTGATGCATGTATAATTCAATGTGCTTAAATGAATTGTAGTTACTGAAATCATCATCTTGTTTTTGTTCTTGTCTTGAATGCAAATTTCTAGGTTTGAATGTGTGAAATAGGTTTTGGTTAAATTAGGTTGAATACATGATGCATGTACCTAAGTTGAAGTTTGATGATGTTATTTTGTTGTTGGGTTATTTTATAAATTCTACTTGAGGTCCATTGCTAGATGATTTCGTGTTTGGTGATTGAATTGTGTGAAATTGGAGTTTTTGGTTCGTGCTGTGTAATTGCAGGTCTAATGCTCTGTTTTAAAACATGGGAACACGATCCAGCTCCATGGCCCGGATCGCGTTGCTATGTGTAATTTGATCTCAGTACGTTTTGTTTGTAGAAACGCGATCCAGTCTCCCTTTTCCAGGATCGCGTTAGTCAGTGTTAAATTCGAGCCGGATTGATTTGGTTCTTGGGAACGCGATCCAACTCCATAGTCCGGATCGCATTTCTAAGTGAAAATTTGTAACAGAATGTTTTGTACTGTGGAACGCGATCCAGCCACTCCCAACCCGGATCGCGTTTGCTAGTTATAATCTGACGAATTTGACAACTTGTGACTTATGTACCTATGTTATTTAACTAGTAATGAAAGTATAGTATAATCGATTAATTGACATTATATGCATGGTTAGATTGTAATAAACTTTATACAAGAATCTAATTCGGGTTTTGATTTTGTTCTCAGATAAACCGAAGACTCAATAAGATAAGACCTTTGAGTGGAGACGGTGATCGTCAAGGGTGAGTGGATCTTGGACTCTCAGTCTAAGTTAGTTGTGACAATATGGTTACAACGGGTAAACTGGATATATTGCAGTGATTGCTTAGATAATCTATTGCCATAATGGTTATCCCTTGAATAATTATTGGTGTCCTATATGTTATGATAAATGAGGACTATTTGAATTGTCGGGAGGTCAACTAATGTGTTGGTTTGGGTACTATTACTTTGAACAAGGTAAGTGCTTTGTACATGTGTTGAACACTTAAATTATATTGTATGTAGTAATAGTACCAAACTATCGGTTTAACCTATGATTTGGCCTTCAGTTAGTTTTAAGTGTTACTTAAGGAACCACCGCGGCATGAGGGTACCTCAAGGACCACCGATCCTTCTTGATTTGTGTGTAATGCTTGTTGTAGACATTTGTTAAGCTAAATTAGATTGATAGTTTTGGATCTATTCACTTAGCTTCGTGCTAATCCCACCTCACTATTTCTTGCAGGGATAGCTTTTGATTGTGGGTAGCCTGAAGTATGGGATGAATGGGATGTTTGACAAGCCTACTCTTATTTAGATATGTTTGGATTAAACATTTTGTATCTGATTTTAATATAACACCTAAGTATGTATTTAGAAAATTATGATAATTTGGTATTAAAGGTTGTGCGTATTTTGGGTTACACTATGGAAATGTATTACACGCATCCTATGATGTATTTTTAAATGTTCGCTTCCGTAATGAAAAAAAATGTCTTGAAAATTTAGAGGGTTTTATAATAACCCTTTCTCAGAAATTTCCGGGTTTTCAAATAGGATATGATGTTGAGTCTCATCCCACCGGTCTCCCCCTGTATGACCAAGGTTCTACCGATGGCGAGAGGAATGCGAATGATTTTATCGTAACAAATTATTTCAGCATGATGCTAGGACAACTAGTCCATACCAACGATGACGTCAAAACTTCCAATTTCAACAGGCATAAGGTCGATGGAGAAAGTCTCGTCGGCTAGGTTTAAGGTGCAATTAGGTATCACACTATCGGTTTCTATAAGTTTACCATTTGCAAGTTCTACGGTGTACTTAACATCTAGAGTAATAGGTGCGATATCAAGTAAGGGCAAAACTCATCAGAAATAAAACTTCTATCGGCACCAATATCAAACAGAATAGAAGTAGATATGTAACACCCTCAGATTTCGGGTTGCGGAAGCGGTCGGCTCGGGTGTTACCAAATCAAATATCACAGCACAAAGGTAAATAATGAACGACTCTAAATGAGACGTTTGAAAATAATTATACTTTCCCAAAATAAAAGTGTACATAAGTTGCGAGTTCGCAAAATAATTTCAATACATAATTGATAATACAAAAGTTATGCAGAGAAATCCAGTTGTGAAAATATGCGACTCGAGCTAGCAAAGCTTGTAGCAATCCTAATCCTGCTGGGCACCTGAGAACACATGCTAAAACAAGTCAACTATAGAGCTGGTGAGTTCATAGGATTGTTAGTTGAAAACATAAAGTATAAAACCTTGTATGTTTTGAAAAGTAGTTCAGAATCCACGATTATAATTTGTTTTAAGTTGAAGTTGAAACACCAATGTGTATACTATGATCGAGGCATCTAATACCTAAGTAATATCGATTTCTACCTAAGTACATAAAAGATTGAGGCATTTCGAGCCTGGATGCCTATCAGTTATTAAGTAGATCTATCAGTGTGAGGCATTACATGCCTAAGTTGTAAATTAAGTAATTGTATGACCACGTCATATATTGTTGAGTAAATACTGTTGTGCCACCTGGCATCATGTGTTGCATCCGGCAACATAATTGTAGTCCCGCGGAACTATGATTGAGTGTTATGATGTGTCCGTTTTCCCAGTTAGTGTAAACTAACCCGGACGAGAAAGTATTGAATGTGTTCGTTTACCCGGCTAGCATAAGCTAACCCGAACATGATTGAGCTAATGGCCTCGCGTGAAAACTTCACCGACCCGTTAACTAGTGCGGATCACGAGCATAAGCTCGCCCATCCGTGTATACCGTGAGTGATCAACTCGTATATTTGTTTGTGTTTTGTATCGCTTTACCACGATATCGTTTTGAATCACTTTACCGTGATCTCGTTTTGTGCACACTTTACCGTGGCATCGTTGGGTGCCCAAATGGCATCAATACATTGCTCGCAAGGAACGTAAGTAAATGAGCCAGCAGTACTACGACATGCCTGACTAAGTTGATTGTATGTACAAGTGTATGTATACCTAAATACATAGTTAAATTGTAATTGGCACCAAGTGCTCGAGATGAAATACATGTATATGTGTATATATATATATATCTATACATATATTATGGCAAACAAGGAACGCAGCAAGATGGTGTATCATGTAGCACATGAAAATGATTGATTGTAGTTAAGTATACACAACACCTAACTATTTGTTGTATCGCAATGTACCTAGGTATGACTAATCATCACCTAGCTATCTGTATTAGTATAAGGATTCTATACTAACGATTGCTACTATCGTACACTCCTAGCCTCAACCTAGGAAGTGTATTGAGATCCTGATTTGTATGGTAGCATTAGCTCCTAAAAAGGAAACTAATCCAAAAACAGTAGTTGTGCATGTGTCTCACCCCGAAAACAGTAAAACAGTTAAAAGAGTGGGGCTATGAACTCACCTGCGAGTTATCAGCGATCCAACAATACGTGTGTTGCCCGGATGGTAACCTCCTAGTGTCCTAAACACGTGAGGTTATATAAGTAAGAGACAAATCAGTTTGTCTAAGCGGGTTGTTTAAATATTTATTTGTCGTTCAGGTTTGGAAACCGTGTACAGGGGTCCGGGGGCAGCGCCCCTGGTAGCGGGGTCCAAGGGGTGGCAACCTCTGGCGGGGTCCAAGGGGCAGAGCCCCTGGTTGGGGTCGAGCTGTGCGACATTAGGTGTTAAAACGCATCTGAAATCCAAATTTGGCGAAAAATCAAAACACGCCACATTAGGTGTTAAAACGCATCTGATTGGGGTCGAGCTGTGCGAAATTTTTATTTGTACTACTTTGCTTTAGTAAAAATGCATCTGAAATCCAAATTCGGTGAAAAATCAGGTGTTAAAATACTTAGTGAAATCATGTGTTTTTAAGAGTCTGATTTGTGCGACATTAGGTGCGATGTTAGCTGCGACGTTAGGTGAGACATAGGGTCTTGCGTCGCTATGTGCGACGTTCTCAATTTAATGCAACGTTGTGTCTTGCGTCGCAATGTGCGACGTTCGTAATTTAATGCGACATTAGGGCTTACGTCGCATTATGCGACATTGGAATGGTTTGCGACGTTGGCTGCGACGTCACATCACTGTTTTTGGTCCCTGCGACATCAGGGTCTGTTCGACGGGTTTTCACCCAAAATTAAGATCTAAGCTATTTTCGGGCAAATCTGGTTGATATAATGTTAATACATGTTCTATTAAGTGTTTTTTTTATCATGAAATAACAAAGAAAAGTGAAGAAATCCTTACGATTTGAAGATTTGAGTTTGAAAGTGATGATGATGGTTCTTGATGAAAATGAAGATGATGATGATGATGAAGGCTTGATGTTGTTGCTCCTCATTATTGATGATGATGGCGAGGTGGTGATGGCCGGTGGTGGTGGTGTGTTTGGAGAGGGAGAAATGGAGAGATTATAGAGAGAGAGTTGGGAGGTGTGTGAAAAAAATAATGAAATGAAATGAAAGAATGGAATGGGTGGAGGTGGGTTTTTACCCATTTCCAGGTCCCTAAGTTGGAGACTATGGTCTCCAACCACAGTGTACAACACCCGTATTTTTGTACCCGATTATAATGTAGAGATATTATTCTAAATCTATAATTTTGTTTATATAATTTTGTAAATATTTTTAATAAAAATATTTCACTTGAACTTTAAAATGTAATGATTTGAAGTTTAAAATTGGCGTGAAATTTGACATTTTTGACCGGGTGTTACAAGATAAGTTGTTGAGGAGGAACATACCCGTTACCATATTCGGGTCCTGACGGGCATCCCGGAGTTGAGTACGAATGCTAGTCCTCTTGCGTTGTTGTTTTTGTTCTTGTTTTTAGGATATTCATTTCTGAAGTGCCCTATTTCCCCACACCCAAAGCAGGATTTGGGTTGGTTGGCATTGTTGTGATAGGTGTTGTTGTTAGATTTAGGGGCTCGGCAATCTTTGGTCAAGTGCCCGTACCTCCTGCAGTTGTTGCAGAGAGTACTGCATGGACCATCGTGGTGTTAGTTACACTTGGAGTAGTATGGCCTGTCCCCAGTGTATCCACGCTTGGGTTCAGAATTTGTGTTGTAAACTTGGATGGTGTTTGTTTTCCTGTTTTGGTGGTTGTGGGGTTCACATGATTTGCGTTTGTTGTTGTTATGGGAGGATGTGTTGGATGTCTCACGGCTGACTATCATGGCCATGAGTTCATGTGCCAACCGGATTGCACTTTCAATAGTGGTTGGTTTGGATGAAGCGACGTTCCCCTGAATATTCTCAGGGAAGCCGCAGATATATCTTTTGATGCATTTCTCCTCCGGATTAACCAAACCCGGGCATAACAAAACGAATTGCTGGAATTTGATGGTATATCCAGCAATGTCAATTCCCTGCACTGTCAAGTGCCAGAATTCTTCCTCCAGATGGTGTACTTCTTCTTCGGGACAGTATTTTTCCCTAAGCTTTTTCTTCAGTTCAGCCCAAGGAAGTCGGTTTGCTATCTCAATGCCCATAGCGTTTGCGTGGATGTTCCACCACGTAAGTGCACCTTCCTAAAAGGTATAGGCAGCAAACTTGACTTTGTTATCCTCAGTACAGTTGCAGAGGTTGAAGACGGATTCCATACGTTCAATCCATCTGATTAGACTAATAGCACCTTTCGTGCCTTTGAAGTAGAGCGGTTTGCAGCTAAGAAAATCCTTGTAAGAGAAAGGTTAGATAACAGGGGTATTGACTAGGGTTTCATCATTGCTTCGAGAGTTTCGAGGTGAATCTTGAGCAGCCAAGGCATCAACCACTGCTCGAGATATGACAGCAGCAAGTTCAGCATCATTGTAACTTTTCCTCTTTGGCGGCATGATTCTTCGAGAGAGAAACAAGAGGCACATGAGAAGTTGTACCAGAATGATAATTCGATAGATGTACATATATTAAAGTGGTAATATACAACATCACAAGTGGAATTTAACAATGTAAGATAGTTGAGAGAAATTGTCGATTGATATTACGATGTTAAACGATTACAGACAATTTTGAGTTACATGTCCCAAAAGTTACAGGATTAGATTTTTAACAAAAGGTGCAGGGAATTGTTACATCCGGTCAAATTACATAGGTCCTACGAAAGCATGATAAATTACAGATTTAGCCTAAGCTAATCCTGACGTAGATTGAGTTGTGGCAGCAGTGCGGTGAGATGGTCTACAGATTCTGCAAGTCTGCTAACCATTCGGAGGGCGTCTTCGGTTTCCCTTAGACGTGTCTCGCACTGATTTAGCCTTGATTGTAGTTAGGAGATTTCATTTTGGTTGCCAATCACTTGTTTGTGGACAACCTCCATAGTTTCGACGGTTTCACCCAGACGGTTGTCAAGGGTGTCCATGTGGTTGACGGTATTTTCGTGATCTTCGGAGACCTGATTGATACGCTCGAATGATGTGAGTCTCCAGTTTTCGTTGGTTTCTTAGAGTTCGATATCCATTGTATCAAGTTGTTGCTCGTGTCGGTGTAGCCTAGTGGCTAAGTCTGACAAAGTGAAGTGAGTGGGGTATGAGTCAGCTCGAGGCAACCTGGTGTTCCTCCTAGCCACCCTTGGGTTTCGCGATCCATATGGATGAGAGCGTGACGAATTGAGTGGTGTGTTTTCCATTCTGAGACAAGGCATTAGAAAGAATGAGGCCTATATCCATATAATACATATATAATATAGCCTAAAGTATTGAGCGAGAGCGAGGCCTATCTATGTATATATATATATATATATATATATATACATCACATAATAGCCTAAAGTATCTAACACATACATGTTTGAGTCCCAGTTTCTCTCATGGTCAGAAACAACTAGTGTATCCTATTTAGTCATGACTCCTTTCAGATCTCACATCATATTCATTTAATTGTACATAGTTGACCAGGCTATGTTAAATTAAACCAATACAATGCAATCACTGTACCTAATCATACTTAGTAAGGAATACTGCCTAACGGTCATAGTCTAGGCCAACTAAATGCAACCTAGTTCACTATAATCTTATTCTTTGATACCAATATGTCGCACCCCCAATTTCGGGTTGCAGAAACGAATCGGGTTAGGGTGCGACTAATCAATATACACAGCGCATAAGATATAATGAACGACCACTAAATGCGTCGTTTTACATTGTATTGATAAAACTAAAGTTTACTTCAAAAATATTGTTTACATTAGCTCGGTTCCTTGAAATTGAGAGATTTACATTAAATAATTACTTTATACAAAATATAATAATGCAACTAAATCTCTGATTGATTGAATGAAGACTCGAGCTAATGAAATCCTGATTGGGCAGCCAACCTACTGCTGCGTACATGTGATACATGTTAAAATGGGTCAGCGAAATGCTGGTGAGCTCACAGGTGTGTATGTCAATACATAATTGTATGAACCACAAGATTTAATTGAATTTAAAATGCAATTAAGCAAAATAAAACTTATACAACCATGAGCACATAGTCCGAGCTTAACTTGAGTGTCAGGTCCAATTAAGGAAACCCAACTGAGGTGCCTCCTATGAGTGCCTAATCTACACTCGTCTTCCCAAAAATGCTAATACGTCCGTTTGACCAGTTAGTGCGTGCTAACCCGGACAAGGATTGTCAATCCTATATGATATCATATACTAACATTCACGCTACAGATGTATTACCAAACTATGTTGTGGAGGGCTTTGAAATGATTAGTGAAAATAACTCATGTAGTATTTGATTTGTATTGTACTTGCGTTCATATTGTAAAATAAAACGAGCAATGTAATCACACTCTAGATGAAAATCGTAAAATAGAGGCTATGAGACTCACCTAAGCGTTGAGTGTTTATCGAAATAAACTTCAATTGGTTAGCTGTGAATTGATGTCCGAAGACTTGTAACCTGAGGGTGTCCAAGACACGCGATGGTTATAAACATGAGTAGGTGTCTCGAAAGACTACCTTTGTAGTTGTTCGTCCAACTAGAATGTCCAAATTACTACGATTTGGTTGATTGAATTGTCCAAATTACTACGATTTGGTTGTTTAACTTGTCTAAGTTACTACGACTTGGTTGATTTGTTTGTGTTTTGAAAACATGTACGGCCCATTGGTGAATTGTTTGTAATAATAATCCCATTATCATTTTTATGATTTCGAAGTGTTCATGTTCAAAAACATATCCTGATGTGTTTGAAAAGTCGTATCGTATAAGTGTTTGAAATTACATAAGTTTGACACTTAGTAAAAATCCATGTTTTCAAGGTTCTGTCTTATGTGATACTAGGTGCGACATAAGACTTTGTGTCACTAAGTGTGACATAGTCTGTTGTGTCGCAGATCATGACTGCGACATAAAGGATTGTATCGCTAAGTGCGACATCCGCAATTTAATGCGACATAAGGTGTTAGTCGCTATGTGCGACGGAAATAAGTTTTGCGACATAGTGTTTTGTGTCGCTATCTGCGACATCTTAAAGTATTGCGACATAGAGGCTTGTGTCGCTATATGCAACATAGGCTATGATTTGGCGACATAAGGGCTTGTGTCGCAGGTGGCCTGGAGCCTCTGCGACATAACGAGCTGTTGGCCGGAAAATAAGCTAAAAAGGTGTTATCCGGTTTCCGTTTGACTTGAAACTTTTACCCAACCCATATTTGGATATTTTAAGCTTAAATAACCCACAAAGAAGCAAAAATAAGTAAAATCGGAGAGTTTTGAGTTTTGTCGGAAAACTTACGACTTAATGCCGGAGAAATCCGGAAAGAGGGAAATATAGATCTCGACGAGGGGAACGTTTTCTTCTAAACGAGTGTGACAACCAAGGACGTTTGGTGGTAGTAATTGGTGGTTGTTTATGGTGGTGGTGTGGTGGTTATATTTAGAGAGAAAAGAGAGGAAAAAGGAAGAAGGAGAGAGAAAGGGGAATGATGAAAATGAGGGTGGGGAGGGGGGTTTTCGGCAGATTTTTTTGGTGGTGGTGGGGGGGGGGGGAATTAGGGGAGGGAATCTCCCAATTTTTAACCCCCGCGTTTGCGCTCCGTGCAGTGTTCGTTTCCCCGATCGTTTAATCGTATAAATGATTATTTCAAAACATGAATATCTATTAATGTTTTCGTTGAAGTATTTCATCAAATGCTTTTACTTGAGTTATAAAATATAACTTATTCTTGTTTCAATTATTCGCGCATTTATTATTTTAATCGCGTAAATGTTGTTTGTACGATACAAATTTATTTTGAAATATTATCAATATAATATTTTTGGATAAGATAGCGTTATTAAATAATGTTATATTATTATATAAAATTGTTCACCAACGTCCGTGTTTATTGAATCGAACTGCATTCAATTTGAAACTTGAACGATTTAATCACATCACATGCTTGTATATATTCATCAATATATACTCCGATACATTAATTAGCCTAACACATAACTAATTACATGTATTAACAATTAATTAGGCACTAATTTCTAGTCCTAATTTGGCGGGTGTCACATAAAACATACCTAATCTTAGGCAGTTTGAATAAACTCGAATGTAAAATTTGGACACATATAATCACCTAAAGTGTCACCATAAACATCATTTAGATACACATTTGTGATATGGTGTGACTATTATAAATCTATATATTCACATGATCGTGCTATAAATAAATGTGATTATTTGCATTAGCTTTTGGCAAGCTAACACACGCTAAAGTTTAGACACACATAATAGTTATGTGACCATATGTATCGGATTTTGGTCACACTAAACTCATGTGTGACAAACTCGACTCTATGATTTAGACAAATAAACAATTACCTCATGTGACCATATAAAGTCTCATGGATTAGACACACAAACACTCAATGTGACTAACATCAAATTTAATCATAATCGTTTTTGCCCATTTTTACCCTAAATAATTGCCACATGAATATTTAACGAAGTGACTATTATAAATATATTGGTCACATATAATCACCTAGAGTGTGGCCATAAACATCACTTAGATACAGATTTTTAATATGGTGTGGCTATTATAAATCCATATAGTCATATAATCGTGCTAGAAATAAATGTGACTATACACATTAGCTTTTAGCAAGCTAACACAAGCTAAAGTTTAGACACACATAATAGTTATGTGACCATATGTACTGAATTTTGGCAACACTAAAATCATGTGTGACAAACTTGACAATATGATTTAGACACATAAACATGTACCTCATGTGACCATATATGGCATTTGGCCACAATGATTCAAGTGTGTGACATAGATTTGTCACATTTTATATGTATATCGTGACTAATGCTTCAAACTTACTATTCATTCGTCATGCGTTCTAATTCATATGTGGCTAAATAATCGGTCAAAAAACAGCTGTGACCGTTAACCACATAAATGTTTGATGGTGTGGCAATACATTCCCGAATGGTCACACGATCAAAGTTCATACGTGGCTAACTAATAACATGAATTTTATTTTGGGACCTTTAGCCACATAAATATTCAAACGTGTGACCGTTTAATTTAGGCTATGTGTGACCAAATCTCATTTTCGTACTAGTGAACAACTACATCAGTCGCAACAAAAATACAAGGCTCGTCATGATCGAAATCAGGTGCATGGCAAATTTCAAGAGGGTGATCTTGTGTGGTTGCACCTTGGAAAGGATCGTTTAAAAGGAGAAGGGCAAAAGATTAAACCAATTCGTTACGGGCCAATTCGAGTTCTTAAAAAAATTGGTGATAATACTTGTAAACTGGAACTTCCTGCTTACATGGAAATTTATTCGATTGTTAATGTTGACAAGCTCAAACCGTTCGAGCCATCGATGCTTGATGACAAGGTGGGTAAGTCTTTACCATCCGTTGATGATCTTGTTACTGAACAAGAAGCTGTTTTATCTCAAGATACTATTGTGGAGTAGAAGGCGAGCTCAACCCGACGTGGTGAACGAAAATCCTATCGAATTGGGAGAAAGGGACAACGACCAAGTGCAACAAAATAGTTCTCTAAGGAAGTTGGCGATGCCCAATTTCCATATCTTCAATTCTAGGACAACCAGAAGGTGCCGCTTCCTTTTCCCAGAGAAGGGGAGGCGAGATCCGGTGGGATCTCAACTTCCATCGAGAAACAAGGAATTGTTTGATTGTTTATAGCAATTTTATCGGCTAGATGATAGTCCCATGATAAGTAGGTAGTTACCAACATGGAGAGGGACTCTATTACTTTTATTGGGTTATAAATAGAGGTGATCGCAAAAGAATAAGCAGCCTCCACAAAAAATACAACAAAGCATTGTACTCTTTGTATTATAAGTTGTACATTGGAGAGAATATTAAATACAAAGCAATTTTCCCATATCTTGTTATTTTTTTCTTCATCATAATCGTTGGTGTTTTTCTGTTTGTTTCTTAGCCGTAGTTCAATCTCAAGTTATATATCATCCTTTCCAGATTCATTGTGTTATAATCTCGGAACGGATCAAAGTTCCACATGAAATATAACGATTCTAAACTTTGGGATCAAATGTCTATTACTGTTAGTTTACAAACTACTTTTGTTAATATTTCACTTACTGCGTCTTTTACTCTTACGTTGTCTGTCAAGGGTACAAGCCGTTATCAGAGCTCAAGATCTGACTGGAGGGATATCGCTAGTCCTGTTTGATTACCAACTAGCAAAGCTGATAATCGGTGTGTAAGATGGTTACACAAGAGGATTGAAATTGTAAGTGTTTTAGCGTTCATGTGCTACATTAACAAATCATTACTAATTTTGTTTAACCATCCGTGTTGTACTCATCTAAATGCCGTTACAGTAACTTTTAGTTTTTACGGTTTACTACAGATTGATGATCCCCATATTATTCATCATGAATTTAATTCATTGGTAAACAAGGAAATAGTCTTCAAAGTAAGCATTGGTCCCATCAATGTGGACTCTGGTTACCCAGGCTACACAGTTAAACGTGGTACAGAAGATGCCGATGTCATATCCTTAATAACCAAAAAGTTGACTGATACTACTCAAAATCCCCCTTGGGAACAAAGTGCTGCTCACACTCCTGGTACTACGGTAAGGATCATAAGCTAAATGACATAGTCTATTATCCGGCTTAAGATTCGTACGACCTTAACACATTGATACCTAAATTGATGTCTGTCTTAATAATGTTACAGGGTGTTGGTTACACAGATGATGATGGTTTGTCACAGCTTAGCTACAAGGACAAATTTTTTTTAATAGTCGGTCATATGATTAATGTTATTAACGTCACATTATACCACCAGAAGCTGACTAATCGGACCTGTTTCTATAGTATCAATTCCTAGAAATTTGTTAATCATTCAGTTACTACATCATTAATTGTAACACCCCGTCCGTGAAGGGGCGGAATATTATTATTATTAGATATTTAGTTAAACATTTTTAGATATTAAATTAATGATCGTTATAATATCCATGAGAAAAGTTCATTAGAGTACAAGAATTATTGAAAGAAAGAAAGTACCAATGATATTGTGTCATGTGTACAAAGAGAGTATTTCACATGTACAAAACTCATTTATCCTCAAATTTAAATATCTCACAAACGACAAATCGAAAAATTATGAAAATTGCACCATTAGATTCAACGTTTTATCCTCTTCGATTTGTCATCCCTCGATGCATATTTTCGACGAGTTTTTTTTTTTTCCATTTTTTGGTGGGTTTCACATTTTACTAACACATGTATTAATATTTTGTTGAATATTAAACTTAGATAAAAGGTTTAGGATTTAGGGTTTAGTATGGTTTATGGTTTAGAGTTTTGTAAAGCTTTTAGGGTTTAGGGTTTGGGGGTTAGGGTTTAGGGTTTAGCGTTTGAGGTTTTGGGTTTCTCCCTCCAAACCTCAAACCCTAAACACAAGACTTTAACACATGTGTTATTAAAATGTGAAACCCACTAAAAAATGAAGAAAAAAAACTCATCGAAAGTATGCCTTGAGAGAATGCAAATCGAAGAGGAGAAAACGTTGAATCTAATGGTGCATTTTTCATAATTTTTCGATTTGTCGTTTGTGAGATATTTAAGTTTATAGGTAAATGTGTTTTGTACATATTGAACATTCTTTTTTTATACATGACACAATATTATTGTTACTTCAATTTTTTTTAATAATTCTTATAGTTTAATGATGTCATCTGTAATATCCATATTTATACATTCATATTTTCTCCTACTACAACATATTCACTAAAATGAAAAATCTTTCATAAAACAAATTAAATGTTTTCTATATTTGCGATTTTCACTTTTACTATTCAAAGTCAACAATAACAATTTCCAATATACTAAACATTACGCTTACTTCCCATCCCTTTACATAAGAATGCCTGGCAGATATGTACAGAACAATCGGATTCGAAGAATTGCTGCTCCAAAGTAAGAAGTTTTAGTCACTCATCTACACTTTCAACTTCTTTTTCTGCTGCATCAATACTTTCTTTCTTACTTGTCTGATTGTTTTATATTTGCACTATAACACTTGCTATACTCTCTGTTGTTCGCACAATATCAACCAACTTCTTCCGAGGATGGTAGATATATGCTTGCATTTCGATGGTCAAATGTTCAGGTCAAACAATGGTCTTCAATATCTGCACAGAAGTGAAGTAATGATTTGTTCAATTGACACCAACGAGTTTACTTTAGTAGATATTGATCGATGGCTAAACGGTGATTTATGGGTTCTGATGCCTCAACATTAATATTTTGCCCGACATCCATAGCGTAGTCTTAATGAACGTCGATCTCTTATAAGAGTAGAAGACAACGAAGCTTTGCACAACTTGTTTTCTGTTCGTGATGGTCATTGCGTATTAGATGTTGTAGTTATGTAACTACAACATTTATTCTATAGCAACACAATTGTTCTTTTGTTAACTTTTTACAACTTACTATAAGCCTCCTACATACCCATTTTTTTATTTAATGAAATTAGTACGTACTAATACAACAAATTAAGGTTGTATACATCTAACATTCTTCATACACTGTCCTATACGGTATTAGGTCCTAACCCATGAAAAGCGGTATGAGATGTTTTTTTCCTTTTTAATACAACAAATTAAGAATTATGTATTCACACTACTATTTTTTTTTTTTCACAAATGTTTTGATCCCAATGATTCATGATACTATGACTCCTTATGTTAATAAATATTATCTTATCTGGTTCATGATACTATGAATCCTTATGTTAATAGATATTATCTTATCTAATTGAAGCTATAATTTGGATGTTTTACCTTGTAATAGTGTGCCCTATGCTTTGGGCTCTCACTTCACTTGGCCTATGGGGTCCATCTTTGGCCCAACTCCCACCCCTTATAAGGTGTCAAACCCTAGCATATCAAGGGGCAAGAGATATCATCAGAGTTAGGAGAACAAGGGCAGCCCCTTTTCTCCCCTTTATCTCCACCAACAAGATGAACAAGTTCATCACCAAAACCCATCTTTTAGATGGTACTAAAACCGATCTTACCACCCTTCACATCGTTCCATATGGGTCACTAGGGTTAACCACGTAATTCACGGACTGTAACGAATCGGACCAACCCAAACCCGCACTCAAGCTATCGAACGCTTGATCAAATGGCGTCATCCGTGGAACGCGCAACAAATATCCCGTGTCCTACCCATCAAATGAAATTACGGGTCAGATCTGACCCAATCTATAAGTTTACCTTCATTTTTCTTCAAACTGCAACTATTGTGTTGAGAAACATATTCACATATGAAGAAAATGTCATCCGTTGTCATCCTCTAACAAAAATATTGGTAACGCAAACACTCGTTCTTTATGTCCAACTATTATTTGCTACTGTAAGGTTGGACTACTTAAAAAAAAGGAGATTTATGGTTACCTTAAGCAAATCCAAGATGGAATGTGGTGACATTTTAAGATAAAAAAAGAAAAATAAAACCGATGATGTATGATTTACATTATCAAATAAATGTACATGCTATGATTCACATGGTACAAGTGACACTTAATTACAAAATATTATTTCATTATGAGTTGCTACAGAAACATAAATTTTACTAATACGTACCATCCATTTTCAAAGTGCTAAACTGGCATTTATTGTTAATTTTTTAACTGATGTTTTCATTGAATATACTATAGCATGTACAACAATTGTCCAAATTCAGTTAAAATTTTTATCTAATTGTTTGATAAAAAGTCTCAACCACTTATACATGTCTATATGCATATTGTATAATCCACTTTATGTTGGGATTACTCTATTATTGTTGCAGTGAAAGAGATTTAGTAACTTCATTTAAAAAAAAGATGTGTACAAGTACTATAGCTTTTGGTACAATTTAAATGTTTTTTGTGCACACAAATGTTCACAACCAACGGGCACCAAGAATCGGGTTGGTTTCCGTGATGATTTGTCTGACATTTTATGGTCCCAAGGCACGCATGCCAGAGAATATATTGAAATGTGGGGTCGAACCGGGGGGTGATCCTTGATACATATTGCAACACTGGTGATAACCCTCGAGATATACATGTCATTTACCCTCGCAGCCTATATTGACAACCCCCCGGTCACGACCTGATCGCCTCCGAACGGTCGGTTGGGTTTTACCCCGGTCTTAGGTCCCGGTTGCAGATCAGTGGGTGTTTTAAATTTATATTTTGCTGGGAACCCTAAGCTTTATTACTACCTACTGCTCTAAGGGTATTAGGGTAGTAAATGGTAAGTCTGACTCAAGTGTCGTTCTTAAAATCAGATCGAATCGAAATGAAGGGAATACCTCGGAATAATAAAAGCTGATAGGATGGTTTTAATAGAGTAGGTAGGGTTTGTTTTTGATATTTTCTAATTTAACTAAATGCAGGAAAGTAAATTCTAAACTACGGATATGGTAAGCAGATAGATAGAGATTGTGATTGCTGAAGTTTCAATATTCAGGTTTCGGGATGATGTTCATTATAAAAGGTGGAGACTTGCCTTTGTAAAATCAGAGGTTTGGTGTAAACACTAGCACCCTACGATTTAAGTGAAAACCCTAAGTCATATGTCACTGAATACTAGGTTATCATGAGTCTGATCAGATCAGGCTGCTCAGCCCCCAACACTGTCCGATGAGGACAAGTGACCCTTCTTGGAGTTAACTCCTGGGCGCGTGAATAAGGCAACAGACCGATATTTAATTTCTGACTTTTCTTAACAGCTAATTCTAATTGATTTTATTAAGGCTCATACTAATTTCTTACTAATATATGTTAAACTATCAGTTATGTTGGATCAAGGGGTTTAAGCATTCTACATTACAGCTGAATGTTGGCTTTCTTTTCAAGATCCCTTAACTTTAATTGAGGAGCACAAATACTTCTGTCAAGGGGTAGACCCTCCTTTGCGATCAAACGTTCATCCCTAGGTTTATTTCACGGTGTATACTACGTTTTTCAGTAATTCCACAGCTTTAATATATATACCTAGACCATGTTCAGGAAGGGTAACTTCCAGGTATTCACAGTGTCATATGCTTACGACCGGTCTGTAGCTTCCACGCATTTGTACTCCACCAGAGGTGTTTTCAGCGCTATACTAAGTATTGAGCCGTTTTACAGCATGTCCATAGTTTCATACAAAAATATAGATAACTATCTACCGATACTAGGGTTGATCAAGTCATAATACTAAAGTACATAGTTTGTGACAACATATCTAGCTTGATATATGACTAGCGTAATTGTTATCAAGTTTGTATATTGGTTTAGATTTGTAAATGAATATTTGTTTTGTTATTAATATTCGTTAAATATATTAGTATAATAAAGTGTTAGACGAATATCGAAAATGAAATAAACATTTATAGCGAGTCAAGATCTCAAGTCGCAAGGTATTGCGATGCGAGATGAGATCTGAACTCGCAGAATGCAAATAGTGGCAATAAGCCGAGATGAACTGGGCTTGGGCCTTTTGAGATTCGAAGTCAATTCGCAGGCCCAACGGCTGCGAGTTGAACTAGAATATAAAAACTCGATTCGTTTAACCTAATGAGAACTTTTGCCATTTTTGTTTTTGCAACCTGCGAATTCAATCTAGAGAATAACCTAAAGACTAACGACTAGGCTGTCGCACCCCCAAATTTACTGTGCAGAATCGAATCGGTTTGGGGCGCGACTAATCAAATATCACAAGCACATAAGATAAAGTGAACGACTCTATATGCGTCGTTTACAAGTTACATTAATATGACGTAAAAGTTTTACAAAGTTGTAATGTTTACAAAAGCTCGTAATTAATGTTTAGAGATTCTAAGGCATATCTAGTTTACAAAATGTAGAAATGCAGGGGAATATCCTGTTGTCTGTATGCGACTCGAGCTAATAATCCTGAGCAGATCTACTACTGCTGAGTACCTGAGAATACATACTAAAATGTCAGGTAAAAGCTGGTGAGCTCACAAGTTTGTATAGATAAACATGATGTGTGAAACATGAGATTTAATATAATGATTTGCAACCAAGCAAATAAAATAGATGTATATCACTGCTATGAGCCCATAGTTTGAGCTTAAGTGAGGTGTCAGGATCACAACCAAGTACCTGAGCGAGGGTGCCTCCCTGCGAGTGCCTAATCTACACTCGTATGAACAAATGCTAATGCATCCGTTTGACCAGTTAGTGCGTGCTAACCCGGACGGGGATTGTCAATCCCATATGGTACCATACACTAATAATCGTGCTAAATCCATATAAACAAACTATGTAGTGGAGGGCTTTAAATGACTAGCAAAATAACTCATGCAGTATATATCGAGGTTTAGTACTCATGTCCACATGTAAAACAAAACGAGTATGTAATCCCACCCCTGGGTTAAAAACAGTAAAATGAGGGGCTATGAGACTCTTCTGAGTCTGATGTGTTACTATCAAGCAAGTATGATGTTGCACAAGGTGATGTTGTCCGAAGACGGTAACCTACCGGGCATTCAAAACGCGCAAGGTTATAAGTATATGTAGACGTCTCAAAAGACCGTCCATGCTAGTTGTTCATCCAACTAGTAATGTCCAAATAATTTGGTTGTTTGATTGATTAGTTTGAGTTTTGAAAATATGTACGGTCCGTTGGTGAGTTTCGTAATAATGATTATCAAAAGCATTATTATTATGTTTGTCTCATTGTATACTTACAAAAGTATATGTGTCATATGTTTCCGAATTATTCCAAATATTGTATTGACGTTAAATCAAGTATATTGTGATATTGTCTTGTTTGAAAAGTCAGTCATGCAAATTAGTGTTGAACACTATTTATGAGGCAATAGTGATTATCGGAAATCACTATTCATGAGACAATAGCATTGTCGGGAATTACTATTCATGAGACAATAGCATTGTCGGAAATTACTATTCATGAGACAATAGCATTGTCGGGAATTACTATTCATGAGACAATAGCATTGTCGGGAATTACTATTTATGAGACAATAGCATTGTCAGGAATTACTATTCATGAGACAATAAGGTTTGCGACAATGATGTTTTATGTGACAATAATAAAAGTACTCAATTATTCGATACTAAGGTATGCGACAATGGGTATTCTCAGACATTGTTCATGCGACAATGGTGGTATTGTCGGGCACTGTTCATGCGACAATGGGGGTTTTGCGACAATGGTATTGTTGCATAAGAGATATTGTCGCAAGTCTTGGTTACTATTTTGTTTAACTGTTCGTTTTCTTCGACTAGGTCAAAGGTGTTCGGTTTGACCCAAAACTTTTAGGGAAGTCTTTAAATATGTTAAATTAGCTTTAGAAAATTGTCGTTACGTTTTATGGTTGACCCAAAGTGTCGGTTTTGTAAAATGACCAAAACAGCCCTTAGTATTCATTTTTCCAGATTTTAAACTCGATAAACCTCCCGATTCGGACCATTTCTAGTCCGATTCATACCTAGTAAAAAATCACATATGTTCTCCTATATGTCTAGTGTAAATCTGAACTTTATGGTAGTTTAATAAGTTCATTTACTATTTTTAACAAAAATCAACATGAAGAGTGGTCGGTTTTGGTTCGAAACAGACCCTTGCTCAAAGATTGAGCTACACACGAAAATTCGTGTATTTCTGGAAAATGCCATAGTACAACTTTTTGTAGAGGACATCCATACGGAAATTTTGGTATAAGATTCATGTGTTGGTTTATCTTAGAACTCAAGTTATGGTCATTTTCGTGGGGCTGTTTTTAGAGACAGAAAACAGTTTACATGTATGTGTATGTAAAACGTATTTTGAGCTTTGATTTGGACATGTTCTTGTTAAATGAACAACATAACCTGTTTATAAATGTTAAGCCACGAAAATATAGAGAGGGAAAGTGATTCTTACAACAAGAAAGGGGTGATCTAGAGACGGAAACGAAGAGATGTGTTCGGTTGTTCTTCCTTGCCTCCTTCTTCAATTTCCTTCAACAATTGATGGTGGAAGGTGATGGATTATGGTGACAGAAGTGTAGTGTTCTTGAGGTATGTTAGAGAGAGGGAGAGAGCCGATTGAGAGAGAGTGTAGAGAGAGATGGAAGTTGAATAAAGTGATGAGATTATGGTGCATGTTTTGTGGTTATAGTCAAACACAAACCAAAATATGTTCCATGTTTTGAGGGAGGCCAAAGCCAGCTCCCATGGGCCCACCATGGCTGTGTTTTTGACTCATTTTTGTCTCCTCACATTTGCACTCCGTACGGTGTTCGTTTCCCCGGTCGTTTAAACGTTAGTTTATATTTTATACGTTATGCGTATGTGTTTTAAATGACTTTCGATTTTTGATATCTTTGAATGTAAGTATTACCCATAATACTTTGAAAACATTCATAAAAATGTTTAGTTATGGTGTCGGTACTGGTTTGCATGTTTTTGGTCTTTTCTGAGTATTTTACACGATACGAAATGCTTATATGATATTATCGAAATAATATTTGGAAATAAATATGTTTATCAAATAATTTCGTATTATTTAATAAATTGAGTTCACCAACGTCCGTATTAATGAGTCAGGATCCGCCCGATATGAAAGATGCACGATTAAATTTAATCGCGTACGTGTATATATATTCCAATGTATATAATGATACGTATAATTAGCCTAATCCAGAACTAATTACACGTATTAATAGATGATTAGGAACTAATAGCTAGCCCTAATTTGTCGGGTGTCACATAGGCTTTAACGGTTTATAGTAAAAGCTAAGTATTAGTTAACCTAAACGCGAACTTATTCGTTGTTATAGTAAGATAACATGTATTGAGAAATTCCACGCCTTAATACTAGAACTAGGAACTTACATTTGGTATCAGAGCCTTCGGGCTAAATACGAGTAAGTTTGAGGTTTTTCGGGTTAATCGTGTGTGATTTAGGGTTGTTTTGACTTGCATTAGTGTGAAAAAACAATCAAAATCACTCTCTGGACATTTTTAGGATACTTTACAGTCGAAATCTACTGATTTTAACGTAAAAAATACCTAAAACTTTCATTTTCAGGTTTTTCAGCCGTTTCGCGAACTGAGATTAGGGTTTCAGCGTTGTCTGCGAACCGAGTTGAACTTGCGATCCGAACTGAGTTTTTGCAAGTCGAACCAAGATCTCTTGCGAACCGAGATCAATTGCGAATTGACATCACTGCGATCCGAACTGAGATCTGCGAACCGAGATTTGCGAGTCGAGCTGAGATTGCGAGTTGAATTGAGTTCCTGCGAATTGAGTTTTTCTGAATTCACAAATACATTTTGAATTTTAAACTTCACGATGTCTGAACTTAGAAAAATGATGGAGATGGAACACGAGATTGACAAATCTAATGTTCCACCTAAATTGTTAAGAGTTGAGGATTATTATAGCTGGAGGGATAGATTTGAATCTTACTGTAGATTCTATGATCTATCTATCTGGATGTGTATCAAGAATGGATACACGGCACCTACACAAACTGTTGAGAATGCTATTGTGGTTCTCACTTATCAACAGATGAGTGAAGCATAAAAGAAGGAATTTGAGATTGAGAACAAGGCTCATTCTTCAATCAAGATGAGTCTTCCTAAGGAACTCAATCATCAACTGAAGTCCTTCCAAACTGCTAGAACTTTGTGGACAGCTCTTGAGAAGTGGTGTGAAGGTAGTCCACAAGTTAAAGCAGGCAAGAGGAGTCTCCTGAAAAAGCAGTTTACCATGTTCAAAGCCTTGAAAGGAGGAGATCTTGATGCCTATACCACAAGGTACTACCATTTGCTGAGTGAGCTAGATGACCATGAGATTGTAACTACTGAGACTGAGACAACCAATAAGTTTATTGAGGGTTTACCGTCTAAGTGGGAAATGCATGGCATAATACTTAAAGACAATGATGAGAGGTATGCAACTATGACCTTAGAGTAGGCTATTGATAAGCTCAGAGGTTATGATTTCACCAAGAAGACTAGAGATACTGATTCTGATCAGGCTCAGGATCCGGGACTATACCATGGAAAATCTACTAACTCTACTGCTTCCTCAAGCTCGATCACTGCTTTGTTTGTTGGTAATGCTGATGGAAAAGGTGAAATGATTAGTGATGAGTTGCGTCTCATTATATCATCTGGTAGTGAAGCAAAGGGAAAACCAACTGAGAAGTTACCTCAGGAGAATCAAAAGATGCCTATGAGTGTAAAATCTGCTGAACAACAATTATCTGTTGTTGCTTCCTTTGTAGCTTCATATGAAAACTACATTCATGGTAAAATCAATGATCCAGTTATGTTTGATGAAGATTATGATCAGATAGACCCAAATTATCTTGAAGAAATAGAACTTCAGGATCAACTTTTTATGTTGTCGAGAAGAATAAAGAATTTCTTGAAGAAAACTGGTAGAAAGGTAGTTAGCAATCAGTCAGGGTTTGATAAGACCAAGATCAAGTGTTTTAACTATCAGGTTATGGACACTTTGCTCAAGAATGCCAAAGACCTAAGATATAAGCTGGCAATGGAAAACAAGGTTCGGGAAGCACTCTTGCTTCTAAAGCCTTGGTTGTGAAACAGTTGGCTCTTATGAATGGAAAGCTCAGTCTGAGGTAGCTTTCATGGCTGAGATTGATGAGTCTACATCCTATATGCCTACTGATGCAGAGTGTGATGTAAATGTAGCACCCCCAAATTTAAAATAAGGATTTTTGTCAAAGAGATTGCGGTCTGCTTATACATAGGATTATAAATTCAACGTCGTGGTTAGTACAAGATATAAGGTACAAGTTTGGAAGACTTAATTTCTTTATTAAGTTTGTTATATTTTATTTTCTTCATCGGTGATCATTACATAGAGCCTACAAAGTTCGAGATTTGAGAGATGGTTAACATATTGATTTGAGGGGAAGCTTATTGACATAGTGTTTAACCATCAGTAGATGTTCATGCATTATTTGGGGATAACTGTTTCATTATTACTGCTAGTTATATATTACTACTGCTAGTATAATTTTCTATTGTTCAAATTCATTATTCTGAGGATGCGTCATGGAGGGTAATTTGAGACATTAGAATGTTGGATTAGTGGTGTACTATATAGCATGTGGTTGTAAAACTTTAAGTTGCTTATCTTCTAGAAGATCCCTATTGGATTATGACAAAAGGGGAAGAAGAATTGAAGATCAAGATTTGCAGCTTATTATTATGCATGACATGGTTTAAAAGAAATCAACAGTTAAGGGGAAGTGTGTGCAAGAAGATCAATATTTTGTCATCATCAAATAGGGGAAGATTGTTGGGAATTATTGATTTGATGATACAAAATAATTAAAGATGAGGGACTAAAGATAAATGTTTTATTTTAATTAGTTTCATACTACAATTAGGTCTTCTTGTAAACCCTAATATCTCTAGTATATAAAGAGATATAGGTGTATAGAATAAGGTGTGCACACATAATGTAGACGTCTAGAGTTTTTGGTTAGCCTCAAGATCAAGATATTCTTGATCCTGTTATAGTTGTATAACCGTTTTATTTTGATCAAATAAAATTGGGGCTTATTGTGATAACATTGATTTGTTCTTATTCTTCTGCATATTATTGTCAATGTTATCATTGATCCTAGATTAGACCTAAAAAGTCTAGAGCTTGAACGATCATACATTTTCACAATTGGTATCAGAGCAAGGTGGCTCGTTATCTAGGATCTACAAGTTTTACAAGCAAGAGAAGCCATATCGAAGAAACCCTAGAAGATTGCAAGAAAAATTCGTAATTCGTCACTTTCTGCACAGCCCTGGTAAAAAATTCGGATCTCATTCGTTAACCGTTAGATCGTTGTAAAATTTAAACTGGAGATTTTTAACATATTGGCGCACATTCTGACCAGAGGAATTTTTGATCTGAGCTTTTGATTGAGAGATATTTATTGTCGAATATGGTTGCTGAAAGTTTAGTGTTTTTCAGAATGGCAGAAGTAAAACGGTCACTGTGTCTTTGTTATCCAACGAAAGTTTATGATTTTTGGATATGTTATAGAAGACATATATTTCTACATCGTGTAAAAATTTCATTATGATCGGATATTTCTACATAGAGATATTAAAATTCGAATCTGCTGCAGTACGTTTATAGTTTCTTTTGTGCAGCTGAAGTTAAATAATTACTGTAGATTCGTTAACCGTTGGATCGACTTGATTTTTGGATATGTAGTTAATGAAACATTGATGGACTTCGTGTTAAAATTTGAGATTCATTGGATACGGCATCAAGGAGATATAAAGTTACAAAGTTGCCACTGCTCAAACTCAACCGCTGCTAGGTTTGTACCACTGTTAGTACAACCTTACCACTGCTAGAAGCTTACCACTGTTAATGCAAAGTGGTTACCACTGTTAGTGGATTTTGAAAGCTTACCACTGTTAGTGGATTTTGAAAGCTTGCCACTGTTAGTGGATGTTTAAAGATTGCCACTGTTGATGAATTTTGAAGATTGGCACTGTTAGTGGAAAGGAGATTACCACTGTTAGTACAAAACAGTTTCCACTATTAGTATTACTTGGTTACAACTGTTGGTGCAATTGCTAGTTTGGATCTCGAATGGAATTGTATTCAGAACAATTTATTTTTATTGATTTTATGGCTTGTTCTTGAAGATTATTTGAAGGTGTGATTACGAAGAAGATTGATTATAATTTATTTGATATTGTAATTGAGTTTTACAGGTTTGTATCTTATCATATCTCAAAGTGGAGGATGAAGAACTTTGAAGATAACTTGTTTGGTTTGTACGGTGACGAAGACTTGACAAAATCTAGCAAAAGTGTGAGATTTACAAACTTATGATGCTCAATGCTCACATTTGCTATCACTTGGAAGAGTTTGGTGTGCTCGGTGACTTATTATGGAAAATAAGGATTTTTGTCAAAGAGATTGCGGTCTGCTTATACATAGGATTATAAGTTCAACGTCGTGGTTAGTACAAGATATAAGGTACAAGTTTGGAAGACTTAATTTCTTTATTAAGTTTGTTATATTTTATTTTCTTCATCGGTGATCATTACATAGAGCCTACAAAGTTCGAGATTTGAGAGATGGTTAACATATTGATTTGAGGGGAAGCTTATTGACATAGTGTTTAGCCATCAGTAGATGTTCATGCATTATTTGGGGATAACTGTTTCATTATTACTGCTAGTTATATATTACTACTGCTAGTATAATTTTCTATTGTTCAAATTCATTATTCTGAGGATGCGTCATGGAGGGTAATTTGAGACATTAGAATGTTGGATTAGTGGTGTACTATATAGCATGTGGTTGTAAAACTTTAAGTTGCTTATCTTCTAGAAGATCCCTATTGGATTATGACAAAAGGGGAAGAAGAATTGAAGATCAAGATTTGCAGCTTATTATTATGCATGACATGGTTTAAAAGAAATCAACAGTTAAGAGGAAGTGTGTGCAAGAAGATCAATATTTTGTCATCATCAAATAGGGGAAGATTGTTGGGAATTATTGATTTGATGATACAAAATAATTAAAGATGAGGGACTAAAGATAAATGTTTTATTTTAATTAGTTTCATACTACAATTAGGTCTTCTTGTAAACCCTAATATCTCTAGTATATAAAGAGATATAGGTGTATAGAATAAGGTGTGCACACATAATGTAGACGTCTAGAGTTTTTGGTTAGCCTCAAGATCAAGGTATTCTTGATCCTGTTATAGTTGTATAACCGTTTTATTTTGATCAAATAAAATTGGGGCTTATTGTGATAACATTGATTTGTTCTTATTCTTCTGCATATTATTGTCAATGTTATCATTGATCCTAGATTAGACCTAAAAAGTCTAGAGCTTGAACGATCATATATTTTCACAATTCTGCTAGCAGTGGCTAGTACTTGTTCTAGAAGTGGCTAGTACTTGTATTGGCAGTTCTCCAATTCTTCTAGCAGTGGCACTGCTTCTACATTAACAGTGGCTAGCAGTAAAACAAACAGTGGCTAGTCTTCAACACTTGTCAATTAAGCTCAGATCCCAACATTCAGAAGATGGGTTATCCGGCAAATCAGCTTTCTGACTTCAGGAAGCAGTATCTCTACAGGGTCTGGAGATACTTGTGCCATATAGTAATCGTCTGCTTATCTCCGAGGAAAGGGGGATACGATGCTGCCAGCCACTTGACACTTTCTCTTGAAAGTGCGTAACGCTTGGATCTAGATGACAATTGACTTACAATTGAAAGGCGGAATCAATCAATTGCATATATCAACAATAAACATATACCGAAACGAAAGTAATTCACTAATTAAACAATGAAATCTGATTGTATATTGATTTGGGAATGAATACAAAGAAGCTATTTCGACAAATGGTGCTAGGGTTTCGTCAACCCTAGCCTAAAACCCGTAGGTTTCTATTTATACTAAAAACACAGCCGACATGCGTCACTTGGGTAAGTGTCGCATGTGGCCGCCTTAATGCGTCACTTACCTAAGTGTCGCTATGCGTCACTTAATCAAGTGTCGCTATGCGTCACTCAGGCAAGTGTCGCCTAAACCAAAACACGAGTGTCGCATTAACAAAAACTATATTTCTATTAAATAACAAACGACACTAATTACAACTCGATAGACCAACTGACAGACACTCAAAGATGCATCAACAAACTCCCCCGTGTCTTCAGCTTGGTCTTCAAAATCTTCAAACTCTTTTGAATCTTCACTTCCAACCAGCAGGAAATACACCACCAGCATGTACTCCGTTGGCTACACAAATATCAATAATCTTTTGAAATTTAATTGCTTCAGCTCTGTCTCTTTCTTTAAACTGAATCCTATTCTGATGTAATCTTTTCATATCATGTTCAGAAAGATTGATCAAACTCAACGGATCGAATACACAAAATATCTTTCTTTTAAGACCCCAAGTAGACCTTTTCTTATGTTGAACAACATCCCATGCTGTTTTCTCTTCAACCTCCGATTCTACATTCATAATCTCCGAATCCGTATCTGGTTCCGATTTTGTAATAAACACAATTATAGCTTCACCAGTAATATCATCATATTCCCAGTACTCCAACCTATTCAAAAAATCTATCGGAATGATCTCCAAAGGTATCTTCTGTAGACACTTTGCTGGTGGATAGATCATCTTCACAATAGGTTGACGAGTGATCGGATCAAGCTTCTTCTTAAACTTGTATCGCATACCCAACGTCGGCTTTATCAAATTATACTTTTTACTGTTCATCTCACAACGTATGATCACCTGAAAGAAATCTGCTCGTGAATCTCGTGATCGGTTGATCAAGGGTATCTGCGCTAATCTTTGAAGCTCACACTTCGGCAAAGTACTTATTTTATAAAACTTCATATTGAAGTACTGAATGCCGTCGCTTCTCTTTATCATGAAAACAGAGTTATTCTCATCGAACTTCCAACTCTTAATCAATCCCGTGTAATCAGATCTAACTTTGTAGCTTTTACACGTAACCGGTACCTCGATAATCGGTTTGAGCACTATATCCGGTTTAGTTGTAGAAGTTGATGGCTCGTTCGTCTCTTTTTCTGATTCATCTTCAGACGAATCCGATTCTATAATGGGAGCATCATCATAACATTCATCGCTGTGCAACTACTCCCCCTCAACTTCAATATCCTCATTTTCCTCAAAAAAATAATCCTCTGCTACAGGATCATCCATCACCTCTTCCTCAGGCCGCGAGTTGTTATCATTCATCAAATTTTGCAGATATGTGAGATCTACATAAGAATAATCAACCGCAATAGGTCTTGCCTGACCTTGAACCTCCACAAAGTAATCTAAACTGATATTTTCATTGATAGTTGAAGATGGAAGTACATTTTCTGGTTCCGGGGAAGGAGTTACATTTGTTTCTAACTCACTAGGACCTACCTCCCCCGAAACATTTGTAACGGATTCCAACTCTAACAACCTAGAGGACAAAGTAGTCACTTGAAGCTGTAGAGAGTCAACCGCAGCAGCCCGAGCTTCCAACTCCCTGATCTGAGAGGCTTGAGCTTCAATTATGGCCTTCTGATCATCAAAACGTTTTGCCAAAAGCTCCATCTGAGCCAAAACCATCTGAAGAGACGGCATGTCAGATGTTGGCGGTGGTTGTTGGCGTTGAGAAGTCGGCTCCTCAATAACCACTGTCGTCCGCTGGCGTCTACGAAGAGGTAGATCAACATAGGATGGTGAAGACCCAGCAGGACGTTTTCCAGGATTCCTCGGGATATGTACCCGGCCAGCAGAAATCCTGCGCAAAATACGCTTAAAGCGTTGGGGATTAGTCAATTGAATCCCCTCAAAAGCCGATTGCGGTGGCACGTCACCCTCAGAATCAGGAGGAGTGGGCCCACCATCGTCAGATTCTGCCTCAACTCGATCAACTTGATCAATATCATCGAGATCTTGAGCAATATTGGCATCAACTAAGTCGTCCTCGTTGACCGGAGGCACGACATCATCCAAAAATTCATGATCGTGCGGCGCAACGTAGTTTTCGTTTACTACGTGCCCGAAGAGTTCACGATCGGCCAAAACGGGCTCGCCCTTTGGCGCGAGCTTGCAGTCATTAAAGACTCGCAGAAGCATGGGCGTCGGAACAAGAAGAGATCGTTGATCTGGTGCAATCTCAAGATTGAGATCATTCAGCAACAGCTGGACAAATCGAGGATACTGTAACCATTTGTCCTTCCCAGCCCTGATGTTTTCCACCATATTCCCAAAAATATAGCCGCTAAAGTTATACGGCTTATTATATACTAGAGCTAACATAAGCGACAAAGTCAGATGACTTGCCGCATCATACCCCCCTTTCCGTGGCGATAAACAAACAATCACAATGTGACAGAGATACCTTCATACTCTGCAGAGGTATTGCTTTCGGAAGTCTGAAAGCTGGTTAGCCGGATAGCCCATCCTTTGAAGTCCCCCGTAGATAAACGTGGTGGGGAAGATAGTGGGCATCGTGGAGTTGTCATTGAACTGTAACACCCTCCTAATCGAGTTCTCAGTAATCTCGATTTCCTCTCCAAACATATTCGAAACTATGCGGGGAACATCACCCTGAACCCTGATCACGGCATGATCATAAAATTCCTCTATTTGGTTCATATATACCGGGGTCGATGCCGTAATCGCATAAAAGATCCTCGATCTGCGTAGAAATTCGATCATAGGCCTGAATGGCGCCGAATTCGCGTGAGTAGACTCAAGGAATGCCGTAATATTGTGTCGGGTGTTGGTACGGCGATAATAGTTCTGTAAGTCGGCCATCTGTAAGCTAAAAATACAAAGAAAAGTAACCGAAAACGTTAGAAAGTTAGGCCGAACACAGAAAGGTTGGAAAACGAATTTTGAATTTAGGCGTCACTTAGGGTAAGTGACGCATGGCCACTACCGTCACTTAGGAAGTGTCGTAATGTACGGTGTTTAAAATTGAAATCAATTTGTAGCGTCACTTACTGGAAGTGACGCTATCAAGCGTCACTGATGTAAGTGACGTTTGAAATTGGAGGTTTAAAGTATACGACACTTGCCAAGTGACGGTTGAAGAACATGCGACATTTAAACTAGTGACGGTATCCTAAGTCAGTCACTTAAGAAGTGACGGTATAAGTGACATATTGATATAGGCGTCACTTAGACAGTCACTTGGAGTAGTGACGCATGTAAAGGCGTCACTGGAAGGAGTGACGGGTATAACGGTTAAAACAAGTATATGCGTCACTACATGAGTCACTTAAGAAGTGACGCAAAAACATGCGTCACTTGGTGAGTGACAGTATTGGTTACCAAATTACCAATTAGCGTCACTTAAGATAAGTGACGCTAGAAGTGTCGCAACAATGAAGATCATTGTGTACTGTTCATGTCCAGATTCAAAAATTAGGGGTTTGCAAAAACAAGGTAACCAAGGTGAGCGCTAGGGTTGGACGAGTAGAACACACCATTTATTACATCATAACATAAGCATATAAGCAGTTAATCGAACGATTTTGCACAGAAAAACCTAACCGTAACCCTAACTCTAAATTACAGTAAAAATAAGAAGATTAAAAGATTAAGGTTAATACCAAATGGATCGTAGGAGTGAGGAGAACAAGTATGTAGCAAAGAAACACACTAGAAAGCCGTAGATGACACGAATTAATCGACGAAAAACGCACAGTATAAGTGACGCAGAGACAGTTGAGAGTGTCGGTGTGTCAGTGCAAGTGACGGTATGAGTATTTGAAAAGTGGTGAGGTTGAGTGTCGTAGGGAAGGAGTATTTATACACCGACCCTAGGATGCGTCACTCAACCCGACACTTATAGCGAAACTTATCCCGGTACTTACTGCGTCACTTAATTGAGTGACGCAATATCGTATGCGTCACTGGTAGCGTCACTTATGAAAGTGACGCACAGTTCAATGTTAGTGAAAAATTTGCGATTTCTTCGATTGTTTCGCGTTGTGATTTCGGTACTTAAAGTTGAAAATGTAACTGTAACTTGGATAATAACTAAATTACACTAACTTAGAGAAAATAAGATATATACAAGAAAATGTAAATTAACAATGATTCTTATAACTGATACCATATGTAGGTATTGAGATAACGATCCGATAGATCAGAGATAAGGGAACCTCTTCACTTTAAATTAACCACTTAGAGAATTAACACATTCTTTTTGGTGACGGAGTTGATAAAGTCGGATTAGGGATCATATCGGAATAACATGCATTTATTAGGAACAGTAAGTGTTATTTCAATCATCAGTATCTTTGTCCTCTTTAAATTTACTTGACATACTAAAAACACTGCTTATAAAAATTATTTCAAAAACGATTATTAGTATATTTGTCCACTTAAACATGTTATACGTACAACTAAGAGGTATTTTATTATTATTGGTATGTTTATTTCGCTGTGGTTCCCATCATAGATATACATCTTAACTTAAAACATAGACCATGTTTTGATTTACAGATAGAATATAAGAAAATCAATTTTAAGAATCAAGTCAGCGGTGACAGGTCTGTACTTACGTACAACAGAGCGACATAACTTGATCCAGGTTTAAGCAAAAACCAAACTTGGTCAAACCATTTTGGCGACCTTGTAAGGTATCTTAATTTTTAAAGACTTTTCAAGCACTTTGACTTGTGTTTGCTTAATTTTAAAGTATATATTAACAGAAACCAGGTCTATACTTACGTATAACAAAGGAGACTGTCAATATATACCCCCAAATGAATTCCTATAAACATCTTTCACCAAAACATGTCTAGTATAAGTAAGAAATTAAGACTTTTGTCATACATCTAATAATGGTGTACCACTTGAAATAAACAATTATAGATTAAGCTTCTTAAGACTTCTCAAAGTGTTTTGTATAACATGCCTACTAATATATCGTATGAGGAAGATAATGTTTATAAAAACTGTTTTTAATATGTCAGATAAATCTACTGACACATCAAAGATAAACCTTAAAAATTCCATTTTTATGCATGTCACCCGATGTACTATCATATCCCAAGTTGTTTACAGACACAACTTCAACGTCTATTTTTAAAATGTAGCAACCTTGCATTTCCTACATACTAGTAAGTATAAAGAGTAGCAGTTGCGTTTTTTTTTTTTTTTTTTTTTTTTTTTTATATTTTAAAAACAGTACTTTTAAACATATCCAAGTCACAAATTACTTTTTCGTGGTAAAGAACCTAAGACCGATCATGTTGACTAATTCATCAAAGCGGGCTCTTGAGAAAGCCTTAGTGAATAAGTCAGCATTTTGTTTCAGGGTGTCAATATGGACAAGGTCAATGAGGTGTTTCTCATAGCAATCCCGTATAAAGTGAAACCTAATTTCTATGTGTTTGGTTTTAGAGTGTTGTACGGGATTGCGTGTGACAGATATGGCAGCAGTGTTATCAATATGTATAGGAGTTAAAGTTAAGAGTAACCCGTAGTCGCGCAGTTGGTGCTGAATCCAAAGAACTTGAGAACAGCAGCTAGCAGCAGCAATGTACTCGGCCTCAGCTGTGGTAGTAGAAACCGTAGTCTGCTTTTTGCATTGCCATGACACCAAGCGGGTTCCAAGAAACTGACATCCTCCTGTGGTAGACTTCTTATTGATGTTGCAGCCGCCATAATCTGAATCGGAGTAGGCAGAGAGCGTGAAGTCCTTCTCATTTGAATACCATAGACCAAGTGTAGGTCTATATTTGAGATAACCAAAAATCCGCTTCACCGCCTTCATATGAGAAACCTTTGGTCGTGCCTGATATCGTGAACAAATGGAGACAGCAAAAACGATATCAGGTCTTGAGGCAGTGAGGTACATAAGAGAACCTATCATCGAACGATAATCCTTTTCTTTGCAGTCCTCATCATCCTCAGCAGGTCCAAGATTATGGTTGAGTTCAATAGGAGTTCCATAAGGTTTACAAGTGAGCATATCATATCGTGTCAACATGTCATGGACATATTTTGACTGATGAATATACATGCCTTTGGATGACTGCTCAACTTGCACACCTAAGAAAAAGGTAAGATCTCCCATTGCACTCATCTCGAAAGCTGATTTCATGACCTCTTCAAATTCTTTACATAGAGCCTCATTCAACGATCCAAAGATGATATCATCGACATATACTTGAACAAGTAACAAATCATCGCCTTTTCCTTTTGTGAAAAGGGTACTATCGATGGTGCCCCGTGTAAAGCCATTGTCCACCAGATGAGTAGCCAGCCTGTCATACCATAGGCATGGAGATTGATGAAGTCCATACAACGCCTTATTGAGTTTGTAGACATAATTTGGATGCACCGAATCTTCAAAGCCTGGAGGCTGTTGAACATAAACTTCCGTATCAATTTTACCATAAAGGAATGCGCTTTTAACGTCAAGTTGCTTGACGCGAATCCCTTTAAATGATGCAAATGCTAAAAAGATACGGACGGACTCCAATCTGGCGACAGGGGCAAAAACCTCATCATAATCAAGTCCTTCAATTTGAGTATACCCTTGAACAACTAGTCTTGCTTTGTTCCTCGTGACAACTCCTCTATCATCCTTCTTGACGCGATATACCCATCGAGTGCCTTTCGGATCGGCACCTTTGGGTAAGGGAACAAGCGTCCACACTTGCAGCTTGTGAAATTGCTGCAGTTCATCTTGCATGGCCTCGACCCAGGATGGGTCTTGCAAGGCCTCCGCTACTTTCTTCAGTTCAGTTTGGGAAAGATGGCAAGAGTTGACGGTTGCCATAAATCCCAGAACCTGATTAGCTGAAGTATCCGTATCTTCAGCAGTTTGCTTCGCCTGACGTCTAGTTTGAACAGATGAATGGGGATCACCAATGATGTTTTCAACAGGGTGATTCCTATGTATCCTAGTAACTGGAATAGCATCTGGCACAAGATTTAATTCCAAGTTATTCAGATCCCCTTCAGTGGCAGAAGCATCTTCGTTTTCTTCATTAGAGAAGAAGTGAGAATATTCCATGTCTGCTGCATCCTCCAATGGAGGCATATTAGGATCATTCGGAAGATCCTCGGTATTAACGGGATTTGAAGCAGATGGAATAGTGGTTATTTGTGGTGAAGGTGTAGTAACTGATGCAGGAGAAGTAGTGGATGTTGAGGCAGGCATATCTGGTGTTGGAGTAGGTGAAGGAGTGGATGTTGTATCAGGTATAGGATTGGATGTAGAAGAAGAAGATGTTTGTTGAAAAACATCGAGTCCATGAAGCATGGTGATTAAATCTTCAGTGACATCATCCTCCGGAACATTAAAAGAGCTGAAAAGATTCCCATAATTAAAGAACCAATCCGGACCCTTTCCTTGAGGTGGTTCCGTATACCGTAGGCATTTGACCTCAAAGTGTTCCTCGATCTCGTTCGTTGATTTGTTGTATACCCGTTTGTTTGGAGAGTTGACCGAATATCCGAGAAAAATTCCTTCAACGGCTTTATCGCCAAACTTAGGGACACGATCTTTAGTAATCATAATCAGACACGGACATCCAAAGGGTTCCAGAAACTGCAGATTCGGCTTGCGATTGTTGAAAAGCTCATAGCAAGTCTTATTCTTCTTTTTAACTGAAAGAACCCGATTCAATACATAGCAAGCAGTATTTACTGCTTCAGCCCAGAAGATAATAGGTAATTTGGAATCCGCTAACATAGTGCGAGCAGTTTCAATAATTGTCCTATTCTTCCGTTCAGCAACTCCATTTTGTTGAGGTGTTCTCGGAGCACTGAATTGATGTTCAATACCCCTAGAAGCGCAAAATAACTCAAGAGTTGAGTTCTTGAATTCGGTTCCATTATCGCTCCGCAGTCTTTTAACCTTTAAGTTGCACAAATTTGCCAACTTATCCAACAAGTAGACCAAAATTCCCGCTGTCTCATCCTTTGTTGCGAGAAAGTATACCCACGAAAAACGTGAGTAGTCATCTGTCACTACTAAACAATACGAGCGACCACCTATGCTCTTTGTAGAAACAGGACCAAAGAGATCCATGTGCATTAGTTCTAATGGAGCATTTATGGAATTCACAACCTTAGACTTATGGGACTTCTTGTGGAGTTTGCCCTTGTGGCAGGAAACACAGTCATCCTTCAATGCGAAGGACTGTTTCGGAACTCCACGAACCAAGTCGTTGTTGACAAGGAAATTCATTTTTCGGAAATGAATGTGTCCCATTCGTCTGTGCCAAAGGAGTGATTCCTTTTCTGAAGCCTTCGAAAAGAGACAAGTGTACTCGCTGGTTGTCTCCACAGTTCGCATGTTCATTACATAAGTGTCATTTCTCCTAGGAGCACGCATTACCACCCATTCCTCGGGAATGACATACCCCGGCTTCAATATTACACACTCAGTCTTGGTAAAAGATGTGGTATAGTCCTTATCACAAACTTGTGATACACTTAACAGATTATGTTGAAGCTCGGCCACATAGTTTACATTCTCAAAGCTAACCTTTCCATTGGTTAGCGTTCCTCTCCCCGAAATCGTTCCTCCCGTATCTCCAGCAAAAGCAACATGACCTCCCGAGTATGGTTTAATATCCACTAAGAGAGACACATCACCCGTCATGTGTCGCGAGCAGCCACTGTCCATGAACCATTCGCTATCTTTTATTCGTTCAGACTGCTGCAACACAAAAAAAATGAGGAGATTAGTGAGAAACGGTGACCCAAGCCTTTACAGACTTAGGTCGACCAAAGTCATCAACAATAATCACATCAGATAAAACTTTATTTTTAAACAAATCAGATTTTGAATCTGATGTGTTATCATTGATGACGTTTGAGTCCGTAATAGACTCCTTTAACTTCCAAACCTTTGATGGTTCGGGATTTGGCTTTGAAATAGTGTTGGACTTTGGTTTTAACAAAATATTTTGTCCAACACTAACAACTTTCTTTGCCGGCTTGGGAGAGTCAGAGTGATGCCTAGGAGGTAATTTCGAAAAAGAATTTCTATAGAAAGATGTCCTAGGCATATCTTTCCCATACCGCTGATGAGAAAGTTTGGGACAATCACGGATCAAATGTCCTTGTTTCTTACAATAGAAACAGGAACGAGTCTCATGAAATTGTAGAGACGGAGGGTGTACTGGAGGATGTGACACAACATTTTTAGAACATGGACAGGCTGTACATGTTTTAGAAAGTGCTGGTCTTGGTTTAGAGGGTGAGGCTAAAGTCTTATTAACCTGAACTTTTTCACTTGTCACCTTATGTTTTACAACATTTGTCGGTGACTTTCGAAGTTTCTCATTTAAAAACTTATTTTCCCTTTTATATTGAACCTTTGTTATAGGTTCAGTTTTCAAGATTTGTTTTGCAGGTTTAGCCTCAACCTTCTTAAACTCAGGATATTCCTGATCAGTAATATCCTCTATCTCAACAATCTCATTAGTTTGAACTTGAGACTTAGCTTTAACAAACTGAGGCAATGGATATTCTTGCCTCTTGGTTTTCTCCGTTGTCAGTTTGTTAAACTTGGCTTCTTTGGCCTTAATACCATATAACTTGGTATAATCGACTGAAATCTCCTCAAGGCCCTGTTTAGCAATTGAGGGACAATATTCAGCATTAGAAGGTGGTGGTACTTGGTTATAACCAAGGCCTTCCTTCTTTTTGCCGCTAGTCCCTTGTTTACTAACTATCTCATTAAAGACTTGTGTTGCGGAGGTTGAACTTAAGATTTTACTTTTATGATTCTCAAACTCATCTTTTAAATCAGATAATTCTTTAGTCAACAATTCAATCTCAGTAAGATAACTTTTAATTGCATCTTGCTGGCTAAAGACCTTTGCTTTAAAGGTTTCAGTATCTAATTTATGAGCTTCAAGATGTTGTTCATAAAGTTTTTCATTTTCTAACAAAAAATTATTAGATTCATTAAGTTTACCAATCTTGTCCCGCAAATTTTGATTGTCTTTTTGATAGACCTCAAGAGATTCAGTCAGATTAATACACGAAACACAGTTAAAAGGCTCAACAGGTTCATTTGTTACCTCAGGAGTGATGTGAGCCATTAGACATTGAAACTTTTCAGCTTGTGCACTCCAATCAAAAGTAGTTGGCTCAAAAACGATCAAGGCATTGTCTGCAGCCAACGATTTTGCTTCCTCTTTCTCAGTTGCTTTGGGAGGATCTGGCTTTGTAAAACCTGATGATGGCATCCTAGGTTTCTCACATTCCCTTGCAAAATGACCAAGGTTCTGACAGTTATAGCATCGAACCTTACTTTTATCAAACCCGAACCCAGTCTTCCCATTTCCTTCCAAACTTTTTCTGCCCGTTCGCTGCAAGAACTTTTGAACTCTTCTGGAAATCATCGCTATGTTCCAGTTCAAATCCATCTGCTCCAAATCATCATCATCCAGTTGAGCATAGTCTTCTTTGGTCATCTCCAATGTAGTATTTGGTTGAGTAACCAAATCCTTATAAGAGCTAATAAAAGTTGTATAAATCGCAGCTTGCTCTTGAATTGCTGGTGATGCTGAAACCGGTTGTTGGATTCCTTGATTTGTGCAAGCAGTACCGGAAACATACGCCGCATGAGTCTCCACAGCTGAATATGATGAAGAATTCGTATCTGACATAAATGCCATTCCTCCATAACTCTTACCCGTATTTACTTGGCTTCCATACAGAGAAGGATTTTGTACAAATCCAGTTGACTTGCATTCCTTCTTCTTCAATTCCATAGCATGGGCTTGAAGAACTCCAATGAGTTGATCCAAAGTCATCCCAGATAATTCTTGATTTTCCTTCAAGAATTGAACTTTCACATCCCATGCACTTGGTAAAACATCCAATAGCTTTTTATTAATCTCCAGTGCAGTGAGAGTATATCCTCCTTCAGTCAATTCACTCACAAGTTGTGAGTATCGAGTAAACAGTCCAGCCGTCGTCTCATTAGGTAAGGAGTCAAACAAATCATACTGTTTCTTAATTAATTCCAGTTTTGCCTCCTTATATTTCTCATTTCCTCCACACCTGGTCTCTATCGCTTTCCATAAATCATAGGTTATGTCATGAGTTTTGAACAGTCGCATGACATCCTTTGTCAAACACATACATATGGCTGAATGTGCTTTCCTTTCCAGTTGATAATCTTTCTTCTCCTGAGGTGTCATAGCAGTGAAAGATTTTGGTGGAGGAACACCACGATAGTTTCCTTCAGATACAGGAGCCTCATATCTTTGTTTCAATGGACCCCACAATTCCGGACAGTGAAAGTCCACAAACTGTTCAAATCTATCCCTCCAATAAGCATATTCCATATCTGCGGTAAAAAGAGGAGGTTTATTATTTGAACCAATATCATTGCCCTGTTTTAACATTTCTCGAATTCCCCTAATATCTTCCTTATCCGTTGCCATTGAAGATATACCTGAGAATGTACGAAAAAACAAGAACTCGAAAAATATTAGTATTTAAGGCGTCACTTAGTAAGTGACGCACTGAAGTGTCGCAACGACTAGCGTCACTAGGTTAGTGACGCTATCGAGTGACGGGTGAAGTGACTGATGACACTAAAGGTAAGTGTCGCTCAATCAAGCAAGTGACGCACTCAAGTGACGTACTTGAGTGACGTATTAAACAGAGCGTCACTAAAGGAAGTGACGCAAGAAAACAAACAGGCGTCACTAAAGGAAGTGACGCAAGAAAACAAACAGGCGTCACTAAAGGAAGCGACGCTAAAAAGTCAAGTGACGTGCAACAGTGACGCACGTTAGTGACGGTGGATTAGGGTAGACGACACTTAAGTGAAGTGTCATATAGACCTCAAGTGACGCTTCAAGTGACGCGTTCAAGTGACGGTATAACCCTAATTTGGAATTAGCTAGTGCCGCAGGAAGTGACGCGTCTAAGTGACGGGTCGAGTGTCGCAAAACGGCTGTAAAATTCCAAAACCCTAAAAAATTCGAATTTTCGTAAACGAAACTCAAATTTCTTGAACCCTAATGGACGAAACCTGTGAATGTTGATGAATATTGACTGAGATTCACCTTTGCACCTCAAAATCCGTATTAATTCGCAATTCTTGAATCAATCAAAAACCGAAATCAATCCAAAATAGCTTCTAAAACGTCAATTTGATCACCGCAAGGCTCTGATACCAGTTGAAAGTGCGTAACGCTTGGATCTAGATGACAATTGACTTACAATTGAAAGGCGGAATCAATCAATTGCATATATCAACAATAAACATAAACCGAAACGAAAGTAATTCACTAATTAAACAATGAAATCTGATTGTATATTGATTTGGGAATGAATACAAAGAAGCTATTTCGACAAATGGTGCTAGGGTTTCGTCAACCCTAGCCTAAAACCCGTAGGTTTCTATTTATACTAAAAACACAGCCGACATGCGTCACTTGGATAAGTGTCGCATGTGGCCGCCTTAATGCGTCACTTACCTAAGTGTCGCTATGCGTCACTCAGGCAAGTGTCGCCTAAACCAAAACACGAGTGTCGCATTAACAAAAACTATATTTCTATTAAATAACAAACGACACTAATTACAACTCGATAGACCAACTGACAGACACTCAAAGATGCATCAACATCTCTCATGTTGGCCCTGATTTACAACAAACCGTATAACTTCAGCGGTTACATTTTTGGCAACATGGTGGAGAATATACGAGCGGGTAAGGATAAATGGCTGCAGTATCCGAGGTTTGTGCAGCTTTTACTGAATGATTTGAATCTTGACATCGCTCCAGATCCGCGATCCCTTCTGGTGCCGACACCGATGCTTCTCCGAGTCTTCAATGACTGTAAGCTCACGCCAAAGGGTGAGCAAATTTTGGCAGACCGTGAGCTTTTTGGGCACATAGTCAATGAGAACTATGTTGCGCCAATCGATGATGGTTTTCTGGATGATGTCGTTCCTCCGGTCAACGAGGACGACTTGGTTGATGCTGCTATTGCTCACGACTTAGATGAAATTGATCGTGTTGACCGAGTCGAGACTGATTCTGATGATGGTGGGCCCACCCCACCTGATTCTGAGGGTGACGTGCCCCCACCAACCGCTCTTGATGGAATTCAACTTGCGGATCTTCGACGCTTTAAGCGTATATTGAGACGGATCTCTGCTGGAAGGATCCACGTCCCGAGGAATCCGGGCAAACGTCCTACTGGGTCTTCTCCGTCTTATGTTGATTTACCTCACCGAAGACGCCAGCGGACTTCGGTGGTTATTGAGGAACCGACCTCTCAACGAAAACAACCACCACCACCATCTGATATGCCGTCTTTACAGATGATTCTGGCTCAGATGGAGCTTTTGGCAAAAACATTTGATGATCAGAAGGCTATCATTGAAGCTCAAGCGTCTCAGATAAAGGATTTGGAACGCAAGGCTACTGAGGTTGACAAGCTACAACTTCAAGTGACGAATATGTCATCTAGGTTGTTAGAATTGGAATCCGTTACAAATGTTTCGGGGGAGATAGGTCCGACAGAGTTAGAAACAAATGTAACTCCTTCCCCGGAACTAGAAAATGTACATCCTTCTGCTATTAATGAAAATATTTCTTTGGATTATTTTGTTGAGGTTCAGGGTCAGGCAAGACCAATCGCTGTTGATTATTCGTACGTAGATCTTACATTTCTGCAAAATATGATGAATGATAATACACCGATACCTGAGGAAGATGTGATAAATGATCCAGTGGCAGAGGATTATTTCTGTGAAGGAAATGACGAAGTTGAGTTTGAGGGGGAGCAGCTTCAAAGTGATGAATGTTACGATGATGCTTCTATTATCGAATCGGATTCTTCAGAAGATGAATCAGGTCATGCTTCTGAGACAGAAACTAATGAGCAATCAGCTTCTACAGCTCAATCTTCAATGACAAAGCCTGACATAGTGCTTAAACCTATGGCTGAGATACCCGTTACGTGTAAATTCTACAAAGTCAGAACTGATTACACGAGTTTGATAAAAAGCTGGAAGTTTGATGAGAATAATTTGGTATTTATGATTAAAAGGAGTGATGACATTCAGTACTTCAACTTAAAGTTTTATAAAATAAGTACTTTGCCAAAATGTGATCTTCAAAGACTATCTCAGATGCCCTTGATCAACCGTGCTCGAGATTCACGAGCTGATTTCTTTCAAGTGGTTATTCGTCGGGAAATTAACAACAAGAAGTATAATTTGATTAAACCGACATGGGGTATGAGATATAAGTTTAAGAAGAAGTTGGATCCGGTTACACGACAACCAATTGTAAGGATGATCTATCCACCAGCAAAATGCTTACAAAAGATACCTTTAGAGATCATTCCTTTAGACTTTTTCAATAGGTTGTTATACTGGGAATATGATGATATTACTGGTGAAGCTATGATTGTGTTTATCCCAAAATCAGAACCAGCTACGGATTCGGGGTCTTTAGATGCAGATTTGGAGAATGAAGAGAAAACTACATGGGATGTTGTTCAACCTAAAAAGAGGTCTATGTGGGGTCTGAAGAGAAATAGATTTTGTGTATTTGACCCTTTGAGTTTGATTAATCTCTCTGAACAAGATATGAAAAGACTACATTAGAACAAGATTTAGTTCAAAGAAAGAGATAGAGCTGAAGCTATTAAATTTCAGAAGATCATTGATATCTGCGTAGCCAATGGAGTACACGCTGGTGGTGTATTTCCTGCTGGCTGGAAATAGTTAAAGACTCAAAGATTTTGAAGATTTTGAAGATTTTGAAGACCAAGCTGAAGACACGGGGGAGTTTGTTGATGCATATTATGTTATCTGTTAGTTGGTCTATCGAGTTGTAATAAGTGTCGTTAGTCTAATAGTGAAAATATAGTTTTTGTTTTATGCGACACTTAAGTTTTAGGTTAGGCGTCACTTGTCTTAGTGACGCATAGCGTCACTTAGGTAAGTGACGCATCAAGGCGGCCACATGCGACACTTACACAAGTGACGCATGTCGGCTGATTTTTTAGTATAAATACAAACCTACGGGTTTCAGGCTGGGTTGACAAAACCTTAGCACCATTTGTCGACTAAGCTACCCTGTAATCGTTCCCTAATAGTTATACAAGCTGATATACACGTTCTCATTGTTGAAATACATTTGTTCGGTTTGTGTTTGTTAGCCATACTTGCAATTGATTGATTCCGCCTTTCGATTGTAGTCAATTGTCATCTAGATCCAACGTCAAGGGGCACTCTCAAAGATATTTATTTGATATCATTTGGGGGTATATATTGACAGTTTCCTCTGTTATACGTAAGTATAGACCTGGCTTCTGTTAATATATACTTTAAAATTAAGCAAACACAAGTCAAAGTACTTGAAAAGTCTTTAAAATTAAGATACCTTACAAGGTCGCCAAAATAGTTTGACCCAGTTTGGTTTTGCTTAAACCTTAATCAAGTTATGTCGCTCTGTTGTACATAAGTACAGACCTGTCACCGCTGACTTGATTCTTAAAACTGATTTTCTTAAACTCTATCTGTAAATGGAAACATGGTCTATGTCTTAAGTTAAGATGTATATCTATGGTGGGAACCACAGCGAAATGCACATACCAATAATAATAAAATACCCCCTAGATGTGAGTGTAACATGTTTAAATGGACATATATACTAATAATCGTTTTGAAATAATTTTTATAAAAAGTGTTTTTAGTATGTCAAGTAAATTTAAAGAGGACAAATATACTGATGATCGAAATAACACTTACTGTTCCTATTAAATGCATGGTATTCCGATATGATCCCTAACCAGACTATATCAACTCCGTCACCAAAAAGAAAGTGTTAATTTTCTACTTGTAAATTTACATTGTTGTATGTGTTTTTATTTTATCTAAGTTAGTTTAATTTTAGTTATTATCCAAGTTACAGTTACGTTTTCAACTTTGAGTACCGAAATCACAACGCGAAAATCGATAAAATCGCAACTTTTTCACTAAAAGTAAACTGCACGTCACTTTCATAAGTGACGCCTCCAGTGACGCATACGATATTGCGTCACTTACTTTAGTGATGCTTTAAGTGTCGGGGTAAGCTACGCTATAAGTGCCGGGTTGAGTGACGCACACTAGGGTTTGTGTATAAATACTCTTCCCCACGACACTTAACCTCACCACTTTTCAAACTACTATAGCGTCACTTGCTCTGACATACCAACACTCTAACTGTCTCTGCGTCACTTCGACCTGTGCGATTTTCTTCGATTTATTCGTGCATTCTACGGCTTGTTCGTGCATTCCAGTGCTTTATCTTTGTTCCCCTCATTCACACGACCTATTTGGTACTAACCTTAACCTTTTTTCTTCATTATTCATGCTTTAATCTTGATTTAGGGTTACGGGTTTTAATATCACTTGACATTGTACGAATTGGTGCATGATTACATGATGTTTTAGTGTAATAAAGGGTGTGTAGTAATCGTTTTTCACATGCGCACAACTTGGTAACTTCGATTTTGAAAAACCCCAATTTTGAAATCTGGGTCGAATAGTGACACGATGATCTTCATCGTTGCGTCACTTCGTGCGTCACTTACCTCCAGTGACGCTACTTGGTAATTTTCAAATCTCATACCGTCACTCAATAAGTGACGCTTTTTCTTGCATCACTTCTTAAGTGACTCTTGTAGTGACGCATATACTTGAACTATTTGTTAAGCCCGTCACTCATCCTAGTGACGCTCCATAATGCGTCACTTCCTTAAGTGACTTTCTAAGTGACGCCTCTGTCTATACGTCACTTACACCGTCACTTCTTAAGTGACTCCCTAAGGATACCGTCACTATGTTAAATGTCACATGTTCTTCACCCGTCACTTCTTAAGTGTCGTATACTTTAACTCACAAAATACAAATGTCACTTACATCAGTGACGCTTGATAGCGTCACTTACCATAAGTGACGCTATACTTCAATTTTAATTTTGATTATTGTATAATACGACACTTCCTAAGTGTCGGTAGTGGCCATGCGTCACTTATCATAAGTGACGCCTAAAGTCAAATTTCGTTTTTCAACTTATCTGTGTTCGGGCTAACTCTATAACGATTTCGATTATTCTTGTTTGTATTTTAGCTTACAGATGGCTGACCTACAGAACTATTATCGCCGCACCAACACACGTCATAACATCACGGCATTTTTGGAATCAACGCACGCTAATTCGGCGCCTTTCAGGCCGATGATTGATTTTCTACCCAGAAGCCATTAAATTTCAAAAGATTATCGATATCTGCGTAGCCAATGGGGTACACGCTAGTGGTGTATTTCCAGCTGGCTGGAAATAGTTGAAGACTCAAAGATTTTGAAGACCAAGCTGAAGACATGGGGGAGTTTGTTAATGCATATTAGGTTGTCTGTCATTTTGTCTATCGAGTTGTAATAAGTGTCGTTAGTCGTATAGTGAAAATATAGCTTTTGTTATATGCGACACTTACGTTTTAGGTTAGGCGTCACTTGCCTTAGTGATGCATAGCGTCACTTAGGTAAGTGACGCATGAAGGCGGTCACATGCGACACTACCACAAGTGATGCATGTCGGCTGACTTCTAGTTTAAATACAAACCTACGAGTTTCAGGCTAGGGTTGATGAAACCCTAGCACCATTTGTCGACTAAACCACTTTGTAATCGTTCCCAGTTCGTTATACAAGCTGATATACACGTTTACTTTGTCAATTACATTTGTTTCGGTTTGTGTTTGTTAGCAATACATGCAATTGATTGATTCCGCATTTCAATTGTAGTCAATTGTCATCTAGATCCAACGTCACGGGCATTCTCAGAAACTGATAGCGTGATACCTAATTGCACTTTAAACCTAGCCAACGATACCTTCTCAATCGATCTTATGCCGGTTGAAATTGGAAGTTTCAACGTCATCATTGGTATGGACCGGTTGTCCAAACATCGTGCCGAAATCATTTGTTACGAAAAATCGTTCATATTCCTCTCACCATCGGTAGAACCTTGGTCATACAAGGGGAGACCGGTGGGACGAGACTCAACATCATATCTTGCTTGAAAAATCGGAAATTTCTGAGAAAGGGTTATCCAGCAATCCTCGTGAACATCATGGAGAAAAAGTCAGAGGAGAAGCGACTTGAGGATGTGCCCATCGTTCAAGACTTTCCAGAAGTCTTTCCCGAAGAACTACCTGGTCTACCACCACTAAGACAGGTTGAGTTCTCAATCGATTTAGTGCCAGGTTCCGTACCTGTGGCCCGAGCACCATGTCTCTTAGCCCCATCCGAACTTTAGGAGTTGTCCAATCAATTACAGGAACTCCTAGAAAGAGGATTCATTAGGCCGACTTCTTCGCCTTGGGGATCTCCGGTCCTGTTGGTCAAAAAGAAAGACGGTTCTTTTCGAATTTGTATCGACTATCGAGATTATTGATACAACCAATTCACAACGATCCTTGAATCATCTCGAATGTGTATCGACCATCAAACACCCTTGAATCATCTTGCTCGTTTGAAGAAAAAGAACCACCCCACAACGATCTACATTTCTATCTTTCCAGATTCCTCTCGCGCGAAGTTGTAAGTTTCCGACAAATCCCGAAACTCTCCAATTTTATTCATTTTCACTTGTTTGCTATTTGTAATAGCTTATAATGTCCATCTAAGGGTTGGGTAAAAGAATCGGACCAAATGGAAACCGGAAAACTCATTTTTGGCTAAAAATCCGTCGAACAGGCATAAGTGTCGCATAGGCCAGTCTAGTATAGCGTCACTTCATGCGTCACTTAAGTGCCGCATTAAGTGACGCATAAAACCCTAAATTTGCATTACTTGCCCAAGTGCCGCATAAAACCCCGTTTTCCCGACACTCCAACCGTCACTTACCTAGTGACGCCTAACACCTTTATCCGACACTTCTAGCGACACTTCCTAAGTGTCGCCTATGATCAGAAACTGACACTCGAACCCGACACTCCCTAAGTGTCACCCCTCCTTATGCGTCACTTCTCCAAGTGACGCTACTAATTCAGAAACCATCATTTTATGCGACACTTCCTAAGTGTCGCCCAAAGTTTGGAAGTGACGCATCAAGTGTTGCTAAAAACAGAAAGTTTAAAACTCATATTTCACTAAGTATTGAGGCCTAAATTTAACACCCCATTTTACCTGAATTTAAATCGCAAGTGCATTTTCAATAAAGTAATGTAGTAGAAATAAAAATTTTCCGACGGGCCGTACACATTTTCAAAACCCCTTGGACCCCGACAGGGGTTGCCACTAGGGGCTTAGCCCAACCAGGGGCTCAACCCCTTTGACCCCACTAGGGGTTGCCACCCCTAGGACCCCGCTAACCAGGGGCGCTGCCCCCGAACCCCCGTCATTAACGTGCTTCGCCCTTACTCTAGGGTGATGAGTAATAGTGTAACCTCTAAACTTTCACACAAAGTATTAAACATGTATAACATCAAACAAGAATGCGATATGACTTCTAAAACACATTGGAACTTACTTTTTAAGTATAACACTTCAAAATCATAAAAATAATAATGGGATTATTGATACAACCAATTCACCGATGGTCCGTACACGTTTTCAAAAGACAGTTCAATCAACCAAGTCGTTGTAACTTGGACAAGTTAAACAACCAAATCGTAGTAATTTGGACATTCTAGTTGGAAGAACAACTACAAAGGTAGTCTTTCAAGATACCTACTCATGTTATAACCAATGCGTGTCTTGGACACCCTCAGGTTACAAGTCTTCGGACATCAATTCATGGCTAATCAAACAAGTTTATTAAGTTGAACTTTTCAAGGCTCAGGTGAGTCTCATAGCCCCTATTTTATGATTTTCATATGGGGTGTGATTACATTGTTCGTTTTGTTTTTACAATATGAACGCAGGTACAATACAAATCAAATACTACATGAGTTGTTTTCACTAATCATTTCCAAGCCCTCCACAACATTGTTTGGTAATATATCCGTAGTGTGAATGTTAGTATATGATATCATATAGGATTGAAAATCCTCATCCGAGTTAGCACGCACTAACTGGTCAAAAGAACGTATTAGCATTTAGGAAGACGAGTGTAGATTAGGAACTCATAAGAGGCAACTCAGTTAGGTTTCCTTAATTGGACCTAACACTCAAGTTAAGCTCAGACTATGTGCTCATGGTTGTTTAACTTTTATTTTGCTTAATTGCATTTTAAATTCAATTAAATCTTGCGGTTCATACAAATATGTGTTGACATACAAACCTGTGAGCTCACCAGCGTTTCACTGACCCCTTTTAGCATGTATCACAGGTACTCAGCAGTAGGTTGGCTTCCCAAACAGGAATCATTAACTCGAGTCTGTATTCAAACAAATCAGAGATTTAGTTGCATTATTATATTTTGTATAGATTAATTATGTAATGTAAATCTCTCAATTTCAAGTAACAGAGCTAATGTAAATAGTATTTTGATGTAAAATTTGGTTTTTATCAATACAATGTAAAACCATGCATTTAGTGGTCGTTCATTATATCTTAGGTGTATAATGATTAGTTGTGCCCCGACCCGATTCGCTTCCGCAACCCGAATTTGAGGGTGCGACATAAATGATAAAGATTCAATTCCTACATCTATTTATAATATAAAGCATCCGCAATCTCATGACATACAATACAATCACATATTTAACCTTTTCCTAAATGACTATCATAGCAGACAATTGAGTTATTTAGTTAATCATGACAATTCTAGCATGCATATTTAAATTTATTAAAGAAAGAAGAAACATGTTAAATATGGAAGATAGATTAACACCTGGAAAGAAGTACAATAACTCGTAGCTAAAATATGCATCCCGGAGCACCTCAGTACAAATCTTCCTTGATTAGTTAATTAGCTAGCCTAATTAAGTAGGAAGAATTAAAATTACAAAGAAAGAAAGGTATTTAAGTAAAGGAGTGAAGATGCTAAAAGATGATATTCAAGATGTCTCTAAATCAGGTCTAAGGGCTGCTATCTATAGGTGAAAAGTGGCTCACGTTAGCATCCCTAGACTCACATTAGAAAAAGAGTGAAAGGTGGTGCACCGGGTACGAAAAAGTAGCGAAAGGTGGTGCACCGAGTACGGAAAAGTAGCGAAAGGTGGTGCACCGGGTACACGCAAGGACGAAAAAGAAGAAAAGAGAGGGGGTAGGGGAGGCAGCACTGCCCACCACCTGGCTGGCAGCGGCTAATGGCTGGCCAGAGGCGGCTGGCTGCCACCTGCCCCGGTCCGTCGTCTTTCGCTGCGTTGCTTAATTCGTGCGTATCTTCTTCGTTATGCGTCCGTTGTGTTGATTCTTTTTGCGTTGGATTCGTAATTCAAAAACGAAGACTTTGATGTAAAGATATCCCAAAATTATGTTTCCTATCTCCAGATACTGCATATGAATCATTTGGATCTTCCGGCGGGCGTAGAATCTTCATTCTTTATCTGTTTTTGTTGATTCTTCTTCTGTTGGATTCATAATTTGAAAACGAACATCTAGGATGAGATGGATGTTGATGATGAGAACTTTTGTCTTGAAATCTCATTTTGATGCCTTGAATCTTCACACGTGTGTGGAATCTTTATTTTTCATCCGTTTTGCTTGATTTTTATCGTGCAACCTTGTTTTGACCATCTTGGCATGATATCATTGATTTGTATTGTTTTTGAGGCTAAAATTCTAAGAATCGTTCTAGAATAAGAGAGATATCGGTAGTAAAAACATGACTTTTTACGCGATATTAGGGATATGGACATCTTCCTGAATGTCCATCACTACAAAGTCTGTAGGATATAGGAACTTATCCACTTGAACCATGATGTTCTCAGCTATTCCTTTAGGATGTCTAACGGATTGGTCAGCTAGCTGGACACTCATTTTAGTAGGTTTAAGGGGTCCTAATTCCAGTCTAGTGTAAAGCGAATAAGGCATCAGGTTGATACTGGCTCCTAGGTCAGCTAGAGAGTGTATCATGCCCGAGTGATAGATCGAACAGGGAAGGATAAAGCGTCCTATATCTCCTAGTTTCTCAGGCATAGAGTTCTTAATAATAGTTGAACATTCCACATTCAGTGGGACATTGGGTACTTCGGGTACCTTATTCTTGGTCGATAAGAGTTTTAGGATGTACTTTGAACTAGAAGGGGTTCTAGACACGGTGTCCATGAACTTTCCATCGAGTTGGAAGTCATTAACCTTATAGGCTTTCTTAAGACAGTCTAGAAATGGAATTCATACTTCCCTTTGTGGTGTAGGGACAGACGTAGGCTCGATTGTCGGTGGGACAGGAGTATCTTCCTTCACCGAAGAAGGAGTGGAAGGTTGGCTCGGTGCTACCTTCTTGTCTGTAGTACTCATCTGTTTAGCCTCTTCTACGTGTGGGTTTTATACCGTGTTACTAGGGAGATTACCCTAAGGCCTAAAATCAAGACGTTGGGCTAGTTGTCCTATTTGCGTCTCAAGATTTTTGACAACGGCCAGTTGGTTCCTAATGACTAGGTCGGTTTGGTCCTGCCTAGCGCTGGTCTTTTGATTAATTTGGTGTTGGCCTTGGATGAACTTAGTGAGAGTATCATCCATACTAGTAATGGGCACAATGGTCTTAGTGGACTCAGTCGGTTAAGCTATGTCGGGTGCAGTCAATGACAGTGGTTGGTTATAGGTGAGTTGGGGTTGTTGTTGGTAAGATGGGTACCTAGGTTGGTAGTTAGGTTAGAAAGGTGGTTGGTTCCAAGGTGGGTATTGGTTGCCTCTAGTCCAAGGGGGAGAGGTTCGAGCGAAACTAGGCGGATTCTGTGGGCTAGCTGAGAATTGAGCGTAGTAAACCGTTCCATCAACAGGGTCTTTGTACTCAACCTGATAACTTTCTGTGGGCAGGTTGGCACAGTTCTGGCATGAATGAACTTGGTGGGCATGCTGGGATGGTTTCTTCATTTTGCAGATTGATAAACGCTCAAAAGTACTATATTTTAGTAGTATTTGACCCCTATTCTTGGATGTTTCTATTGCATTTATTTAAGAATAGATATTGATTTCATTCATATTTGCAATTAGATTGAAAATGTAGCGTTACGAAGAAAGGAACGGAAAACAGTCAATAAAAATGAAGCATATTTGAAGAATAAAGTGAAGCCGAAGTGAAGAAATGATTAAAAGAAGAAAATATTGAAATTCGGCTGAAAGTCAATCCATACGCCGTATGGATTAACCATACGCCGTATGGATTGAGACGGTGAAAGCCCAGGTCACGCGGACTTGGGTTGGGCTTGTTTTTCATCCATACGCCGTATGGAATTTCCATACGCCGTATGGATGGTTTACACAGGAAGTATAAAACGCGATTAAAACCCCAGAAAAAGGGAATTCGGCTAGAGTTTGTGTACAGTCGATTATTTTTGTAGTTTAGGGTTTATTTACGAATTAATTTAGCATTTTGGAGGCACGTGGAGTCAAGATTGAGGCAAGTTCGTGTTGATTCTTCGTGATTCGTCTTTATAATTCGGTATAACTTCTTTTATTTCGATTTCATTGAAGAATTTGACTTTGAATAATCTGAGTTTTCTATTTTAGATGATGAGTTGAATATTCAAAGTGATTGTGTAGTTTGATTGAACTCGGATTATGATTATTGAACGATTATTATTGCGTATTGACTAGGTTATTTAATTGAAAACTATTATATTTCTTGTAGATCCTTGTTTGTTGGTAATTAGTAGTTATTAGTGTTCAACGTGGTTAATAAGATTGATGAGATTGAGTTCCTTTAATGTTATTAATTATTGATGGTTATAATCTTAGGATTTGTGACTATTGCTAAATATGTTGAGTCTGATACGTTGAGTAAATGATAATTATCTACTTTAAAATGAACAAGACAATAAGTAATTATTGGGTATTATTGAATCATACCACTAGAGTTAATTATAATAAGTTGTGAATGTTTAATGCTCAATTTAGGGAAAAAGCACACAATTGACTGATCATCTTGTGACATTGAACTGATGTTTTATGTTGGACCCTAAGTTGTAGGAATTAGTTAGACCCGGAAAGTTGGCTAGTTCACATTCAATTTGATATCATTGAAGAATTTGGTATTAAATTGATATAAAAGAATCACAATTAGATAATCAATACGTAATGAATCGGGATATTTGAATCTGAGTGATGTTATTTATACAATTACTTATTCCTTCCTATTTGTTATTAGTTATTATTTATTTAAATTGTTTTATTTATTTCTAGTTATTATTTTATCAATCTTATGTTCATACGGAACTAAAACGTTTCCCTTGTTTACTTTTTTCTAGTTAATTAGTAGTTTTTATTTTTATAAACAACCACCGTTCCTGAGATCGACTCGGTCTTACCGATTCTATACTTACATTCGATCAGGTTTTCTTGCCTGGTTGTATAAAAAGTATTAATTAGGTATTTCCGTTTATAAATAATAAAACAAGACACGCTTTCATACGCATCAAGTTTTTGGCACCGCTGTCGGGGAACGGTTGCCTTTGGTTTATTTAAATAGATTTTATTTATTGTAAGAGTTTTGTATATAAAAAAAATTGTTAATTAGATTTTTGGTAAAGTTGTTCAATTAGTTTATTTAAGTGCATTAATAAGTTTTTGTTAATAAATTTTGTTGAAACAAATTACTTTTTATTTGGTTAAATTTTTAAGTAATTAGTTTCAACCGGCAGATGGAGATCCATCCACCGGTTGGAATTCTTTTGGTTAAAATTTGTGTCATTATTTTTTATTTATTTTGTGTGAACTAACTTGTTTTTCGTTAATAGTGCTTGTGTTTCAAATTTAATTATTATTTAGGTTTTGATTCAATGGTAAGGAGTTACGAGAGCGATGCGAACAATAACCATATTGTTAAGAGAAAGCCTGATAGTTTTGGTTCGAGTTCTGATAACACAGTGCCATCTTTTACACATTTAGGACGTAGGGAAGTACCCATCACATCATCCTGTCATGAGTTGTTAAATGCTATTGAGAAAGTCAGATGGGACATTCCTTTCACAGCTGAACTGATAAGAAGATCTTCCATTTATTTTACTGAGAGTCAATTGGTTCTGATTCAAAATGTGTTAGATACTGCGGATATAGAGAGACAGTTTGGGTATGAACAACATTTTACTAAGGCTCTAATTGATTTTGTGGCATCTTTGGATTCAAGGATTGAAGAAGAAAAAGTATTTTTCACTGCACAAAAGAAGCGGTACGCAGAAATTTATGAGGCATTGGTGTCGTCTTCTTTTCCATATTCTTCTAATCAGGCGGCATGTCTTCATAGGATGTTGAAAGCATTGTATTTGGCAACTGGGAATCCTAATTTTGAGGCGGATAAAGAAATTGTTACTAGTTTGAGAGACTTGGTGCAGTTGTTGCAACTTGAAGATCATTTGAGAGACCCTACTCCTCATAGAGTTATAGTGCATAATACCATTCCTTACTACTTAAAGAATATGATACAGAAATTGGAATTATTGGCTAAGGAAGAAGGAAAGAGGCCTAACCCTAGTTTCATTCACCCTGATGTCACTATTGATTTAGCTATCTTTCTAGTAGTCAATTTGAATTCGTCGGTAGTTTTGGATAAGGTGCTCACCCCACGTGAGCATTTTCATTTTGAGTTGGTAGAGATATACACAAAGTTGGTAGGAATATTCAAGGAGTCTGATTTGGGATTTACTAATCATCAAGAAGTGGCAATTAAGAAGATCGAAAGAAGGATAAGAGATCTAAAGTGAAGTCCGGTGATGTCTAAACACATGAGTGTTAATGAAGCAATTTATGAGTTTATGAGTGAATTGGAAGAGGCTAGCCCGGATCATGAGATAACTTTGGATGAGAATGATAAGGTTGTGTTGGCACTCAATGGTCCTGTGAACAAGACTGTTAGAGATATCTGTTGGTGGCTAATAAATCTTCAACCAGCGGCGAGTGCTCATTTGGTGAATTTTGCTACTTTTGGACATGGAGTGGATAATGTTATTGCAAAAATAACAGAGCGATTCTTATCTCTTTATCCCCTGCGTTGACTTTCGTGATTCATACTTTTCCATTTTTTGTCGAACCTACTAATAACTTTTATGTTTGGTTGTATTTATTTGTTTGTGTGCTTGAATGTTGAACAATTTTTATTTTTGGTGTGATTGAATAAGTGGTTACTTTTTATTTAATCTTGTTAGTTAATTGTTTTTGAAATTTTTAATTTTATTTGTTTATTTTTTATAGTTTGGAATTAAGAAGCTATGAAGTTATTATACCCCTCCAGGTACGTCTTAATTGTTTAAAATGTTGGCGAGTTAGTAGCAAGTGGTGGAATACGATTTTGATTAAAAAGAAAAAGATTTTCTGTTTTTCAATCCATACGTCGTATGGAAAATCCATACGCCGTATGGATTGAATTGGGCCACTGGGCCGGTGTTGACTGGGTTAAATTGGTTGACCTGGGCTTGTTTAATCCATACGTCGTATGGAAAATTCATACGCCGTATGGTTCAAAAATGAACATCCTGGTTGCAGCCCCTCTTCTTCTTCATTTTTGAAACCAAAACCCACCACCACCACTGCTGCGGCTGCCACTATCCACCCACCACTTTCTGGCCACGCATTCTACCCCATCTTCTTATTTTCTTGTACTACGCAAACTCCTCTACAAGGTATAGCTTCCGATTTTAATTTTCGTTGGATAAATCATTTATTTGAAAGTTTGGGTTTGTGATTGCGATGTGGGTATTTAGAATTTGAGTATGTTTTAGGAATGTATTAGTTGACTTATGCATAGTTTGCATAATGTGATGTAATGCCCTGCTCATTTTTATGACGTATTGCTTATCATGGTTTATTCGTTCATATACGTATAATGCGGTTATAATGTTTACTTAATTGCTATGGTTTTTGGTTCAAGCTTGTTGGTTTTATGACCACATGATGATTAATGCAATTATTTGATTGGTACTCAAGTATTTGTGGTTACAGTTATGTGATACATTGTTATTTATGTTGAATGTATTTTATAATAATTCATTATGAGATGGTATGAATGATTGTTAGTTGCTATTGCTCGAGTTTGGTAATTGTACACGTTCGTATGTTCATAGTGGTACCAAGTTATTATATTGCATTTGATTCAACAATTTGTCATGAAATTTTAACAAGTGTATACAATTGAGCAATTTGAGTGAATATTGGTTCATAATGCAATAGGGTATTTGAAATTGTGGTTGTTGCGGTAGTTTATGCTAAACCTTAATGGTGGATTGTTCCATATTAAGCCGAAATGCGGCCAAAATTTCTATTGAAACCTTATTTGCATTTCCTGTGTTGTTAATGATTGTTTTTCTTAGCAGTAAAATGACTAGCAGGAGAACCAGAGGCGGTCAGGCATTGGGTAACCCTCTGATCAAAACCCACAGATATCTTACTTTTCATGATTCATATTCAGAGACTTTGAGATACCAGTTCGAGGAGTGTTTGGCTGAGAATATCGACCAGCCAATTGAGGTTTTTCATGTTGTGGATTGGCACGCTCTAGAGCATGTGGTTGAGAGAAATGGGTTTGCCACTGGGCATGAGACGATTAGGAACTTACTTTCTGCCCCATATAGACTACGGGATGGTAACATTGGTGGTAGGCCCCCTTGAGTCAAAGGGAGAGCTTCTGCGCCTCTCTCCAAGAGATGCGATTCGGTATCTGAATCGGTTGAAGGAGAGTGAGAGTTCGAAGTTGCCGGTAGGTCAATTGTGATCCTTGGGTATCAGAGAGAAGCTCTGTTTGGTTTGTTTCTTACGCCTAGTACAGGATGTTCAGCATTCGGGAACAAATATATAGAGAGTTGGTGGTGGAGTTTTACAGTACATTTCGGTTTGATCACCGGTCAACCGAGTAGACTACTGAGACTATTTCATTCCATCTTGGGGGACAGCCGAGATATATGTCTCTTGTTGAGTTTGCTCTTGGTCTTGTACTATATGAGCCTAATGAGATCCACAACCCAAATTTTTTGGATCATATTTCAGCGGGTACAGTGACGAAGCTTACCGATCTGGAGATTATAGAGGAGTGGCAGTCTATTGCTCAGGGTAGTTATGGTGATTCATCCCCTTCTTATCAAGCTATTCGAGATCCTCACCACCATTTGATTCACCGGTTATTGACATTCACTATCGTTAGCCGTCGAGAGGGACCAGAAAAGGTCTCTAAACCTGATCTCTTCTATCTTAGTGCGATTTTGAGGAAAAGGTTGGTTAATGTGTCGTGGAGATTAGCTAGGTGGATGTCTAAGAGAGCCACTGGTACTAGGAGTTCGAGTAGTTTATGTGGTGGTCATTTCGTTACGCGATTGGCTAGGCATTTTGAGTTGGAGACTCCGGCTGAGATAGGTTTGTGTACTGTGGTGCAGCCTGGTATGGATTGGTTGACTACACAGAGACTAGAGGCTTTGGATATTATTGAGCCATGCAGCATATATGGTGGTGATCCGGAGATGTACTATTGGGTGGCGAATACTGTAGTTGGGCAGGTTTTACAGCCTAGACAGGTTAGGGCTGCAGTTGCAGGTAGAGGAGCGGCACGAGGCCGTAGTAGAGGATATGTTGGGGACTTTGAGCGATTATCGCAGCAGCTAGATCAGATGAGCATCCAACACACTCAGAGGTTTGATCAGATTGAGAGTATGCAGAGACAGCATTTTCATCAAACCAGTGCTCATTTGGACTATCAGGATGGCCTTTTCTCGCAGCTATTTGATTTTAGCCATCTGCCATACCAGCGATTCTAGTATCAGATGCCCCAGGAGTTCATGCCACCACCACCACCGGTTGAGCAGCCAGGACCTTCTCATCACTATCGGAGTATGGACGAGGAGTATGACAGCGATTAGGATGTTGTTCATCCTATATGGTTTATGATTCCAGACACTATTTCTATATTTATTATTGTGACTGATTTTATTTGTAGGATTTTTAATTATGTTGGATTTGTAGTCTTAGGTTTGGTTGTTTTTATTTTTATTTAGGATGCTTATATTTGGTATTGTTTAATCTTGTGTGTTGATTGATCCTTCAGAATTATGTGTGAGTACGTGTTATGCTGGTAGTAAGTTCAGCGCAAGAAATTGATCCGAGAGGATGTGGAAATTTCATATCATCCTTGTTAGGACCGTTAGGCACATTTTTCCAGGGAAGTTTTTCTATCTTATTTCTTTTCTCTTTTTCCCGTTTTAGCAATTCATTATTTGTACAATGAGGGCATTGTACAGCTTTAAGTGGGGGATGGGAAAGAAAAGAGTTGATTTTCCACATCTTTGTCCTGTTAAGTAAGTAGAGAATGTGTAAGTTGGATTAATAGTTATCTCATTAAGATACGTAACTAGGAGGTTATAAGTTGCCCATTCTTCAACCAAATTTGTAAATTTAAATTTTTGTTTTTCTAGAGATATTTATTTTGTAACAATGTAGATTAATATAAAAAATTTCTACACCTTTAATTAAATATTAAATTGTGAAAAATGTTATTTAGTTTCAGTATATGATGTATTGATAGGCGATCTATGTGAGAATTCTTGAGCTTTTAAGAAATGAAAATAGAGTAGATGACACCTTTAGATGAACTTTAGTTATATATGACGTATGTCTTAATTTTCATATTATTAGCGTGCAATATGTCATATTTTTGGAATTTTAATTAATATCATTTGGGATATACTGGGTGTTATTTCCTCTGTTGTACATAAGTACAGACCTGTTCTCCGTCAGTATATCTAATGAAAAAGAGCAAAAGAGTTTAACAACTCATGATTTTAGAATGTAGTCAAATTAAGTCGCTTTGTTGTACTAAGGTACAGACCTGCCACCAATGGTTTGACTAAAAAAATTTTATATTGCTAAACATAAATCAAGTTATGCCGCTCTGTTGTGTTGAGGCACAGACCTGTCACCTATGTCTTGATTTGAAAAAGGATTGTTTTGATTGAAACTTCAAAATATGTAATGTTGGCAGGTTATGAGTATGAGAGTATATAGCTTTTGGGAGTTTAAGAGAACATCTATGTAAATAATAATGGTTTAAGCTCAATTATTTAAATATAGATTGTTTGAGTGGATAACAATATCAGTAATCATTGTGAACTATTAAAATTTTCAAGAAGAGTAACATTATGTGTAGATTAATTTTTTACATCTCATAATTTCTTAATCATTGTTTTTAGAATTAACAGATTTTTAAATTTAAATGTTTGAGTTGAAAAAGGGTAAGGTTGTGTAATTCCTTTGACAGTTATTTAGATGAATGGAGATGACTGTTTTCTTAAGAATTTGATTTTTGAATCGATTATCTACTTGAGGACAAGTAGGATTTAAGTGGGGGATATTTGATAAACGCTCAAAAGTACTATATTTTAGTAGTATTTGACCCCTATTCTTGGATGTTTCTATTGCATTTATTTAAGAATAGATATTGACTTCATTCATATTTGCAATTAGATGTGGAAATGGAGCGTTACGAAGAAAGGAACGGAAAACAGTCAATAATCGAGTTAAATGATGCATATTTGAAGAATAAAGTGAAGCCGAAGTGAAGAAATGATTAAAAGAAGAAAATATTGAAATTCGGCTGAAAGTCAATCCATACGCCGTATGGATTATCCATACGCCGTATGGATTATCCATACGCCGTATGGATTGAGGCGGTGAAAGCCCAGGTCACGCGGACTTGGGTTGGGCTTGTTTTTCATCCATACGCCGTATGGAATTTCAATACGCCGTATGGATGGTTTACACAGGAAGTATAAAATGCTATTAAAACCCTAGAAAAAGGGAGTTCGGCTAGGGTTTGTGTACAGTCGATTATTTTCGTAGTTTAGGGTTTATTTACGAATTAATGTAGCATTTTGGAGGCACGTGGAGTCAAGATTGAGGCAAGTTCGTGTTGATTCTTCGTGATTCATCTTTATAATTCGGTATAACTTCTTTTATTTCGATTTCATTGAAGAATTTGACTTTGAATAATCTGAGTTTTCTATTTTAGATGATGAGTTGAATATTCAAAGTGATTGTGTAGTTGATTGAACTCGGATTATGATTATTGAACGATTATTATTGCGTATTGACTAGGTTATTTAATTGAAAACTATTATATTTCTTGTAGATCCTTGTTTGTTGGTAATTAGTAGTTATTAGTGTTCAACGTGGTTAATAAGATTGATGAGATTGAGTTCCTTTAATGTTATTAATTATTGATGGTTATAATCTTAGGATTTGTGACTATTGCTAAATATGTTGAGTCTGATAGGTTGAGTAAATGATAATTATCTACTTTAAAATGAACAAGACAATAAGTAATTATTGGGTATTGTTGAATCATACCACTAGAGTTAATTATAATAAGTTGTGAATGTTTAATGCTCAATTTAGGGAAAAAGCACACAATTGACTGATCATCTTGTGACATTGAACTGATGTTTTATGTTGGACACTAAGTTGTAGGAATTAGTTAGACCCGGAAAGTTGGCTAGTTCACATTCAATTTGATATCATTGAAGAATTTGGTATTAAATTGATATAAAAGAATCACAATTAGATAATCAATACGTAATGAATCGGGATATTTGAATCTGAGTGACGTTAATTATACAATTACTTATTCCTTCCTATTTGTTATTAGTTATTATTTATTTAAATTGTTTTATTTAATTCAAGTTAGTATTTTATCAATCTTATGTTCATACAGAACTAAAATGTTTCCCTTGTTTACTTTTTTCTAGTTAATTAGTAGTTTTTATTTTTATAAACAACCACCGTTCCTGAGATCGACTCGGTCTTACCGATTCTATATTTACATTCGATCAGGTATTCTTGCCTGGTTGTGTGAAAAGTATTAATTAGGTATTTCCGTTTATAAATAATAAAACAAGATGCGCTTTCACACACATCACAGATCTACTTCGTCAGGTGTTCGATCTTCTCTGTCAAGGACTTCATAGCTTCGGTCTGGAATGGGTTTGGTGCAGCAAGCAGTGCTGATGAGGAATGCTCACCAGAATTCCAGTCGTGATGGTGCATCGTCATATTTTTGATCAAGTTCCAAGCTTCTACATCCGTGAGTTGCATGAAGTTGCCTTGAGCCGCGGCGTCAAGGGTGGTGCGATGGTTTGGAGCAAGACCATTGTAAAACGTGCACAGCTGGTTGGTTTTCTCTATTAGGTGGTTAGGGCATTTGTTCAACAGACTCTTGTATCTCTCCCATGCTGTGTAGATTGACTCGTCATGATCTTGGTGGAAGTTCATGATGTCATTCTTGTACTTGGTTTGCTTAGCCGGAGGAAAGTACTTAGTTAGGAACTTTGTAGCCATATCCGTCCAGGAGGAGATAGAGTCGGTCTCTAATCCCTCAAACCAAGTCAAAGCATGGTGAGTAAGCGAATAGGGGAATAGGTATAGATGGACTATATCTTGATCAACCCCGTTTTGCTTGTAAGAGTTGGTGGTCTGAATGAATCGATTAATGTAGGCATTGGGATCGTCATGGGGTAATCCAAGGAATTGGCAGAATTCCTTGATTAACTGAACAATATGATGTTTGAGCTTAAAGGATGCGCCATCAATAACAGGATAGCTGATGGGTCCACCTCGACCTTCGATTGAAGGTTTGGTGTTGTCGGCAAGCGTGACATGAGCAGCCATCGGTTGTTGATTGCGGTAGCATTTCTCCTTACGGATCGTTCGGATGATCATCTCAGGATCGGGTATGAAAGTGAGAGGTTTGAATCCGGATAATCGGGTCAAATATCGTTGAGTGTTGTGGGAAGGAAAATTCAGTTGGAAAAGTAAAAATAAACTACGGGCTACTAGAAAGAAAAGTTCTTCTGGAACATCTTCAGATCTTAAGGCTGACTCCCCGGCAGCGGCGCCAAAAGACTTGATGCACCCGAATCGGTCAGTCCGAAAGCTCACCTTTTTACGGGTGAACCGTCCTTGTCGTCAGAGGACTGGACCGCCCAAAACTGGGCGTCAGTGGTCGATAAATTTATAATGTGGGGCCTAAGTATACCTAGTTACTATAGGAGTATAGCAGCAAGGATGACCTAGGGTCGTTCTATGAGTCAGTGTATTATGGATCATGGACGAAAGAGATGTACTATCTATCTAGTGAGGGTTTTTAAAAAGTTGTTGGGGGTTCGTTTTTGGGTTTTTATACTTAGGCGGAAAATTTAAATAATGCAAATAAAATATAAGTAGATAGCAGATAATCTAGAGGGGGTGTTTGCTATGATTTCGGTAGCCTATTGATTGGAATGATGTATGAGTTATGAAAATGTTTGCTAAAGGTTTATATTTCACTTATTTCAGGTATCTGTGGAGTAAGGTAGTCCCCTACTGATAGAGTTCTCGATCAGTATATCACTGAGTGACTAGGTTATCCCGATTCTGATCGGAGTAGTTTATCCAGCCCACAACACTAACCGGTGAAGGTATAGTGACCCTTATCTGGGATAAAACCCTGGGTGCATGAATAAGGTGACAAACCAACTCGATGTCCGACCTTTCTTAACCCCACAATGATACCTAATCTAAGTGAAACATTTAAGTATACGCTTATAAGTTGTGTTTGATTACTTTCTATCGATGGGTTGGTAAAGTCTAGGGGTAGGTTGTTACTAGTGAGTCACATAGTCCGGTAACAACGACTTCTTCCATGATTACTACGATGTATTCCACTAGTGGTGTTTCCAATGCTGAACCAGGTACTCAGTCGGTACCAGCTCTGCTTATCACATTGTTACCGTTAATCCACAAGGCTTAGTAACTGCGGCTTTTCCTTGGCTTCCATGTATTGACTACACCGGAGGTGTTTTCGACGCTATACCAAGTAATCAGCCGACTTACAGTACCTTACGTTGCTTCATAAAGGTTAACCTAGACTACTTAACTAAGTTTGTATTTAAAGCACAGCATTAACCAATTATGATATTACCAGCCCTTACTTTTAATTCCCAATAAATCCCTAACTTATCAACAGTGTAATATTCATGTTCAATTCGGAAAACTGTATTTCCACAGTCACAATGTACTTTGCGTTCATATGAGAAAGTAGTATTTCCACGGTCCGGTGTACTTAATGTTCAATTACAAGACCTTATTTCTATAGCCACAGTGTACTTAGCATTCAATTAAGAAAACAATATTTCCATGGCGACGATGTACTTAGTGTTCTATTAGAAAGCGATTTTTACACTATTCATAAATCAGACCATGTTCATATTTGACACAGATAACTAAGTACCTTTGGATAGGGTTCGCGACGTCCCATCATTAAGGCCGTAATCACATTTACTGGTTGAAAGGCGTTTAGTTTATAAGGTTTAAAATCATAGATAGTAAGTAAGTCAAAGCACTAAGTTTTCATAACATCATTACAATCAATTTCGACTAACTACGTCATAGCAAACACACAATATCACTACTCACAAATCATGGTAATCAATCCTAAATCTAGCATGATAACAGTAATAACAATCATCATAATAATAAGATAAAGGATAGATATAACTATAATAAGAGCTTATCTGAAATACAACTTGAACGTTACTCGATCAGAACTCCTAGTATGCGCCAAGTGATATTACAATATTGCCCCTCTATTAACTAGCCACTAATCTAACTACTAAATATAACCTAATCTAGAGAGAGTAGTGAGAGAAAATATTCTTGGATGTGTTGTTGTTTGTTGATGGATGGATGATTGATGAATGAAGATTTGAGCTTGTATTTATAGGCAATGCACAGCCTGTCGCAGCCCCAAATTTGTTAATTAAAGTTTATCAGATATTTGCGGAAGCATTAGATCGAGTGGGGGCGTCGACGTATACATTGTACATACACACAGATCAGAACATATGGATATCGCAAAACATACCTATTAAGATGCCATAAATGTTGATTACAAAAGTTTATGATTCGACAAATCGTAGTAGTGGAAAAGTAGTTAAGTTTTACAAAAGTGGATTTCGTAGATATGACGAAAACATATAAGTTATATAAAAGAAATCCATTGGTTCCAAAAAGATGGCATCCTAAAAGCTTCATGGGTCGCCTAGTTTCCATATGTGTAGGCGGTCTTACATGTGCGGCTAATTCCCTGAAAAACATAGTAAAAAGTCAACAGCAATGTTGAGTGAATTCACAGGTTTTAAGTTTACAAGTATAGTTGGTAAATCCAATACGTTCACAAATAGTTATTGCCATAATAGTTAAGTAAAGTTTAGTGGAATGTTATCCATATACATGTTTAAAGTCATTTGTAGGAAAGTTCGTATCCTAGTTCAAAATATCGTTTAATTGGGATGTCTGCCCAAAATACAATTTAGTTGGGATGTCTGCCCAAAATATAGTTTAAAATACTTTGTTGGTCATTCTCCAGCGATTTTCAAAACAGTACCGGTCGTTCTCCAGTCTAACTCGGTCGGTCGTTCTCCGGCCTAAAACATTGTTGGTTGTTCTCCAGCGAAACACAGTACCGGTCGTTCTCCCACGAAACATGTGCTGGTCGTTCTCCAGCGAAACAAAACAGTTTACCGGTAGTTTAACACATTTGTAATAGTTTGTAGTATGAAAATGTCATTTCATAAACACTTACAAAAGTTTAACAATTCTAAAGTATTCTAGCTACCAATTAAAACATGATCACAATCATTAATAATCAATAGTTGGGAGCAATCAACATATTAGCAATCATGAAATCAAAGCAAGTTATGGCAATCAGTAAAAGCAGTTGACTACGTTTTTCACCCCAAGTTGAAAGCAGTAGTAAAACAGTAGAAAGTGGGGCTGTGAACTCACCTGATGAGCTAAAAGTGTGTGAGTGCTAGCAAAGCCTAAGCCCAAAAGTACTCCTAGTCGATAATCTCCTAACGCCCTAAACGTACGAGATTATAAGTATAAGTATGTGGATGTCGTATTTGACCATCCATGCTAGCATTCATTGACTAGATATGTCCAAAGTATTCATTTATTAATTTGTCGTTTAGTTTTGTAGTTTAGAAAACATGTACGGCCCGTTGGTGACGGTTTTGTAATAATAATTCCCAAAGTGTTATTATTATGTTTGTTTCGTTTATTTACTTTTAAAAGTATACGTTTTTATTTAAGTGTTTCAACACGTGTATACTTATCCGTAAATACCATAACATCATTTTTGTTCAAGTTTTATAGTATAACAACTAAATATTTCTTTCGATCCAAAGTCTAACGTTTTACATTTCGTTTCACCTTTTTCGTACCGAGGCTCGTTTCGGTTGACTTGGTCAAACGTGTTCGGTTTGACCCAAAACTTTTACAAAAGTCTTAAATATGAGAAATAAACCTTAGAAAATTATCGTTACATTTTATGGTCGGTCCGAAGTCTCGGTTTTCATAAAAGTGTCAAAACAGTCCAAAAGTTGTGTTTTCGGTTTTGTCAGTTTATTTCGCCACACATTTCAACTAGTTCTGGTCCAAATCAAGGTCCACAAATTTTTTTACCAACTGATCTTCTACTATTCTAGTGTCTAACATAAAATTCCTAAGATTTATAGTGTCCATTTACATAGGTAAATAATTTCATGTAACTACCGAATATATTTTTCGATAATTTCCAGACCAGACTCAAAGATTAATTCGTAGCTAAAAATGAGTGCGTTTATGGAAGGAGATATACAAGAACTTTTTGTAGATCTTTTCCATACACAACTTTTAAATAACAAATCGTTGTCTAACTCATCCTAGAACTCCATATATGACCATTTTTGTAACCTGACTGTTTGATGACAGGTTGTGTATGTTTATATATATGTTTTGTAAAAACGATTTTTAGCAAATATTTTGGACATAATCAAGTTAAATGAGCTATAAAACATTAAAATCAGTAACATACAAGTATATTGATCAAGAGGAAGTGGTTCCTTACAAAGGAGTTGATGATTGAATGAAACGGAAGTTCTTTTAGCTTGACTTCCTTGAAGAATCTTGAAGAAAATGATGAAAGATGTTGGTGGATTTTTGTGGTGGTTATTGGTGGTAAATGGTGGTTAATTGGAGGTGAATGGTGGTTCTATTTTTTGGAAATTAGAGAGAGGGAGAGTGAGTAGAGAGAAAATCAAAGTGTAAGTATTTTTGGTGGAGTGTTGAATGAATAGGAGCATGGGGAGTGAGTGGTTGTAGAGTTCAAAGGCAATCATCACATTTGCATGAAGATTGATAGGGGAAAGGGGGTGGTGGCTGGTCGTATAGGCCCCATTTGGGTGGGTTGGTGATTTGATTCCTCTTTTTTCAGACTGTGTTACGTATTTTGGTTGTTTACCCGTTATTTTCGTTAAATTGCCTAACGTTATTTTGCGTAGTTTTAATTAACGATATGTTTGGAATTATTTTCCATTGAAGTATTCTTAAAATACTTTATTTTGAGTTATCGAAATATTTATCGAGTTTCATTTGGTTGCCTAATTCGATTTGCGCATTTTTACTGCGTTTATTATGTTTTAATCAAAACGTCTAAGTTTTTAATGTACTATTATATGAAAATAATAATATAAGATAAATAACTTCTAAAAATAGATTCAAGTTATTTATAGAAATATTTTCACCGACATCCGTATTTTTGTCGGATTAATTCCGAATATCTTGTACGCAATTATAACTAATTACGAATTTAGTAATACTACACGTATTAACTAGTTGAGCTTTGCTAGACTTACCTCTAAAATTTGTTGTGAATTCACTTAAGTAGGGAATTAGCCTAAAATGCAAATGTTTAGTGAATTTAATTGTATTCAAAATTATGGGGTGTCACACAGCCGTATCCGTAGACCATGTCCTGAACCTCAAATGCACAACCGTATCGCACAACCGTATAAAAATTTGATTTTTATCACCCAAATGCACCAATACGGCTGTCCTAGGGCAAATACGGCTATCCTGGAGTAAATACGGCTGGACACCAACCGTATACGGCTGGTCCAAGCCATATACGGTTGGACACAGACCGTATATGGTCTACACAGGCCATATACGGCCTGTGTCCAGCCGTATACGGTCTGGGTCAGCCGTATACGGCTGTCGACAGCCGTATCCTGGCCCTTCGGTTCTTCATTTTTCCGTTCGGTCGTATCTTCTTCGTCGTTTATCCGTTTTGAGTGATTCTTATGCCCACGCGTTCGTATTTTCCTAACAAAGAAAAATGACATAAGTTAGAGGTCATAACTCGGAGCGTAGCTCAAGAAGCAATGAAATGAGTGAACAGAAGATTCATTGATCGTTTGTGCTCTGTGTTTGCTCATTTTTAGGTTGTTTTTGTCGATTCTTAAAACATCATCTATATTTTATCCATCATGATAAAATGTGATAGATATTTATATATTTTAAATAAATTCATCAATATTTGTGCTAAAAAGGTGAGATAATGACATACAAAAACATGACTTTTTACGTGTCATCCCTAGCCCTCTAATGCATTCGGCATTAAATCAGTAAAAGTGATATCGGAGAGTAAAAAGTACACGCTTACCAAAATTGAAGGGTTATGTTTTCGAAGAAGAATGTACTTACATCATTGTCGGAGAGTAGTTCGGTTCATTCAGAACCGGTCAGTTAAATTTTTTGTTTCTTTTTTGGGCAATCCTTCTTGTAATGTCCGGGCTCCCCACATTTGAAGCATGTCCTTTGTGAGTCGGGATTGGCGGGAACTCTGCAATCCCAGATTTTGTGTCCAAATCGTTGGCATCTTTCACAGGGTAAACCACACGAACAATCATGATGACGTTTACAGCCGTAATAAAATGGTTTATTCCACACATAGCCTTGTTTTACTTTGGGTTCGGTAGCATAGTACATCAAGGGTTCGGGTTGATCTATTGAGTTGTGACTAGTGCTGGAATTTCAATTCCATTTTCCTTGGTGGTTTTCAGTTGCAAGTGTTCCGCGTCGAACCACCTGTGCCATTAGTTTGTGGGTCATGCGAACAGCATCGTGAATAGTGTCAGGTTTAGAGGCGGTGACTATTCCCTCAATTTGTATCGGGAGTCCTCTGATGTACCTCTCGATTCGTTTGTATTCAGGGTTCACCATGGTTGGGCAAAGAAGTGTTGGTTGGTGAAAACGATTGGTGTATGTCATGATGTTGTTGTCTTTTACGGTGAGGTGTCAAAGTTCATCCTCGAGTTGGTGTAGGTCCTCACTGGGACAATACTCGTCCCTCATTAATTGTTTCAGTTCCTCCCATGGAAGTTTATGAGCGGTATCGATCCCTACAGTTTGAGCGTAGGAATTCCTCCAGGTAAGGGCATTATCTTGGAGGGTGTAGGTGGAGTACTTAACTTTGTAGTCATCGGGGCAGTTGCTAATGTGGAATAAAGATTCCATTCTCTCGATCCATCGGATTAATCCAACAGCCCCTTCAGTTCCCACGAAGTTTGGTGGGTTACAGTTCATGAATTCCTTATAGGTGCAGGGTCATGCTCGGTTTCGAGTAGCTAAAGCATCAGCCACTCTTTGTTCAGCAAATTGTTCAAGCTCGGCTTGAGTGTACGTTTGTCATCTAGGCGGCATGATTCTTAAATAAAAATGAACGACAATTATGAGATCTTTATTCTAAGATTTATGATTATTATAGTTGTATACACAAGTAGGTATTACACCGTTTCCCCATGTGGTAATCACGGATGTAAATGTATTAATGATCCAGAAATCACTTAAGGTGTCTGTTTGAAAGTCCTCAGACTCTTGAGTTTTAGATGTGTAGTCGCACAAAGGACATAGTTGTATTTTATATGTAGTAAATCAAGACTATGATATTGTAGTAGACTAACAGACTATAATGTAGTACTAATGTAGTACTAAAGTACTATAGATGCAATCCTAATAAATCAAGGTGTAGTACCCTAAGTACTAAAGTGCAGTAACCACGTACTATAGTGCAGTGCTAAAAGCACAGTAATGTAATACTAATGTATTATGAATGTAGTACTGAAGTACTATGAAACACAACACCATGTGCCGTAATGCAGTGCTCGAAGCACCGTAATGCAGTACCTATGTACTGTGATTGTAGCACCAATGTGCCGAAAGTGTAGTATCAAAGTACTATGAAATGCAGCACCACGTGCCGTAATGCAGTATCAACATACTGGGAGTGTAGCACTAATGTGCCAAATTGCAATACCAAAGTACCGTGTGTTGTGCCCGTAGCATGATGTAGCCAAATGTGTTGGTATGCATGACACTCAAGGTCTCTTATGTAGTGCCGAAGCAGTGTTGTGCATAAAGCACGATGTAGCACCACAAGCCATATGTTGTTTGTTTTAGTTTTGTGAACAATTAGCATGTGTGGGTTTCTATGCCAATAGATAACATTTATGCCTCCTTCCCGAGGTTCAGTGATAAGTATGATATTCTCCTATGCGTACATACAGAGAAAGTGTTGAGTCGTGATGGTGAGGAAGATGACGATGTGCCTCTTCGCGAGTGTATGATGGTACAGCGGAATGTGTTCTAAGCATTTACACACGTAGGAATGGATATACGGTAATAGGTGAGAACAAATCATGTTCTTTGTATTGAATGATGCTCATATATATATATATATATATATATATATATATATATATATATATATATATATATATATATAATATACATACTTACATATATAACAGCATAGAAATAGTACACATGTAAGGCCTAATCATATATACCTACAGTACATATAATAGCCTAGGGTATCCAGCAAAAAACAATCAGAGTCAACTAGTGCATTCCCGATCCAGTATAACCCCTTTCAGATATCACATCATCTTTATTTAATTGTACATAGTTAGCTACGCTATATTAAATTAAACTCGTATGATGTAATCCCTGAACCAGTTATACCTAATGAGGAATACTGCCTAACGGTCATAGTCTAGGCCCACTAAATGCAACCTAGTTTACTATAACCTTAGACTCTGATACCAATCTGTAACACCCCCAAATTGCGGGTTGTGGAAGCGGTCGGGTCGGGTGTAGCACAATAAGCCTAGGTATGAATAACTCATCACCTAGTTGTTTGGTAATAGTATAAAGAGCTATACTAATGTATGTTACTAACGTATACTCCTAGCCTCAGCCTAGCAAGTATATTGAGGTCTCGGGGAAAATGTTCGCTTAAGTACAATTTCCATTCAAATACTCATAGAATGTATCACTCCCGGATTGTATCGCTTGAGTTCGCATCTAGCTAGAGCAGCCAGTCAGAGACGCTCACGTGCCATGTATCACTCCCGGAGTTCATCACCGGGTAGTAGCATGAGGACCATCAGGGGATCACAGTCACCGCCCCCTCGATTGGACGAGACCTTGGCAGACTTGGTGGAGGTGAACATTTAGGAGACCTTCCTTTTGCGTTCCATCCATGCCAGGTTACCTTCGTCTCACCAATCTGAGGGGCAGACCGCAGGGCCCTCCCGAGTACCCACCTTTCAGCATGGGGTGACCCTGCAGTCACTTGGTCGATACTAACAGCCCTCGAGGTTCAGCACGCTACCATCACTGAGATCCACACTGCTCTGGGCCTTCCTTCCACACCTATGTGCCCTTTTCAGATGGGACCTGATCCCGCTCCGCACATTCCAACGTGGGACCTATTTCCACCTTGGAACCTGACTGCGTAGGACCATCCCACTATTACGGACCCACTAGAGGAGGAGATCGCTACATTAGATGCTTGGATTTAGGACCCAGAGGATGGCACTGCATCTCCAGTCTATACCATCATGGAGTCAGCATCTCCTACATCGGTCGTGGAAAACACGATCTTTATGGATGATGACTTCACTGACGGGGAGGCGCTCTATGCTGACATGGATTAGTTATTATCAATTATGTTATTTCTATTTAGTATTAACTTGTATTGACATTTGTGTTTCCTGAAGGATTTATTATGCATAACTTGATGTGGAAATTATGGAACAAGTTCATTTCTAATGAGTCTGGTCCACTTCCAGCAATTTCACACACTCGAACCTGGTCCATAAAATCCAGTGGCAACGCACGCAACATGAGGAAGTATCTCTTCTAACCTTACTTTGCTTGACAAACATAATAAATCTCTAAGTAAAACTCTGAAGTGTGGGATTATGACTCACAAACAAAGAATGACTTCGAAAATTGACCCTCATTCAAAATTCTAAGTGTGGGATTAACCTAACTTAGAAATGGAACATTAGGGACAATGTTCTTTTAAGTGTGGGATAATAGTAGTATTCACTAATGGCGTGCAACATAAAACATTTTGATCAATCTTTTTAGAAAACTCAGATTCTCAGCAAAATTTTCAAATTTTTGAATCAAGGAAAGTCCAAAAAAAAGTGTATTTCTGGTCAACGAAATTTCAAAGGTTTGGGAAATCGATAATAACTAGCAAAAATTTTTGAAAATCTTCCAAACTAAGTTTCAAAACAAGCGATCGCATGACTAGGCATTAAACCACCAAAACAAGTGAGGAATCTTGATCAATATAAAAGCATTTATCTTTAATGCTTCACTTTTCGATTGAGAGTGTGCTGATGTATGCCTTTTAAGTTAGAACTTGCTTGAGAAATACATTTTAAAACTACAAAAATGGGCGTCATACGTGACGAATGCGCAATTAGAGGATCTTGACATTACCTAGGATAAAACTCTCTCCTAAAAAACCTGTTTTCAAGCCTAACCAAAACAATGCTCACTCTCAGCATTGAAGATCAAGTAGAAAACCCGTTGAGCCCTAGCCTTTTCATTTCGAAAATTCACTTCAAGAAATCAACCTTTCATTTACATCTCTTGGTCGTAGCCTAAGTATCTGTTTTGGCAAGAAGAATTACTGCAATAAACACGTTGAAATCCCCGAAGGATAAAAATACCATCCAAAACGAGAAGGGGAACTCCGAAGAAAAGTAAAATTCAGCAAAGACAAAGCTGTCAGGAGGAACCAAAGAACTAAAAGACCCAAGGATCATTTAATGCCAAAGGGAAGGTTCCTCAAATAAAAACATAAAAAGAAGGTTTTCAAAGAGAGAAATCCAAAAGGAGGTATCACTAAAAAACGTCAAAGATAAGTCATCACAGACAAACTCTTAGGCTATATCAAAACCCCACTAAACCACCTACAAAACCCTTATTCCATAACCATCTCTACCCTCTTACAAATGTCTAGGGATAATTAGCACCGTCCCCATTTGAGTATTGCAGATCTGATTCTCAACCAAGCTTATCACGACAAAAGAGCTACATGACTGGCCCCTGAGTGAATTAGAAATCAGGAAACCCGATACACTTGAGTGAATTGAGTGACCACCTGTGAGGGCCCCAGTCATGTATATCTTACATCACGAAGATTGAAAAGAGAGCTAGTCAGAACCAGTAGTTTGGGAAAGCATCAAAGGTTAAAACCCCGTTTAAAATTTTTTCACCCAGCCTGCAGGAATCAAAGCTCTCCAGGATATAAAGACACCCTTCCATACTTTCAAAGCAGTTTTCTGACAATTTGCTTGAGGACAAGCAAAGCTCTAAGTGTGGGATACTTGATACCGCGTAAAAAGTCACGTTTTTACTACCGATATCTATCTCATCCTGGAACGATTCTGAGAATTTTAACTTGAATAACATCAAAATCAATGAGAATCCACCAAGAAGATCAAAATGAAGACGCCCGATAAAAATCAAGCAAAACGGATGAAAAATGAAGATTCCACGCATGTTTGAAGATTCAAGGCATCAAAACAAGATTTAAAGACTAAATTGCCCATCATCAACATCCATCTTATCCAAGATGTTAGTTTTCAAAATATGAATCTAACCGAAGAAGAATCACCTAAAACGGATAAATAATGAAGATTCTACGCCCGCCGGAAGATTCAAATGATTCATACACAATATCTGGAGATAGGAAGCTCAATTTTGGGATTACTTTTCATCTAAGTCTTTGTTTTTGAAAAAAGAATCCAACAAAACAAGAATCGATGAAAACGGACACATAACGAAGAAAACACACGCGAATTAAGAAACGAAGCAAACGACGGCGAACCGGGGTGGGTCGCAGCCAACCGCCGCTGGCCACCATGGTGGAGGTGCCATCCCCCCTCCCCCATCTCATTTCCACTTTTTGGTCCTTTCGTGTACCCGGTGCCACACCTTTACATGATTGTTCGTACCCGGTGCCACACCTTTACGTGATTGTTCGTACCCGGTGCCACACCTTTACGCGATTGTACGTACTTGGTGCACCACCTTTTCCACCTTTTACTAAAGTGCTCCTCAAGTTGCTAACGTAAGCCAAATTTCTCCTATAAATAGGAGGGCTTTGGTTCATTTGAAAGACACACCTGAGATACACCAAAAACACCTACAACACACATTTTCACTTTTTCTTTCTTTATTTGTAATTCTTCCTTAGTTAATTAGAATAGCTAGTTAACTAATCTAGGAAGACTTGTACGGAGGTGCTCTGGGATGCATTTGTAGCTACGAGTTATTGTACACATTTTTCAGGTTTTAATTTATCTCTCATATTTAATTATGTTTGTTCTTTCTTTAATAAATTTAAATATGCATGCTAGAATTGTCATGATTAACTAGATAACTCAATTATCTACTATGATAGTCGTTTAGAAAGTTTTAATATGTAATTGTGTTGTATGTTATGAGATTGCGAATGGTTTATATTACTAATAGATGTAGGAATTAAATCTTTATCATTTATCTGCCCAACTCATATTGTGACTAAAACCTTATCCAAAAATGAACGTAGCTAACTCATAGGATATAGGTCACTTAGTTATACTATGTTAGATTGAATCATTGAGCTTGGTATGGCCGGTGTTCTCTAGACCAAAATAGGATCCAAGAGACACGGAATATGGGAATAGAGGTAGATTAAGATTAAATTCATATAGACGATATTTTTGAGACAACTTTTGGAATATCCTCGACTTAAATAACACCTTTGCATGCTTATACTGAACTATTGCTTTGATCGTCTTATTGCATGTTCTTGTTTCATTGTTTTCTTAGGATTATCATAATAGTGAAATACATACAGTATTAAATATCATGACGTAATATGATGGCCCTTATTCGACTGTTCTCTGATATAGTACTGGAAACGCCTACGGCAGAGTACAAATGTATGGAAGTTGAGAACGACCGAAGGTAATTGTATTACGAATCGAATAACAAATGTGTTGCTTAAGTTTCTATTTGTAGTACAAACCATCCCAGTATTCTTGTATACTTGAGTAATGTTGATAATTCGTACGAATAAGTGATGACATATTATCCGACCGCCTAGACCAGTTAGTCCAACCTATTCCGGTGAGGATAAAACCTCGTTCATAAGAATGTTTATTCAACAAATTATGCCATGAATTGGACATCTCTGATGACCGAGATTGGGGAATAGGATTCAAGATCAACTGTCAGATAATATGGGTATACATTTGAGAGAACTTTCGGTGTATGCTTTAATACACGCTGCAACCCACGTGACATTCTATTTGCCTGATTGTGGACACCTCCGTGTTAGCCCGATAGAAGGATTGCAGTGATAGCTCACATTAACTTACAAACTTATCCTCATTAGAACTCTACATATTAAACAACTCATAAACCGCTTCATAGTAGACAATCGCTCTAATTGTTGAACGCCAGAAGTAACCTCCACCTTTTAGTTTATCTTAATTTAATTTAAAGTAGAAAATCTAAACCCAAAACAAAAACCAACTATTTTCCTCCCTAGCTAAATACATAAAAGTTTCTAAATCCCCTAGCTTCAATTTACCGCACTTTGAAGAACGATCGTAAGTCATACTTGTCCTTTGCTAGCCCCTTGATTAGCATAATAGTAACCCTAGGCCCCAGCCTTATAAATTTAAAACCCACTATTGTGCTGCATCTCCATTAGAAATTATAACGACCGGTATGCAGTGCAACAACGTGATATGGTACTACGAAGAGTACGAAGCTAGTGACTGCAGATTCGCATAGTGTTCAAAGTGTGTGCTATGGTTGCTCAGTGATTATGTGTTTATGTAAATATGTGTTAAATGTTGATATGTGGATTTCTTGTTTAATTGCATGTGTACTCACTAAGCGGTGCGCTTACCCCGTTGTTGTTTTATATAATTTTAGGTGAATGATTAATTCTTTCATGAAGGTAGCGTGGATATGGAGCTAGCTATGTGGTTAGAATATGCTTCATTCTTTTGAATTGTTGTTTTGATGATCAATTGTGTAAATGGCCCAATTATGGTTTTAAATAATAAAGTGTATAACGATTGATGTAGTTATGTTTCAAAGAGTTATAACATGTTGTGGGTTGGATTAGGGAATTGATTGGTTGTTTTGGTCAAACGGGTCGAGAGTGTGAAAATGGATCAAATATGTGATTGTGTGTGAAAAGAATTGTTTAAATCTTAAATGAAAGTGAATCAATGGTCAAATGTGTTCTTTAAGTTTGTTTGAAAGTGTCAAGTGAGTGTGCCAAAGTGTTAAGTTAGAGACCATGTGGTTCGAGATTTGATATGTTCACCAAAGTGGCTGAAATGGCACTAAATTGGTGACACGTCCAGATTTGTCATTTTCGTGAATTTTGAAAAAGTGTCAAAAGAGAAAGTTCATTTTGTCATAGTCCACGTGCGTCCAAAATTTCAGAGTCTAAGTGTTTACGAGTAAAAAGATATGCGGGTTTGAATTTTGTGTTTTAGTATTAAAATGTTGAGTCTGTAGTTCTGCTGTAGGTAGAAGAACCCGAGTGCTTATGTGTACCCAACAGGTAGACATACTACCCGGATGGTAATGGGTGAAACCGGCTGTTTCTTTACGTTTCAAACCAAGAATTGTTTCTGTTAGTGAAAAAGTTAATTCACCCGGTTGGAAGTCAAATGAGCCGGCTGTTTCTAGGAGTACCCGGAGGGTACTTGGGGAACCCGGTGGGTCGTGACATATTTTAAGTGTTTTTGTTTTAAGTGTTATAAAAGGAGTCGTTAGATTATGGTATTGATATGAAATATGAATGGGACCTAATAGAGTGTGTTTTCAGTGTATGTAATAAAAAAAATTCTGAGTTTTAGGACGTTTCAAATTTCAATTTAGTCGCTTTCGTTGTCGCGAGTCTTGAAGCTATACATATACGAATTATAGCACTTTACATTTAACACACTAACATATATACTAATTTATTTTATAAAAAATAAAAATAAAAACCTATAACAATTTCAATTTAGTCCTCAATTAAGTCATCCACAATTTCAACATTACGTGGATAGATCGGGTGACCATCGTCATCCCTGCTCGATGGGCAATTGGGTATTTCTGATCGTGTATAGCGTGTGTACATCGCTTGTCTTCCTTAGAGAATCCATCTCTTCATTGTCTTTAAATATAAGAGAAACTGTATCTGTATCGGATTATACGCTATATAGAAACTGTTTCATGAAGATACATTTTTTGCACGCGCGCCTCAACTAGATCTATCTTGTTGAAGGTGGTTCTCCACATGTTTGGTGGTTTTCAAATAGAAAAAAAAAAGAGAAAGATAACATATGGTTTACGTAAATGAAGGTTTTTAGTTGGTAAAGGGGAAAATTAAATGAGGGAAGGTGAGGATAGAATGAAAGGACAAAGATACCCTTACATGCTATGCATGTGACAACATTTAACGGGAATTATTAATGATAGTTGGGCTAGGGACAGATAGTGAGTAAAACTAACAAATATACGGATGAGTAGTGGCATTTATTGAATTCAGGGACTGCTAGTGATTTTTTTGTACAAACACAAGGATGAAATATGTAATTTTCTCTAGTTTTAATTAGGTTTACTTATAACATTAATGTATACAAAACTAGGATTTCAAGAAAAAGTTAATTTAAATAATTTCACTAAACAGAACATCCAAGTTACAAAGAGTTTTTACAAACTCTAGATTTTAATTAGTCATATGTTTTACAGACTTTATCTCAATTCTTCTAACAATACTTTTATTATTCCAAAATCAATATCCTTAGGTTTGATAACCCTATAATTGATTTAGCTAAAAGATTTCAAAAAATCCTAGCCTAAATCAACTAATCCATGTGGTTCAACAAAGAAACCTGAATTGATTTTGATAAAGGTCACATACTTTTACAAGAATCAATTTATACTTAGAGTTTCAAAAATCCTAGTTGATCATATCATTGGATTTAGTAAGTGGTTTTCTTTGGTTTGTTAAACCCTTGTATAAATCGGCCAACACAAGGATTTAAGTCAAATTCTTGTATCAATTTCTTGCTCGCTAAGCTAATTACTAATTATACTAGATTTCGCTAAGATACCAAATACCTAATACTTATGCCAAAAACGATTTTCCTAGGGGTTTAGATAAACCCTAAAATCAATTTTGCACAAGTTTAAATCAATACATTAATATTAACTTAAAACAAGAAGATTTAACTGCTAGTTTTGAGGTTAAATAATTTGAGCCATTAATCAACAATACAATATATAACTTTGGTTATGGTGTTAAACCCCATATACATAAAATCGATCAACAAGGTTTCTCATAAACCTTGGAGCAATTTTGGTACAACCAAATTACACCATGTTTTGGATCAATCGCGGATAACTCAGTTATACGCATTGCTCAAATATTTAACAAACTACACGAATAAACCGATTTACAAGAAAGGTAGAAGAAGAGATAATAAAATTGAAACTTAATTAAAAGAAGCATACAACAAAAATAATTATAGTCTTATTAGAAAATTACATGGTTCTGATACCACCGAAGGATTTTAATACGAATTGTACGTTACAAAAATTTAATCTTAATTAACAGTTTAATACAATTAATATGCGAAAGCGTTATAAAATATTTAATCTAATTAAATCAAACCTTTTAGCCAAGATCTATAATTTTCAATAATAAAACATGTATGCAATTTAATTACACTTAATTAAATATAACTTACATCGGGTGCTTGGTAGGATCTTCAATCTTCAACTCGTTGTCAACGTACAAGTGGACTTATCCTGATCTTCTTTTTCTTCTTTCTTGGATTCGGCTCACTACACAGATACGTTAGGTATCCACCTTTGAAGCGCCATCGGTAGTTCTACTTTCCTTTTTGTCCCGAGATTACCAATCAACCGATTTTATTACCATGATCACCAACGAACTTTCAAAATTTGTCCTGATGTCACCATATGGTAACCGGTAACCGGCTAAACCGGTAACTTTTAATTTTTTAATAGTTTTCATTATTTTTACCCTATTTTTAATTCCATAGTGGAAATATAATATCCGCGCGTATATAATTTTGAATCTTAATCTCAAAATTTACTCCAATAATTTGCCCGCTCATTCCATTCCACTTGCTGATTTCTTCCACCATCCAAACCCGGATTTCCTCTCTGGCCACCGGCGCCGTCGAACAAGTCATGGATGCGATGCACGCCCCGATTTACTTTGAGAAACTCGACGTTCACGGCGATATGAAAACCATTCCGACTGAAGTATTGGAATCGGTTAAGAACATCGATTTGATATTTCACTTGCTATGGTGGTTCACAGTGGTCGAAGATCGGTTGCTAGTGTTGCGATTTTGAATCAAACCATTTACCTTGCGATTTATACAAGAACGCCCTTATATGATTTATGCCGGTTCTGGTGCGGTAGCTTCTTGATGTCTGGCGGCGGTGTTCCATGTTGTCGCACCGTAGTTAAAGGTAGCCGGGATTTGAAGTTCATGTATGCCGACTGCTTTCGTACCTCCGCGACCATCGTTTTCTCAATCAGAATAATTACACCCATCGTGTTCGTCACTGCCAGATCTGTACATGTTGTATCTAGGGTTTTTAAAATTTTCCACCTCAAATTAATTGAGTAAATTGACTTGATAGAAAGGGTTATTTGATTTAATTGTTGTGTTTGATAATTATTAATTCAATTGAGTTGATGGGTTGATACGTGGAAATTGCAAGCGAATAAAATGAGGATTATAATGGGAAAGTTGGAAATTTTTTGTTGGGAAAATATAGGATACAGATCCACTTTATCAGGTTGAGTAAGCACAAAAATACCACTCATGACGCCACATCATTAAGAATAGTGAAGTGGCAATGTCACGTCATATGGTGACTTCGTTCACGGTAAAAAAGTATTTGGTTGGCGACATCAACACATAACTAGAAAGTTCGTTGGTGATCATGATAATAAAACCGGTTGATTGGTGATCGCGGGACAAAATGAAAAGTTCGTTAGCGATCGCTGACTTAAACCCTATAATTATTACATTGATGTGTATTCTAAGAATAACGAGCGAATCTATGTGTCATCACCATTTATTACTTTATGAATTATAATTATTATACATAGTATAATTAATAATTATAATTATAATAATAAAAATATAAAAAAAATTACTAAATACTACTACTATATACTATTATTAACTCCGGCTCAACCTTCCCGTCCAATCTTCCGATCCGACCGGTTCGACTAGAAATTAACATTTTTTCGGGTCGACTAAAAACACGGATTAAAAACACGGATAGAAGTTTATTTTATTTAAGTCTAAGAATTGTACTTTTCAATGAATCAATTAGAAAGCAACTTTCTTTCTCTCATTTTCCATCGTTAAAGTCAAACCCATTTTCTACAAACAAGCTTTCTGAACCAAACTTACACGTGTAAGCAACATAACGCCACCTAGACTAGCCTCTCGGCCTCTTCTTTTGTTACCCGGCCCGTTATCCTTGGATCCACTAGGTCCAGATACCTACCCGCTTCATGCATCTCCAATGCGTGTAGCGGGAAGTAATATACTCGAGTATGTGAACGGGCATGGAAACCCAATGAGCCGAAAGACCTTTCCTCCGTGCTACTACCTGGGTTCGCGCTTGCACACAATTCTCTCTCCCTTGAATCAACTCCAATAAAAATATGATATATATTATGTTGGAGGGCCCCCAACTCGGAAAGACGGAAACTATGATATATATTATGTTGTTGAAACTCTAACAAAGTTGCTATATAGCTCCACCGGGTGACTTATGAATCTTAGAAAACGAGGGTTCAAATCCCTCTTCCTGCCAATAACTTTTTTAACAACCATAATTGGCCCTTTCTTTTACAAATGATTTTATTTTATTTACCTTCCCTTTTTAATTTTTTGGTCACGTATCTTCGTTACCATGATTAATATATCTAATTTTGAAAATGATTGATTTAGTTTTATAAACAGAAGAAGAAGAAGAAAACATGAGTTTTCAAATGTTTTTATTAGTATAAACTCTATATTATTGATGTAAAAAATGAAACATATTTGATAAAAAAATCAATACCCATTTTTATACTTTCGATAAATCCATTTCACACACACAATTCTAAAATTTTTTTATAGTTATAACGTTTCATTTATAATTACATGTTTTTAATATTTAAATGTTTAAGGCTTAAGTTTGAGATTATTGTACACCTTTAAAAACACGGACCGACATTGTTAAAGACTTTGAATACAAAACAGCAATAGCCGATGCTTGTTCACTAAAACAAACATCCACTAACATCTAGTTTTTGTAAACTTGGGCACCCTTCAGACAACCCTACAAAGTCCTGCATCAAATTCTCCAAGAAGTGTAAAATTGAAAAAAAAATGCTAAATCTCAATGTGGGACCTCTTTTTAGTCGTGGCACCGGGTCACCCAATTTCGAGCTCCGGGCATGTACCCTATCTACCCTCCATGACATTTGTGGTCGTATTGTTCACTGAACAATCTTTCTCTTTGCTTTCGTCTGAAGTTGACCCCACTTTGCCAATGACGAATGCTGGTCTATTTGGTATGGGTAATGAGATGGTGTCATTGACAAGCATGGAGATCATATCTGACGTCGTTGGTCTATCCATTGCACTTTCTTGTACACACAGAAGAGCGATATGAACAATCCGCAAGAACTGTTGTACAACAAATGTATTTTCGAGAGTTGGATCCTTCAACTCCAATGTATCTCCTTCTTTCCATAGCTCCCATGCCTAAATCAAAAAATATATAATTTTTTGTTAAATAATATTTCCATAGCATAAGCAGTTTGGACTCACTTAAAGTAAGGTACTTCCTATCTCCAAAAAGGCTTTATATGCATATTTGTTGGGATAGATGTAGACCGGATCAAATTGCAAAATCTTCTAAGTCATTAATACTGCTAGACTTCAAAGTTAATACTGCTTGTATTAGTTTCTACTGCTCGTTCAAAGTTACTACTGCTCAAGAAGTTAATGTTGCTAGACATTCAGAGTTAGTACTGCCACACCAACGCTTCAAAGTTAATGTTGCTGCAAGGATTATGACTGCTCAACATGGTTTCTACTACTAGTCGTAATTATGCAGTTAGTACTGCTAATGTTATTTCTGCAGTTAATACTTTCAGTGTTAATTTCAGTATTAATACTGCTTAGTGGGTGTGTCAGATTACCAAATCTATTATAAGTCAAATATATAGTGTTTGCAGACCATGCTTAAGGTTTGCATATCACGTTTAGATAGATTTGTTTCCAAGCTTTAATTACAATCATGTGTAAAGGACAACTCTACAATTTATATTAGCGTTACCTATTTTAGAGGTATGACGAACATGTAAGTAGCATGTGATATGTTTGTATCTGAGTATGTATAGATACAAGTGTGTAATACACACAAGAAGGTAGTTAGATATAGTGTGTGTAAACTTCAAGATTTCTTTGTAAATCCTATACAATACAAAGTGTGTCCATATTATTATCATTGATTATATTGAAGCTTTTGACAATCATATTACTTGTTCTTGTTTATTAATTTCAAGTAATTTATCTTCCTAACTTAACAAGTGTTATTCCACAATTTCTTGTTAAGCATTCAAAGCTGGTGTGAGTGTTGTAAATCTTGATAGTGATTAAGTTGATTCTGACAAGATATTGGATGTCAAAGATGCTTTTATAAGGATTGTAAGTACACTTACATAGCCAATCAGATTAAATGTACGGTCAAGATGAACGAAAGTGCTATTTTTTCTTCCACTGACAATTTCTAGGATCAATACTCCAAAGCTGAAGATATCGGACTTGATGGAGAAAGTCCCTTCCATTGCATACTCCGGAGACATATAGCCACTGAACACACCATATTTTGGTTAAGATTTCAAGAAATGTATAGCATTGAATCTTACAAAATAACGGATTCATCTATATGGATCGATCTGCAGCTTTTTTAAGGGTATTCCCGTTTATAACAGGCTTCCCGGGTTGACCAAGCTTATGCTTGTGATTTATGCATAAGCTTTTATATTTATATTTAGAATCCTGAAGATTAATTGACCATGAAAAAATATAGCTCAGTAAGATCTTTAAAAAGGGTAACTTACTATGTTCCAACCACCCTATTAGTCATTGCCTCTGTTTCGTTCTCTTTGAAAATTCTTGCCAAACCAAAATCAGAAATTTTGGGGTTCAAATTCTCATCTAAAAGAATGTTGTTGGCTTTTAAATCTCTATGAATAACTCGCATTCTTGAGTATTTATGAAGATACAACATTCCTTGTGCAACTCCTTCAATGATGTTGAATCTTTTGGGCCAATCTAGCTCTGCCTTTCTATTTTCGTCTACAAGACAATAAAAGAATGTATCATGCACAAAGATGAACACATCAACAACGATATAGGTGCACTTATGTTACAAGAATCCCTACCAAAGAGAAAAAAATCCAAGCTTTTGTTACACATATATTCATAAATTAACATCCTTTCATCCTTGTGAATACAACAACCAATAACTCGAACAAGATTTGTGTGTTGAAGTTTGGCTATAAGAATAAGTTCATTCTTGAATTCCACAAGCCCTTGCCCTGATGTTCTTGAGAGCCTTTTTATTGCAATTTCTCGTTCATCACTTAGTTTTCCCTGTTTTAGTAACATCGTATTTTATTTTGTCAGGTTACTTGTACAATTGCAAGAACCAAAAAAGTCTATCTAATAGCATTTGTGAGAAGGAAAGCTACCTTGTAAACAGGTCCAAAACCACCTTGTCCTAACTTATTTTCATCTGCAAAATTATTTGTGACTGCCATGATAGAGGCGAAACTAAATAATAACAGATCATTTCCTTTCCCACCATTGTTTTCAAGGTTGTGTATATCCTTGAAGCTTTTAGAAGCTGTCAACTCAAGGAAATATTCATCTCGCTTCCGTCTCTCGTATTCTACACTATCAATAAGTACTGAACAAAATTAGCAACTAATACAACTATATCATAAGCTAATTTTGATCTTTCTAGTTGTATATATACCTTCTCGATTATGCTTTCTCTTCTTTATAAACCATAAAAGTCCCAAACCAAGGAAAATCAAGGGAATGACTACAGAAATAAGTATCCATACCCATTTCATGCTTGTTCCCTTGTTGTTTTCTGCATATCGACTTGTTTAGATTCAAAAGGTGTAAACTTTAGCAAAAACCATTGGAGATAAGAATAATTACCTGTACTTTGATTGACTGGAATTTGGTTAATCACATACTTCACTGCTTTGATAAAACCTAATTTGTCATCAGGATCATTGTTATAGCTTAATATAATTGAACCCAAATTATTTTCAATCAAATAACATGACCCGGATTGATTTCCATAAAATAAGCCCAAACAAGTACAATTCCCACTACACAAATCTTCACATTTTGACAAAGTCAAACCACTTTTGACTGGATTCAAAAAGTCAATTTCGAAATACTTCATTCCATCACCAAGTTTAACATAAACAAAATTATCCGTCAAGTTACTACGCCGGGAACAAGAATCCGACGACTCCGGCCACGACAAAGTTGGATCCAAAAACGTACATCCGAAATTCGTTTTCAAATCGCTTCGAAACCCCGACGGGCACGAACACCCGTTAGCAGAACAGACCCCAAGCTTCCCACACCGGTACGGATTCCAGCAACTGTCCGCCGGAGTACTAAAATCCTTCACCCAATTATTATTTACATTTACGTATCTCATAACAACTAAAAAACCATCATTTGTAATCTGTAAAATCCGGTAACCTGAATCACCAGCATCTTGCGGTGAGTCTATCAAAACTTGAATCACCACTTCCGGGCCTGGGTCTCCGAACAAGTAAAAGCCCGACCCGTTTACTGTAACGTACGAAACGGGTTGGTTTGACATTTTTACTGATTTTGTATCCATTAACAATCGATGATACGTTATGTTTCGCCATTGCAGTAAACCGTCACCGGAAGTGACCGTAAAACTATAATCTCCGGCGGATAAATCCCCAGGGTTTTTTGACGCAATTAACGATTGACCGACCCGAAACTGTTGTCCTGAAACAACGGTGTCGGTCGGGTAATCAAAAGATTGCCATAACGTGTTGTTATAACGATCTAATAAAGCTAAATTCCCGGAATCAAGTAACTGTAAGTAACTAACCGTTGACTTTATGATTGGCGTTGACCAAACGAGTTGGCCGGAATCGTTATTGATAGTGATTCCGGTGAAGGAGAGATGAAGTTCACCGGAGTTTGAAATTGGGGTGTTGCGATTGGCAGTCCAAACGATGGTGTGGGAATCGGTGTGGTAGATAACGAGGTAAAACGACGACGGCGATGATGATTGTGGGTTGAAGATTGCGACGGTGTAAGTGCGGTTGGGTGATCGGAGGAAGTCGCCAGAAGTGTCGATGAATTGGGAGTGGGAAGCTGTGAAGTTAGGTGTGATGAAGCCGGCGTAGGTGATGGTGATGACGGTGAGGAGGAGGATTACGGTGGTGGTTACGGCGGCCATCCATGCAGAGAGAAAAATGGTCGCCGAAGAAAATTTTAAAAGGATGAGTTGAATATTAGTATTATTTATTTACAATGGTTTTGGGGGGATGTAGGTTAATGTAGTCGTAAGTCGTAACACAACAACGCTACTTTTTTCAGGTTACATCAGCGTAATATCAGAACGACCCTTCTTGACCATAACAGTCAGAACGCCCCTTTTTACTCCTTACCCATTAAATTTAATTTTCATTTATTTAACAAAACAAATAAATTTAATTAATTAAAATACAATACAATAATTATATAAATAGAGGAAAATTAAAATACTTTACAATAGTAAAAATAAGAAAATATAAAAATTAAAATTCACGATTACGTTCGAAAATAATACATTACAAGCTTAAAAATAAAAACGTTACAATTCTAAAAATTTAAACGTTACAATCCTAAAAATACAAATGTTACATCCTAAAAAACGTTACAATCTTAAAAATAAAACGTTACAAATAGAAAAATACAATAAACTACTCGGCATCATCGTCGTCTTCATCTTCAGCCTCGTAGAACTCTCGAAACTCATGCCGAAACGTTTTCTTTATTCTCGCAACTGTTGCGCGGTCACTTGGATCACTGATCTCGGCGGTGTTGATTTGGAGAAACTGAACATCTTGCATTCGAAGTCTCCCTTTAAGGGTGATCGCCTCAATCAATGTTTTTCTTGCGGCTAACATTTCGGTCTTGTATCTGGACAAATTCTATATCGCCTCATCCACCTTTTCGTTCGGGGTGGATGTTCGGGATGATGTCGCTACATCGGAAGAACCCGAACTTCTAGCTGCTTTTCAGGCTCTGTTTCGGCCCATGGGCCTTGTAAGCGGGTTAGGCCCAAATAGCTTATAACACCCCTCATTTTATTGCCATTTATATATACTATATTGGAAGCGTTAGTCTAGATTTCAACATTTAAAAGTTATATTATTTAATATACTTATAAAATCAAACTAATTTAAATCATAATTTATCAACTTGGGCATTATGTACAACAAAAGTTAACACGAATTTATACAATTCAAATATCAGAGTAAACGCGAGTCGTCAAACATTCCATCTTATCCAACTTCTTGCCCACCCGATAACAATCCATAACCTGCAAGAAGTATTAATGTGAGGGATTAGCATAATGCTAAGTGAGTAGACATACAATTTAGCGATTTCTGTTTACAACCAAGTATCGTAAACACACAATTTTACATGAAATACTTGGTTCTTGGGGAAACCTTCAGCCAAGAACACACAACCAATATCACATAATATCAATGAGATAACATCTCAATACAATGAGGACCGGTGGTTCTTGAAATACCATAATACCCGGGGATTCTCCAAGAACACTTACTGTACATATCCATATGACCATAACGGACGAGACCGATAGTTTGGTACTAATTTCATACGACCTAATTTCCTATTAACGATGAGTACAAGGAAATTCCTGTCGTCTTACAATAGTAATCAAACCCAACCACCAGGTTGACCCTAATACACGGATGCCCGAAGGCCAAATATTGAGTGATCACATATTCACATATTCAATCAGGTTAACATATCAAACTAGACAGCCTATTAACATTATTATTACTATTAACCAAAATCGTCAAGACAAACAACAACAGTAATAATACTTATACCCGTTGTAACCAAACCTGTTACAACTAAATCACACTGAGGATTAAAGATCCACTCACCGACTACCTCAGGCATCCACTCAATAGTCTTATATCACCTAGTCTTGTCCACATTTGAGAATACAATGGAATAACACAAGTTAGTTACTTGTCTCAAAATCTATACAACATCATTCCAATATTATAAATAACCATATTAACAACACAATTCAAACTCCACTTATCAAGTTTATGATCATTATGACCACCACCTCATTTAATCAACTTTTATTATCACCATTAACATGGTTAAATCTTTAATAAGATCATTACCATCAAATATCATTAATTCATTCAATGAATACCCCTAACACAAGGTTTAATGAATACTTAGTCAACTTAGTTGCAACTTTACTCATAATTTCTCAATTACGTGTTCTAATTAGAAATCAACACTCATTTCATCATATCACTCATCATAATCATCAATTATCTAGAACACCCCATGAACACTTAATCAAATTCTTTAATTTCAAATTATGACTCAACTTATAATCATGAATTGGGCACTAACCAACAATTATAACATAACAATAATCTTCAATTCATGAATTATCAACTAAGTCATAAACTTTTATCATGAACATACATCGATTCCTTTCTCTCTAGGTTAGGGTTTCACTTATAATCATGAAATACTCATTAACTAACAACTATATGATCATTATAAGCATCAATTTCACTTTATTCATCTTAATTTCATCAAATACCCAAAAACCCATTTCTAGGTTTATATGAAAATCGAAAATTAACACTTACAACATGCTTATGCTTATGATGATGATGGAATGATTAATCCATGTTATGAAGCTTAACTCATATCAATTTACCCTTTTGAAACCCTAAATTCGGATTATAATCAAGAACACTAAAACCCCCAAATTCTAGGGTTCATAATTCAAGAATTGAGACTTACAACTTGATTAGGTGGATTAAAAGATGATAATCCATGTTCTTGAGGCTTGAATTCGAACTTGAAATCTTCAATTTGATGTAAAGAATTGATTTAGTGATTAATCTAGGGTTTTATGTTTATGTAGGTACGTATGTATGAACGTATGTGTGCATAGAGATAAAATAAACAAGCCGACCTAATATATGACTATATATTAGAAGTAGTTAAATTTTATTCCCCGTACTTATCATTGTCTGGAACTTAAAAATTATTTGCGAGGAAACATTATTTTATTTTACCGTCAACTGAATTAAATTAAAACAGTTAATAATTTATTAACCACAATAAATTATTTAACTCTTTTACCCATTTATTTTCAAATAAGTCACCGAACCTATTTTCTGACACATTAAATAATAATTCACCGTCAAAAAATGTTAAAATACTACTAAACCCGAGGACTGGGTGTTACATAGCTCATTTGAATATGATGAATGGTGGTCGGTAGAGAGATCTACAGATTGATTATAAAAACATCTTCCTCATCGCGTAATCCAGTTCCACCAACCGGTGGTGGTGCTTTCCATTTCGAATGATCTTTGACCGCCAACCAAGCCTCCTTCATGGTAAATGTCTTTGTGTACGTGTTGTAGTATTCGGCTACGGCTAGATCGTACAACATTCCTTCATCTCGACCGCTTCCCCAAGCTCGGGCTTGCGACTCATAAATACCATTGAAGGCTTTGCACGTATTATTAACAACATGCCACTTGGATGATAGTTGGTCGGTGCCGCGAACCCAACCATGTGTCTTGGACATAAATTTTTCTTCATCGGTACCCCCACAAAGTTCCCCTCCTTTGTGAGTTGCCGGCGGCAGAGTCTTCGGGCGTGTAGCACCAACAAGTTCCTAACCACGCTAGCTCTTTTGGCGCCCATTGCCGCTTGTTGCATGTCTTTTTGTCCCTGTCGTTTTTGTTTATGTGGCTTCTTTTTTTAGGGGATGGCGCTACTTGTTTTCTGGATTGTTGGGAGACTACTTCATCCGGTTGTTCAGGTTGTTGGGGCGGTTGTTGGAACGGTGGTTGTTGGGGAGGAAAGATCGCTTGTTGTTGAAAATACGGGTGAGGAAAAGATTTGTATTGTTGTTGGTTATAATCAAATTGTTGTTGATACATTGCGTATGGTGGATACATTCCGTACAGTGGCATATTTGGACGTAGATTTAGGGTAGAGCCACCCGTTCTAGGTGTGTTTGATGTTCCGAATATCATTAAGTTGGTGTATGACATGTTATTCGGATTTTGGGATTGATTGTGGTTGAAATTTGGGTTCGACATGGTGATGAAAGTGGTGAAAATGGGTTGAGGAAAAAATGGGGATGATGGTTTTTAATGATTTTTCAATGGATGATGAAAAATGGTTAAAAATAAATGGAGGTGGTGTAGTGTGTGTGTGTGTGTGTGTGTGTATATATATATATTAATATTAGGTGGGTTAAAAAAATGACCGTTGAGGGGCGTGGTATATTTTTTTTATGTTTTTTTCTATATATAAACCGTTAACGGTCGTTTAAAAAAACCTTTTTTTTAAACGGATTAAGTTAGCGAAAGAAAAGAGAAAAGAAAAAGAAAAATGAAGTGGGTCCCATGAAAACGTCTCTTTCTTGCCCGTTTCTCCCCGCACGACGCCCCAAAAAACGCCTCACCAGAACATCGCACTAGGAGCGTTCTGGTGGTCTAAGCGTTGACTAAAATTATTATGAAATGGTGATTGGTGTCTTCCCTCCTTTTTTGAATATTTTAATTCTTTGATAATACTCTCTCCCTCCCACAATAAATATTCTGTTTTGACTTCTTAAACCTTTCTTTTTCAACTTTGACCTTAAATATTTTTGTTTTTTTATAAAATACTTGATGCAAAATATATGAATGGATAGAGTTTTAAATATATTTCTATTAGTATAATCCTTTTATAAAGTATTATATAACACAAACAAAAATATTTTAAGTTAAAGTTGAAAAAGAAAGACTTCAGAAACAGAAATAAGACACTTAATTTAAGACGGAAAGAGTATTTCATATTGATATTCAATATTTTTTATAATAAAAATCAGATATATATTAGTTATACACGTTAAATATGTAAACTATTTTAGTTTTATATACCATATATTCATATAGCATCAAACGTCTTTAAATTAATAGTATCGAGGTAACTCTTAAAAAATAAAATGTGACACATTCATGGATATCTTACTATTGCAAAGTAGGATTGCTTCAATGATATTACTGAACTTATTAAATATATATATATATATATATATATATATATATTGAGTTCTGGTGAGAACAAGGAGATTCGTGAGAACGGTGAGAACACATCTTAACCATCAATTTTTTGATCAAAAAACTTGATTTTGGAGGTGACACTTTTGTAAATACTTTGAAGTTTGATTTTGAAAGCTTCACAACACTTTTGTTCATATGAAGTTTTTTTTTAGCTTCACATCATTTTGTTTATGTAAAACCTTTTTTTTAGCTTTACATCATTTTGTTCATGTGAAACTTTTTTTTTATCTTCACATTATTTTGCTCATGTGAAGCTTTTTTTTAGCTTCACATCATTTTGATCATGTGAAGTTTTTTATTAGATTCACATCATTTTGCTCATTGAAGTTTTTTTTAGCTTCACATCATTTTGTTTATGTGAAGCTTTTTGTTTAGTTCACATCATTTTGCTCATCTGAAGTTTTTTTTTATTCACATCATTTTGCTCATGTGAAATCTTTTTTTTAGCTTCACATCATTTTGCTCATGTGAATTTTTTTTTTTTAACTTCACATCATTTTGCTTATGTGATTTTTTTTAGCTTCACATCTTTTTGCTTATGTGAAGCTAATTTTTCTAGCTTTACAACATTTTGCTCATGTGAAGTTTTTTTTTAGCTTCACATCATTTTGTAAGGTTAAGTTTATTACTTTTTTTCTTAACATAAGGTTATGATGCTATAATTTCTTTTTTTTTGTATAGGTTCTTATAGTTTTAATAAGAGTAAGTAAATATTTTTTTTGTTAACATTAGTTTTTGAAGAGATTAATGTTTATACATATCAATTCACTACTTCAAACATTGTTGTTAACAAATATAAAATAAAACTTCACAATTTTAAAACTATTGTGAAGCAAAAAAATTTAAACTTCACCTAGCAATCCTTATATGAAGTCTCCAAAATCAAACTTCAAAGTATTTACAAAAGTGTCACCTCCAAAATCAGGTCATTTGATCAAAAAATGGAGGGATGAGATGTGTTCTCACCGTTCTCACATAATCTCCTTGTTTTCACAGGATCCTAATTTTATATATATATATATATATATATATATATATATATATATATATATATATATATATATATATGATATGTATTATATATTTTCAGATATGACAATAGTGGGGTTTTCTATTCCTACCCCCATTTTTCTTTATCATACCCCCGGCTCACTTCGTTTCCTTTCCAGTCCTTTTTCAGGTCATTTTTATCTAAGATCGATCCTAATTCAGTACGGAATCAATTTTAATTTTAGACTAAATAAGGGGTAGGAATTAGAAAAAGAGGGGGTATATCCCGAAAGTAAAAAAAAAACATGATGTGATTGATTAGATGGGTAATAGAGAGTATGAAAGGATAAAAAGTACAGAAAGGGGGTATGTACAATAGCGACAATGGTATAACTCATAAAAAGATGTATCAATACGTAATCATGGATTTTAAGCATAAAATCTAGAGTTATACTTAGTTCACGAATGGATTAATTTGAAATTCATTAAATCACTCCACTAAAAAATATTCATTTTTTTAGAATTCACCAAAAAGATTTCGCGAATGAAAAACGATTTAGGATCAGAGGAGAATGGATGTTAGAGAGGGCAAGGAGGGTAAGGGACTAAAATGTAGTTTCTTTAAAATATGATCAAAGTGCTAAAAGATGCTAGTTTTTTATCACTTGCTTTTTCACTTTCTCTCTCTTCACCAAACACACATAACTCCTCTCAATCTTCATCTCTCTAAACACAAATCACACACAAAGACTCACAACTAACACACCACCACCACCACGGTCCACCACCTCCGTCACCATCCACCATCGCCGCCAATGCTCAATCTCCACCACCAACACCGTTGTCGTCACCGCTCAATCACCACCGCCACCACCACCACCGCATCGTGACCAAAAAAAGAGGTGGAGAAATGACATATTTTATCAGTATAGTACTCCCTCAAAACGGTTATATTTTTCAGATCTATAATCGTCACCACCGGATCTTTCTGTTTTTTTCCAGATCTAGACCACATTGATGATTGTTGTTCATTTTTTCTTTTGCATATGTAGTATTAGGGTGTTTTCTTTTTCATATCTACTACATAATGTAAATTATGTTGAGTTTATGTAATTTTTGATATTCTTATTATGGTGATGATATGAAGATTATATTGCTATTATTGTAACTCAAAGTTATTCATATTATTTTTTTAATTATTGTAACTCAAAGTTACATAATGTAAACCTATATATATTTGATATTCTTGTTGTGGTGATGATAAGAAGATTATGTTGTTATTTTGATATTCTAGTTTTTAAATCTGGTTGCATCGTACATTTTTACTGCATCTTATATATCATACATTTTTCTACTGTATCATACATTTTCTACTGCATCGTACTTATTTAGTACTGAAAAAAACTACTATGGAATAGTACTTATTTACTGCATCTTACATTTTTTTACTGCATCGTACTTTTTAGATCTATAAAAAACTATAAGTACTTTTACTACATCTTTTGTATATTTTTATTGCACCTTATGTATATTTTAGCATTTTTAAGTTTTTGTAAATCTTTAATTTTATTCTTCAATTTAGAAAATTAGTATTACTTTGTTTACAGTATCTTGTATATTTGTTACTGCATCTTTTATATATTTGTTACTGCATCTTGTATTTTTTTGTTACTATGTCTTTTGTATATTTGTTACCGCATCTTGTATATTTTTGTTACTAGATCATTTATCTTATTGTTACTACGTCTTTTGTATTTTGTTACTGCATCTTACATATTTATCACTGTATTTTATATATTTATCACCGCATCTTATGTTTTTTTTTATTATTTGTGACCGAATCTTACATATTAAATAGTTTTATGATTGAATAATTATTTGACAATATTTAGGAATTTTTTTCATGAATTTTATAAAGTGGATCCATAATTTTGTTAAAATTGTAAAAAAGTCCTTCTACCTTTTCACAAACTCGTCAAAATTGCAAAATATTCCCTCATTCCAAATGTAGCGCGTAGGATAACAAATTAAACTTGTTGATTCTAAAAATACCCAAGAATAATCCATTCTAATTAACGTTGATTCACAAAGAATACCTGATATCGCGTAAAAAGTCATGTTTTTACTACCGATATCTATCTCATTCTAGAACGATTCTTGGCGTTTTAAACTCAAAAACAATACAAATCAATGATATTATGCCAATATGGTCAAAACAAGTTTGCACGATAAAAATCAAGCAAAACGGATGAAAAACGAAGATTCCACGCACGTTTGAAGATTCAAGGCATCAAAACGAGATTTCAAGACAAAAGTACCCATAATCAATATCCATCCATCCAATATGTTCGTTTTCAAATTACGAATCCAACAGAAGAAGAATCAACAAAAACGGACAAAGAATGAAGATTCTACGTACGCCGGAAGATCCAAACGATTCGTACAAGACATCCAAAGATGGGAGACATATTTTTGTAATATCTTTTCATCAAAGTCTTTGCTTTTGAATTACAAATCCAACGCTAAAAGAATCAACGCAAACTGACGCATCACAAAGAAGCTACGCGCGAATTAAGTAATGCAGCGAAAGACGACGGACCGGGGCGGGTGGCAGCCAGCCGCCGCCGGCCTGCTGGTGGGTGGCGCCGCCCCCCTCCCCCATCTTGTTTTCGCTTTTTGGTCCTTGCGTGTACCCGATGCACCACCTTTCCATGCTTTTTCGTACCCGGTGCACTACCTTTCACCCTTTTTCTAATGTGTGCCTAAAAATGCTAAAATGCACCATGACTCAACTACAAATAGGGGTCTTTGGTTCATTTGAAAAAACATCATCTTTTAGCATCTTCACATTTTTACACACCTATACTTAAATATCTTTCTTTCTTTGTAATTTTAATTATTCCTAGTTAATTAGGCTAGTTAATTAACTAATCAAGGAAGATTTGTACGGAGGTCATCCGGGACGCATATATTTAGATACGAGTTATTGTACTTCTTTCCAGGTGTTAATCTATCTTACATATTTAATATGTTTGTTCTTTCTTTAATAAATTTAAATATGCATGCTAGAATTGCCATGATTAACTAAATAACTCAATTGTCTGCTAGGATAGTCGTTTATAAAAAGTTTAAATATGTGATTGTACTGTATGTCATGAGATTGCAGATGCTTTATATTATAAATAGATGTAGGAATTGAATCTTTATCATTTATCTGCCCAACTCATGTTGTGACTAAAACTTTATCCAAAAATGGACGTAGCTAACTCATAGGGTATAGGTCACTTAGTAATTGTAACACCCTCAATTTTTGGGTTACGGAAGCGGTCAGGTCAGGTGTTACCAAATCAAATATCACAACATAAGATAAATAATAAACGACTCTAAATGAGACGTTTGAAAATAATTATACATTTTCCAAAGTAGAACGTTTACAATGTTGCGAGTTTAATAGAAGTTTCAATTACATAATTTGAAAATACAAAAGTAAATGCAGAGTGGTCCCCATTGATTGAAAATATGTGACTCGAGCTAGCTTATCTTGTAGCAATCCTAATCCTGTTGGGCACTTGAGAACACATGCTAAAACGGGTCAGCTATAAAGCTGGTGAGTTCATAGGTTTGTTAGTTAAAACATAGAGTATAAAACCTTTTATGTTTTGAAAAGTAGTTCAGAATCTGCGATTCTGATATGTATTAAGTTGAAGTTGTAATACCAATGTGTATACGATAATCGAGGTATCTAATACCTAAGAAATAGTGGTATGTACCAAAGTACATAATGATTGAGGCATTCCGAGCCTGGATACCTATCAGGTATTAAGTAAACCTGTAAGCACAGGCACTACGTGCCTAAGTACTATCGAGTGAGTGTGTGACTATGTCATATCGAAGGTGTGACAATCCATGCCTTGATACCTATCAGGTATGAGTAAATCAATTCATTGTGAGGCGAAACTTTCCTGAGTATATTCCGAGTAATTGTATGACCGCGTCATATGATATCGAGTGATGTACTGGTATGCCTACATGGCACAACGTATAGTATCCAGTATCATGAATGTGTAGTCCCGCAGAACTATAATCGAGTACTTAGTCAAGTACTGAGTTAATGGCCTCGCGTGAAAACTCACCGACCCGTTAACTAATGTGTGTGGATCACGAGCACAAGCTCGCCCATCCATCGATTGTATCGCTTTACCGCGATATCGAACTTGTGCCCACTGCAATACCGTGGCATCGTTTTGTGCCCACTTTACCGTGGCATCGTTTTGTGCCTAATCAGGCATCGACCGCATTGCTCGCAAGCAACGTATGTAATTGAGCCGGCAGTACTACGACATGCCTGACTTGAGATAATTGAGCCGACCGTACTACGACGAGTCCGACTTGAGTATTCATGTTTGTATAATTGTATGTATACTGATATACATATGTAATAACGTAGATAGCACCAGGTGCTCAAGATGATATACAAGTATGTAGATATATATAAATACCAAACAACAATCACAAGTTGTAATGTGTCATGCCACGCATGTAAATGATTTGTTGTGCCTAAATATGTATAGATAATACTTAGATTTAAGTAGTACGAAGAGCCTAGGTATGAATTCTCGTCACCTAGTTGTGTTGTATTAGTATAAGGAGTCTATACTAACGTATGATACTATTGTATACTCCTAGCCTTAAGCCTAGCAAGTATATTGGGGTCTTGATTTGTATGTACAGTATTAGTTCCTAAAAGGGAAACTAATCCTGTAAAAGTATAGATGTTGTTCAGTGTAGGTAAAACTAACTAGTTCTAATGTATTCGATGATATCATCCCGCGACAATATGGCCAATGGTTAGTGATAACTTAATCAAGTTATGTATTGGTAATTGTTTTTCAACAATCCAACAGTGTACGATTTTAACCTATCTAGGTCAGGTATTGATATTGTCCCAGAACAATGTGTTGGGTGTAATTCCTAAGTATTACGCATTTGTATTACATACAGTAATATAAGTAAGTGTGAATTATAAAGGAATATTAATATAATTCGAAGATAGTTATTGAGCATGTGTTTCACCTCGAAAACAGTAAAACAATTGAAAGAGTGGGGTTATGAAACTCACATGTGAGTTGTTAGCGATCCTACGATACGTGCGTCGTCCGATAGTTAACCTCCTAGTGTCCTAAACACGTGAGGTCATATGAGTATGAGACAAATCAGTTTGTCTAAGCGAGTTGTGTAATTATTTATTTGTCGTTCAGGTTTGGAAACCGTGTACGGGGGTTCGAGGGCAGCGCCCCTGATAGCGGGGTCCAAGGGGCAGAGCCCCTGGCTAGGGTCGAGCTGCCAGGTCAGCTTGGAAAATTTTTATTTCTACTATATTGCTTTAGTGAAAACGCTCTGAAATTTCATTTCGGAGCAATATTAGGCGGTAAAATTTGAGTTCCGACACTTAGTGAAAAATGTGTATTTTCTGTTTTAGGCGACACTAGGCAAGTGTGCCATAGGTGACACTCAAGATTGGTGTCACTTGGGAAGTGACGCTACAGGCGTCACTAAGGGGCGTCACTGGGTAAGTGACGCTACGAGCGTCACTCAAGGGCGACACTGGGTAAGTGACGCTACGGGCGTCACTCAAGGGCGAAACTTACAGGCGTTACTAGGATGTGTCACTTACATGCGTCACTTAGGATGCGTCACTTACATGTGTCACTTAGGTAAGTGACACTATACTGCAGGTCTGTGGGCGACACTTGCAACTGTTCGATGGGTTTTTACCCAAAAACGCAATCTAACCCATTTTTAGGCCGAATCTTGTTGTTATAATGTTAATACATGATATATTAAGTGTTTTTAACAAGAAATAACAAGGAAAAGTAAGTGATTCCTTACGATTTAAAGATTTGGGGTTTGAGAATGATGATGAACTTGATGGTGATCTTGAAGAAGATGAATGTGGAGAAGATGATGATGATGATGCGGCTGTTGTTGTTATTCCAGATGACGGTGATGATGATTCCGAAAATGGTGTTGGTGAGGTTGTTGTTGTTGATTATTGTTGTTGTTGTTGGTTGAAGATAGAGAGGAAAAAAAAGATGAGATGAAAAATAGGAGAAGAAGAAAATGATGGTGAAATGAGGTAGGGGTTTGGGTTTTGTCAAACTCAGATCCCCAATTTGGGGATTGTGGTCTCCAACCACAGTACAAAATACCCGTGTTTTTATACCCGAAGGTAAAATAGATTTAATATTTTAATTTCATAATTTTGTTTATGCTTTTCGTAAATATTTTAAATAAGAATAAAAATATTTCACTTGAGTTACAAAAATGTAACTTGGTTATAATTGTTTATAAAAATACAATTATTCAAAGTTTAAATCTGGCGCGAAAATTGACTTTTTGACCGGGTGTTACAGTTATACTATGTTAGATTGAATCATTGAGCTCGGCATGGCGGGTGTTCTCTGGACCACACTAGGATCTAAGAGAAACGGAACATGAGAATAGAGGTAGATTAAGATTTAATTCGGACAGACGATATTTTTGAGATAACTTTCGGAATATCCTCGACTTAGATAACACCTTTGTACGCTTAAATTGAACTATTGCCTTGATTATCTTATTGCATATTCTTGTTTGATTGTTACCTTAGGATTATCATGATAATAAGATACATTTAGCCCTTAATCATCGTGAAATAATGTGACGGCCCCTATTCGACTGTTCTACGATATAGTACTGGAAACGCTTATGGCTGAGTACAAATGTATGGAAGTCGAGAACGACCGAAGGTAGTCATGTTATGAATCGATTAACAAACGTGTTACTTAGGTTTCTATTCTTAGTATAAACCATCCATGTTTTCTTGCGTACTTGAGTAATGTTGACAATTTGTATGAATAAGTGATGATATACTATCCGACCGTCTAGACCGGTTATTCCAACCTGTTCCGGCGAGGGTAAAACCCGTTTACAAGATTGTTTTTTCAACAAACTATGCCATGATTCGGACATCTCTGATGACCGAGATTGGGGAATTGGATTTGAGATTAACTGTTAGATAATATGGACATGCATTTGAGAGAACTTTCGGTGTATGTTTTAATATATTCTGCACCCCATGTGACATTCTATTTGCCTGATTGTAGACACCTCCGCATTAGCCTGAAAGAATGACTGTAGAATAGCTCATATTAACCTACAAATTTATCCTCATTATAACTCCTCTTATTAAACTTCACCTAAACCACTTCATAGTAGACAATCGCTTTAATTGCTGAACGCCAGAAGTAACTTCCACCTTTTAGTTTATCTTAAATTTAATTTTAATTTAGGAAAACCCAAAACTAAAACCATCTTTTTGAGCCCCTGCTAAATTCATAAAAGGAGGAACCCTCCTAGTTTCAATTCATCGTGCTTTGAAGAACGACTCTAGGTCATACTTATCCTTTGCTAGCCCTTGGATTAGCAATAGTAGTAACCCTAGGCCCCAGCCTTACAAATTTAAAACCCACTACTGTGATGCATCTCCGTTAGAATTCCAACGACCGGTGTGCAGCGCAACAAGTTTTTGGCGCCGATGTCAGGGAGCGTCGGCGACTGATATTAGGAGCTTAGCAACTTTAGTATTTAGTGATCCTTTTGAAAGATTAACATCAATCAAAAGTTATATTTCTTGCCCTTAGAATTAGATTAGATTAGTTTTACCTAATTTTTAACCAACCATGTCAACACCTTATCCTGATTGGACCCAACTTTTGGATGGTTCTTCTCCCACAAGCCACTTATTTTCCTCAAAATCACTTCTGCCACTTTTTATGCTTGAACAAGACCTTATAAACAAAAGAGTAACCGGATTTCAAGACAACATTGACGCCATGATAAAAGTTTCAGAAAAATTAATCTCTAACATGGAATCCATTTTGAAAAACTTAAGTTTTATTGAGGAAAGTACGTCGGCAAGCACTAATGACACCACTCATCCACGAAGTGACGATATGTTAATTGTGACAAGAGGAGGAAAAGTAACCAAAGTTGATCCACCACCACCAGATAACACCCCCGAAAACACTTCTTTTCCTACACCTATACCTAGTGAACATGAGTCAATTGACATTCCTGACCCATCACCAGCCCAAACTTAGGATAATCTACCTCGTACAAGAATACCTTATCCTGGGAGACTTAAAAAGGAAAAGCAAGAAGTCAAATTCAGAAAATATCTGGAAATGTTTAAAAGCCTACACTTAAATGTTAAATTATTAGATGCTTTAGTAGAAATGCCTTCATGTGCCAAATTCTTTAAAGAACTCCTTTCAAACAAAGAAAAGCTTAGGCACATAGTTAGTTTACCCTTGGATGCTGAATGTTCTTTAATTGTACAACATGGTCTTCCACCTAAACTAGGCGATACTGGACGCTTTACCATACCTTGTTTTCTCCAAGATATTCAAATCAGTATTGCCTTAGCCGACCTAGGTGCTAGTGTTAATCTTATGCCTTATTCCCTTTATAAGAAATTAGGATTAGATAACCTGTTACCTACTCGTATGACCATTCAATTAGCAGACAGATCAGTTAAACTCCCTCGAGGGATTGCTGAAGATGTCATGGTAAAACTCGATAAGTTCATCTTTATGGTAGACTTCATTATCATGGATATAGAGGAAGACACCCATGTCCCGCTCATCCTTGGCAGACCTTTCTTAAACACTGCCAAGGCTGTGATCAACGTAAACGAAAATTCTTTAAAACTGAGAGTGGGGAAGGAGGAGGTCACCTTTAATGTCAATCGATTAATGAAGCAACCTCTGGAAGAGGACCTTGGTTTGTGTGATATCATGCAGGATGTTTTTGATGAACATCTCCACGAAGTATTGGCAATATCCAGCCAGGATCCGATACGCAACACGGTAGTCACTGTTCGGAGGTTATACAATGAGGACCCTGGGCTGCACTCCGCAATCACTTCACCAACAACATCCAAAGAGCTACTATTTCCCCTGTTTGAAAAGACATCCTCTTACACTAATGGCAAAACAATCGATGTTCTATTAGGATGCGGTACACCGATACCTTGGCTAAAAAGAGAGGGGACCAAACCAAACTCATTTCCTTCAATTAAAGAGATACTAGATTCATTCAAGGGAATGAGTATGGAACCACCCCCAATTGAACCACAACTAACCAATCAACACGTACAACTACCACTGCCAAATCCCAAAATCACCATAAACCAATCTTCAACCGCTCAATTTCAAGAATTCCATCTCACCGACGACAGAGGGATTATTCTCACCCGAAATGATGAAATATCCTCATCAACAGTCAACAAATACAAGCTAAAGACGAACGAATTTTCAAACCAAACCGAGTGGGTCGAAATAGCATCAATCTCCACATCTGAAACCGAGATAGACGAAGCACCATTCCAAGAAGAGTACGAGAAACTAAATAGAAACGAGATAGCTAGAATGAAGCTGTCTATTGAAGAACCACCAACCCTAGAATTGAAAGAATTACCACCTCACCTTAAGTACGCTTACCTCCAAGGAACTTCGCAGCTCCCAGTAATAATCTCATAGGAGTTAGAACCCGAAGAGAAAGCTCAACTAATTGATGTTCTGAAATTGCACAAGAAAGCAATCGCGTGGAAAATTTCTGATATACAAGGAATCAGTCCAAACTACTGCACCCACAAGATCCTCATGGAGAACAATTTCAAACCATCCGTGCAAAGTCAGAGGAGAGTGAATCCTAAGATTCAAGACGTGATCAAACAAGAAGTTATCAAACTCTTGGATGCTGGATTGATCTACCAAATTTTCGATTCACCTTGGGTTAGCCCTGTTCAAGTGGTTCCAAAGAAATGAGGAATGATAGTCATTACAAATGAAGACAATGAGCTTATACCAACTTGGACTGTCACCGGTTGGAGAGTTTGCATCGATTATAGGAAGTTAAATGAAGCAATTCGTAAGGATCACTTCCCACTTTCGTTTATTGATCAAATGCTCGAAAGATTATCAGGGAACGAATTCTACTGTTTCCTTGACGGATTCTCTGGGTATTTCCAAATCCCGCTCGACCCGAAGGACCAAGAGAAGACAACATTTACATGCCCGTATGGAACATTCGCCTACCAACGAATGGCATTTGGATTATGCAACGCACCTGTGACATTTCAGAGATGCATGGTTGCAATCTTCCACGACATGATTGAACGAGGCATGGAAGTCTTTATGGACGACTTCTCAGTCTTTGGAGACTCTTTCGCATCATGCTTATCAAACCTTAACAGAATGCTCACCAAATGTGAAGAATCGAATCTCGTATTGAATTGGGAAAATGTCATTTTATGGTGAAAGAAGGAATAGTTTTAGGACATAGGATATCAAAATCAGGAATTGAAGTAGACAAAGCCAAAGTCGAAACCATCACTAAACTTCCACCACCAACCAATATCAAAGCCATTCGGATTTTTTTAGGACACGCTGGATTCTACCGCCATTTTATCAAAGACTTCTCAAAGATCTCTTGACCTATCACCCACCTTTTAGGAAAGGTCTTCAAGTTTGTGTTTGACGAAAATTGTATGAAGGCCTTCAACTACCTAAAGAAAGAGCTAACCAATGCCCCTATCATGGTTGCTCTAGATTGGAGTCTGCCATTTGAAATCATGTGTGACGCTAGCGACTTCGTAGTAGGGGCAGTTCTCGAACAAAGGAAGGATAAACACTTCCGACCAATCTACTACGCTAGCAAAAAGCTAACAGACGCTCAAGAAAACTACACAACAACTGAAAAGGAGCCGCTAGCCGTAGTGTTTGCCTTTGAAAAATTCTGATCCTATCTAATATTGTTCAAAACGATAGTGTACACGGATCACTCCGCTCTAAAATACATCTTCAAGAAGCAAGATGCAAAACCCAGATTGCTACGATGGATTCTACTCCTACAAGAATTCGACATCGAGATAAAAGATAAGAAGGGAGCAGAAAATGTCACCGCAGATCATTTAAGTCGACTCAAAAATCCGTCGATGGAACAACTTGCAGAAAGAGATATTAGAGATCGATTTCTAGAAGAACAATTAATGAGTTTAGGAGAATCAATGCAAGGCTCGCAATTCACTGATGATCCTTGGTTTGCAGATACTGCAAATTTTATGGTTGGAGGGATCATAAGAAAAGGAATGCCATCATCACGAAAACAGAAATTCTTCCATGACGCCAAGCATTACTTTTGGGACGATCCATACTTGTTCAAGGTTTGTCCCGATCAAATTATAAGAAGATGTGTCGATGGGAAAGAAGTCGAACACATACTCCACCAAAGCCACCACGGACCAACCGGAGGACATCATGCAGGTAATTTAACAGCAAAGAAAGTTTACGACTCCGGATTCTACTGGCCCACTATCTTCAGAGACGCACAAGACTTGGTGAAACGTTGCGATATTTGCCAAAGATTTGGAAATATCACAACGCTTAATGAAATGTCATTGACGAATATCCAAGCATGTGAAATATTTGACATATGGGGACTATACTTCATGGGACCATTTCCAAAATCTTACGGGAAAGAATACATCCTAGTGGTTGTCGACTACGTGTCCAGATGGGCCGAAGCTCAAGCCTTTCCAACAAATGACTCAAGGGTCGTAACCAAGTTCTTAAAACAGCTATTCTGTCGGTTTGGAACCCCTCGGGCAATCATCAGCGATCGTGGCACACACTTTTGCAATACGCAGTTTATGAAACTATTGCAATACTACGGTGTTACCCACAAGACGTCTACAGCCTACCACCCACAGATAAATGGGCAAGCAGAAATTACAAAACGAGCGCTAAAAAGGATCTTGGAACGAACAGTTGGTCAACACGGAGAAAGATGGGTAGATAAGCTAGACGATGCTTTATGAGCATTTCGGATGGCCTACAAGACACTGTTAGGAACGACCCCTTATAGGCTTGTGTATGGAAAGGCATGTCATCTTCCAATCGAACTAGAGTACAAAGCTTACAGGGCATTGACAAATTGTAGCTTGGATCCTATGATAACGGGAACACACCGGAAAATGCAACTGAACGAGTTGGCAGAATTAAGAGATCAAGCTTACGAAAGCTCCTATAAACTCAAGGAGAGAACCAAAGTGCTCCATGATTCAAAACTCCGCCCCACACGCTTCGAATCAGGTGATAAAGTTCTACTCTTTAACTCACGATTTAAAAAGTTCTGTGGTAAATTTAAAACACGATGGAGCGGCCCATTTACAATATCGAAAGTATTTATATATGGTGTCGTCGAACTCGAGGCCCCTGAAGGAAACTTCAAGGTAAACGGTCACCGTTTGAAACATTACGTACAAGACTTTCCCCCATCCGAGGAAGTCTATGGTTACGAAGAGCCCTGATAGAATAGCAGAGTCAAGCTACGAGACTCGATAAACAAAGCGCTCTTGGGAGGCACTCCAAGCTTATCTTACGTTTTCAGCATTAATTTTCTTTTCTTGTTCTTAATTTAATCCATTTTATGCAGTTCTCGCCTCATGAAAGACTAATGATTATTCCTGGGCCGTTAACCTTTTATATTTTGCAGGATGAGTTCACAGTCAGACATACCACGACAGAGACGCTCACGTGCCATGTATCACTCCCGGAGTTCATCACCGGGCAGTAGCATGAGGACTGTCAGAGGATCCCAGCCACCACCTCCTAGCTTGGATGAGATCTTGGAAGACCTGGTGGAGGTGACTGTTCAGGAGACATTTCTTCTGCGTTCCACCCACGCTAGGTTTCCTTCATCTCACCGACTAGAGGGATAAACCGCAGGGAACTCCAGATTACCCATATTTGAGCATGGGGTTACTACTGCAGACCCTGCTGTCACATGGTCTATACTGAGGGCCCTTGAGGTCCATCACAGTGCCATCGTTGAGATCCACACTGCTCTGGGCTTCCCCTCCACACCTGTGTACCCCTTTCAGAAGAGACATGATCCCGCTCCGCACATTCCACTCTGGGACTTATTTCCACCTTGGAACATGACTGCGCAGGACCACCCCACTTTTATGGACCCACTAGAGGAGGAGGCTGCTGCACTAGATGCTTGGATTCAGGATCCAAAAGATGGTACCGCATCTCTGGTCCACACCATCGAGGAGTCACCATCACCTACATCGGTCGTTGAAAACACGATCTTCGTAGATGATGACTTCACCGATTGGGAGACGCTCTCTGCTGACATGGATTAGTTTCTAGTAGTTATTTGTGTTAACAAGTATTGTTGGTGTTTACTATTAACATGTATTGATGTTTGTGAAGGGTGTTGATTATGCAGAAATTGATGTAGGAATTATGGAACAAATTCATTTTAATGAGCCTGGTCCATTTCCAGCATATCCACATACACACGCAGCACAAGGGAGTATCTCTTCTAACCTTACTTTGCTTGATTAAAACACACTAAAATTCTAAGTAAAACTCTAAGTGTGGGATTATGTCTCACAAGAGAGAGTATAGCTTCGAAAGATTGACCAACGTTCGAAAACCTAAGTGTGGGATTAACCCAACTTAGAAATAGAACATTAGGGACAATGTTCTTTTAAGTGTGGGATGATAGTAGTATTCACTACTAAAGTGTGCAACATTAATTTTGATCAATCTTTTAATCAAAAGTCATGTTTTCAACAAAATTTCAAAATTTTCAAAGTCAAAAAGGGTATTTCCGGTCAACAGAAATTCAAAGGCTTGGAATTAGATAATGTCGGGCAAAACCCTTTGAGAATTTTCAACCTCTGTTTCAAGGAAAGCAATCGCATGACTAGGCACTAAACCACCAAACTAAGTGAGGATTCTTGAGCCATATAAAAGCATTCATCTTTAATGCTTCACTTTTTCGATTGTGAGTGTGCCGGTATATGCTCTCTAGACTCAGAACTTGTTCAAGCAATACATTTTGAGATTACAAAAATGGGCGTCATACATGACGAAGGTGCAATTAGAGGACCTTGGCATTTCCTAGGATAAAAAAACCCTCTCGTAAAACCCTTGCTTTCAAGCCTAACCTAACCAATGCTCACCTTCAGCATTGAAGATCAGCAGAAAACATGTTGAGCCTTATCCTGTTCATTTCAAAAACTCACTTCAAAAGCCAATCCCTTCCTTCCTCTTTTGGCCATAGCCTAAGTTTCTATACTGTCGGAAGAATTACTAAAAGAAGTACGGAGCGTTCCCCAAAGTATGAGCATCATCCATAAAAGGAGCTATAAGGAAAAGAAATTCAGCAAAAGCAAAACTGTCAGAAGAAACCTAAAAGCCCAAGGATCATTAAAGCCAAGGGAAAGGTTTATCAAAAAAAAACTTGAAAGAAAAAGCTGCAAAAGAAGGCTCAAAGAGAGAAAAATCCAAGAAGAAGCGCTACCAAGCACCAAAGATAAGTCATCACAAACAACTCTTAGGCTATATTAAAACCCCCAAATAAACCACCTACAAAACCCTTCATACATATATACTACTTTCACCCTCTTATAAATGCCTAGGGATAATTTACACCGTCCTCATTTAAGTACTGTAGATCTGATCCTCGACCAAGCCTATGACGACGGAATAGCTGCATGACTGGCCCATGAGTAAATTAGAAATTAGGAAACCCGATACACTTGAGTGAATTGAGTGACCACCTATGAGGATCCCAACCATGTATATCTTACATTACGAAGATTGAAAAGAGAGTTTGCTAGAACCAGGTTGGAAAAACATCAAAATGTTAAAACCCCGCCTTAAATCATTTCTTTACCTAGCCTGCAGGAATCAAAGTTCTCCAGGATGCAAAGCCCCCTTTCCATACTTTTAAAAACTATTTTACTGAAGATTTGCTTAAGGACAAGCAAGCTCTAAGTGTGGGATACTTGATATCGTGTAAAAAGTCATGTTTTTACTACCGATATCTCTCTCATTCTAGAACGATTCTTGGAATTTTAACCTCAAAAACCATACAAATCAATGATATCATGCCAAGATGGTCAAAACAAGGTTGCACGATAAAAAATTAGAAAAACGGATGAAAAACAAAGATTCCACACACGTTCGAAGATTCAAGGCATCAAAACGAGATTTCAAGACAAAAGTGCCCAACATCCATCTCATCCAAGATGTTCGTTTTCAAATTACGAATCCAACAGAAGAAGAATAAACAAAAACGGACAAAGAATGAAGATTCTACGTACGCTGAAAGATCCAAACGATTCATACAAGACATCCAAAGATGGGAGACATATTTTTGGGATATATTTTGATCAAAGTCTTCGTTTTTGAATTACGAATCCAACGCAAAAAGAATCAACGCAAATGGACGCATCACAAAGAAGATACGCGCGAATTAAGCAACGCAACGAAAGATGACGGACCGGGGCGGGTGGCAGCCAGCCGCCGCCGGCCAGCCACCAGCCGCCGCCGGCCTTCTGGTGGGCGGCACCGCCCCCCTCCCCCATCTCGTTTCTGCTTTTTGGTCCTTGCGTGTACCCGGTGCACCACCTTTGCATGCTTTTTCGTACCCGGTGCACCACCTTTCCATGCTTTTTTGTATCCGGTGCACCACCTTTCACCCTTTTTCTAATGTGTGCCTAAAAATGCTAAAATGCACCATGACTCAACTATAAATAGGGGTCTTTGGTTCATTTGAAAAAACATCATCTTTTAGCATCTTTACATATTTACACACCTACACTTAGATATCTTTCTTTCTTTGTAATTTTAATTCTTCCTAGTTAATTAGGCTAGCTAATTAACTAATCAAGGAAGATTTGTACGGAGGTCATCTGGGACGCATATTTTAGCTACGAGTTATTGTACTTCTTTCCAGGTGTTAATCTATCTTCCATATTTAATATGTTTGTTCTTTCTTTAATAAATTTAAATATGCATGCTAGAATTGCTATGATTAACTAAATAACTCAATTGTCTGCTATGATAGTAGTAACCCTAGGCCTCAGCCTTATCCTTTGCTAGAAAGACTCTAGGTCATACTTATCCTTTGCTAGAAAGATTAGCAATAGTAGTAACCCTAGGCCTCAGCCTTACAAATTTAAAACCCACTGCTATGCTGCATCTCCATTAGAATTCCAACGACCGGTGTGCAGTGCAACAATACCGTAATTAGGTAAAATTTCAACTCAAATGATCAACACAATTTGAGAAATAATTTCAATTTCATAAAACTCAAAACTCTTCATATATCTTTTTCTATTACATATGGAAGGACTTATATAGGCTGAAAATTAAGAAAACAATAACTCTTGAATATCAAAAGTCCCTACCAATCAAGAGTTGCAAAACAATTAAATAAAACATTAAATATAATTATGGTAAATTATCATGAAGATTAAACTAAATGCATGTAATTGATCCAAATAATCCATAATCTGCAATTGATTGTTGGTAGTTTAGGGTTATTTCCACATCAATTCCCTTTCTCTGTGCTCCTATAAACCGTACCCATGAAAAACAGGCTTATTCTTAAAACAAAAACAATACATGTTTATCAAATTTATTTTAGACAAAGGGATTAAAGATTTATCTTATATATTATCATGATTTTGAAAGCATTGACTAATTCGTTGAGGTTGAATGTTTGACATCATTAATACATATTTTAATGTTCACAAGCACTTCATGAACAAAAATGGGTCACATTGCCAAGTTGTAAGACCAAGTTTTGGAACATATGAAAAGCCCACGCATGGGCCCAGTAGTTGACAAATTACAAGCTTGCATTATTTGACCGCCGTTTTTCACATATTCAACTTTGAGGGGGGGGGGACTGAATTCCATGGTACAATGTAATTAATATCAAGAATCCTAATAAAAACCATTGATAAGCATAAATATCATAGTTACTGAAATTTCTCAAATTTGGAAATCTGTCGTGTATTTTTTGATCCCTAACAAACAACAGGAGCCGAGATGCTACAAATATTTGAACTAGAACCCGTAAATATGAGTGACATGGATGGACAGATATCAAATGAGCTTCTTCTTTTCAAAGAAAGATTTCAAGTGCCAAAGCTGCAAACCAGCAACTGATAAGCAAAAACAGAGTGAAAGAAAACTCAACCACGCCATTCTCGAGTGGGTGACGACGTTAAGTTCTTGCATTTCTCTTTCCCTGCAATAAGCATACAGTAAGTGTTGTAGTGTCAGTGATCAAAAACAGTAGACCACAATTAACTTTGGGAATTCTGTTACATTTTTCTAAATATTAGAATTATTGTCAAAGTCTAATCAAAGTGAGAAGTTTGGGTACCAAAAAAAATGGTACAAATGTACAATGAATAATTAGCTTTTGAACCGTCGTATTTATATTGCAAAAATAACAATTAGCAGGTATATACATAAAAAATACGGAGTAGTATTTATTCTGGAAAAAAGAAACAGAAATCCACGCAGACACAATGGTTTACATATTTATCTCAAACTGCAGATATATCTCTACCCCTTTATTAAGCATTCTCATGTGTTGACCTTATGTCATATGGGAAATCCCCATAATACCCTTCTATTTAATCTTAAATAAAAAAATAATGTTAACACGAATGATTCTTTCTATTTTGGCAAGTCAACTATATAATAACTCTACAAAATCAATTACATCAAAACATTCACTACTCAATCAATTACAAAATCACTACACAAAAAAAATAGTAAAATTAATACTATATAAATGCAGTTGACTCATGAAAAATATACCAATCTATTCATGTGCGTTTGGATTTTGCTAATTGAAGTTTAAATTTATTTTCATTTATTTGTTATATAATTTTTTCACGTAATCATATGAATATGACATTTATCATGCACACATCTTAGACATGCAGTGTTTTTTTAATTTGTTATAGTGGTGTTCATCATATTACTTCGTATTATTATTATTATTTGTTTGATTTAAGCCGTATTATTATATCAATTTTTCAACTGCTCTTTCACCACCTTTTTTCACGAATTTCAAATATATTCCCGCCGCATTGCGCGGATTATCGGCTAGTATATATATATACATATACATACATTAAAGATTTGTTTGTTATTATGAGAGTCAGATGAGAACTTGGACACATTATGAGACAAAGCATGCAATTAAACATGATGCTTGAGATGTTTATTTCAATATAACGATTCTTACAAAAGGCAGTTACAAGTCTACAACCGATGATATTTCCACAAGATACAAAGTCCCCTCTACAGGCCACAGCAAATAATACTACAACATTTGATGGTCTAAATAAGATTTGAATATTAATTGTAGAAATCAGAAAACTGGATAATCCAAATCAATGTCATCGGGTTATTCTAGTAAATAATAATGAGAGCTACTAGACATATAGATATTTTACAAAAGAATTCATATAAATGATGTGCCATTCAAAGACAATGAGAGAGGATCGGTGTTATAAGAGAAAAACTTTTATTATTATTAGTATACTTTTTGTAATATAATGGGCACACATGCCACATCATCTCGTATATATTTCATTGTAAACTTTTTGTAAGTGTAGCTTCCTCAATTATAATATGTAACGTAGCTTAAAACAGAGATATTGCAAATTTAATGCGAAGTGTGCTACAAGAAAAAGACTAATGGGTAGTAAGTTTATAAGCATAATCAGAGATACACTAATTTGCCTGAATAAAAAACGGAGTACAACTTTCAGGAGATTGTTTACTAACCTTTCTCTCAGATAAAACATCTCCTCGTGGATTGAAGTGATGGTGTCTGCCAGCTTCTTCAGTTCCAATTCCATCATCTGGAAAACAAATAAAGTAGCCAAACGGAGAGCTTTATGAAAAAAAATTCATTTTCACAAGGAGCTTCGATTCTCTTTATTCAAGTGTATAAGATTGATAATCAAATTCAGAAGGTGAATTATGTCTATTCAAATTTGTAATTGTCTATGGACGTAGAGGGTAACTTTCAATCTTACATACTTTTAATTGTTCAATTGACGATTTTCCTAAAGGTTAAAGTACTTATATATGATTTTTGTTGTTAATCGATCTAATTTTAGATGCAAAAAAACCAGATGTTCACCATTTTGGGAATGTTATACCCAAACATCCATCCCCACAGGAAAAAACCGTTTGACTCGACATCTGGTTTAAGAAAAAAGGTTTGACTAATCGGCCTACAAGTCTAATTCAACAGGATGTGATTTGTACACCATCATATTAGATTAACACCACAATAAATAATAACAGACTTTGGTATCATGAAGTTACATTCATCTTAAAAATTCAGGACTTCTTGACTATAAGATGCCACATACCGGTTCACTTGCATATTAGAACATCTTAATGCTGAAATAGAAGCCACAGCATAACAGAAACACACATGCATAACAATATGTCATAAGAAAGATGAATAGATAAACTTACATCTACTGAAGTTTTCTTGGCGACATTGGACCAATCCTTAGCAGCTACTCCAGACCTCCAATCAAATTCAATAGGGATCTTAAGTGGTGGTTGGTGTTCAATAGCGAAAAAGCAAGCCATATAATCTCCTTCCTCAACAGCCTGAAACGCAAACTGCCCTGACTGCACATTTTCAGACGAGTGATAGCTGTTACCAAATGCCGATGTCACCTGCATTACATCAACACAACAATCAATACGACACTTCAAAATTCAACTTTTAGTCATAATCCAAATTAATAAGGTTTATAAAATCATATCCATTTACCACGAAAATGAAACACATAATATCCAAGACAAGAAACAAAACAATAGTCAAAATCCCTATTTCCCAATCAATAGTTCCAAATGGTTGAGCACCATTTCAAGCAAAATCCAAATTAAAACAAAAATTCAAAACCTAAATCTAAAGTTTAAACTAAAGTTTTATCTAAAAACTCAACATTTAACTTAGTACTTGCATAATTCACAATCCCAAATTGCAATTTATAAAATCACTAAACATTTTAATACTTCCATATAGAGGCAAACTACTCATAAATCATAATAACCTCAATCTACAAACAAATAGTCATACAATACAATTCAATTAGGGTTTTTAACAAAACATGCATCACAATAAACTACCCCAGATTATAAATCAATAAACAAAGCTAGCAATTAAACTACAATTACTAATAAAAGTAGTTAACCTTGAGAGTGATTTTATGGGATTCAGGTAAGGGTTGTCCTTCATTAGGGTTAACAATGGAGTAATGACCAACAGTCATAGAATTGCTTTTAATATCTTCAGCAATACATTTAGTATGACCTGATTCAAGCTCAAAACGTATTGATTCAACACTTGTAGATAAAACCCCCAACATTGTTATTACTACAATCATAAAGATTGCAACTTTTTGAAGCTTCATATTTGTTGATATATAATAATATAAATCTTGATCGGTTTGAAGATTGTGATTTTTACACCTAAAATTATGGGGATCTGATGGAAGTTGGAAACTTTGAAGAATTGGGAACTGAAAGTGGGTTAATAATAAGAAGGGTAGTCAATGAGATTTCAATCGGTGTTTCTGTGTTTGGTTCGATCTTCACGGGGATGAAATGTCAAATTTGATCAAAGTAGAGAGTTGAAAGTTAATATTAATAGTCCCTATAAGGTTGTTTATGTTTTACTTTTGGTCCTTGTAATCATTTTCTCGTAGCTTTCTCATCACCAATGTTTTAAAACACGGTTCGACCGGTTTGATCGGATTGTATTTTTAGAGATTTTCGGATAAAAAAATCCGGGTTTTTCAATATGTTGATTAGTCAACGATTCGGTTGACTCGGCCGGTCAGACCGGGTTTTTCAATATGTTGACTAGTCAACGATCCGGTTTCATGTTTTTACAATTTCTATGTACATTTAATCATTTATAATTAGGTTATATTGACTGATTGTGTATTTCAAGAATAATGAGAGTAATGAGGGAATTTTTGACTGATGTTTCATCATCATTTATTACTCTATAGATTATATAATTATTATATTAATGTGTATTCCAAGAATAACAAAGGAATCGATGTGTCATCACTCTTTATTACTCTATGAATTATAATTATTATAAATGATATAATTAGTAATTATAATTATAATTATAATTATAAAAAGTAAAAAATTTCACTAAATACTACTACTGTATACTATTATTAAATCCGGTTCGACTTTCCGGTCCGACCGGTCCGACCATAAATTAACATTTTTCTGGGTCGACTAAAAACCCAGGTTTTAAAACATTGCTCATCACTTCTGCCACATCAGCTTTCTACTAACTAACTGATTCAAAAATGAGTCACAACTGATTATCCACTGACATCAATAACTAATCACTTCATTCTTTTGAACCCCACATTTACCATATACCACCATAAGTATAACACCCCATATTTTTACAAACATATTATATTATTACACAACGGAAGCGAGTTCCAAAACATAGACTTAACCATATTCATATTTACATCTATAAGTACAAACTATTTAAAGTTCTAAAACATTGCATTTATACATACTTATATAATTACCAAAACATTTACTTAACAGTCGGTATTATATTAACTTCCAAAACATGACTATAATTTGACACAAGATCAGAGTAGGCGCGATCATAGTCAAACATCCCATCAAGTATCCACAAGTCGAATCCATAACTTAACCAAAACCTGCAAAATGTTAAATATGGTGGGGTTAGCTCACAGCTAAGTGAATAGAACTGTATCCGATAGTTCAATCCAGAAATAACAAATCTTAGAACAAATAAACATATAAGCACATAACATCAAAGAGGACATGCGGTTCTTGTGTAGCCACACCAAGAACACCTTAAATCACTGGTATGCCATCACAATGATTTACCGATAGTTTGAAACTATCTTCACTTACTAGGGTTCATCCATCAACGATGTGTATCGGAAACTCCACCAGCCAAACAATAGCAACAAACCCAACTAATGTTGACCTCTGAATAATCCACATAGTCATCATGGAATAACAACAACCAATCAACCCAAATCATTAATAACAATAACCTAAAAGATTAAACAATCAATACCAATAACCATATATATGTTCACCCGTTGTAACCAAACTTGTTACAACTGGGTTGAACCGAAGGTTACAGTTACCACTCACCGAAATTCCACTCTCTGAACTCACTAGTCTTATATCACTGAGTTTCCACTAACTCAAAAACACACAACCCTCTCATCTCTCTCTTTTCTCTCATCTCCTCAACAACAACAACAACCATAACAACAACCACAAAAACAACAAAAACAACAACAAATCGGACACACAACAACAACAAAATGTATCATCAACCTCATCTTCAAGATCCAAGCTTAAGATCCACCATTTGCATCTCCATTTTCATCTCCCACCTAACTTTCGGTTTCACTCAAATTTGGTAAGATTTCACCACTTTTCCTTGTTATTTCATGATTATTATGAGTAATATACCATATATGAGTGTTTCTACAATAGATTATACCCAAAAATCGACCCAAAACTCGTTTTCCCCAAATTTTCGTTGAACAGTTTGTGACACCCGCCAAATTAGGACTAGTAATTAGTGCCTAATCAATTGTTAATATATGCAATTAGTTCTGGTGTTAGGCTAATTGATGTATCGAAATATATATATTGATGAATATATACAATTATGCGATTTGATTAAATCGTACAAGTTTCAAATCGAATGCAATTCGATTCAATTAATACGGACATTGGTGAACAATTTTATTAAATAATATGACATTATTTAATAAATCTATTTTATCCAAAATATTATTTAGATAATATTTCAACTCAAATTCGTATCGTACAAACAAGGATTACGCAATTAAAATAATAAACGCGCAAACGATCGAAACAAGAATAAGTTATATTTTATAACTCAAGTTAAAGTATTTGATGAAATTACTTCAACAAAAACATTGAATAAATATTCGTATTTTAAAATAATTATTTAAAACGACCGGAAAACGAACACTGCGCGGAGCACAAACCTAGGGGAGAAAGGTTGGGACACACCCACATGAGGTGGGTCCCACTAGCCGGCCAAGGAGGAAGGAAAAAGGGGGGAAACCCCACCTCCCCTCTCATTCTCATCATCATCATCTTTTCACCTCCTCTCTCTCTTTCTTCTTTCTCCCTAAACAAACACCACACCACCACCGTCTTAAAATCATCAATAACACCACAAAACGACCTCAAATCATTTTGCTCATTTGGAGAAAAGGAACCACGACGTCACGATATATATTTCTCTCTTTTCGGATTTCTCCGGCGCTAAGTTGTAAGATTCCTGACAACTCTCGAAAACTCTTAAATCTTTTTTATATTACTTGAAAGTTGTTTATTTAAGCTTGAAATGTCCAAATATGGGTTGGGTAAAAGTTTCAGACCAAACGGAAATCGGAAATCACATTTTTGGCTCAAAATCCGGCCAACAGCCCATTATGTCGCAGAGGCTCCAGGCCACCTGCGATACAAGCTCTTATGTCGCAGAATCATGTCCTATGTCGCATATAGCGACACAAGTGACTATGTCACAACACCTTCGGATGTCGCATATAGCGACACAAAACGCTATGTCGTAGAACTCATCCCCGTCGCACATAGCGACACAATATCTTATGTCGCATTAAATTGCGGATCTCGCACGTAGTGACACAATGACTTATGTCGCAGTCATGATCTGTGACACAACAGATTATGTCGCACTAGAACTACAATGTCGCACCTAGCGACACAAAGCCTTATGTCGCACCCAGTATCGCATAAATTAGAACTTTGAAATATAGATTTTTACTAAGTGTCAAACTTGCGTAACTTCAAAAACTTATACAATACGACTTTTAAAGCACATCGGAATACGTTTTTGAACATGAACACTTCGAAATCAAAATAATAATGAGATTATTATTACAAACAATTCACCAACGGGCCGTACACGTTTTCAAAACATAATCCAATCAACCAAGTCGTAGTAACTTAGACAAGTTAAACAACCAAATCGTAGTAATTTGGACATTCTAGTTGGATGAACAACTACAAAGGTTGTCTTTCGAGATACCTACTCATGTTTATAACCATCGCGTGTCTTGGACACCCCAGGTTACAAGTCTTCGGACATCAATTCACAGCTAATCAATTCAAGTTTATTTTGATAAACACTCAAGGCTCAGGTGAGTCTCATAGCCCCTATTTTACAGTTTTCATCAGGGTTGTGATTACATTGTTCGTTTTATTTACAAGCTGAATGCAAGTACAATTCAAAATCAAATACTACATGAGTTGTTTTCACTAATCAATTAAAGCCTCCACAAGCATAGTTTGGTAATACATCTGTAGCGTGAATGTTAGTATATGATATCATATAGGATTGACAATCCTCGTCTGGATTAGCACGCACTAACTGGTAAAATGGACGTATTAGCATTTGGGAAGACGAGTGTAGATTAGGCACTCCTAGGAGGCACCTCCATTGGGTTTCCTTAATTGGACCTGACATTCAAGTTAAGCACAGACTATGTGCTCATGACTGTATAACTTTTATTTTGCTTAATTGCATTTTAAATTCAATTAAATCTTACGGTTCATACAAATATGTGTTGACATACAAACCTGTGAGCTCATCAGCGTTTCGCTGACCAATTTTAGCATGTACTACATGTACACAGTAGTAGGTTGGCTGCCCACTCAGGAATCATTAGCTCGAGTCTGCATTCAAACAATCAGATTTAATTACATTATTATATTTTGTATGAATTAATTATGTAATGTAAATCTTTCAATTCAAGAACCGAGACTATATTTTGATGTAAACTTTTGTTTAATCAATGAAATTGTAAAACGACTCATATAGTGGTCGTTCATTATATCTTTGTGCTTGTGATTATTGATTAGTCGTGCCCCAACCCGATTCGCTTTTGCAACCCGAAATTAGGGGTGCGACACAGTTAGTTGTGTCGCACGGGGCCAAAAACAGTAGTCCGACACAAGCTTTTGTGTTTGATATCGCCTAAAAAGTTACGTTTTTACCACCGATATCTCTCTCATTCTGGAGCAATACTTGGCATTTAGACTCAAACAACACACAAATCATTGATAATATGCTAAGAAGATCAAAACAAGGTTGCACGAGCAAAATCAAGCAAAATGGCCGAAAAACGAAGATTCCACGTACGCTTGAAGATTCAAGACATCAAAACGAGATTTCAAGACAAAAGAGCCCATTACCAACATCTATCTCATCTAAGATGTTCGTTTTCAAATTACAAATCCAACAAAAACGGACGAAGAATGAATATTCTACGTACGTCGGAATATCCAAACGATTCGTACGACACATCTAAAGTTCAGAGACATATTTTTGGGATTTCTTTTCATCAAAAGCTTCATTTTTGAATTACGAATCCAACGCAAAAAGAATCAACGCAAATGGACGTATAACGAAGAAAATATGTACGAATCGAGAAACGAGGCAACAGGCGTCGAACTAGTGCGGGGGGGTGCCAGCCACCCCACTGCCGCCGGCTGGCACATGGCCACCACCGGCCGCCACTCACCCGCATGGATCATGCTTTTTTGTCCTTTTGTGTACCCGGTGCTAGACCTTTACGTGTTTTTCCGTACCTGGTGCACCACCTTTTCCTCCTTTTTCGTACCCGGTGTCACCATCTTTTCCACCTTTTGCTATTGTGAGCTTCCATTTGCTAAAATGCACCAAAACTCTCCTATAAATAGGAGGCATGAGGCTCATTTGAAAGACACACCAAGACAGCAACACACCTACCACACCTACACATCTACACATACACACATTTCTTTATTGTAATATTAGTAGTAATTCTTCCTAGTTAATTAGACTAGCTAATTAACTAGTCAAGGAAGATTTGTATGGAGGTGCTCCGGGATGCATATTTTAGCTATGGGTTATTGTACTTCTTTCCAGGTGTTAATCTATCTTTCATATTTAATATGCTTGTCCTTTCTCTAATAAATTTAAATATGCATGCTAGAATTGCCATGATTAGCTAAATAACTCAATTGTCCGCTATGATAGTCGTTTAGAAAAGTATTAAAAATGTGACTATGTGGTATGTTATGAGATTGCGGATGGTTTATATTACAAATGGATATAGGAATTAAATCTTTATCGTTTATCTGTCCAACTCATGTTATAACTAAAACTTTATCCAAAGATGAACGTAGCTAACTCATAGGATACGGGTCACTTAGTGATATTATGTTAGATTGAATAATTGAGCTCGGCATGGCCGGTGTTCTCTAGACCAAAATAGGATCCAAGAGACACGGAACATGGGAGTAGAGGTAGATTAAGATTAAATTCATATGGACGATATTTTTGAGACAACTTTCGGAATATCCTCAACTTAGATAATACTTTTGTATGCTTAAATTGAACTATTGCTTTGATCGTCTTATTGCATGTTCTTATTTGATTGTTGCCTTAGGATCATCATAATAGTGAAATTTAAACGGCATTAATCATCATGAAATAATATAACGGCCCCTATTCGACTGTTCTTTGATATAGTACTGGAAACGCTTACGGCGGAGTATAAATGTATGGAAGTCAAGAACGACCGAAGGTAGTTGTATTATGAATCGAATAACAAACGTATTACTTAGGTTTCTATTTATGGCATAAATCATCCCTGTTTTGTTGCATCCCCGAGTAATGATGATAACTCATATGAATAAGTGATGACATGTTATCCGGCCGTCTAGACCAGTTAGCCCAACCTATTCCGTTGAGGATAACCCTCATTCATAAGATTGTTTATTCAACAAACTATGCCATGATTCAGGCATCTCTGACGACCGAGATTGGGGAATAGGATTCGAGATTAACTGTCGGATAATGTGGGTGTACATTTGAGAGAACTTTCGGTGTACACTTTAATATATTTTGCAATCCACATGACATTCTATTTGCCTGATTGTGGACACCTCCACATTAGCCCAATAGAAGGATTGCAGTAATAGCTCACATCAACTTACGAACTTCTCTTCATTAGAACTTTCCATATTTAACAACTTCTAAATCACATCATAGTAGACAATCGCTTTAATTGCTGAACGCCCGAAGTAACCTCCACCCTCTAATTTAGTCTAGTTTAATTTAGGATCGAAAACCCAAAACCAAAACCAAAACCAAAACCAAAACCAAAACCAAAACCAAAACCAAAACCAAAACCAACACTTTTAACTCTAGCTAAATACATAAAAGCTTCTAAACCCCCTAGTTTCAATTTGTTGAGCTTTGAAGAACGATTCTAGGTCATACTTGTCCTTTGCTAGCCCTTTGATTAGCATAACAAGTAACCCTAGGCCCCAGCCTTATAAATTAAAAACCCACTGCCGTGTCACGTCACCATTAGAAATCCCAACGATCGGTGCGTGTCGCAACAAGTTTTTGGCGCCGCTGCCGGGGAGCGTCGGCAACCGATTTTAGGATTTAGTAACTTTAGTGTATAAGCGATCCTTTTGAAAGATTAACATCAATCAAGAGTTAGCTTTTTGCTCTTAGGATTAGTTTAGTTTTAGTTAACCGCTTTTTAACCAATTATGACAAGACATTTTGATTGGACCAACCCCACACCAAATGAGTCTTTAACCCAACTTTTAGCTGTTTCCTCACCTACAAACCACTTACCTTTCTCAAAACAATCTTTGTTAGAATTTATGTTTGAACAAAACGTTATAAACAAAAGAGTAACCGGATTTCAAGATAACATTGACGCCATGATAAAAATTTCAGAAAAATTAAACTCTAACATGAAATCCATTTTGAAAAACTTAAGTTTTATTGAGAAAAGTACATCGGTAATCACTAATGACACCACTCATCCACCAAGTGATGATATGTTAATCGTGACTAGAGGGGGAAAAGTAACCAAAGTTGATCCACCGCCACCAGATAACACCCCCGAAAATACTTCTTTGCCCACACCTACACCTGGTGAAAATGTGTCAATTGACATCCCTGTCACAATACTTGACCCATCACTAGCCAAAACTCCAGATAATGTACCTCAAACGAGAATACCTTATCCTGGTAGACTTAAAAAGGAAAAGCAAGAAGCCCAATTCGGTAAATATATGGAAATATTTAAAAGCCTACATTTAAACGTTAGATTATTAGATGCTTTAGTAGAAATGCCCTCGTGTGCTAAATTCTTTAAAGAACTCCTTTCAAACAAAGAAAAACTTAGGCAAATAGTTAGTTTACCATTGAATGCTGAATGTTCATTAATTGTACAGCGTGGTCTCCCACCTAAATTAGGCGATACTAGACTTTTTACTATACCCTGTTTTCTCCAAGGAATTCAAATTAGTAACACCTTAGCAGACCTACGTGCTAGTGTTAATCTTATGCCTTATTCCCTCCACAAGAAATTAGGATTAGATGACCTATTACCTACTCGTATGACTATCCAATTAGCTGACAGATCAGTTAAACTCCCTCGAGGAATTGCTGAAGATGTCATGGTCAAAGTCGATAAGTTCGTTTTTCCAGTGGACTTCATTGTCATGGACATAGAGGAAGACACCCATATCCTGCTCATCCTAGGTAGACCATTCCTAAATACTACCAAGGCTATAATTGATGTTAACGAAAAATCTTTAAAATTGAGAGTTGGGAAAGAGGAGGTCACCTTTAATGTCGATCGATTGATGAAGCAACCTCTGGAAGAGGACCTTGGTTTGTGTGATACCTTGCAGGATATTTTTGATGAGCATCTCCACGAAGTACTAGCACTATCCAGCCAGGATCCGATACCCAACACCCTAATCACCATTCGAAAGTTGTGTAATGAGGACCCTGGGCTGCACTCTGCAATTGCTTCGCCAACAACATCCAACGAACTACTATTTCCGCTGTTTGAAAAGAAGTCTCCATACATCGATGGCAAAACAATCGATGTTCCATTAGGATGCGGTACACCGATACCTTGGCTAAAGAGAGATAAACCCATATTCAATGAACCAAACCCATTTCCCTCAATAAGAGAGATCTTGGATTCGTTCACAGAAATGAGTGTTGAGCCACCATCGTTTGAATTACAATTAGCCAATCAACCCGAATCACTACAGTTTTTAAACCCTGAAATCACCATAAACCAATCTTCATACGCTCAATTTCAAGAATTCCAATTCACTAACGACGGAGAGATCATCATCACCAAAAATGATGAGATTTCCTCATCATCAGTCAACAAGTACGAGCTAAAGACAGACGAATTCTCAAATAAAACTGAGTGGGTTGAAATAGCATCAATCTCCACATCTGAGCCCGAGACGGACAAAGCACCATTCCAAGCTGAATATGAAAAACTGAATAGAAACGAGATAGCTAGAATGAAGCCGTCTATCGAAGAACCACCAAACCTAGAATTAAAAGAACTACCACCTCACCTTGAGTACGCTTACCTCCATGGAACATCACAACTCCCGGTGATAATATCAAAAGAGTTAAAACCCGAGGAGAAAGTTCAGCTCATTGATGTTCTGAAATCGCACAAGAAGGCAATTGCATGGAAAATTTCTGACATACAAGGAATCAGTCCAAACTACTGCACACACAAGATTCTCATGGAAAATGATTTCAAACCATCCGTACAAAGGCAAAGAAGGGTAAATCCTAAGATTCTGGACGTGGTCAAACAAGAGGTTATCAAACTCTTAGATGCTGGATTGATCAACCCAATATCCGACTCACCTTAGGTTAGCCCTGTTCAAGTCGTACCAAAGAAAGGAGGAATGACGGTCATTACAAATGAAGAAAATGAGCTTATACCAACTCGGACGGTTACCGGTTGGAGGGTTTGCATCGATTACCAGAAGTTAAACGAAGCAACTCGCAAAGATCACTTCCCGCTTCCGTTTATTGACCAAATGCTCGAAAGGTTATGAGGAAACGAATTCTACTGTTTCCTTGATGGTTTTTCCGGATATTTCCAAATCCCGCTCGATCCGAAGGACCAAGAGAAGACAACATTCACGTGTCCCTACGGAACATTTGCATACCAACGAATGCCGTTTGGATTATGCAACGTACCTGCAATATTTCAAAGATGCATGGTTGCAATTTTCCATGACATGATTGAACAATGCATGGAAGTCATTATGGACGATTTCTCTGTCTTTGGAGACTCCTTCGCATCATGTGAAGAATCAACCTCGATAGAATGCTCGCAAAATGTGAAGAATCAAACCTCATGTTAAATTGGGAAAAGTGTCACTTTATGGTGAAGGAAGGAATAGTTTTAGGACATCGAATATCAAAGTCCGGAATTGAAGTAGACAAAGCAAAAGTCGAAACCACTGCCAAACTTCCACCACCAACCAACGTCAAGGCCAGTAGAAGCTTTCTAGGACATGCTGGGTTCTACCGCCATTTTATCAAGGACTTCTCCAAGATTTCTCGACCTATCACCCATCTTTTAGGAAAAGACATCAAGTTTGTGTTTGACGAGAACTGCATGAAGGCTTTCAACTACCTGAAGAAGGAGCTTACAAATGCACCAATCATGGTCGCTCCAGATTGGAGCCTACCATTTGAGATCATGTGCGATGCTAGTGACTTCGCAGTTGGGGCAGTTCTAGGTCAAAGGAAGGATAATCACTTTCGACCAATCTATTACGCTAGCAAAACACTTACAGATGCTCAAGAGAACTATACAACTGCAGAAAAAGAGCTGCTAGCCGTGGTATTTGCCTTTGACAAATTTAGATCCTACCTAATATTGTCCAAAACAATAGTATATACGGATCACTCAACTCTAAAATACCTCTTCAAAAAGCAAGACGCAAAGCCTAGATTGTTACGATGGATTCTACTCCTACAAGAATTCGAAGTCGAGATAAAAAAAATAAGAAAGGAGCAGAAAATGTCACCGCAGATCATTTAAGTCGACTTGAAAATCCGTCAATGGAACAACTTGCAGAAAGAGATATTAAAGATCGATTTCCAGAAGAGCAGTTTATGAGTTTAGGAGAACAAGGCTCGCAATTCACTGACGATCCTTGGTTTGCAGACATTGCCAATTTTGTAGTTGGAGGGATCACAAGAAAAGGGATGATCTCATCGCGAAGACAAAAATTCTTCCACGACGTCAAATATTACTTTTGGGATGATCCATATTTGTTCAAGGTCTGTCCGACCAAATAGTAAGAAGATGTGTTGATGGGAAAGAAGCCGGACATATACTCCACCAAAGCCATCACGGACCCACCGGAGGACATCATGCAGCTAATCTGACAGCAAAGAAAGTCTATAACTCAGGATTCTACTGGCCTACCATTTTCAGAGACGCACAAGACTTGGTGAAACGCTGCGATATTTGCCAAAGGTTTGGAAATATCATAATGCGTAATGAAATGCCGTTGATGAATATCCAAGCATGTGAAATATTTGACATATGGGGTTTAGACTTCATGGGACCATTTCCAAAATCTTACAAAAAAGAATATATTCTAGTAGCTATCGATTACGTATCAAGATGGGCCGAAGCCCAAGCCTTTCCAACAAATAATTCAAGAGTCATAACCAAGTTCTTAAAACAACTATTCTGTCGGTTTGGAACACCTCAGGCAATCATCAGCGATCGAGGCACGCACTTTTGCAATACTTAGTTTATGAAACTATTACAACAATATGGTGTTAGCCACAAAACCTCTACGGCCTATCACCCGCAGATGAATGAGCAAGCAGAGATTACAAACCATGCATTAAAAAGGATCTTGGAATGAACAGTTGGTCAACACAAGGAAAGATGGGTAGACAAGCTAGACGATGCTTTATGGGCATTTTGGACAGCTTATAAAACGCCATTAGGAACAACCCCCTATAGGCTCGTTTATGGAGAGGCATGTCATCTCCCGATTGAACTAGAATACAAAGCTTACTGGGCACTGAAGAACTATAGTTTAGATCCTACGATAACAGGAATGCACCGGAGAATGCAGCTAAATGAGCTAGCGGAGTTGAGGGATCAAGCTTACGAAAGATCCTACAATTTTAAGGAAAGAAGCAAGTTACTCCACGATTCAAAGCTCCGCCCCACACGCTTCAATCCGGGTGATAAAGTTCTACTCTTTAACTCCGTATTTAAGAAATTTTCTGGTAAGTTCAAAACATGATGGAGCGGTCCCTTCACAATCTCTAAAGTATTTCCCTAAGGTGCCATCCAACTCGAAGCTCCAGACAGAAATTTCAAAGTACACTGTCACCGATTAAAACACTACGTAAAAGACTTTCCCTCAAATGAGGAGGTCTATAACTACGAACCACCCTAATAGAATAATGGGTATAAAAGAGTCAAGCTACGAGACTCGATAAACAAAGCGCTCTTGGGAGGCATCCCAAGCCTATCTTATGTTTTCAACATTAATTTTCCTTTACTGTTATGTTTGAACTAATCTATTTTTTTTATGCAGTATCTCACCTTACAAAGACTAATGATTTTAGACCATTAACCTTTTGTATTTTACTGGATGAGTTCGCAGTCAAATAGAGCATGAGCCCCCAGTCAGAGACGCTCGCGTGCCATGCATCACTCTCGGAGTTCATCACCGGGCAGTAGCATAAGGACTATCAGGGGATCCCAGTCACCACCTCCTAAGTTGGATGAGATTTTGGCAGACTCGGTGGAGGTGTACGTTCAGGAGTCATTCCTATTACGTCCCATCCATTCCAGGTTACCTTCATCTCACCGACCAGCAGGACAGACTGTAGGGACCTCCAGAATACCCACCTTTGAGCATGGGGTTACTACTGCGGACCCTGCTTTCACTTGATCTATACTGAGAGCCCTTGAGGTCCAGCACACCGCCATCTCAGAGATCCACACTGCTCTGGGCCTTACCTCCACACCTGTGTGCCCCTTTCAGATGGGACCTGATCCCGCTCCACTGTAACACCCCCAAAATCGCTGTACAGCGGAAGCAAGCTTTGGGGTGCTACTAATCAAATATCACAGCACAAAAGTAAAGCAAACGATATCTATATGAAACATTTGTAAAATGGTTACATGTCCATACTTAAAATGTTTGAAAACATAGAGTTTTTGGTTACAAAATGAAGTTCCCTATAGTCCGCGCGTATAGCGGGAGATTCTATTACATAATCATAATAAATACAAAAGATAATGCTAAGAATCTCTGTTAGATGCAGTGTAGAAATCATGCGACTCTAGCTAGTGTCCTGAGGGAATCCTACTCCGTCTGTGTGCCTGAGATACAAAGCTAAAAAGGTCAACACGAATGTTGGTGAATCTCACAGGTTTGTAAATAATATAAGTATTTGAACACAAGCTTTCATCTGTAATGCCCGCAGGTGTAAATCAGGTATTTGCAATCCAGCAAATGTAAAGTAAGTAAGTTATACCGTTGCCATGAGGCTCATAATCGAAGCTTAACCCGTAAGTAATAAGTTGCTCCCGTGACATGCTCGTAATTGAGCAAGCATAAGTAACGAATAAAAGTCGCCCGTTTATACGGTACAGTTCGTGGTAGCGCTACTACCCCGGGCGGGGAGGGTCATTTCCCTAATGGATCCATTAACTAGTGTTCGCGCTTAAGTCTATAACTAACGATATATGATGGAGAGACTTCAGTAAAAGTAAGTAACTCATGCAATCCAGTATAGTAAAATGAGTTGTTCGTACTTGTGTTCAAGGAAAGTAAGCAATGTATCTCACCCCATATGTATAAAACAGTAAAAGTGGGGTTGTAAGACTCACCTGAGTCTAGTAAGTATGAAGGTGTAATCAAGTAAGTAAAGTGGATGTAACTCCGTACGTGGTTCTCCGAACCCTGCAACCCTCTGGTGTCCAAAACGCACAAGGTTGTAAGCAAGCAAGTAATCAATTAAGTAGGTATCTCAAAAGATCACCCATGCTAGATGTCCACCCAACTAGGAAACGTCCAAGTGTTTGTTTAGTATTTCGTTTGTAGTTTTGAGAAACAAGTATGGCCCGTTGGTGACGGTTTGTAATATTAAGCCAAAAGTGTTATTATTATATGTATCGTTGTATCAGATTTCATTATCTGTAAGTGTTTGACACTTAGTGTGACAAGTATCTATAAGTTCCTGGATGACGGGGGTCCGGGGGCAGCGCCCCTGGTAGCGGGGTCCAAGGGGCGGCAGCCCCTGGCGGGGTTCAAGGGGCAGAGCCCCTGGCTGGGGTTGAGCTGGACTTGAATTTGGGTGAAATCGAGTGATAAAATTTTAGGTCTCGACACTTAGTAAAATCTGTGTTTTCTTGGTTCTGTTTCATGCGACACAAAGGTCAGGTATGCGACACAAGAGCTTAGCGACACAAGGGTTGTGTCACATAAGCTTTCGGTGCTAAATCAATAGCGACATAAGGGTTGTGTCATATAGGTTGTTAGTGAAAACGCTCCGAAATTTCATTTCGGAGTAATATTAGGCGGTAAAATTTGGGTTTTGACACTTAGTGAAAATCATAGGTTTCCTTAGTTCTGTCATCTACGACATTGTGTGCGACGTAGGTTGTTATGTCGCAGGTTATGACTGCGACATTGGTCTTGGCGTCGCTAAGTGCGACTTCGTAATTTATTGCGACGTTGAGTCTGATGTCGCTATATGCGACGTTGTTGGTCTTTGCGACGTAGGAGTTGATGTCGCTATGTGATTGTACTGCGACGTTGGAGTCTACGTCGCTATGTGCGACGTTCATGATTTAGTGCGGCATTGGGGCTTACGTCGCATTATGCGGCGTTGAAATGTTTTTGCGACGTTGGCTGCGACGTCGCAGCACTGCTTTTGGTCCAAAAGCGACGTCGTCGTCTGGTCAGGTCCCGGTGGCCGGAAAAACGGCCAGACGGCTTCCGTTTGGTCCGAAACTTTTACCCAACCTATTTTTGGACATTTTTAGCTTGAACAAACTATCAACATGTAAAAATAAGTGAAAACGATGAATTTCGAGAGTTCGCCGGAAACTTACGAAGTGATGAATCGAAATTTCGGAAAGATAGGAGTGTAGATCGTGACGCGGTGTTTCTTTTCTTCCAAATGAGTGAGTCGATTGGAGCAAGTTTGGTGGTGATTTTCTTAGATTGAAGGTGATGGTGGTTTTGGTGAAAGTTGAGAGGAAAAGAAAAGAAAGGAGAGAAGGAGAGGGAGTGAGAATGGAAAAGTGAGGGTGAGGGAGGTGGTGACCCTCAACTTGGCTGATTTTCGGTGGGGGCCCACCCGGTGTGGGTCTCCACTTTACTTCCGTGAAATCACGCTTCGTGCGGTGTTCATTTCCTCATTCGTTTAAACGTTAAATAACTGTCTTATACGTTTAATTATATGTTTTAAAAATACAAATGTTTATTTAATATTTTTCTTGAAGTATTTTACCCATTACTTAATAATTCAAATGGTTTCGTTTGTTTGTGTGTTAAATGTGTAAGTCGCGTAAACGTTTGTTATATGACACAAAATGTAATTGAAATATTATCAAAATAATATTTGTGACATAAAAGTGTCCTTAATTAATATTACATTACTTGATATAAATGTTCACCAATGTTCGTATGATTTGAATCGAATTACATTCGATTTGAAATTCGTACGATTTAAAACAAATCGCATATTAATATATATATATATATATATATATATATATATATATATATATTCAACAATATATATTTTGATACATTAATTAGCCTAGTACCACACTAATTACATGTATTAATAGTTAAGTAGGAACTAATTACTAGTCCTAGCTTGGCAGGTGTCACATTCTCCCATTGTTAAGAGAATTTCATCCCGAAATTGAGCTCAAGTCGTATGGGTAGAGTCATTGAACAGGTGTGGGTATTTCTGTCTCATTTGGTCTTCCCGTTCCCAAGTAAATTCAGGACCATATCTAGAATTCCACTTGACTTTCACGATGGGGATATGACTCTGTTTTAATCGTTTGACCTCACGGTCCATGATTTCCATAGGTTTCTCGACAAAATGAAGTTTATCATCGATTTGTATTTCGTCGAGTGGTATTATCAGTGTCTCATCAGACAGATATTTCTTTAAGTTAGAAATGTGTAAGGTAGGATGCACGTTACTAAGTTCGGTAGGTAGCTGCAATCGATACGCCACTGGACCAATTCTCTCGAGAATTTCAAACGGTCCAATGTACCTAGGGTTTAGTTTACCTCGTTTTCCGAATCGAATGACACCCTTCCATGGTGCCACTTTAAGAAGTACCTTATCCCCAACCTGGAACTCAAGGTGTTTTTGTCTCACGTCGGCGTAACTTTTCTGACGATCACGTGCAGCTTTCAGCCGGTTTTGGATACCAATGATCTTCTCGGTGGTTTTGTGGATAATTTCTGGACCAGTGAGTTGGGTATCTCCCACCTCAGTCCAGCAGATAGGTGATCGACACTTACGTCCGTAGAGTGCCTCGAAAGGTGCAGTCTTAATGCTGGTGTGGTAGTTGTTATTGTATGAGAACTCACACAGTGGTAAGTGGTTTTCCCAAGAATTACCAAAGTCAATTACGCATGCACGTAACATATCCTCCAGGGTTTGAATAGTTCGTTCGCTCTGGCCATCAATTTGCGGGTGGTAAGCAGTACTCATATCCAGACGAGTACCGAGAGATTTTTGTAATGATTGCCAGAAGTTGGAAGTAAAACGACTGTCCCTATCCGAGATAATTGAGATAGGTACACCGTGTCATGAAACAATTTCTTTGATTTAGATGCGAGCCAGACGCTCCATCTTGTCAGTTTCTTTGATGACGAGGAAATGGGCAGATTTCGTGAGACGGTCCACAATCACCTAAATGGTGTCGCAACCGTTTGAAGTTTTCGGTAGTTTGGTAATAAAGTCCATGGAGATTTGCTCCCATTTCCATTGAGGAATTTCAGGTTGTTGGAGCAATCCTGAGGGTCTTTGGTGTTCGGCCTTGACCTTGGAACAAGTTAAGCATTTACTGACGTACAAGGCGATGTCAGCTTTCATGTTAGGCCACCAATACAATCCTTTGATGTCGTGATACATCTTGTCAGAACCAGGATGTATAGAGTATCGAGATTTGTGAGCTTCAGTCATCACCAAATCTCGCAAGTTTCCGAATTTGGGCAACCATGCCCGGTTAGAGAAGTACCGAGTTTCATCAGGTTTGATTTCAAATTGTTTATCCATGCCCCGCAAGGCTTCAGGGATGATGTTTTCAGGTTTGAGTGCTTCGAGTTGATCGGTAAGAACTTGGGTGATGAGATCGTTATGGATGGTAATACTGAGAGCTCGGACTCGAAGGGGTTTCACTCGTTCTTTTCGGCTCAAGGCATCGGCAACTACGTTCGCCTTGCCTGGATGGTATTTGATTTCGCAGTCGTAGTCACTAAGTAACTCGACCCAACGATGTTGCCTCATGTTTAGATCCTTCTGATCGAATATGTGTTGGAGGCTTTTATGATCGGTAAAGATAGTACTTTTCGTACCGTAGAGGTAATGTCTCCAGATTTTCAACGCGAATACCACGGCACCTAATTCTAGGTCGTGTGTCGTATAGTTTTTCTCATGAATTTTCAGTTGTCGTGAGGCATAGGCAATGACTTTTTCTCGTTGCATTAACACACAACCAAGTCCTTGGTATGAGGCATCGCAGTAAACTACGAAGTCATCATTAAAGGGACAACTATTTTTGAAAAGTTCTCAATGAATCGACGGTAATACCCAGCGAGACCTAAGAATTGTCTTACTTCGGTTGGAGTGGTCGGTGACTCCCAACCCTTGATTGCTTCAATCTTGGCGGGATCAACATGGATTCCCTGACGATCAATGACGTGCCCAAGGAATTGAACGGTTTGGATCCAGAATTCACACTTAGAGAATTTGGCATATAACTCTTCGTGTTTGAGAAGTTCCAGAATGGTTTTCAGGTGCTGAGCATGTTCCTGCTCATTGTGCGAGTAGATAAGGATGTCATCAATGAACACAATGACAAACTTGTCAAGATATGGTTTGCACACCCGATTCATAAGGTCCATGAATACTGCCGGTGCGTTGGTTAAGCCGAATGGCATCACTTGGAATTCATAATGCCCATAGCGTGTCCGAAAAGCTGTTTTTGGAATATCGTTGTCACGAACTCGGAGTTGGTGGTAACCTGACGGTAGGTCAATTTTTGAGTAGACTCTCGATCCCTGAAGTTGATCGAATAGGTCATCGATTCTAGGAAGTGGATACCGATTCTTTATGGTTAGCTTATTCAGCTCTCGGTAATCGATACACATGCGGAATGATCCATCTTTCTTTTTCACGAATAAGACCGGAGCTCCCCAAGGTGAGGAACTTGGTCGAATAAATCCCTTGTCCAGGAGTTCCTGTAACTGAGTAGACAACTCCTGAAGTTCAGATGGGGCTAGTCGGTAAGGTGCTCGTGCTACCGGTGCTGCACCGGGCGCAAGATCAATAGAAAATTCAACTTTTCTAGGTGGTGGAAGGCCAGGAAAGTCTTCAGGAAAGACTTCTGGGAAGTCTCGAACAATAGGCGCATCCTCAAGTCGCTTCTCCTCTGACTTTTTCTCCATAACATGCGTGAGGATTGCCTGGTACCCTTTTCTCAAGTATTTTCGGGTTTTCATGTAAGAAATGATGTTTAGGCTCATTCCACCGGTCTCCCCTTGTATGACTAAAGTTCTACCGGTGACGAGGGGGATGCGGACAATTTTCTCAAAACAAACTATTTCGGCTCGGTGCTTGGATAACCAATCCATACTGACGATGATGTCAAAGCTGCTAATCTCGACGGGTATCAAATCAATGGAAAAGAGTTCATTAGCTAAGTTTAAAGTGCAATTAGGTATCACACTGTCGGCCTCAATGAGTTTTCCGTTTGCCAATTCTACTGTGTACTTAGAATCTAAGGCTATAGGTGCAGTGTCAAGTAGTGGATAAAATTTATCAGACATAAAGCTCTTATCAGCACCAGTATCAAATAGAACAGTGGCAGTTAAGTTGTTGAGAAGGAACGTACCCGTGACCACATTGGGGTCTTGATGGGCTTCCCCTGATTTTAGCACAAAAGCTCTCCCTCGAGCGTTGTTGTTCTTCTTGTTGTTGTTTTTCAGTTTGGGGCAGTTGCTTTTGAAATGCCTTGGATTTCCGCACCTAAAGCAAGTTTTCGGCGTGTTAGTGTTGGGGGTAGGGATGTTGGCTCGGCAATCCTTGGCTAAGTGCCCGAACCTTTTGCAATTAGTACAAGGGCAAGAACCGTCATGATGGCGGTTGCATTTGGAACAGTAGGGTTTGTTCCCGATGTACCCTTTCCTCTCTGTAGATCCCGAGGAATAAGCCTTAATAGACTCAGGCTTTTTGTTGAAGGTTTGGTTGGAGGAATTGGGACTTCCTTCCCACTTACGCTTGTTGTTTGTTGTTGGGGTTGAAGTTGTGCCACGGCGGACAGAGTTGGCCGTTAGTTCGTGAGCTATACGAATGGCGCTCTGAATGGTACCCGGTTTGGATGAAGTCACCAGGTCTTGAAGTCTGTCAGGGAGTCCATCTATTTCTCGATCCTCTTATAGTCGGGATCGACATGGATGGGCATAGAAGTGCCAGTTGGTGAAAACGGTTGGTGTAACCCGTGATGTCATCACCCTGCATTTTGTGGTTCCAGAACTCTACCTCCAGCTGTTTCAATTCATCTCTGGGGCAGTACTCGCCTCTCAACATCTGCTTTAACTCCTCCCATGAGAGTTTGTAAGCATTTGCAATACCCACAGTCTAGGCATAGGTGTTCCACCAGGTGAGAGCGGTGTCAGAAAATGTATTGGCAGAGAACTTGACCTTGTCTCCCTCTGTGCAGTTGCAAATAAGGAATACATATTCGATTTTCTCGATCCAGCGTACTAGGCCGATTGCTCCTTCGGTACCTGCAAAGCTCAAGGGTTTGCAGTTCTGAAAGTCTTTGTAAGAGAAGGGTTTGGGTTGTGGCCCATTGGTAGCTGTATCTTCGCTACTAGGAATAGGTGTCCGGGTAGCCAATGCTTGGGCCACACTGCGGGCAATCAGATCCGCTATTTCGGTTTCGCTGAGGGTGACCTGGCATCGGGGAGGCATGATGCTGAACAAGGAGGAAAAGATAAATAAGAGATTTGTACGAATTTATGATATATCACATGTGTATATGATGGAATATATACGAGAATAGAGTGACGTGATAACCATATTTCATTATATAATTAGATTAGATACAAGGCATGATTTCTAGAGGGTTACATAATTTAATGAGCACAAAAGATGCCGGGAATTGTTTCATCCAGTCGAATTACATAGGTCCTACGAAAGCATAATAGAATACAGATTTAGCCTAAGCTAATTCCGGTGTAGGTTGAGTTGTGGCAGCACTGAGTTGTGGTGGTCCACAGATTCTGCGAGTCTGTTGGCCATTCGGAGGGCATCCTCAGTTTCCCTTAGACGTGTCTCGCACTGATGTAATCTTGATACTGTTTCTCCCACCTGATTCTGAAGAGTGTTCATGGCGGTAACAGTGTGATCGTGATCTTCGGAGACTTGCTCGATTCGCTCCATTGTTGTGAGTCTCCAGTTCTCGCGAGTTTCTTGGAGTTCGATATCCATCTCATGGAGTTGTTGATCGTGATGGTGCACCCTAGCGGCTAAGTCCGGTAGAGTGAGGTGAGTGGGATATGGGCTGGCTCAAGGCGAACGGGCGTCCCTCCTAGCCACCCTTGGGTTTCTTGTTCCATGCGGATAAGAGCGTGACGAACTTGGTGGTGTGTTTGCCATTCTGAGACAAAGTGTTATAAAGAATGAGTCCTACATATATATAACATATAATATAGCCTAGAGTGTCTAGCAAAAACAAGTATCGGTCCCGTTTCTCTAGTAGTCAAAGTCAACTAGTGTATTCCCGTTCAACATCACCATTTCAGTTCTTACATTATCTTTATTTAATTGTACATAGTTGATCAGGCTATGTTAAATTAAATTCGTATGATGTAATCCCTGAATTAGTCATACTTAATAAGGAAATACAACCTAACGGTCATAGTCTAGGCTCACTAAATGCAACCTAGTTCACTATAACCTTTGGCTATGATACCAATCTGTAACACCCCCAAAATCACTGTACAGTGGAAGCAAGCTTTGGGGTGCTACTAATCAAATATCACAGCACAAAAGTAAAGCAAATGATATCTATATGCAACGTTTGTAAAATGGTTACATTTCCATACTTAAAATGTTTGAAAACATAGAGTTTTTGGTTACAAAATGAAGTTCCCTAGAGTCCGCGCGTATAGCGGGAGATTCTATTACATAATCATAATAAATACAAAAGATAATGCTAAGAATCTCTGTTAGATGCAGTGTAGAAATCATGCGACTCTAGCTAGTGTCCTGAGGGAATCCTACGCCGTCTGTGTGCCTGAGATACAAAGCTAAAAAGGTCAACACGAATGTTGGTGAATCTCACAGGTTTGTAAATAATATAAGTATTTGAACACAAGCTTTCATCAGTAATGCCTGCAGGCGTAAATCAGGTATTTGCAATCCAGCAAACGTAAATTAAGTAAGTTATACCGTTGCCATGAGGCTCATAATCGAAGCTTAACCCGTAAGTAATAAGTTGCTCCCGTGACATGCTCGTAACTGAGCAAGCATAAGTAACGAATAATAGTCGCCCGTTTATACGGTACAGTTCGTGGTAGCGCTACTACCCCGGGCGGGGAGGGTCATTTCCCTAATGGATCCATTAACTAGTGTTCGCGCTTAAGTCCATAACTAACGATATATGATGGAGATACTTCAGTAAAAGTAAGTAACTCATGCAATCCCGTATAGTAAAATGAGTTGTTCGTACTTGTGTTCAAGGAAAGTAAGCAATGTATCTCACCCCATATGTATAAAACAGTAAAAGTGGGGTTGTAAGACTCACCTGAGTCTAGTAAGTATGAAGGTGTAATCAAGTAAGTAAAGTGGATGTAACTCCGTACGTGGTTCTCCGAACCCTGCAACCCTCTGGCGTCCAAAAGGCACAAGGTTGTAAGTAAGCAAGTAATCAATTAAGTAGGTATCTCAAAAGATCACCCTGTAAGTCCCTAGTTCTAGGATCGATAACTTCGTTATCTGTAGTATTAAGGTGCGGAATCCCTCAATACAGTGTTATCTTACTAATAACGAGTAAGTTCGTAATTGCGTTTAATATGACTTAACTTTAAACGATGAATCGTCAAAGCCTAGCCGTAGGTTATGTTTTCTCTCGGTTTATGAATTCGCAGAAATGATGATCTAATAGCAAAAGTATATAAAAGATATCTAATTATTTTCACGTATGAAAATCATTATATACATCAGTTCATCTCGGCTCGCATGGACCTGCGAGTCCAGTCCAACTCGCAGCCCAAGTCAGCCCAGTGACTCGGCTCGCCAAGACATACTAACAGGTTCAGATCTCATCTCGCCTCGCAAGACTTGCGACCTGAGATCTCGACTCGCTTGAAACGTGAATACATATTTCGTATTTAATCATTCGTCTAATATTAATATAATCATATACTTAACGAATATTACTAACAAAACAAATATTTATTTACAAATCTAAACCAATATACAAACGTAATAATAATTACACCAGTCCTATTTCAAGCTAGATCTGTTGTCACAAATACATGTCCCAACACACCCATGCTAGTTGTCCACCCAACTAGGAAATGTCCAAGTGTTTGTTTAGTATTTCGTTTGTAGTTTTGAGAAACAAGTATGGCCCGTTGGTGACGGTTTGTAATATTAAGCCAAAAGTGTTATTATCATATGTATCGTTGTATCATATTTCATTATCCGTAAGTGTTTGACACTTAGTGTGACAAGTATCTATAAGTTCCTGGATGACGGGGATCCGGGGGCAGCGCCCCTGGTAGCGGGGTCCAAGGGGCACAGCCCCTGGCTGGGGTCGAGCTGATAATAACACTTTTGGCTTAGTGAAAATGCTACAACTATTACAAGTCTACAAGTCTACAATCCTATAGTCAATAATTTGTGTTGATACATATTAGGTGTCTGTCAGTTGGTCTATCGAGTTGTAATAAGTGTCGTTACTTACTTAATAGAAATATAGTTTTTATTATATGCGAAACTCGTGTGTTAGGTTAGGCGACACTTGCCTAAGTGACGCATAGCGTCACTTAGGTAAGTGACGCATGAAGGCGGCCACATGCGACACTTCCACAAGTGACGCATGTCGGCTGACTTTTTAGTATAAATAGAAACCTACGGGTTTTCGGCTAGGGTTGACGAAACCCTAGCACCATTTGTCGACTAAGCTTCTCTGTAATCGATCCCAATACATTATACAAGCTAATAAACAAGTTTGCTTTGTTGGAATATCATTGTTTCGGTTTGTGTTTGTTAGCATTAAGTGTAATTGATTGATTCCGCCTGTCAATTACTGTCAATTGTCATCTAGATCCAAGCATAAGACACTTTCAACTGGTATCAGAGCCTTGCGGTGATAGCATTGATGTTTATAAGGTATTTTGGATTGATTTCGGTTTTGCTTGATTCAAGAATCACGAATTCATACGGATTTTGAGGTGCAAAGGTGAATTACAGTCGATATTCTTCAACATCTACAGGTTTCGTCCATTAGGGTTCAAGTAATTTTTGTTTGGTTTACGAAAATTCGAATTTTTTAGGGTTTTGGGATTTTGCAGCCGTTTTGCGATACTCGATCCGTCACTGAGACACGTCACTTGCTGCGACACTACCTAATCCCAAATTAGGGTTATACCGTCACTTGAACGCGTCACTTAAAGCGTCATTTGAGGTTTATACGACACTTAACTTAAGTGTCGTCTACTCTAATCCACCGTCACTTACGTGCGTCACTGTTGCACGTTACTTGACTCTTAAGCGTCACTTCCGTTAGTGACGCCTGTTTGTTTACTTGCGTCACTTCTTTTAGTGACGCCTTTTGATTTACTGCGTTACTTTCACAAGTGACGCCTATCCGTTTAGCACGTCACTCAAGTCCGACACTTGAGTGCGTCACTTGCTTGATTGAGCGACACTTACTTAAAGTATCATCAGTCACTTCGCCCGTCACTCGATAGCATCACTTACCTAGTGACGCTAGTCGTTGCGACACTTCAGTGCGTCACTTACTAAGTGACGCCTTTAGTATTAATATTTTCCTAGCTTTTGTTTTTGATTAAAACTACAGGTATATCTTCAATGGCCGCAGACAAGGAAGATATTAGAGGTATTAGGGAGATGATAAAGCAAGGAAATGACATAGGTTCCAATAATAAACCTCCACTATTCACTGCAGACATGGACTATGCTTATTGGAGGGATAGATTTGAACAGTTCGTTGATTTTCATTGTCCGGAATTGTGGGGCCCATTAAAACAAAGATATGTGGCTCCAGTGGCTGACGGAGATTATCGTCAGGTTCCTCCACCAAAATCTTTCATTGCAATGACTCTTCAAGAAAAGAAGGATTATCAAATATATAGAAAAGCACACTCAGCTATCTGTATGTGCTTGACAAAGGACGTCATGAGACTGTTTAAACATCATGACACAACCTATGACTTATGGATAGCCATAGAGACGAGGTGTGGAGGAAATAAGAAATATAAGGAAGCAAAGCTGGAATTGATAAAGAAACAGTACGATCTGTTTGACTCGTTACCAAATGAGACAACCTCTGGACTGTTTACCCGATACTCACAACTGGTGAGTGAGTTAACGGAGGGTGGATATAGTCTCACAGCACTTGAGATAAATAAGAAATTGTTAGATGTTTTACCAAGTGCATGGGATGTAAAAGTCCAATTCTTGAAGGAAAGTGAAGGATTGGATGGAATGACCTTGGATCAGCTTATAGGAATTCTTCAAGCGCATGCTATGGAATTGAAGAAGAAAGAGTGCAAGTCAACTGGATTTGTACAAAATCCTTCGCTTTATGGAGGCCAAGTTAACTCTGGAAAGAGTTATGGAGGAATGGCATTCATCTCGGATACCAATTCTCCATCTTATTCCGCTTGAGCATCACATGCTGCCTATGTCTCTGGCACACCCTCCATTGCTCAAGGATCACAACAGCAGGTTACATCTTCACCAGCTATTCAAGAGCAAGCGGCAATCTATACAGCTTTCCTTGGTTCCTACAAAGATTTGGTTACTCAACCAAATACTACTTTGGAAATGACCAAAGAAGATTATGCTCAGCTGGATGACGATGACTTGGAGCAGATGGATTTAACTTGGAATATAGCTATGATTTCAAGAAGGGTTCAGAAGTTTCTGCAGAGAACAGGTCGAAAAAGCTTGGAAGGTAATGGAAAGACTGGGTTTGGGTTCGATAAAAGAAAGGTTCGGTGTTACAACTATCAGAATCTTGGTCACTTTGCAAGGGAATGTGAGAAACCCAGGATGCCGTCGTCAGGTCTTACTAAGCCGGATCCACCCAAGGCAACTGAGAAAGAAGAAGCTAAATCATTGGCTGTCGATAATGCATTGATCATTTTTGAGCCCACTGCTTCTGATTGGAGTGCTCAAGCTGCAAAGTTTCAATGTCTGATGGCTCACATTACTCCTGAGGTACCAAATACACCCACTGAGCCATTTAATTGTGTTTCGTGTATTAACTTGACTGAATCCCTTAAGATCTATCAGAAAGACAATCAAAATTTGCGGGACAAGATTGTAAAACTTAATGAATCTAATAATTTTTTGTTAGAAAATGAAACACTTTATGAACAACATCTTGAAGCTCATAAATTAGATACTGAAACCTTTAAAGCAAAGGTCTTTAGCCAGCAAGATGCAATTAAGAGTTATCTTGTTGAAATTGAATTGTTGAATAAAGAATTATCTGATTTGAAAAATGAGTTTTAGAATCATAAAAGCAAAATCTTAGGTTCAACATCTGCAACACAAGTCTTTAATGAGATTGTTAGCAAGCAGGGAGCAAGTGGCAAAAAGAAGGAAGGTCTTGGCTATAACCAAGTACCACCACCTTCTAATGCCGAATATTGTCCCCCGATTGCTAAACAAGGTCTTGAGGAGATTTCAGTTGATTATACCAAACTATATGGTATTAAGGCCAAAGAAGCCAAGCTAAACAAACTGACAACGGAGAAAACCAAGAGGCAAGAGTATCCATTGCCTCAGTTTGTTAAAGCTGAAAGTAAGTCTCAAGTGCATACTGATGACATTGTTGAGATAGAGGACATTACTGATCAGGAATATCCTGAGTTTAAGAAGGGTGAGGCTAAATCTGAAAAACAGATTTTGAAAGTTGAACCTGTAACAAAGGTTCAAAATAAAAAGGAAAATAGAGTTTTACATGTGAAACTTCAAAAGTCACCGGCAAATGTTTTAAAACAAAAGGTGACAAGTGAAAAGCTTCATGTTGATAAAACTTATGCCTCAACTTCTAAACCAACACAAGCATTCTCTAAAACGTGTACAACATGTTCATGTTCTAAAAATGCTTCGTCACTTCCTGCGGTAAATCCTCCGTCTCAACAGTTTCAAGAGACTCGTTCTTGTTTCTACTGTAAGAAACAAGGACATTTGATCCGTGATTGTCCCAAACTCTCTTATCAAAGTTATGGGAGAAATATGCCTAGGACATCTTTCTACAGAAATTCTTTTTCAAAATCACTTTCTAGGCATCACTCCAACTCTCCCAAGCCTGCTAAGAAAGTAGTTAATGTTGGGCAAAATCCTTTGTTAAATCCAAAGCCCAACATTATGTCCAAGCCAAATCCTGAACCATCAAAGGTTTGGAAGAAAAAGGAGTCCACTAAAGACTCAAATGTCATCAATAATAACACATCAGATTCAAAATCTGATTTGTTTAAAAATAAAGTTTTATCTGATGTGCTTATTGTTGATGACTTTGGTTGACCTAAGTCTGTAAAGGCTTGGGTCACCGTTTCTCACTAATCACTTCATATTTATGTGTTGCAGCAGTCTGAACGTGTAAAAGATAGCGAATGGTTCATGGACAGTGGCTGCTCGCGACACATGACGGGTGATGTGTCTCTCTTAGTGGATATTAAACCATACGCGGGAGGTCATGTTGCTTTTGCTGGAGATACGGGAGGAACAATTTCGGGGAGAGGAACGCTAACTAATGGAAAGGTTAGCTTTGAGAACGTAAATTATGTGGCCGAACTACAACATAACCTGTTAAGTGTATCACAAGTTTGTGATAAGGACTATACCACATCTTTTACAAAGACTGAGTGTGTCATATTGAAGCTGGGGTATGTCATTCCAGAGGAATGGGTGGTAATGCGAGCACCTAGAAGAAATGACACATATGTGATGAATATGCGAACGGTGGAGACATCCAGCGAATACACTTGTCTCCTTTCGAAGGCTTCAGAAAAGGAATCACTCCTTTGGCACAGACGAATGGGACACATTCATTTCCGAAAAATGAATTTCCTGGTCAACAACGACTTGGTTTGTGGAGTTCCGAAACAGTCCTTCGCCTTGAAGGATGACTGTGTTTCTTGCCACAAGGGCAAACTCCACAAGAAGTCCCATAAGTCTAAGGTTGTGCATTCCATAAATGCTCCGTTAGAACTACTGCACATGGATCTTTTTGGTCCTGTTTCTACAAAGAGCATCGGTGGTCGCTCCTATTGTTTAGTAGTGACAGATGACTACTCACGATTTTCGTGGGTATACTTTCTCGCAACAAAGGATGAGACAGCGGGAATTTTGGTCTACTTGTTGGATAAGTTGGCAAATTTGTGCAACTTAAAGGTGAAAAGACTGCGGAGCGATAATGGAACCGAATTCAAGAACTCAACTCTTGAGCTATTTTGCGCTTCTAGGGGTATTGAACATCAATTCAGTGCTCCGAGAACACCTCAACAGAATGGAGTTGCTGAACGGAAGAATAGGACAATTATTGAAACTGCTCGTACTATGTTAGCTGATTCCAAATTACCTATTATCTTCTGGGCCGAGGCAGTTAATACTGCTTGCTACGTTTTGAATCGGGTTCTTTCGGTTAAAAAGAAGAATAAAACGTGTTATGAGCTTTTCAACAATCGCAAGCCGAATCTGCAGTTTCTGGAACCATTTGGATGTCCTTGTTTGATAATGATTACCAAAGAACGTGTCCCTAAGTTTGGTGATAAAGCCGTTGAAGGAATTTTTCTCGGATATTCGGTCAACTCTCCAAACAAACGGGTATACAACAAATCAACAAACGAAATAGAGGAACACTTTGAGGTCAAATGCCTACGGTATACGGAACCACCTCAAGGAATGGGTCCGGATTGGTTCTTCAATTATGGGAAACTCTTCAGTTCCTTCAATGTACCGGAGGACAACGACACTGAAGAGTTAATCACAATGCTTCATGGACTTGATGTTTTTCAACAAACATCTGATTCTCCTCCTACAACATCCAATCCGATTCCCGATACGACATCCACTCCATCACCTACTCCAACACAACAAATGCCTGCACCTACATCCACTACTTCTTCTGCATCTGTACCTATACCCACACCACCAACAACAACCATTCCGTCTTCTTCAAATACTGTAAATGCCGCGGATCTTCCGGATGATCCTGATATGCCCCTCTTAGAGGATGAAGACGACATAGATTATTCTCGTTTCTTCATTAATGAAGAGAACGAAGATGCTTCGGCCACTGAAGGTGACTTGAACAACTTGGAATTAAATCTTGTGCCAGATGCCATTCCAGTGACCCGGATACATAGGAATCACCCAGTTGAAAACATTATTGCTGATCCCCATTCTGCTGTTCAAACGAGACATCAGGCGAAGCAATCTGCTGAAGATACGGATACTTCAGCTGAACAGATTTTGGGATTTATGGCGACTGTTAATTCATGCCATCTTTCCCAAACCGAACCGAAGAAAGTTTCGGAGGCCTTGCAAGATCCATCCTGGGTCGAGGCCATGCAAGATGAACTGCAGCAGTTCCACAAGCTACAAGTGTGGACGCTAGTTCCATTACCCAAGGGTGCCGATCCAAAAGGCACTAGATGGGTATATCGAGTCAAGAAGGATGATCGAGGGGTTGTTACGAGGAACAAAGCTCGACTAGTTGTTCAAGGGTATACTCAAATTGAAGGACTTGATTATGATGAGGTTTTTGCCCCTGTCGCCCGATTGGAGTCCGTCCGTATCTTTTTGGCTTTTGCATCATTTAAAGGGATTCGCGTCAAGCAACTTGACGTTAAAAGCGCATTCCTTTATGGTCAAATTGATACGGAGGTTTATGTTCAACAGCCTCCAGGTTTTGAAGATTCGGTGCATCCAAATTATGTCTATAAGCTTAATAAGGCATTGTATGGACTTCATCAATCTCCACGTCTATGGTATGAGAGGCTTGCAACTCATCTGGTGGAAAATGGTTTTACTCGGGGCAACATCGACAGCACTCTTTTCACAAAAGGAAAAGGAGATGATTTGTTACTTGTTCAAGTGTATGTCGATGATATCATCTTTGGGTCATTGAATGAGGCTCTATGTAAGGAATTTGAAGAGGTCATGAAGTCAGCTTTCGAGATGAGTGCAATGGGAGATCTCACCTTTTTCCTCGGTGTGCAAGTTGAGCAGTCATCTAAAGGAATGTATATTCATCAGTCAAAATATGTCAATGACATGTTGACTCGATATGATATGCTCACTTGTAAACCTTATGGAACTCCTATTGAACTCAACCATAATCTTGGACCTGCTGATGATGATGAGGACTGCAAAGAAAAGGATTATCGTTCAATGATAGGTTCTCTAATGTACCTCACTGCCTCAAGGCCTGATATAGTATTTGCGGTTTCGATTTGTTCAAGATATCAGGCACGTCCCAAGGTTTCTCATATGAAGGCGGTGAAGCGGATTTTTGGCTATCTCAAATATAGACCCACTCTTGGTCTATGGTATTCAAATGAGAAGAACTTCACGCTCTCTGCTTATTCAGATTCAGATTATGGCAGTTGCAATATGAATAAGAAGTCAACAACAGGAGGATGTCTGTTCCTTGGAACCCGCTTGGTGTCATGGCAATGCAAAAAGCAGACTACGGTTTCTACTTCCACAGCGGAGGCCGAGTACATTGCTGCTGCAAGCTGCTGTTCTCAAGTCCTTTGGATTCAGCACCAATTGCGCGACTACGGGTTACTCTTAACTTTAACTCCTATACATATTGATAATACTGCTGCCATATCAATCACACGCAATCCCGTACAACATTCTAAAACCAAACACATAGAAATTAGGTTTCACTTTATACGGGATTGCTATGAGAAACACCTTATCGATCTTGTCCATATTGATACCCTGAAACAAAATGCTGACTTATTCACTAAGGCTTTCTCTAGAGCCCGATTTGATGAATTAGTCAACATGATCGGTCTAAGGTTCTTTACCACGAAAAAGTAATTTGTGACTTGGATATGTTTAAAGTAATGTTTTTCTTAAAAAAAAAAAATAAAAAATAAAAAAAATATGCAACCTACGCTACTGCCACTCTTTATACTTTCTAGTATTAAAGAAATGCAAGGTTGCTACATTTTAAAATAGACGTTGAAGTTGTGTCTGTAAACAACTTGGGATATGATAGTACATTGGGTGACATGCATAAAAATGGAAATTTAAGGTTTATCTTGGATGTGTCAGTAGATTTATTCGACGTATTGAAAATATTTTTTATAAACATTGTCTTCATCATACGATGTATTAGTAGGCATGGTATACAAAACTCTTAGCGAAGTCTTAAGAAGCCTAATCCTTAACTGTCTATTTCAAGTGGTAAAACACCATTAGATGTATGACAAAAGTCTTAAATTTATTGCTTATACTAGACATGCTTTCATGAAAGATGTTTATTTGATATCATTTGGGGGTATATATTGATAGATTCCTCTGTTATACGTAAGTATAGACCTGACTTCTATTAATATATACTTTAAACTTAAGCAAACACAAGTCAAAGAACTTGAAAAGTCTTTCAAAGTAAGATACCTTACAAGGTCGCCAAAAAATGGTTTGACCAAGTCTGGTTTTGCTTAAACCTGAGTCAAGCTATGTCGCTCTGTTGTACGTCAGTACAGACCTGTCACCGCTGACTTGATTCTTAAAAATTGATTTTCTTATATTTCATCTGTAAATGGAAACATGGTCTATGTCTTAAGTTAAGATGTATATCTATGGTGGGAACTACAGCGAAATGCACATACCAATAATAATAAAATACTTTCTAGATGTGAGTATAACATGTTTAAGAGGATAAACATACTAATAATCGTTTTGAAATAATTTTTATAAAAAGTGCTTTTAGTATGTCAAGTAAATTTAAAGAGGACAAATATACTGATGATCGAAATAACACTTATTGTTCCTAAATAAATGCATGTTACTCCAATATGATCCCTAACCAGACTTTATCAACTCTGTCACCAAAAAGAATGTGTTAATTCTCTAGTTGTCAATTTACATTTTCTTGTATACTTTTTATTTTCTCTAAGTTAGTGTAATTTTAGTAATTATCCAAGTTACAGTTATATTTTCAAATTTGAGTACCGAAATCACAACGCGAAACCATCGAAGAAATCGCAAATTTTTCACTAAAAGTGAACTGTGCGTCACTCTCATAAGTGACGCTACCAGTGACGCATACGATATTGCGTCACTCACTTAAGTGACGCAGTCAGTGCCGGGATAAGTTTCGCTATAAGTGCCGGGTTGAGTGACGCATACTAGGGTCGGAGTATAAATACTCCTTCCCCACGACACTCAACCTCACCACTTTTCAAATACTCATACCGTCACTTGCACTGACACACCGACACTCTCATTGTCTCTGCGTCACTTACACTGTGCGTATTTCGTCGATTGATTCGTGATTTCTACGGCTTTCTTGTGCGTTTCATTGATACATCGTTGTTCTCCTCACTCCTACGATCCATTTGGTACTAACTTTAACCTTTTTCTCTTTCTATTTTTGCTGTAAATTTAAGTTAGGGTTACGGTTAGGGTTTCGCTTTGCAAATCGTTCGATTAAATGCTTGTGTGCTAGTGTTTTGATGTAATAAAGGGTGTGTTTTATTCGTCTCTACCTTGCGCACACCCCGGTTACTTCGTTTTTTGAAAACCCCTAAATTTTGAATCTGGGTATGAACAGTGCACGATGATCTTCATCGTTGCGACACTTCTTGCGTCACTGACCTCAAGTGACGCTCCTTGGTAATTTGGTAACCCATACCGTCACTTCTTAAGTGACTCATGTAGTGACGCATATACTTGTTTTTAATTGTTCAAACCGTCACTCTACCTAGTGACGCCTTTACATGCGTCACTACCCCAAGTGACTGTCTAAGTGACGCCTATTTCTATCCGTCACTTATACCGTCACTTCTTAAGTGACTGTCTTAGGATACCGTCATTACGTTAAATGTCGCATGTTCTTCACCCGTCACTTTGCAAGTGTCGTATAATTTAAATCCCCAAATGCAAACGTCACTTACATCAGTGACGCTTGATAGCGTCACTTCCAATAAGTGACGCTACACATTGATTTTAATTTTAAACACCGTACATTATGACACTCCTTAAGTGACGGTAGTGGCCATACGTCACTTACCCTAAGTGACGCCTAAAGTCAAAATTTGTTTTCTAACCTTTCTGTGTTCGGGCTAACTTTATAACGATTTCGATTCTCTTTCTTTGTATTTTTTAGCTTACAGATGGCTGAACTTCAGAATTACTATCGCCGCATGAACACACGTCACAATATCACGGCGTTCTTGGAGTCAACACACGCCAACTCGGCTCCATTCCGGCCTATGATCGAGTTTCTCCGCCGATCAAGGATTTATCACGCCATCACCGCATCGACCCCGGTATATATGAACCAAATAGAGGAATTTTATGATCATGCCGTGATCAGGGTTCAGGGTGATGTTCCCCGCATAGTTTCGAATATGTTTGGGGAGGAAATCGAGATTACCGAGAACTCGATTAGACGGGTTTTACAGTTCACCGACAACTCAACGATGCCCACTATCTTCCCGACGACTTTTATCTATGGGGGACTTCAGAGAATGGGTTATCCAGCTAATCAGCTGTCGGATTTTCGCAAGCAGTTTCTATGCCGCGTCTGGAGGTATCTCTGCCACATTATTATTGTCTGTTTATCGCCAAGGAAAGGGGGGTACGATGCGGCAAGTCATTTGACTTTATCGCTTATGTTAGCCCTAGTGTATAATAAGCCCTATAACTTTAGCGGCTATATTTTTCGGAATTTGGTGGAAAACATCAGGGCTGGGAAGGATAAATGGCTGCAGTATCCAAGGTTCGTGTAGCTTTTATTGAACGACCTCAACCTTGAGATTGCACCGGATCAGAGGTCACTTCTGGTACCGACGCCAATGCTTCTGCGTGTTTTTAACGACTGCAAGCTTGCGCCGAAGGGCGAGCCAATGTTGCCTGATCGTGAACTTTTCGGGCACATAGTGAATGAGAACTATGTTGCGCCACGCGATTATGGATTTTTGGATGATGTCGTGCCTCCGGTTAACGAGGACGACTTGGTCGACACTGCCATTGCTCAGGACCTCGATGATATTGATCGTGTCGACCGAGTCGATGATGATTCTGATGATGGTGGGCCCACTCCTCCTGATTCTGAGGGTGATGTGCCACCACAATCTGCTCTTGAGGGGATTCAACTAGCTGATCCCCAACGCTTTAAGCGTATTTTGTGCAGGATTTCTGCTGGCCGGGTACATATCCCGAGGAATCCTGGCAAACGTCTTGCTCGGTCTTCACCATCCTATGCTGATCTACCTCTTCGTAGACGCCATCGGACAACAGTGGTTATTGAGGAACCAACTTCTCAACGACAACAACCACCGCCAACGTCTGACATGCCATCTCTTCAGATGGTTTTGGCTCAGATGGAGCTTTTGGCAAAACGTTTTGATGATCAGAAGGCTATAATTGAAGCTCAAGCCTCTCAGATCAGGGATTTGGAAGCTCGAGCTGCTACGGTTGACTCTCTACAGTCTCAAGTGACGAATTTGTCATCTAGGTTGTTAGAGTTGGAATCCGTTACAAATGTTTCGGGGGAGGTAGGTCCTAGTGAGTTAGAAACAAATGTAACTCCTTCCCCGGAACTAGAAAATGTACTTCCCTCTTCCACTATAAATGAAAATATCAGTTTGGATTATTTTGTTGAGGTTCAAGGTCAGGCAAGACCTATTGCGGTTGATTATTCATTCGTAGATCTCACATATTTGCAAAACTTGATGAATGATAATAACGCGATGCCTGAGGAAGAGGAAATGAATGATCCTGTAGCAGAGGATTATTTCTTTGAGGAAAATGACGAAGTTGAAGTTGAGGGGGAGCAATTGCATAGTGATGAATGTTATGATGATGCTCCCATTATAGAGTCGGATTCGTCTGAAGATGAATCGGAAATGGAAACCAACAAGCCATCAACTTCTACAACAAAACCGGATATTGTGCTTAAACCGATTATCGAGGTACCGGTTACGTGTAAATGCTACAAGGTTAGAACTGATTACACGGGATTGATTAAGAGTTGGAAATTCGATGTGAACAACTCAGTTTTTATGATAAAGAGAAGTGACGGCATTCAGTACTTCAATATGAAGTTTTATAAAATAAGTACTTTGCCGAAGTGTGAGCTTCAAAGGTTAGCTCAGATACCCTTGATCAACCGATCACGAGATTCAAGAGCAGATTTCTTTCAGGTGATCATACGTCGTGAGATGAATAGTAAAAAGTACAATTTGATAAAGCCGACGTTGGGTATGAGGTACAAATTTAAGAAGAAGCTAGATCCGGTTACCCGACAACCTATTGTGAAGATGATCTATCCACCAGCAAAGTGTCTACAGAAGATACCTTTGGAGATCATCCCACTAGATTTTTTGAATAGGTTGGTTTATTGGGAATATGATGATGTTACGGGTGAAGCTGTGATTGTATTCATTCCAAATTCTGAACCAGCTACAGACCCGAAGTCTTCTACTGCAGATACTGGAAATAATGTGACAACAGCTTGGGATGCTGTTCAGCCTACTAAGAGGTCCTTATGGGGTCTCAAGAGAAAATTGTTTTGTGTTTTTGACCCATTAAGTTTGATCAATCTTTCGGCTCAAGATATGAAAAGATTACATGAAAATAGAATTGAGTTCAAGACGAAAGATAGAGCTGAAACGTTAAAATTTCAGAAGATCGTGGATATCTGCGTTGCCAATGGAGTACACGCTGGTGGTGTATTTCCAGCTGGCTGGAAGTGAAGACTTGAAGATTTTTGAAGACCAAGCTGAAGACACGGGGGAGTTTGTTGATACATATTAGGTGTCTGTCAGTTGGTCTATCGAGTTGTAATAAGTGTCGTTAGTTACTTAATAGAAATATAGTTTTTATTATATGCGACACTCGTGTGTTAGGTTAGGCGACACTTGCCTAAGTGACGCATAGCGTCACTTAGGTAAGTGACGCATGAAGGCGGCCACATGCGACACTTCCACAAGTGACTCATGTCGGCTGACTTTTTAGTATAAATAGAAACCTACAGGTTTTCGGCTAGGGTTGACGAAACCCTAGCACCATTTGTCGACTAAGCTTCTCTGTAATCGATCCCAATACATTATACAAGCTAATAAACAAGTTTGCTTTGTTGGAATATCATTGTTTCGGTTTGTGTTTGTTAGCATTAAGTGTAATTGATTGATTCCGCCTGTCAATTACTGTCAATTGTCATCTAGATCCAAGCATAAGGCACTTTCAATTTGTTTATAAAATCACCACTTAGTACAAGTCTACAACTATTATACTCAACTTTGATTTATAGTTATCATTATATATAATTTGTTAAAAAGGGCAAAATTATGTGTCCAACTTCAAAACTTAAAAATGTATTTTTCCATTAAACTATATGTAAAAGTAAATTATAATGTTCATAATAATATGATTGTGTACTATTGTAATAATATGTTTCAAAGGAAACTTTAGAATAATAACATTTTCCATATTAATTACTTATTCAGTGAATGAATGAAAGGGTAAAATAGGGAATTTACATATGACATTTCTAAACATTAATTGTTACTATGGGACTTTTTTGTTATTGCCCTTTTGTTTGACCTTTAATTGTTAAGAAAAATTTTTATTTCTACTATATTGTATTAGTGAAAATGCTCCGAAATTTCATTTCGGAGTAATATTAGGCGGTAAAATTTGGGTTTTGACACTTAGTGAAAATCATAGGTTTCCTTAGTTTTGTCATCTGCGACATTGTGTGCGACGTAGGTTGTTATGTCGCAGGTTATGACTGCGACGTTGGTCTTAGCGTCGCTAAGTGCGACTTTGTAATTTGTTGCGACGTTGAGTCTGATGTCGCTATATGCGACATTGTTGGTCTTTGCGACGTAGGAGTTGATGTCGCTATGTGATTGTACTGCGACGTTGGAGTCTACGTCGCTATGTGCGACGTTCGTGATTTAGTGCGACATTGGGGCTTACGTCGCATTATGCGGCGTTGAAATGTTTTTGCGACGTTGGCTGCGACGTCGCAGCACTGCTTTTGGTCTAAAAGCGACGTCGTCGTCTGGTCAGGTCTCGGTGGCCGGAAAAACGGCCAGACGGCTTCCGTTTGGTCCGAAACTTTTACCCAACCCATTTTTGGACATTTTTAGCTTGAACAAACTATCAATATGTAAAAATAAGTGAAAACGATGAATTTCGAGAGTTCGTCGGAAACTTACGAAGTGATGAATCGAAATTCCGGAAAGATAGGAGTGTAGATCGTGACGCGGTGTTTCTTTTCTTCCAAATGAGTGAGTCGATTGGAGCAAGTTTGGTGGTGATTTTCTTAGATTGAAGGTGATGGTGGTTTTGGTGAAAGTTGAGAGGAAAAGAAAAGAAAGGAGAGAAGGAGAGAGAGTAAGAATAGAAAAGTGAGGGTGAGGGAGGTGGTGACCCTTAACTTGGCTGATTTTCGGTGGGGGCCCACCGGGTGTGGGACTCCACTTTACTTCCATGAAATCGCGGTCCGTGCGGTGTTCGTTTCCTCGTTCGTTTAAACGTTAAATAACTGTCTTATACGTTTAATTATATGTTTTAAAAATACAAATGTTTATTTAATATTTTTGTTGAAGTATTTTACCCATTACTTAATAATTTAAATGGTTTCGTTTGTTTGTGTGTTAAATGTGTAAGTCGTGTAAACGTTTGTTATATGACACAAAATGTAATTGAAATATTATCTATAATATTTGTGACATAAAAGTGTCCTTAATTAATATTACATTACTTGATATAAATGTTCACCAACGTCCGTATGATTTGAATCAAATTACATTCGATTTGAAATTCGTACGATTTAAACCAAATCGCATATTAATATATATATATATATATATATATATATATATATATTCAATAATATATATTTTGATACATTAATTAGCCTAGTACCACACTAATTACATGTATTAATAGTTAAGTAGGAACTAATTACTAGTCCTAGCTTGGCAGGTGTCACATCCGCACATTCCACCGTGGGACTTATTCCGACCTTGGAGCTTGACTACGCAGGACCACACCACTTTCATGGACTCACTAGTGGAGGCCTAGATGCTTGGAATCAGAATCCGGAGGATGGCACTGCATCTCCTGTCTATACCATCGAGGAGTCAACATCTCTTACATCGATCGTGGATAACACGATCTTTATGGATGATGACTTCACCGATTGGGAGGTACTCTATGCTGACATGGATTAGCTTTTATTAGTTATTTTATGTTTAATATTAACTTATATTGATACTTGTGTTTTCTGAAGGATGTGTACTATGCAGAATTCACATTAGAATTTGTGGAACAAGTTCATTTTTAATGAGCCTGGTCCATTTCCAGCAAATTCACACACTTGAATCTGGTCCATAAAACCCAATGGCAACGCACGTAGCACAAGGAAGTATCTCTTCTAACCTTATTTTGCTTGATGTAACACGCTAAAATTCTAAGTAAAACTCTAAGTGTGGGATTACTACTCGCAAATAGAGAATGACTTCGAAAATATTGACCCTTATTCAAAAATCTAAGTGTGGGATTGACCTAACTTAGAAGTAGAACATTAGGAACAATGTTCTTTTAAGTGTGAGATAGCAGTAGTATTGACTACTATATTGCAACATAAACTTTTGATCAAACTTTTTAGCAAAACTCAGATTTTCAGCAAAATTTTCAAATTTTTTGAATCAAGGATAGTCAAAAAGGGTATTTCTGGTCAACAAAAGTTCAAAAGGTTTGGCAAATCGGCTATGACGAGCAAAACTCTGTGATAACTTTCAAACCAAGTTTCAAAAGAAGCAATCGCATGACTAGGCACAAAACCACCCAAAATGAATGAGGAATCTTGAGCCATATAAGAGCATCCATCTTTAATGCTTCACTTTTCAATTGTGAGTGTGCCGATGTATGCTCTCTAGAATCAGAACTTGCTCAAGGAATACATTTCAAGATTACAAAAATGGGCGTCATACATGATGAAGGTGCAATTAGAAGACCTCGACATTCCCTAGGATAAGAACCCTCTCATAAAACCCTTACCTTCAAACCTAACCAATGCTCACCTTAAGCATTGAAGATCAGCAGAAAACATGTTGTGCCTTAGCCTTTTTATTTCAAAAACTCACTTCAAAAACCAATCCCTTCTTTCATCTTTTGGCCATAGCCTAAGTTTCTATTATGTCAGAAGAATTATTATAAGAAGTACGGAGCGTTCCCCAAAGGATGATCATCATCCGTAAAAGGAGCTCCAAGAAAAAGAAATTCAGCAAAAGCAAAGCTGTCAGAAGGAACCTAAAAGCCCAAATATCATTTAAAGCCAAGGGAAAGGTTCATCAAAAGAAAAGTTGAAAGAAAAAGCTGCAAAAGAAGGCTCTCAAAGAGAGAAATCCAAAAAGAGGTATCAACTAAAACATCAAAGATAAGTCATCACAGACAACTCTTAGGCTATATTAAACTCCCAATTAAACCACCTACAAAAATCCTTATCCCATACATCATCTTCCACCCTCTTGCGAATGTCTAGGGATAATTAGCACCATCCTCATTTAAGTATTGTAGATTTGATTCTTGATGAAGCTTATGACAACGGAAGAGCTACATGACTGGCCCCTGAGTGAATTAGAAGTTAGAAAACTCGATACACTTGAGCGAATTGAGTGACCACCTATGAGGGCCCCAGTCGTGTATATCTTACATTACGAAGATTGAAAAGAGAGCTTGTTAGAACCAAAGGTTTGAGGAAACATCAAATGATGGAACCTCGTCCGAAATCTTTTTACCAAACTTGCAGGAATCAAAGTTCTCTGGAATACGAAGACACCCTTCCAACCTTTCATCACAATTTTATGAAGGTTTGCTTGAGGACAAGTGATGCGCTGCCCAGCGTCCGTATGAAGATGGCGCTCGGACCGCGATCGTGGGTGTTTTAAATTTGTATTTGTTGGGGTCTAAGTGTGACTTACTGATACTGAACCAAAAGACTAGTAGATGGTAAGTATGACCTAGAGTCGTTCTTAAAGAGAAACTGAATTGAAACAGAGGGGATCCAATCAATCTTTCTTTTCTAGTAAAGGTTAAAAGAGTGCGTTGGGGGTTTTTGGTTCAGTTAATTAAGTAAACTAATTAAAGCGAATAAAAGATAATTGTAAATCAGATAATAAAAGGAGTACTTGTTGTGAGTTCGTTAGCTTATAATATGGGACGATGACTTGTAGGGAAAACGTTTACTAAATTTGGAATGTTCACTAGACTTTTTGGTTTATGGTATAACCGATAGGTTCCCTATTAGTCGGGTATCAACTAATATGTCACGAGGAACCATGGTGTCATGATTTTGATCAGACAGACAATGCTCAACTCTCCACACTCTCCTATGAGGGAGTCAGTGGCCTTTATTATTGAGCACATTTGCTCGTGGGCGAAGGAATAGAGTAGCAAGTCTACAACAAGTCTAACCGTTCTTAATACCATAGAGACTATGAGTTTAGCAAACAACTAACTTAGCAAATATGTTCGGACTTTGTTGATCAATTCCTATTAACGAATTTTAAGCATGGTAAGCAAAGGAAAGTGTTGAGGTTTTTGCGTACCTTACTTTATATTTCATAGTTTAAGGAAAAGTATCGATTTAAATTGGATTTTAAACTTGCCTTTCTCAATACAATTAACAAATCCCTAGGTTTTCGTAAATGGTTATTTAGCCTATAGCCTACCTAATCTAATCTAAACTAATCTAATCTAATTAAAGCAATAATTAAAATGCTGACGGCTTTTTGCATAGAGTTAAACCCACACCATGTCAGAAAATGCTATGGTAGTCCACAATGTATTTAATCATTTACCGATGTTTCCATTGTGGATTCAATTGCTTCACGATGTTTACATGATAGGTACATTGTGATTTCAAGTGTACAATACTCATGGCACTTCCACATAATCACATTGCATTTTATGATGCTCGCATAATATTACAATAGAAACCATAGTTTTACACAGATAACTATTGACCAAGTAGTAAGGTTCACGATGCCTCTTTACAAGGTTACAATCACGGTTATTAATCAAAAGGCAAATGTAAGTTTTAGGTTTAAAATCATAAGATAAGTCCGTTCATAAAGTTTCTGTTTTATAATGTCAATCCATAATACAACTACCTTCGGTCGTTACCGACTTCCATACGTATGTACTTTGCTTAAAAGCATTTCCAGCACTATACCGAGTAACAGTCGAATAGGGGCCATCATATTATTTCACGACGTATTTAAAGTCATCCCACAATTATATATGCTAACTACATCACAACAAATACAATAGTAATCTACTCGATAATCATGGCATAAACTATCTCTAGCATAATTAAAGTATACATATTTAACCAAGATAGATATGGATAGAAATAACCGAGATTAATATGAGAGAAGGAGTAGACTTGAATTAATAAGAGTTTCTCTAAGCGTACACCATCGATTACAAATGCGTTCCTCACCAAGGATTACAAACACGTTCCTTGCTTCTATTTTAACTAGCCTAATACTAAGAAAGAAAGAAAAGCTAGAAGAAAGTGCCTTTTGAGGTGTGTTGGTGTGTGTTTCAAATGAAACTCATGCCTCCTATTTATAGAGGAGTTTTGGTGCATTTTAGCAAATGGAAGCACACATTAGCAAAAGTTGGAAAAGGTAGTAGCACCAGGTACAAAAGGCTAAAAAGGTAGTGGCACCAAGTACGAAAAGTAGGAAAAAGGTCTAGCACTGGGTACGAAAAAGGATAAAAAAGTGCAATCCATGCGGGTGGCGGGCAGCAGCAAGTGGCTGGCTGCCGGCGGCGGCTGGGTGGCTGCCGGCGGTGGCTGGCTGCTAGCTGCACCAGTCTGCTGCCGGTTGTTTCGTTTCTCGATTCATGCGTGTTTTCTTCGTTACATGTCCGTTTGCATTGATTCTTTTTGCGTTGGATTCGTAATTCAAAAACAAAGCTTTTGATGAAAAGAAATCCCAAAAATATATCTCTGAACTTTAGATGTGTTGTACGAATCATTTGGATCTTCGGAGTGCGTAGAATCTTCATTCTTCGTCCGTTTTAGTTGATTCTTCTTCTGTTAGATTTGTAATTTGAAAAAGAACATCTTGAGTCAAATAGATGTTGGTGATGGGCTCTTTGGTCTTGAAACCTCATTTTGATGTCTGGAATCTTCAAACGTGCGTGGAATCTTCGTTTTTCATTGTTTGCTTGATTTTTATCGTGCGACCTTGTTTTGACCATCTTGGAATAATACTATTAATTTGTAATGTTTTTGAGTTAAAGTGACAAGAATAGTTCCAGAATGAGAGAGATATCGGTAGTAAAAACATGACTTTTTATTCAATATCAAGTATCTCACACTTAGAACTTTGCTTGTCCTCAAGCAAACTCGATTTTCAACATGTTAAAAATAAAATAATTTTAAGGTGGAAATTGTTACTAAGGGGTTTTTGGGAAAGTAAAATACTTGTTCTTGGAGAAGGAAAGATTGTAATCTTTAGGAGCATGCTTGTGATCTTTGATCTTGGATACATGACTAGGCGATCCTCTCAAGGTGGTCACTCAAATCACTCAAAGTGTTTAAGGGTTTTCTATTCTATTATCAATCACTCAGAATGCCAATTATGTATCGTTTATCATCATAGGCTTGATCGAGAATCAAATCGTTACCTCTTTGGTGAGTGTAAAGTCTATCTAGCCATAATCATTCAAGGAGAGGGGATGTAAGGTTTTTGGAGTGAAAGTTTGGTGGTATGAGAGGGGTTTTTTTTGTTGGTTTTTGATTTTCTTTTTGTCGAAGTTGGGATTTTTTTTGGGGGATTGACGCCTTTTGATATTTGCGGAGGGAGTCTTTTTCTCCTATTGAATTCCTTTCTCTTCGGATTTTTTTTTTCGACGTCAACCCCTTGCGATTTCTCTTCGTTCATCTTTGAAACTTTTTATGAAGCTTGAAGGATGCTTTTGAGTAGGTGAGGGGTAACATATCAATTTTTCTTTGGGAGTATGGGTGTACGGCTGGGTTTAAGAATGATGTGATTTGATCTCCTTTTCACTGACCAATCTGGATTCGAAATGCATAACAGGAGCAAGTTCCGATTCTAAACGCATACATCGGCATACTCAAGAATCGAAAAAGTGAAGCATTAAAAGTGAATGCTTTTTCAATGGCTCAAGATACCTCACGAATCGAAAGTTGGTTGTTGTGTGCCTAGTCATGCGATGCTCTTTATGGGATTACAAAACTAATTTTTCAAAAGAATTTGTATTTTAATTATCCTTTTTCCCAAAGTAAATCATTCTTTGTCTAAAATTTTTCATTTTCAACACATTTTTGAAAATTTTGTTTACTTTTTGGAGAAAGATGGTCTTATAAAGAGCAACGATTTTAGAATCAAACATATACCATTATCCATTTGACAGTAGTGCAACTACTGCTATCTCACACTTTAAGAAACATCGTCCTCGATGTTATACTAAGCTTTTAACGGGGTAAAATCCCACACTTAGGGTTTCAAACATCTTAGGCGCATTCTTTTAGTGTGTGTTGGGTTTGAATCCCACACTTAGTGATAAGCAAATTGGATATGGTATATTTAAAACGAATGAAAAAGACGTTATAGAAGTACTCCCCGGTGGTTGCAGTGTTCCTTTGGTGCATGCGCCGGATTTCATCTTCCTTGTTGCATTCTTGATCAAGTCTTCTTGTGATTGGTCTCGTAGGTGTGAACACGTCGGATATACTTTTCTTCTGGTCTTGATGCTTCCTTGCAGGATGGAGCATGCTTTGTATGATCCGAGTGTGAAAGATAGTCAGAGATTTCATCATTTCTTGGAAAGTAAAATTGCAGAAATGTAAAAACACAGGTTACCTCCCGAGGAGCGCTCTTTTAAAATCGAGAGCTCGACTTAGTACTTTCTTCTTCAGATGATGCTGGATGTGTCTGTGGTGCTGGAGTGGTCACTATGGTTCCTAGGTAAGCTGTAGCGTGGAGGAAAGTATCGCAGAAATTGCTCTATCATGTCGGCAATGAGAGTTGGCGGAGTGGTAGATTCCGTTATGAAGCTCTTGAAGTGATCAGTGGCCAGTCTATCGAGGATTGCCATCCCATAGCTGATGTATCGAACTGCCCTTGTGACTGATCCGTTAGGATCGATTCGAGTGCAGGTGTGTGTTTGAACAATTTCACGCTGGGGGTGGTTTCTGCCTATTGAGGTGATCAAAGCCATGACTTGAGTCTTCACTTCTTGAAAGTCTTCAGCTAAAGGGTCTCCTCCAAAAGATCGGGCTGCTTGGCATACTTGTCTGATGAGTTGATGTTGCTCACGGTCGAAGGGAAAATCTGAGTCTATGAAGACGTAGATTAACTTGCTGAATATTTCGCAATATCCGTTGCGGTAAGCGTCAATTTCAATGTCTTCTTCCTCGTACATTCCACGTAGTCGATCTATTACATAGGATGCTAAGTTGACTGGTGACATGTTCCAATATCATGTTGGAATGTCACGAGTGTTTTCTTCAAATGCTGCCTGATTTAGCTCATCAACTATTAGTTTGACGTAATGACCAATGGTGGAGTAAATGACGATCCTAAAATTTTCTGGATTTGTAAGATGTTCTCCAGTTTTGATGAGATCTAGAAGGGTTCTAAGATCTCCTACCATTCTTATGTCAGTATAGTTTTGTGGATTTCCAGTAGCTCTTTCAAGATGGGTCCTCATTGACGCTAGTGTAGCCTTTTGACTTGATGAGTAGGGAAAGGCTGATCCGGCCAAGGCACAATATACTTTTTGGTATATTTGCCTTTGGTTGTTGCAGAACTCGATTTCTCCCATTGGGTAGTCTGGTCTTTCTGGCTGTTGAGCTTCTCTGGTGACTTGTTCTTGAAGGGAATCGGAGAATTCTTGGATATGTCTGAGCAAAGTCTGGGGTACTGGTTCTCCATAGTTGGCGAGATATGAATCATATTCTTGTTCAATCTGCCTTATCAGGTGTCTCTGAGCGGTGTTATATTCATTGGTTGATTCTTTGATAGCCTCCACAATGATGCGTACATCATCGCTTTCATTAATCAGGTCGATCATCTCTTCGTGAGTGTCGATGAGGGGAATCTCTAATCTCTCAGCTGTGATGACTGGTGAATTTGGTGGAGCAAGAGGAGTTTTTGAATAGAGTGTTCATCGATAGTGACGTCAACAAAGTCAACATCAAATTCGACACTCTGGTAGTCGGAATCTTCGTTCATGAATCTGGGAATTGGTGGAATTCTTCATCTGAGGGTGCGTTGTTGAAAGGTTGGGTGCTGTCAACTTTGATAGTTTTGACTTCTGTGATGGTGTTTTGAAGGTTTTCTTCAGCAAAGCATCCTGGTTGTTGTGCCTTATATGCAGAATATCATTGTAGGAGTTTAGCATACAGGTCAGGGTGCTGTGATGTTCGGAGTTCTTCTTTGAAAGTATCTATGTCTCGGAGTCGGATTCTGGTGAAGGGCTTCGATGGATTGAGATAAGAGTCGAGAATGTTTCCCATTCTTTTGAGATGAGTGGATCTAAGCTCTTGGTGGATGGCTCCGTAATCAAAGGATTCTTCCGATGAAGTGTAGTCTGTGCAGTCTTGTATTCTCTTGACTTTAGCCATCTGTGGTGAATTGGTTTGATCTTCATCTTCCTCCATTTCTTCCTCTTCCTCAGGTTCTTCTTCCATTTCTTCCGTTCTTTCATCTTCCTCAGCGGGTTCTTCCTCTTCTTCCTCAGGTTCTGATTCGTCCTCCTCGGATTCTTCTTCTTCCTCGGCATCCTGATACTCCTCGTCCTCGTCTCGGTCTGTTTCAGCATCGTAGATCAAGGTTGTTGGTCGAGTGAAGCATCATTCTTCTTCGGGGTCTGATTCGTCATCTAAACAAATTCTGCCTGTTGATATAGCGTGGCATTCTTCTTGCTCTGGTGTATAGTCTGGTTGGTCGATCTTGTAAGTGATGCTTTCACCATGTGCTCGTAGAACAATCGTATGGTTATACACATCAATCACTGCTCTGGCTGTGTTCATAAATGGTCTTCCAAGGATAATCGGGATGTTTATGTCCTCATGGATATCCATTACCACGAAATCCGCCGGAAAGAAGAATTTGTTAACTTGAACTAAGACATTCTCAGCTATTCCCTTTGGGTATCTAACAGATTGATCAGCTAGCTGGACAGTCATCTTAGTAGGTTTCAAATTTTCAAGTTCTAGCCTCTTAAACAGGAAGTAGGGCATAAGGTTAATGCTAGCTCCTAGGTCGGCTAAGGCGTTGATATCTCCGGATTGGTAAATAGAACAAGGGAGTGTGAATCTACCGATATCTCCTAGTTTTTCTGGAAGGCTATTCTTAAGTAGGGCTGATGTTTCAGAACTAAGGGGAATGTTGTTTACTTCGGGCAGTTTATCCTCAGTTGATAGCAATTTCCTCATATATTTATTTTGACCGGGAACTCTAGACATGGTATCGAGAAATTTTCCGTCTAGCTTAAAGGATGATAATTTCTTAGGTTGGGCTTTAAGTCTAGCGGGATAAGGAATCCTGACCTCTTTGTTCATGGTCGGAGTGGTTTCCACAGCGGGTGTTTTGATTTTTGGTTCTTCTTTTACTGGTACAGCAGCATGAGGTGGAATGGCTGCCTCATTTGCGGTAGTAAGTTGCTTTGCTTCCTCAACATGTGGGTCGTGAAACGTGTTGCTAGGCAAACTTCCTCTGGGTCTGTTATCAAGACGTTGTGCCAATTGTCCAATTTGGGCTTCCAAATTTGAGAGTGCCCTTTGACGTGGATCTAGATGACAATTGACTACAATCGAAAGGCGGAATCAATCAATTGCAAATATGGCTAACAAACACAAACCGAACAAATGTATTTTAACAATGAAACCGTATATATCAGCTTGTATCATGAATTGAAAATGATTACAAGGTTGCTTAGTCGACAAATGATGCTAGGGTTTCGTCAACCCTAGCCTGAAACCCGTAGGTTTGTATTTATACTAGAATTCAGCCGACATGCGTCACTTGTGGAAGTGTCGTATGTGGTCGCCTTCATGCGTCACTTACCTAAGTGACGCTATGCGTCACTAAGGCAAGTGACGCCTAACCTAAAACTTAAGTGTCGCATATAACAAAAACTCTATTTTCACTATAAGACTAACGACACTTATTACAACTCGATAGACCAACTGACAGACAACCTAATATGTACCAACAAACTCCCCCGTGTCTTCAGCTTGGTCTTCAAAATCTTCACAATCTTTGAGTCTTCATTTCCAGCCAGCAGGAAATACACCACCAGCGTGTACTCCATTGGCTACGCAGATATCGATAATCTTCTGAAATTTTATCACTTCAGCTCTATATCTTGTTCCGAAAGATTAATCAAACTCAAAGGGTCAAATACACAAAATCTATTTCTCTTCAGACCCCAAGTAGACCTCTTTTTAGGTTGAACAGCATCCCATGCTGTTTTCTCTTCAATCTCCAAATCTGCATCTAAAGACCCCGAATCCGTAGCTGGTTCTGATTTTGGAATAAAAACAATCACAGCTTCACCAGTAATATCGTCATATTCCCAGTATAACAATCTATTCAAAAAGTCCAAAGGAATGATCTCTAAAGGTATCTTCTATAAGCACTTTGCTGGTGGATAGATCATCCTTACAATTGGTTGTCGCGTAACCGGATCCAACTTCTTCTTAAACTTATATCTCATACCCAATGTCGGTTTAATCAGATTATACTTCTTGCTGTTAATCTCCCGATGAATAACCACTTGAAAGAAATCAGCACGTGAATCTCGAGCACGGTTGATCAAGGGTATCTGAGATAGTCTCTGAAGCTCACATTTTGGCAAAGTACTTATTTTATAAAACTTTAAATTGAAGTATTGAATGCCATCACTCCTTTTAATCATAAACACCGAATTATTCTCATCAAACTTCCAGCTTTTTATCAAACCCGTGTAATCAGTTCTGACTTTGTAAAACTTACACGTGACGGGTACCTTAACTATAGGTTTGAGCACTATGTCAGGCTTTATCACTGAAGATTGAGCTGTAGAAGCTGATTGCTCATTGGTCTCTGTCTCAGAATCATGACCTAATTCATCTTCTGAAGAATCCGATTCGATAATAGGAGCATCGTCGTAACATTCATCACTTTGAAGCTGCTCCCCCTCAACCTCAACTTCATCATTTCCTTCAAAGAAATAATCCTCTGCCACAGGATCATTTATCACATCTTCCTCAGATATCTGTGTATTGTCATTCATCAAATTTTGCAGATATGTAAGATCTACATACGAATAATCAACCGCTATTGGTCTTGCCTGACTTTGAACCTCAACGAAGTAATCCAAAGATATGTTTTCATTAATAGTAGAAGGAAGTACATTTTCTGGTTCCGGGGAAGGAGTTACATTTGTTTCTAACTCACTAGGACCTACCTCCCCCGAAACATTTGTAACGGATTCCAGCTATAACAACCGAGATGACAGATTGGTCACTTGAAGCTGTAGAGTGTCAACCGTAGCAGCTTTAGCTTCCAATTCCTTGATTTGAGAGGCTTGAGCTTCCATAATAGCCTTCTGATCTCAAACCTCTTCGCCAAAAGCTCCATCTGAGCCAAAACCATCTGAAGAGACGACATGTCAGACGGTGGCGGTGGTTGTTGTCGTTGAGAGGGCGGCTCCTCAACAACCACCGAAGTCCGCTGGCGTCTGCGATGAGGTAAATCCGCATATGAAGGGGAAGACCTAGCAGGACGTTTGCCCGGATTCCTCAGGACATGGACCCTGCCAGCAGAGATCCGTCTCAGTATACGTTTGAAGCGTCGAGGATCGGGAAGCTGAATACCATCTAAAGCAGATTGTGGGGGCACGTCACCCTCAGATTCGGAGGGTGTGGGCCCACCATCATCAGAATCAGCCTCGACTCGGTCAACACGATCAATATCGTCTAAATCTTGAGCTATAGCAGCATCAACCAAGTCGTCCTCGTTGACCGGAGGAATGACATCATCCTCAAAACCATGATCGCGCGGCGCAACATAGTTTTCGTTCACTATGTGCCCGAAGAGTTCGCGATCAGCCAAAACTGGCTCGCCCTTTGGCGCGAGCTTGCAATCGTTGAAGACTCGCAAAAGCATAGGCGTCGGTACCAGAAGAGACCTCTGATCCGGTGCAATCTCGAGGTTGAGATCATTCAGTAACAGCTGCACAAACCTCGGATACTGCAGCCATTTATCCTTTCCAGCTCGTATGTTCTCAACCATGTTGCCGAAAATATAACCGCTGAAGTTATACGGTTTGTTGTAGATGAGGGCCAACATGAGAGATAAAGTAAGATGACTCACAGCGTCATATCCCCCCTTCCTCGGAGATAAACAAACGATCACAATATGACCCAGATACCTCCAAACCCGGCAGAGGTACTGTTTCCTGAAATCGGAGAGCTGGTTTACCGGATAACCCATCTGCTGAAGTCCCTCATAGATAAACGTGGTAGGGAACATGGTAGGCATCGTAGAGTTGTTGGTGAACTGGAGAACCCGTCTAATTGAGTTCTCAGTGATCTCGATTTCCTCACCAAACATAGTGGAAACAATCCTGGGAACATTACCCTGAACCCTGATCACTGCATGATCATAGAACTCCTCGATTTGGTTCATGTAAACCGGAGTCGATGCAGTAATCGCATAATGAATCCGTGACCTGCGTAGGAACTCGATCATCGGCCGAAAAGGCACCGAATTTGCATGCGTAGACTCTAGAAAAGCCGTAATATTGTGTCGGGTGTTGGTGCGGCGGTAATAGTTCTGAAGTTCAGCCATCTGTAAGCTAAAATACAAAGAAAAATAACCGAAATCATTATAAAGTTAGCCTGAACACAGATAGGTTAAAAAACGAATTTCGACTTTAGGCGTCACTTATGGTAAGTGACGCATGGCCACTACCGTCATTTAGGGAGTGTCGTATTGTACAGTAATTAAAATTAAAATCAATGTATAGCGTCACTTATATGAAGTGACGCTATCAAGCGTCACTGATGTAAGTGATGTTTGTATTTAGTGATTTAAAATATACGACACTTACGAAGTGACGGGTGAAGAACATGCGACAGTTATCATAGTGACGGTATCCTAAGGGAGTCACTTAAGAAGTGACGGTATAAGTGACGTGTAGATATAGGCGTCACTTAGACAGTCACTTGGGGTAGTGACGCAGTTAGAGGCGTCACTAGGATGAGTGACGGTCTTAACAATTAAAGCAAATATATGCGTCACTATACGAGTCACTTAAGAAGTGATGCAAAATCAAGCGTCACTTATTTAGTGACGGTATGGGCGTTCAAAATTACCAAATAGCGTCATTTGAGGTAAGTGACGCACGAAGTGACGCAACGATGAAGATCATCGTGTCACTGTTCATATCTAGATTTCAAAATTGGGGGTTTTTGAAATCAAAGTTACCAGGGTGTGCGCATGGTAAAAACGAGTATTACACACCCTTTATTACATGAAAACATTAACAAATCAAATGTTTAATCGAACGATTTCAAAGTTAAACCCAAACCCGTAACCCTAAATCAAATAACAGCATATATATCGAAGTATAATGGTTAAAAGAAGTACCAAAAGGTTCGTGTGTATGAGAGGAACAAGAGAGAAATCACAGAAGTGCACGAGAAAGTCGTAGAAAGCACGAATCGATCGAAGAGAATGCACAAAGGGAAGTGATGCAGAGACAGTATAAGTGTCGGTGTGTCAGTGCAAGTGACGGTATAAGTATTTGAATAGTGGTGAGGTTGAGTGTCATGGGGAGGAGTATTTATACACCGACTCTAGTATGCGTCACTCAACCCGGCACTTAAGGTATAACTTACCCCGTCACTTACTGCGTCACTTAAGTAAATGACACAATATCGAATGCGTCACTGGTAGCGTCACTTATGAAAGTGATGCTCAGTTCACTTTTAGTGAAACAATGGCGATTTCATCGATTTTCGCGTTGTGATTTCGGTACTCAAATTTGAAAATGTAACTGTAACTTGGATAATAACTAAAATTACACTAACTTAGATAAAATAAAACTCATACAAGAATATAAATTGACAACTAGAAAATTAACACAATCTTTTTGGTGACGGAGTTGATAGAGTCTGGTTAGGGATCATATCGGAATAACATGCATTTATTAGGAACATTAAGTGTTATTTCGATCATCAGTATATTTGTCCTCTTTAAATTTACTTGACATACTAAAAATACTTTTTATAAAAATTATTTCAAAACGATTATTAGTATATTTGTCCACTTAAACATGGTATACTCACATCTAGGAGATATTTTATTATTATTGGTATGTGCATTTCGCTGTGTTGTCCACCATAGATATACATCTTAACTTAAGACATAGATCATGTTTCCATTTACAGATAGAATATAAGAAAATCAATTTTAAGAATCAAGTCAGCGGTGACAGGTCTGTACTTACGTACAACAGAGCGACATAACTTGATTCAGGTTTAAGCAAAACCAAAACTTGGTCAAACCATTTTGGCGACCTTGTAAGGTATCTTAATTTTAAAGATTTTTCAAGTACTTTGACTTGCGTTTGCTTAATTTTAAAGTATATATTAATAGAAGTCAGGTCTATACTTACGTATAATAGAGGAAACTATCAATATATACCCCCAAATGATATCAAATAAACATCTTTCACGAAAGCATGTCTAGTATAAGTAAGAAATTAAGACTTTTGTCATACATCTAATGATGTTATACCACTTGAAATAGACAGTTAATTATTAGGCTTCGTAAGACTTCTCAAAGAATTTTGCATAACATGCCTACTAATACATCGTATGATGAAGAAAATGTTTATAAAAACCATTTTCAATACGTCAGATAAATCTACTGACACATCCAAGATAAACCTTAAATTTCCATTTTTATGCATGTCACCCGATGTACTATCATATCCCAAATTGTTTACAGACACAACTTCAACGTCTATTTTTAAAATGTAGCATCCTTGCATTTCTTTAATACTAGAAAGTATAAAGAGTGGCAGTTGCGTAGGTTGCATAGATTTTTTTTTATTTTAATAAAACATTACTTTAAAACAATCCAAGTCACAAATTACTTTTTAGCGACAAAGAATCTTAAACCAATCATGTTGATTAGTTCGTCAAATCGAGTATGTGTAAAGGCTTTAGTGAAAAGGTCGGCATTCTGCTTTAAGGTATCTATTTGGACCAGGTCTATCAAGTGTTTTTCATAGCAATCCCGTATAAAGTGGAACCTAAGTTCAATGTGTTTAGTCTTAGAGTGTTGTACGGGATTGCGTGTGATAGAAATAGCAGCAGTATTATCTATGTGAATAGGAGTCATAGAAAGAAGTAACCCGTAATCACGCAGTTGATGCTGTATCCATAGAACCTGAGAGCAGCAACTCGCAGCAGCAACGTACTCAGCTTCTGCAGTTGAAAGAGAAACTGTGGTCTGTTTCTTGCACTGCCATGACACTAGTCGAGTTCCTAGGAATTGACATCCACCAGTGGTTGACTTCTTGTCTATGCTGCAGCCGCCATGATCTAAATCCGAGTAGGCAGAAAGAGCGAAGGATTTCTCATTTGAATACCATAGACCAAGATTGGGTCTATGTTTGAGATAACCGAAGATTCGCTTTACTGCCCTCATATGAGACACCTTTGGTTTGGCTTGAAAGCGAGAGCATACAGATACCGCAAACACAATATCCGGTCGAGAAGCAGTCAAGTACATCAAAGAACCTATCATTGAACGATAGTCCTTTTCTTTGCAATCTTCTTCATCTTCAGCAAGTCTGAGATTGTGATTAAGCTCGATGGGAGTTCCGTAGGTTTTACAATTGAGCAAATCATATCGGGTCAACATGTCTTTGACATATTTTGACTGATGAATATAAATACCATTTTGAGACTGCTCAACTTGTACGCCTAAAAAGAATTTGAGCTCCCCCATCGCACTCATTTCAAACTCAGATTTCATGATCTCCTCGAAGTGTTTGCACATCGCTTCATTTGTAGAGCCAAAAATAATGTCATCCACATACACCTGCACAAGTAGCATATCCTCTCGATCGCCAGTCCGTTCTTTGCGAATGAACAGAGTACTTTCGATATTCCCACGAACAAATCCATGCTTAACTAAATGAGAAGTAAGCCTCTCATACCATAATCGCGGGGCTTGATGAAGACCATATAACATCTTGTTTAACTTGCAGACGTATTCTGGATGCTCAGGGTCTTCAAAGCCAGGAGGCTGTTTCACGTAGACATCAGTGTCCACTTTCCCATATAAAAATGCGCTCTTAACATCGAGTTGGTGAACGCGAAACTCTTTGTAAGACGCAAATGAAAGGAAGATCCGAATGGACTCAAGTCTTGCCACAGGAGAGAAGACTTCATCATAATCCAAGCCCTCGATCTGGCTGAATCCTTGAACGACCAATCGGGCTTTATTCCGAATTACAATACCCCTATAATCCATCTTATTACGAAACACCCATCGAGTGCCAGTTAAATGAGCACCTTTGGGTAATGGAACTATATCTCATACGTGCAGCTTGTTGAACTGCTGCAACTCTTCTTGTATAGCCTCGACCCAAGATGGATCTTTTAAGGCCTCATCAACTTTCTTCGGTTCAATTTGGGATAAATGACAGGAATTTATCCGGGCGATCAAATTCAACATTTCCTGATTCGGATTTTGTTGCACTTGGTGCCTTGTTTGAACAACAGCATCAGGATCACCGATAATATTATCAACGGGGTGATCCCTATGTACACGTGTAACTGAGATTCGATCAGGTGCAAGTAGTAACTCCAAATTATTCATGTCCCCTTCAGTGACGGGAACAGTGTTAGTTGCAGGAGCAGTAGGACTTTCCGGTTGCACAGGAGGTTCCGTATCATCTTCATTAGAGAAAAGATGAGAATGGATCATTTCTTCTTCCTCGTCTTCCTCTAATGGTGGCATGTTGTGATCATCGGGATATTCTGTTGTATTAGTTGTTCCTGAAGTTGAAGGAACATCCGAAGGTGGAACCGTAGGCGATGATGTGGATGTAGTAGGTAGCGGTGAGAATGTAGTAGGTGTTGGAGGTGATGGAGTGGGTGTTGGTGTAGGTGGAGATGCTGGTTTTAATGTAGAAGTATCTTGAAACAGACTTATACCATGAAGCAAAGTAACTATCTCATCCTCGTCATCATGTCGTTTGGGTATGTCAAACGAATTGAACACGTCCTTGTAATTAAATAACCATTCAGGACCTGTTCCTTGAGGAGGATCTGTGTATCGCAAGCATTTCACCTCAAAATGCTCTTCCACCTGGTGAGTTGATTTGATGTAGACTGGTTTATTCGGAGAGTTGACTGAATATCCAACGAAGATCCCTTCAACTGCTTTAGCTCCAAACTTTGAGACCTTGTCTTTGGAGACCATAATCAAACACGGACACCCAAAAGGTTCCAGAAACTGCAAAGTGGGCTTACGGTTGTTGAAGAGTTCATAACATGTTTTATTCTTCTTCTTAACCGTGAGCACACGGTTCAAAACATAGCAAGCAGTAAAGACTGCTTCTGCCCAAAAGATTATAGGAAGCTTAGAATCAGCCAGCATAGTCCGAGCTGTCTCGATAATAGTCCTATTTTTACGCTCAGCAACTCCAATCTGTTGAGGAGTTCGAGGGGCAATGAACTGATGGTCAATGCCTTTCGTGGCACAGTATAACTCAAGAGTAGAGTTCTTGAATTCAGTCCCGTTGTCACTTCGCAGTCTTTTCACCTTTACGTTGCATAGGTTTGCCAACTTATCTAATAGATACACCAGAATGTCTGGTGTTTCACTCTTTGCACCCAGAAAATACACCCATGAAAATCTCAAGTAGTCATCGGTGATTACTAAGCAATAAGACTTTCCACTGATGCTTTTGGTAGAAATAGGACCAAATAAGTCCATATGCAATAGCTCCAATGGTGCCGCAATGGAATTCACTGATTTTGGCTTGTGGGGTTTCTTATGAAGTTTCCCTTTATGGCAGGCGACGCATCATCTTTTACCGCGAATGACTATTTAGGGACTCCATTTACTAAATCATTGTTTATCAAGAAATTCATCTTACGAAAATAAATATGTCCCATTCGTCAATGCCACAATAGTGATTCCTTTTCTGAAGCCTTCGAAAGGAGACATGTATGCTCATCTTTAGTCTCCACGATTCGCATATTCATAACGTAGGTGTCGTTTCTCCGTGGCGCCCTTAAAAGCACCCATTCCTCGGGGATAACGAAACCTGGATTCAAAATCACACACTCCGTCTTTGTGAACGCTGTTGTATAATCCTTATCACATACTTGTGATACGCTCAGCAAGTTGTGGGTCAGTTGAGCCACATAGTTCAAATTCTCGAAGCTAACTTTCCCGTTAGTTAGCGTTCCTCTACCCGAAATAGTTCCTCCCGTATCTCCAGCAAATGCAACATGTCCTCCAGAATGTGGTTTAATATCCGTCAAAAGGGACACATCGCCCGTCATGTGTCGCGAACAGCCACTATCTACAAACCATTCACTGTCTTTAACACGTTCTGACTTCTGCAACACATAAAGTAGGAGATTAGTGAGAAACGGTGACCCAAGCCTTTACAGACTTAGGTCGACCACAGTTATCAACAATAATCACATCAGATAAGACTTTATTTTTAAACAAATCAGATTTTGTATCTGATGTGTTATTATTGATGACACTAGAGTCCACAGTAGACTCTTTTCTTTTCCAAACCTTGGATGATTCGGAATTTGGCTTTGGGGTAATGTCAGGCTCTCGTTTTGGCAAAGGTTTTTCCCCAACATTACTCGGTTTTACAGCAGGTATAGGAGAGACAGAGTAAGGCCTAGGAGGAGATCTTGAAAATGAATTTTGAAAAACAGATTTCCTAGGCATTTCTCTCCCATAGTTTTGATGAGACAATTTGGGACATTCACGAATTAGATGTCCTTGTCTCTTGCAGTAAAAACATGCTCTAGTCTCAACAGCTAGTTGAGGCTGAGGATTTAACACCGAAGTTGAAGAAACGTTTCTAGAACATGCACATTTCGTGCACGTCTTAGAAGTTTCCTGTTTAGGTTGAGACGTTGAAGTAGAAGGTTTATTTTGCAAAATCTTTACAGGTGACTGTAAAGTTTGATATTTTGATTTTAAAACCTTAATTTTTTCTTTGTTAGGTTGAACCTTAATTGTAGGTTCAACCTTTGACACCTTTTCAGCTTTTACTTCAACATTCTTTTTAAACTCAGGATACTCCTCATCAGTAATATCCTCAATCTCAACAATCTCCTCATTACTAACTGGAGATTCACATTCCGATTTAACAAACTGAGGTGAGGGATACTCTGTCCGTTTAGTTTTCTCCTTCACCTGTTTGTTAACTTTATTACCCTTAGATTTGACCCCGTATAACAATGCATAGTCAACCGGAATCTCTTCGGTGCCTTCCTTAACAGGCATAGGGCAATATTCAGTAGGAGGCGGGACTACATTATATCCTAGTCCCATCTTTTTTTTGTGATCTATCCTTTGCTTGTTAAGAATTTCATTAAAGGCAACAGTAGACGAGGAGGAACCTAGAATCTTACTTTTATATTTATCATATTCATCTTTAAGATCAGAATGTTCCTTTCTCAAACGGTCTATTCAACGAGATAACTATCAATAGCATCCTGTTGACTAAAAACTTTAGATTTATACCTAAGCGTATCCTGTTGATAAGCCTCTATTTTCTTATCATACAATTGTTCATTTGCTTTTAGGTATCTGTTTGAGTCACTAAGTTTTTCGACCTTTTTTCCTTAAGTCTACATTGTCTACTTGAAAGCACCTTAAGGATTCAGTTAACTTAATGCATGAGATACAATTCAAAGGTTCTTCAGGTTTATTGCATTCCTTATTTGAAATGTGAGCCATGAGACACTGCTGATAATTCTCAGCATACATACTCCAATCTGTGCTGGTTGGCTCAAAAACAACAAGTGCATCAGCTGTTGCTTGCTTCACTTGATCCTTCTCCGGAGTTCTAGGAGCATCAGGCTTTGTGAAACCAGACAGAGGAACTTTAGGCTTCTCACATTCTCTCGCAAAGTGTCCCAGATTTTGACAATTGTAACATCGCACTTTGCTTTTATCAAAACCGAAGCTGGTTTTGCCATCTCCCTCCAAACTCTTGCGACCAGTTCGTTGCAAGAATTTCTGAACACGCCTGGATATCATAGCAATGTTCCAGTTCAAATCCATCTGCTCAAGATCATCATCGTCAAGTTGAGCATAATCTTCTTTGGCCAGTTCCAAAGTAGCATTTGGTTGTGAAACCAAATCCTTATAAGAGCTTAGAAAGGCTGTATAGATAGCAGCCTGCTCTTGAATAGCAGGAGAGACAGAAACCTGCTGTTGTGACCCCTGTGAGGGTCCAGAAGCGTATACTGGATGAGGAGCACCAGTAGAATACAATGGAGCTTGAAGTGGAGAGCTCGTAGAAGAGACAAAAGCCATTCCACCATAAGTCTTACCGGTGCTGACTTTACCTCCATATAAGGACGGGTCTTGAACAAAACCGCCCGACTTGCATTCTCTCTTCTTCATCTCCATCGCATGAGTTTGAAGAATACCAATTAGCTCATCCAGTTTCATGGTAGCTAATTCTTGACTTTCCTTAAGAAGCGGTACCTTAACATCCCACGAACTAGGCAAGACATCCAAAAGCTTCTTATTTACTTCAAGTGGAGGAAAATTATAACCTCCCTCTGTCAACTCACTCCCCAACTGTGACTATCTAGTAAAAACTCTAGAAGCCGTTTCATTTGGTAGAGAATCAAACATGTAATATTGTTTCTTTATCAGTTCTAGCTTAGCTGCTTTATATCTTTGATTTCCACCACATCTAGTTTCGATAGCTTTCCAAAGTTCGTATGCGGTGTCATGTGATTTGAACAGTCTTAATACGTATTTGGTTAGGCACATACAAATAGCTGCATGTGCCTTTTTCTCAGTATCATAATCTTTCTTTTCTTCCGGAGTCATAGATTTGTAAAGCTTGTTCGGAGCAAGATGGGGAAAGATTCCTTCGGCTAAGGGAGCTACATATTTTTCTTTGAGTGGACCCCATAGCTCTGGACAGTGGAAGTTTATATACTGTTCAAATTGATCACGCCAATATGCGTAATCCATGTCAGCCGAAAACAACGGAGGTTTATTATTAGAACCAACATCGTGATTCTGTTTTAACATATCTCTAATTCCTCTGATATCTTCTTTATCAGCAACACCAGCCATTTAGGATATACCTGAAACTTCACTTAAAAACAAGAGCTTAAAAACTTGTTAGTATCAGAAGGCGTCACTTAGTAAGTGACACACTCAAGTGTCACACGATTAGCGGCACTTGGTAAGTGACGCTATCGAGTGACGGATGAAGTGACTGATAACACTATGAGTAAGTGTCGCTCAATCAGACAAGTGACGCACTCAAGTGACGTACTTGAGTGACGTACTAAAACAAATAGGCGTCACTAGTAAAAGTGACTCAATAAATCAAAAGGTGTCACTAAAGATAGTGACGCAACAAATCTAGCAGGCGTCACTAACCGAAGTGACGCTTGATACTCAAGTGGCGTGCAACAGTGACGCACGGAAGTGACGGTGGATTAAAGTTAACGGCACTTAAGTTAAGTGTCGTATAAACCTCAAATGACGCTTCAAGTGACGCGTTCAAGTGATAGTATAACCCTAATTTAGTATTAGGTAGTGCCGCTGTAAGTGACGCGTCCAAGTGATGGATCGAGTGTCGCAAAACGGCTGCAAAATCCCAAAACCCTAAAAAATCGAACTTCGTAAACCAAACGAAAATTCCTTGAACCCTAATGAACGAAACTTGTAAATGATGAAGAATATCAACTGTATTTCACCTTAGCACCTCAAAATCCGTATGTAATCTTGATTCTTGATTCAAACAAAACCGAAATCAATCCAAAACACCTTCTAAACGTCAATATTATCACCTAAATGGCTCTGATACCAGTTGAGAGTGCCCTTTGACGTGGATCTAGATGACAATTGACTACAATCGAAAGGCGGAATCAATCAATTGCAAATATGTCTAACAAACACAAACCGAACAAATGTATTTTAACAATGAAACCGTATATATCAGCTTGTATCATGAATTGAAAACGATTACAAGGTTGCTTAGTCGACAAATGATGCTAGGGTTTCGTCAACCCTAGCCTGAAACCCGTAGGTTTGTATTTATACAAGAATTCAGCCGACATGCGTCACTTGTGGAAGTGTCGCATGTGGCCGCCTTCATGCGTCACTTACCTAAGTGACGCTATGCGTCACTAAGGCAAGTGACGCCTAACCTAAAACTTAAGTGTCGCATATAACAAAAACTCTATTTTCACTATAAGAATAACGACACTTATTACAACTCGATAGACCAACTGACAGACAACCTAATATGCACCAACAAAATTCTTTAGCACGGCCAATTGGTTTCTCATAAAGAGGTCGGCTTGATCTTGTCTAGCGGACGTCTTTTGGTTGAGCATGTGTTGACCTTGCATGAATTGGGTGAAGGCGTCATCTGAACTTAAAGATGGGGCATTTGTCTTTACAGGTTGTTCAGCGGTTTGGTTTGTATCGAAAGTGGGTGCAGGAAGTGCGAGGGGTTGGTTATAAGAAGGTTATGATTATTGTGGGTAAGGTGGGTATCTAGGTGGGTATCGAGGTTGGTATGGTTGGTTGGTTATTTGTGGGAATGGTGGTCCTCTAGGTTGGTTATTGTTTTGGTTGAAATCGGGTGGAAAATTCTATGGTCGAGCGGGAAACTGAGCATAGTAGACTGTGCCATCTGCTTCTTCATACTCCACTTGGTATTCACCAGATGGTTGCAGATTGTTGCAATGTTGACAGACTTGCACTTGGTGTACTTGGTGCTGTTGTTTCTTAAGTTCTCCAAATTGTTTGACAAGTGAGTCCATTTTCTCTGTTAATACTTTAAGTGCTTCAACTGGAATTGGATTTGATGCAGCGATAGCTGTTAAAGATGTTGAGTGATCTCCAGAGTTCCAATCATGGTGATGCATAGTCATATTCTCTATTAGGTTCCATCCCTCTTCGCCGGTCTTTGCCATGAAGCTTCCTTGTGCAGCAGAATCGAGGGTGGTTTGGTGGTTGGGATCTAAACCATTGTAGAAGGTACACAATTGTGCGGATTTGTCGAGACGGTGATTGGGGCACTTCTTCAAATCTCCTTTGAATCATTCCCATGCGGTGTATAATGACTCATCAAAAGCTTGTAGGAAATTCATGATGTCATTTCGAAGTTTGATTTGTTTAGAAGGCGGAAAGTATTTGATTCGAAACTTTGTCACCATTACCGTCCATGAAGGGATAGAGCCGGTCTCTAAACCTTCAAACCATGTTTGCGCATGATGAGTGAGCGAATAAGGGAAAAGATACAAGCGGATCGTGTCTTGGCTAATTCCGTTTTGTTTGTAGGAATTTGAAAGAGATATGAATTTGTCAAGGTGAGAGTTGGGGTCATCACTTGGCAATCCATGAAATTGACAGTGGTTTTGGATTAGCTAGATGATGTAGTGTTTAAGCTCGAAAGATTGACCAGGGGTTTCAGGGTAGAGAATTGGTCTTCCTTTTCCTTCGATAGAGGGTTTACTGTTGTCAGTGAGAGTGATGCGTTCAGCCATTGCTTGTTCAAGCATGGATTGCTTCTTTTCTCGTCGAATGGTACGTATTATAAGTTCTGGATCAGGGAAATTAAACAGTGGTGCAGATTTAGGGGAACAGATCATACACTAAAAAGAAACAGAAAATAGAGTGAAACTAATAATAAAGAAAATATTTTTTTATAAGGTTTTATCCTAAGGGTTTACTAGAGTTGGGATTGGTTGGGCCTCTGTATCGGACAGTTGGTCTCCCCGACAGCGGCGCCAAAAACTTGATGCGCTGCCCAGCGTCCGTATGAAGACGGCGCTCGGACCGCAATCGTGGGTGTTTTAAATTTGTATTTGCTGGGGTCTAAGTGTGACTTACTGATACTGAACCAAAAGGCTAGTAGATGGTAAGTATCACCTAGAGTCGTTCTTAAAGAGAAACTGAATTAAAACAGAGGGGATCCAATCAATCTTTCTTTTCTAGTAAAGGTTAAAAGAGTGCGTTGGGGGTTTTTGGTTCAATTAATTAAGTAAACTAATTAAAGCGAATAAAAGATAATTGTAAATCAGATAATAAAAGGAGTACTTGTTGTGAGTTCGTTAGCTTATAATGTGGGACGATGACTTGTAGGGAAAACGTTTACTAAATTTGGAATGTTCACTAGACTTTTTGGTTTATGGTATAACCGATAGGTTCCCTATTAGTCGGGTATCAACTAATATGTCACGAGGAACCATGGTGTCATGATTCTGATCAGACAGACAATGCTCAACTCTCCACACTCTCCTATGAGGGAATCAGTGGCCCTTATTATTGAGCACATTTGCTCGTGGGCAAAGGAATAGAGTAGCAAGTCTACAACAAGTCTAACCATTCTTAATACCATAGAGACTATGAGTTTAGCAAACAACTAACTTAGCAAATATGTTCGGACTTTGTTGATCAATTCCTATTAACGAATTTTAAGCATGGTAAGCAAAGGAAAGTGTTGAGGTTTTTGCGTACCTTACTTTATATTTCATAGTTTAAGGAAAAGTATCGATTTAAATTGGATTTTAAACTTTCCTTTCTCAATACAATTAACAAATCCCTAGGTTTTCGTAAATGGTTATTTAGCCTATAGCCTACCTAATCTAATCTAATCTAATTAAAGCAATAATTAAAATGCTGACGGCTTTTTGCATAGAGTTAAACGCAGACCATGTCAGAAAATGCTATGGTAGTCCACAATGTATTTAATCATTTACCGATGTTTCCATTGTGGATTCAATTGCTTCACGATGTTTACATGATAGGTACATTGTGATTTCAAGTGTACAATACTCATGGCACTTCCACATAATCACATTGCATTTTATGATGCTCGCATAATATTACAATAGAAACCATAGTTTTACACAGATAACTATTGACCAAGTAGTAAGGTTCACGATGCCTCTTTACAAGGTTACAATCACGGTTATTAATCAAAAGGCAAATGTAAGTTTTAGGTTTAAAATCATAAGATAAGTCCGTTCATAAAGTTTCTGTTTTATAATGTCAATCCATAATACAACTACCTTCGGTCGTTACCGACTTCCATACGTATGTACTTTGCTTAAAAGCATTTCCAGCACTATACCGAGTAACAGTCGAATAGGGGCCATCATATTATTTCACGACGTATTTAAAGTCATCCCACAATTATATATGCTAACTACATCACAACAAATACAATAGTAATCTACTCGATAATCATGGCATAAACTATCTCTAGCATAATTAAAGTATACATATTTAACCAAGATAGATATGGATAGAAATAACCGAGATTAATATGAGAGAAGGAGTAGACTTGAATTAATAAGAGTTTCTCTAAGCGTACACCATCGATTACAAATGCGTTCCTCACCAAGGATTACAAACACGTTCCTTGCTTCTATTTTAACTAGCCTAATACTAAGAAAGAAAGAAAAGCTAGAAGAAAGTGCCTTTTGAGGTGTGTTGGTGTGTGTTTCAAATGAAACTCATGCCTCCTATTTATAGAGGAGTTTTGGTGCATTTTAGCAAATGGAAGCACACATTAGCAAAAGTTGGAAAAGGTAGTAGCACCAGGTACAAAAGGCTAAAAAGGTAGTGGCACCAAGTACGAAAAGTAGGAAAAAGGTCTAGCACTGGGTACGAAAAAGGATAAAAAAGTGCAATCCATGCGGGTGGCGGGCAGCAGCAAGTGGCTGGCTGCCAGCCAGCGGCGGCTGGGTGGCTGCCGGCGGTGGCTGGCTGCCAGCTGCACCAGTCTGCTGCCGGTTGTTTCGTTTCTCGATTCATGCGTGTTTTCTTCGTTACATGTCCGTTTGCATTGATTCTTTTTGCGTTGGATTCGTAATTCAAAAACAAAGCTTTTGATGAAAAGAAATCCCAAAAATATATCTATGAACTTTAGATGTGTCGTACGAATCATTTGGATCTTCGGAGTGCGTAGAATCTTCATTCTTCGTCCGTTTTAGTTGATTCTTCTTCTGTTGGATTTGTAATTTGAAAAAGAACATCTTGAGTCAAATAGATGTTGGTGATGGGCTCTTTAGTCTTGAAACCTCATTTTGATGTCTGGAATCTTCAAACGTGCGTGGAATCTTCGTTTTCAAATAATAAGATAAGTCCGTTCATAAAGTTTCCGTTTTATAATGTCGATCCATAATACAACTACCTTCGGTCGTTACCGGCTTCCATACGTATGTACTTTGCTTAAAAGCATTTCCAGCACTATACCGAGTAACAATCGAATAGGGGCCGTCATATTATTTCAAGACGTATTTAAAGTCATCCCACAATTATATATGCTAACTACATCACAACAAATACAATAGTAATCTACTCGCTAATCATGGCATAAACTATATCTAGCATAATTAAAGTATACATATTTAATCAATATAGATAAGGATAGAAATAACCGAGATTAATATGCGAGAAATAGTAGACTTGAATTAATAAGAGTTGCTCCAAGCGTACACCATCGATTACATATGCGTTCCTCACCAAGGATTACAAACACGTTCCTTGCTTCTATTTTAACTAGCCTAATACTAAGAAAGAAAGAAAAGCTAGAAAAAAGTGCCTTTTGAGGTATGTTGGTGTGTGTTTCAAATGAACCTCATGCCTCCTATTTATAGAAGTGTTTTGGTGCATTTTAGCAAATGGAAGCACACATTAGCAAAAGTTGGAAAAGGTAGTAGCACCAGGTACAAACGGCGAAAAAGGTAATGGCACCAGGTACAAAAAGTAGGAAAAAGGTCTAGCACCGGGTATGAAAAAGGACAAAAAAGTGCAATCCGTGTGGGTGGTGGGCAGCATCCGGTGGCTGGCTACCAGCCAGCGGCGGCTGGGTGGCTGCCGCCGGCGGCTGGCTGCCAGCTGCACCAGTCTGCTGCCGGTTGCTTCGTTTCTCGATTCGTGCGTGTTTTCTTCGTTACGTGTCCGTTTGCATTGATTCTTTTTGTGGTGGATTTGTAATTGAAAAACGAAGCTTTTGATGAAAAGAAATCCCAAAAATATGTCTCTGAACTTTAGATGTGTCGTACGAATCATTTGGATCTTCCGGAGTGCGTAGAATCTTCGTTCTTCGTCCGTTTTAGTTGATTCTTCTTTTGTTGGATTCGTAATTTGAAAACGAACATCTTGGGTCAAATAGATGTTGGTGATGGGATCTTTGGTCTTGAAACCTCATTTTGATGTCTGGAATCTTCAAACGTGCGTCGAATCTTCGTTTTTCATCCGTTTTGCTTGATTTTTATCGTGCGACCTTGTTTTGACCATCTTGGCATAATACTATTAATTTTTAATGTTTTTGAGTTAGAGTTCCAAGAATCATTCCAGAATGAGTGTTGGGAATTGATGTTACTACTGTTACTACTGTTGATGAAAGAATGCACAAGGTATTAACACTGTTAGTGTTAATGTTATTACTGGTATTAACACTGTTAGTGTTAATGGTTATCACTGTCTTCACAAGTTATAACTGTTAGTTTCAGTTTTCAAAGATTATCACTGTTAGTGGTGGTTACCACTGTTATCAGAAGATTACAACTGTTATCGAAGATTGAAGTGAAGACAAGAGTTACAACTGTTAGTAATAGTTTCAACTGTTAGTTTGTTTACAACAGTTAACACTGCTTATGCTAGTTACCACTGTTTGATATACTAGTCTAGAAAATTGTACAAGTGTTAACACTGTTATAGGAATTACCATTTTTTATATAGTTGTGGTAGTTAACACTGTTTATGTATAGAATAGGAGGGAAGATAAAATTTGAATAATTATGGAGTGTAACAGTTTCCAGAATTATAGGAGATTGTTTAGCAGGACTCTATGGGATATAAATAGAGATCCTAAACCTAGATTAGGTTAAGGTTTTTGTGCAGCTTCAAGGTTTTGTAACCCTAATACAATTCAGTGTATTCATCTTATATTATTAATAAGATTGAAGCTTTTGATAGTAATTTTGGTATTCATTGTTTTTATTATTGATTTTCATAATATTATTGAGTGTTATTTCGCAACTTCTCAGTAATAATTTAAAGCTTGTGTTAATCTAATTAGTTTATTAGATCGATCTTGGTTTATCAAGTGGTATCGGAGAATTTGGTTAAGTTTTGAATACAGGAAGATCTAGAATCACTATTTGTTTGATTATTTTCAATTTCCTGTTATTAAATCAATGGCAGAAAGCAATGAAGGAATTCAGGTCACTAAGATACCCATGCTTAGACCTGATGAGTTTGATCTGTGGAAGAACAGAATCAGACAATACATGCTTCTCACAGAATATCAGATGTGGGAAGTGGTTGTTAATGGTCCTCCAGTGACTCTTAATAGTGATGGTGTTGCACAGACAAAATTACCACCAACATCTGAGGCGGAAAGAAAGGTTAGATTAATAGAGTACAAAGCTCTAAGTACTTTATTATTATCTATTCCCAATGAATATCAGAGACGATTTGAAGCATGTCAAGATGCTAAAGTTCTCATGGAAGCTATAGAGAAGAGATTTGGTGGTAATGATAACACCAAAAAGAATAAAAGATCTTTGTTGAAACAACAATATGAGAATTTTAATTCTGCAAAGTCAGAAACTTTGACTCAAACCTTTGATAGGTTTTCAAAGTTAGTAGGAGATCTGGAAAATCATCAAGTGAAGATTGATAGGGATGATTTAAACAGGAAGTTTTTGAGGTCTTTAGGAGATGAGTGGACAATTTATACAGTTGGGTTAAGACAAAGTGCAGATCTAGAATCAAAAGAGCTGGAAGACATATATAATGATCTGAGAAACTTTGAAGCTGAAGTGGAGAGCAAGAAGATTGGATCAGGAAGTAACAACAACAATTCTGCATTTATGTCAATGGCTGGAACTAAGGCAGAATCAAGTCAGAAAGGTTCTTCTTATGGGTCTGGTGGAGGTGGATCATCATCAAATCATTCTAATGATCAAATCTTAGAATCTTTCTTTGCTAGTAATGTGAACTCTTCACTTACTAATGAAGACTTAGATCAATTTGAATCAGATGATCTAGAAGAAATGGATATTAAGTTACAAATTGCCTTAATCACTCAAAGGGCAAAAAGGTTTATGCAAAGAACTGACAGGAACAACTTTGCACAGAAGAGGAATGATGCAAGTTGGTTTGATAAGAGCAAAGTTGAATGTTTCAACTGTCACAAAATGGGACATTTTGCTAGGGAATGCAGAAGTCCAAAGAATGAGCAGAATGATAGAGTGAATGGTTAAAGAAGTGGAGGAAATGTGAGTCAAACAAGGTCTGTACCAATCCAGGGTACTTCATCAAATGCCCTTGTATCTGTGGATGGATGTGGTTGGGACTGGAGTGATCAAGAAGAGCATGAAGTTAAGAATCAGTATCTCATGGCTACTGCAGAATCTGACAAACAGTCAGAGATTCCTTATGAGGTACAAATAAAATTATGTTCTACTGTGTGTAAACAAACAGTTAAACATTATAGAGATCATAATCAGAAAGTGTGTGATGAATTAAAACAATGTGAAATCAAGAGTAAACACACAATATCAATAATAGAAAATCTAGAAAAACAAATTCATTCATATGAAGAAAATGAAACACAGTTTAAGTATGATATTGAATTTTCTAGGTGGGAGAGAGATACTCTTAAAGACAAGGTAGAAGTATTAACTAAGAACTTTGCTGAGGTCACATGTGAAAGAGATAGCATAAGACTTAATGTAAGTAACTTAGAAAATGCATCTAAGAGTGTCCATAAACTTATCAATTCACAGATTCATGATAAACTTAAAACTGGGTTAGGATACAGTAATGTACCTCCTCCTTATAACAACAACAACTTTCCTTCTAAAACTGATATTGATATCAATTCACTTAAAGAAGAAATGAAGGCTGATGTTAAAAAGGCTGAACCTGTTAAGAGTTTAGAAGAAGATGTGAACTTGGATAAAGTTGAAATTCATGAGTGGAGTAAAGAAGATGATGAGGATACTGATACTTCTGAAAGTGAGGAAACTGTGACAAATCATTCATCTAAGTCAACAAGTGAGAGCAGCAAAAGTGTAACTGATCTAGTCTTAGAACTTAAGGGTAATAAACTAGAAGAGGGTAAGAAAATGTTTGTGAAGAAGGCTAAACATCAGGTAAAACATGTGAGAGCCACACCTAACACACCTAGAAATTTTCAAATGAATGTTAGGAATGCATTGAAATCATCTGTTTCTGTATGTAATACATCTGCATTGAATAAATGTGATAACTGCAAATGTAAGGATAACTTCTCTAAATCATAAAATTTTCAAAAACACATTCCCAGAGGTAATCAAAGAAATTGGAATCAAATGGTAACTCAAAAACTGGGAAATAATGTAACAGTGATTAGAGAAAAGTTGTGCCTTATATGTGGCAGGAATAATCATCTTCAACATGACTGTTTTCATAATCCAAAATTGATTCAAAAGAATGTAAAACAGCCATGGACATCAGCTAATATGATTAACAAACAAAATTTTAAATCTAAAGTTAATCATATTGCTGCTGTCAGAAAGATGAATTATATGGCAAATCAAGCTAAGGCTGCTGCAAAGGTTTCCACTGCAGGAACAAAAGTTAAAGATTTAGCCAACAGTAATAAGGCTAAAACAGTGGCAAAAGAGTATAATGTAAACAGTGGTAAATCTTTTAAAACTGTTAGGACTGTTAATTCAACAGTTACCACTGGTAGAGTAAATAACACTGTAAGGAATACTAACAGTGTTAATTATTTTACCACTGATAGACATACCAACAGTCATAACAAATTTAACACTGTTAGGCATTATAACTATGGTCCTTCAATTAACACTGTTATACCAAAACCCACTGTTAAGTCTAAAATTAGTTGGATTTGGACACCTTTTCAATCTAATTTACCCAGAGATCCAAAATCCAACAATGTATCAAAATCAATGATCTTCAAGAAAGTTGATTACTTTGATACATATGGGAAACCCAAAGCCAAATTGGTTTGAGTTCCCAAGAGAAATTAATTTTTCTCTTTGTTTATATGTGTGCAGGGCAAGCCAAGAAGCTTATGGCATATTGATAGTGGCTGCTCAAGACACATGACTGGAGATAAAGAAAAGCTACAGAACTTCAAATCATTTGATGGTGGATATGTAGCATTTGGAAGCAATCCCAAAGGGGGAAAAATTACAGGCAAAGGAACTGTTCAGAGTGCCAAGCTAAGTTTTGAAAATATTTATTTTGTGGAACAATTGAGGTATAATTTGCTAAGTGTAAGTCAAATTACAAATAAAAAGAATCCAGTTTATTTTACTGACACTGAATGCCTTATTTTGTCAAAGGAGTTCAAAATTCCAGAAAACATGATTTTAATGAGAATTCCTAGGCAAGATAATGTATATAAGTGTGACTTAGCAAATATGGCACCTCAACCTGATTTAAACTGTCTAATTTCAAAAGCAAATCTGAATGAATCTAATTTGTGGCATAGAAGGATGTGTCACATGAATTATAAAACCATTAATAAACTTGTCAAAAACAAGCTTGTTAGAGGTTTACCTGAAAAGGTATATTCATGTGATGATCACTGTGTTTCTTGCCTTAAGGGTAAGCAACACAAAACTTCTTTTAAGTCCAAATCTGTGAATACAAACTGTACACCTTTACACTTGTTACATATGGACTTATTTGGACCAACAAGTATAAGAAGTATGGGAAAAAGATCTTACTGCCTTGTAGTAATTGATGATTATACTAGATTTACATAGGTTTTCTTTCTTAGAACAAAAGATGAGACGGGTGAAATACTTAGATCATTTATAACTAAGATGGAGAATCAATTAGATAAAAAGGTTAAAATCATCAGGAGTGATAATGGAACAGAGTTTAAAAATCATGAGATGGATAAATTTTGTGATGAGAAAGGCATTAAGAGAGAGTTTAGTGCTCCTAGAACTCCTCAACAGAATGGAGTAGCTGAAAGAAGGAATAGGACACTAATTGAGGCTGCCAGAACTATGCTAGCTGATGCGAAACTACCTATGTCTTTCTGGGCAGAGGCAGTTAGCACAGCTTGCTATGTTCAGAATAGGGTAACAGTTGTTAAGCCTCATTTCAAAACCCCATATGAATTGCTATTTAAGAACAAACCACTAGTTAGTTTCTAAAAATCATTTGGATGTCCATGTACCATTTTGAATACCAAGGATCACTTAGGAAAGTTTGAAAGCAAGGTAGATGAGGGTATTTTTGTAGGGTATTCCATCCAAAGTAAGGCATATAGGGTTTTCAATCAAAGGACCAAGGTAATAGAAGAATCAATGAACATCACTTTTAATGAGAATACCATTAATCCTGATGGGATAGGTCCAAAGTCATTGTTTGATATTGATGCTCTTAATTCTGCTTTTAGATATGCAACTGTAAATTCTAGTGCAGGTACAAGTACAGGTACCAACACAGGGATTGCAGATGAAGCAAGTGAGGAAGTATCAGGAATGTCCACAGAAAAGAATAAAGACTCATTGGAATACATTGTATTTCCAATCTGGACTCCTGATCTACCAGAGGTGTTTTCCTCTGATCAACCACAGTCCTCTCAGAGAATTGAGACAGAAGAATCTACTGATGTATCATCTAGTGAGAGTTCTGGACAAGAAGGCAATCTTACCAACTTAGAAGCAAACATTCCAGAGACATCAACATCTAATTATCATGTTCACAAAGATCATCCTCTAGAACAGGTAATTAGGAATGTTGACTCTGCTGTTCAAACTAGACAGCAGTCTACTGTCAATGAGGAAGAGATACATACCTCTTTATATGTATGTTTTCTTTCTCAAGTTGAACCTAAAAAGGCAGTAGAAGCTCTTAAACATCCTAGTTGGATTGAGGCAATGCAGGAAGAATTGTTGCAATTCAAAATACAGAATGTTTGGACTTTAGTTGATTTACCAAAGGGAAAAAAGGCTATAGGTACCAAATGGATATTCAAGAACAAGAAGGATGAGAGGGGAATTGTAATTAAGAATAAGGCCAGGCTGGTAAGAAGGTATTGATTATGATGATGTGTTTGCTCCTGTTGCAAGGATAGAAGCCATAAGATTATTCTTGGCATATGCTTCATATAAAGGCTTCACTGTATACCAAATGGATATCAAGAGTGCCTTTCTATATGGCACAATTGATGATGAGGTGTATGTTTGTCAACCACCTGGATTTGAAGATCCTACATATCCAGATAGAGTTTGCAGATTAGATAAGGCACTGTACGGCCTGCACCAAGCACCCAGGGCTTGGTATGAGACTCTATCTGTTTATCTTTTGGAGAATGGTTTTAAAAGAGGTACCATTGACAAGACATTGTTTATCAAAAGGGATCACAATGATATCCTATTGATACAAGTGTATGTTGATGACATCATTTTTGGGTCTACAAATGATGGATTATGCAAGGAATCTGAGAAGTTAATGCATCAAAAGTTTCAAATGAGTTCTATGGGGGAACTTAACTTCTTTTTGGGCCTTCAAGTCAAACAAAAATCAAATGGCATTTTCATCCATCAGAGCAAGTGTGTTAAAGACATACTCACAAAATATGGCTACTCTAAAACAAAAGTGGCTAGCACACCTATGGAGACTCACAAGCCATTGTCTGCAGATCCTGAGGGGGAGGAAGTAGATGTACATCTGTACAGGTCTATGATAGGGTCATTGATGTATCTAACTTCCTCCAGGCCAGATATTATGTTTGTTGTATGTATCTGTGCCAGATTCCAGACTTGTCCAAAGCAATCACATATGTATGCTGTAAAGAGAATTTTTAGATACCTAAAGGGAAAACCTGATATAGGTCTTTGGTATCCTAAAGATTCTTCTTTTAACTTAATAGCATATTCAGATAGTGATTATGGGGGAGCTAGCATGGACAGGAAGTCAACATCAGGAGGTTGTCAATTTCTAGGAGAGGTTAATTTCATGGCAATGTAAGAAACAGACAACTGTATCAACATCCACTGCTGAAGCTGAGTATGTAGCTGCTGCAAATTGCTGTGCTCAGGTCTTATGGATTCAGAATCAAATGCTTGATTATGGTTTAACTTTCTTAAACACTCCTATTTTCATTTACAATACCTCTGCTATCAGCATCATTAATAATCCTGTTAAACACTCTAAAACTAAGCATATAGATTAGGTATCATTTTATCAGAGATTGTAATGAAAAATGACTTATTCAGATTATAAAAGTCCACACTGACAATCAACTTGCAGATCTGTTCACCAAAGCATTTGATGTGGGCAGATTTACATTTCTGATTACAAGTATTGGTCTGATTAAATCTTCTTAAATTGTTTCTTCATAACTATTTTGAAAAACATCTCTATAATGCTTAAAGATTAGATGCTGGTAGATGTAATTGATACTAACAGTGATAGTAGTTGTAGTTACAACTGTTTTGCTTTCTTAATTATCACTGTTATTATTCAATTAGCACTGTATATGTATTTTATTCTGTTTACACTGTTAGTTTTATTTTTATCACTGTTTTTGTTGAACTAACCCTTTGTAGGTTATCACTGTCAGTTAAGCAACTACCACTGTTAGTGTAAACAGTTTCCACTATTTTCACTATTCAGTTGTAATCTTCACTGCCACTGCTAATATGTTTGTACCACTGTTAGTGTAATTTTTACCACTGTTAGTATATCAGTTATCACTGTTTATACTATCAAGTAATCTTTCATTATTACTGTTTATAACTTTATATTTCAGTTTTCCTTTTGCAGGTATATTGATAGTAAAAAAAATAATAATAATATATATATCACTGTTAGTAATACTAATACAGTCACTAGTGTTGAGTTATAATTCCTTTGGTCATGAGTTATTTCCATCAACTAGTTATCACTGTTAGTATTATTATCTTGAATGTATAAGTACTGTTAGTTATTTTTGTTTCCACTGTTAGTTATTTATGTTTCCACTGTTAGTTATTTTTGTTTCCACTGTTTTACAATGGTTTCAACTGTTTTACAATAGTTACCACTGTTTTAAAATAGTTATCACTGTTGTATAATAGTTTCCACTGTTAGTGTTAAATTTGGGAATTTTACTTCAAAATTAGGTCATTGAAACTAACAGTATAAATACTCACTACACTTGTACATATTCTTTCCACTTTCATAAACACTGCTTTCATAAACCCTGTAATCACTGCTCTCGCAAATCTTACACAAATTCTTCATGGCTTCTTCTTCATCAACCACACCTCAACTCGCATTAGGCAAAGATCATAACATGATTGCCTATCTAGTAAAACCTTCCATCGCCGATGATTACATTGCAATCATTGATTTTCTGCGTAACTCTACCATTCACCATGCGCTAACTATAGCACCCAGAATTTCACATGAACATATCAATGAGTTCTGGGTTAAAGCCAAGATTGAGGAAGAAGCAGGTGTTCCACAGATTGTTTCCACAGTTGCTGGGCACTAAGTGATGATTACTGAAGCATCCATTCGTTCTTCTCTTCATCTTCAGGATGAAGAAGGTATAACTTCAATTTCTGATGAAGATTTATACTCTAATTTACAACGAATGGGATATGAGGGTAACTTGGGTGGGTATGTTTTTCAAAAAACAATGTTTTCATACCAATGGAGATTTCTAATTCATACATTACTGCAGCTACTGCTCCTGCTCAAAATTTACCCAAAATTGATCCAAAGGATAAGGGTAAAGGTATTCTGGAAGAAGGGCCTACAAAGAAAAAGCAGAGATCAATGCCTTATGAAGCTACAATGAATGATGATGAGTATGCTCAGAGGTTATTTGATGAGATCAATGCTGATGTGCTAGCAGAGGAGATGATTGATGTAGAAGTTAAACCTGGTCATTATGTTAAAATGACTAAGGCTCAGGTTGAGGAATGGGATGAAGCACAGCTGAAAGAGCAAAAACTTGATGATATTGATTTCTTAGTTGAACAAATTAAGGAGAAGAAGGCAGCTGAAATGAGAAAAACTAGAGCTGCCAAAACTGCTGCAAAGAAAAATAAACCAATGACCAGAGCTCAACAGAAAAGAAGCTTGGTGTTAAAGCTAAGAGGAGGTAACATTCCAACTGCTAGATTAAATGCCATGTCTCTTGAAAGCTTATAAAGAAATTGGGATAGGGATACTTTCTTAAATCCAGAGGCAGCTAAGAGAGTAGAAGAAGCACAAAAAGCAAAGGAGAAGTCAGAGAGGGAAAAGAAACAGAAAGAAAAGATTAAGAAAGAGTCGGCTCAAGAGGAAGAATGGAAAAGAAAAAGTGCAGAGATCAAGGAAAAGTTGAGACAGGAATATGCATCAATTCCTGATCTACCAAGAAATAAAATTGATTTAAATGATGTGATTGTGGTGAAACCTCTTCAGGTACAGCTTCCACCTGACAACTTGCCTGGAATAATTGATTGGTCCATTGAACAATATTCAATTCCTGTTAAGTGTGAGAAAATCAGAATTGAAAGAGCAGATACTTCTGTATCATTTTGGAGGTCTTTTAAGGATTTGATCAAGGTGCTTACAAGGGAAGATTTGATTAGGATGTATGAGATTGGGTCTGAGAAAGGATTAAGTACTAAGAAATTTGATAGTGTATATGAGTTGTGTACTTGGTCTTGGATTTCAATGATGTTTGAACCAGATAGATTTTCATTTGAGTTCAACACCTTTCAGACTATAAAACAATGGATTTATTACAGCAATCCAGATGTTCATCAAGTGATATTGGATGATGCTACTATGCTTTGGATGTTAACAGACAGGGAATATGATATGAGTCTGAGTTTGTTGAGAAGCTTAAGGCATGCCAAGTTATTTGTCTCATTTAACAATGATTTGGCAGAAAATTTGGTATATATGATATTGAATCAGATTCACAAGAAAGAAGAGTATGAGAGGAGGCATAGAGATCAAAGATAGTTGTTTTTGAATGAGAGTGAAAGAGATCAACATGAAGAATATAGAGAAACTTAATACTATTGGTGACAAATTAAGCTTAGGGGGAGATTGTTGGGAATTGATGTTACTACTATTACTACTGTTGATGAAAGAATGCACAAGGTATTAACACTGTTAGTGTTAATGGTTATCACTGTCTTCACAAGTTACAACTGTTAGTTCAAGTCTTCAAAGATTATCACTGTTAGTGGTGGTTACCACTGTTATCAGAAGATTACAACTGTTATCGAAGATTGAAGTGAAGACAAGAGTTACAATTGTTAGTAATAGTTTCAACTGTTAGTTTGTTTACAACAGTTAACACTGCTTAGGCTAGTTACCACTGTTTGATATACTAGTCTAGAAAATTGTACAAGTGTTAACACTGTTAAAGGAATTACAATTGTTTATATAGTTGTGGTAGTTAACACTGTTTATGTATAGAATAGGAGGGAAGATAAAATTTGAATAATTATGGAGTGTAACAGTTTCCATAATTATAGGAGATTGTTTAGCAGGACTCTATGGGATATAAATAGAGATTCTAAACCTAGATTAGGTCAAGGTTTTTGTGCAGCTTCAAGGTTTTGTAACCCTAATACAATTCAGTGTATTCGTCTTATATTATTAATAAGATTGAAGCTTTTGATAGTAATTTTGGTATTCATTGTTTTTATTATTGATCTACATAATATTAGTGTTATTCTGCAACTTCTCAGTAATAATTCAAAGCTTGTGTTAATCTAATAAGTTTATTAGATCGATCTTGGTTTATCAATGAGAGAGATATCAGTAGTAAAAACATGACTTTTTACGCGATATCAACAAGAAAAGCTCTAAGTGTGGGATACTTGATATCGCGTAAAAAGTCACGTTTTTACCACCGATATCTCTCTCATTCTGGAGCAATACTTGGCATTTATAGTCAAACATCGCACAAATCATTGATAATATGTTATGAGATTGCGGATGGTTTATATTAAAAATGGATATAGGAATTAAATCTTTATTGTTTATCTGCCCAACTCATGCTATGACTAAAACTTTATCCAAAAATGAACGTAGCTAACTCATAGGATACGGGTCACTTAGTTATACTATGTTAGATTGGATCATTGAGCTCAGCATGGCCGGTGTTCTCTAGACCAAAATAGGATCCAAGAGACACGGAACATGGGAGTAGAGGTAGATTAAGATTAAATTCATATAGACGATATTTTTAAGACAACTTTTAGAATATCCTCAACTTAGATAATACTTTTGTATGCTTAAATTGAACGGTTGCTTTGATCGTCTTATTGCATGTTCTTGTTTGATTGTTGTCTTAGGATCATCATAATAGTGAAATTTAAACGGCATTAATCATCGTGAAATAATATGACGGCCTCTATTTGACTGTTCTTTGATATAGTACTGGAAACGCTTACGGCGGAGTACAAATGTATGGAAGTCAAGAACGATCGAAGGTAGTTGTATGATGAATCGAATAACAAACGTATTACTTAGGTTTCTATTTATGGCATAAATCATCCCTGTTTTGTTGCATCCCCGAGTAATGATGATAACTCGTACGAATAAGTGATGACATGTTATCCGGCCGTCTAGACCAGTTAGCCTAACCTATTCCAGTGAGGATAACCCTCATTGATAAGATTGTTTATTCAACAAACTATGCCATGATTCGGGCATCTCTAACGACCGAGATTGGGGAATAGGATTCGAGGTTAATTATCAGATAATGTGGGTGTAAATTTGAGAGAACTTTTGGTGTACACTTTAATGTATTTTGCAATCCACGTGACATTCTATTCTCCTGATTGTGGACACCTCCGCGTTAGCCCAATAGAAGGATTGCAGTAATAGCTCACATCAACTTACGAACTTCTCTTCATTAGAGCTTTCCATATTAAACAACTTCTAAACCACATCATAGTAGACAATCACTTTAATTGTTGAACGCCCAAAGTAACCTCCACCCTTTAATTTAGTCTAGTTTAATTTAGGATCGAAAACCCAAAAGCAAAACCAACTCTTTTAACTCTAGCTAAATACATAAAAGCTTCTAAACCCCCTAGTTTCAATTTGTCGCGCTTTGAAGAACGATCCTAGGTCATACTTGTCCTTTGCTAGCCCTTTGATTAGCATAATAAGTAACCCTAGGCCCCAGCCTTATAAATTAAAAACCCACTACTGTGTCACGTCACCATTAGAAATCCCAACGACCAGTGCATGTCACAACAGTGTTGCAGTACCACTTCTACATTTCTCTAAGCGACACAACATTTTATGTCGCACAATTTACCCTACGTCTCATACTTGCGACACATCTACTTACGTCGCAACATTTGCGACACAAATATCTATGTTGCATTAAATTGTGGATATCACACATAGGGACACAAATCATTATGTCGCACCCTTGTGTCACAGAACCTTTGAGCGACACAGTCCTTATGTCGCAAAACTCAGAACCTTAAAAACACATGTTTTTCACTAAGTGTCGGAACCAGATTTTACCACTTGATTTTGCTCCGAATTTGGACTTTGGATGCGTTTTTCACTACAGCAACATATTAGAAATAAAAATTTTCCAAGCTGACCTGTCAGCTCGACCCCAGCCAGGGGCTCTGACCCTTGAACCCCGCTACCAGGGGCACTGCCCCCGGACACCCGTACACAATTTCATACTTTATGAAATACAATGAAATAATATGATAATACTTTCAGAGATTTTTATTACAAACTGTTACCAACAAGTCATATACATTTTCACAACTACAAATTGCGAATGTAAACATTAACACAAACAGCTGGGTCATAATCTAGTTGTGTGAACACTAGCATGGATGGTTAAACTAAGACATCCACGTAATTATACTTATAATCTCCATGTTTAGGGCGTTAGGAGATTACGGTCTTTGAGAACATTTTGGCTTAGGCTTTGCTAGCACTCGCACATTTCTTAACTCAACAGGTGAGTTCACAGCCCAACTTTTACTCTTTTACTGCTTTTAACATGGGATGGAAAACATAGCCAAACTCTTTTGCTACCTGTGCAAACTATTATATAACTGCTTTAGTGCATTTATACAAACTGTTTATGACTGCGGTCAACTATTACAACATTGCTTATGAAAGGGTATTTCATACAAAAATGATTATCAACGAATGAAAACTATTTTGGTATCTCACCGGAGAACGACCGGTGCAATTTGTATCTAGCTGGAGAACGACCAGCTACGTAACTTATCGGAGAACGACCGGTACAATTTGGTAACTTGTCGGAGAATGACCGACACTAACTTGGTATCTTACTGGAGAATGACCGGTATAATAGTGTATCTCGCCAGAGAACGACCGATACAACTTGGTAACTTGTCGGAGAACGACCGACACAAACTTTATAACCGCTGGAGAACGACCAACGGCATAATTTTAAACACATGATTTGGATAACATCCCACAACATCCACATTATGGGGAATTAGCTACGCACATAGGACTACCGCCTGCACATATGGAAACTAGACAACCCATGAAGCTTTAGGATGCCAACTTTTGAAACATATGGATTTCTTTTATATAACTAAAGTTGTTTTAGTCATATTTATGAAATCTACTTTTGTACAACTTAACTATTTTTACATTCATACGATTCGATGAATCGTAAAACTTTATAACTATTACTCGTGGCATCTTAATATTTACATTCTGTTGTAATCATATGCTCAGAAATGTGTGCATGTACAATGTTGGTGTCATTACCCCCCATACTTAACTAAATGCTTCTGCTAATCAAAATCAACGAATTTGGGGGTGTGACAAGTTGTAATGTTTGAAACGGTAGTGTCATAGAAACACATAGTACAAAAGTGGATTTCATAAGTATGACTGCAATAATTTATAATTATACAAATGAAATCCCATTCGTCCCAAAATAAGGTGGCATCCTAATGCTTCAAGGGTCGTCCGTCTTGAATGCATGCAGATCTTACTTATATTGCTAATTCCCTGAAAATTATAGGAAAACGTCAACAAACTTTGTTGAGTGAATTCACAGGTTTGCATATAGTGTAATAAACCAAGTTGTTTATATGTCGTTAGATCTCGTTTGATAGTTGTAGTGGAAAGACATTTGTTGAGACATAGTTTGTGACAACAGATCTACCTTGAAATAGGACTGGTGTAATTGTTGTCATGTTTGTACATTGGTTTAGATTTGTAAATAAATGTTTGTTTTGTTATTAATATTCATTAAATATATTAGTATATTAAAGTGTTAGACGAATATCGGAAATGAAATAAATATGTATAGCAAGTCGAGATCTCAAGTCGCAAGGCATTGCGATGCGAGATGAGATCTGAACTCGCAATACAATGTATAGCGAACCGAAGCCAAGCTGGGCTTGGGCTGCGAGTTGAGTTGGACTGACAGGCCCATGACCTGCGAGTTGATCAAAGTATATATGTTCGATTCGGTTTGACTTAAACAAGACTTTTGCCATTCAATTAATACACCTACGAATTGAATAATCCAGAGAAAAACGTTCTAAAGGTTAGGCTTTGATGTTTTATCGTTTAATGCTAAGTATTAGTAAAAACAAAACACAAACTTATTCGTTATAGTAAGATAATGACGTATTAAGGGATTCCTCACCTTAATACTACAGATAACGAAGTTATCGATCCTAGAACTAGGGACTTACAACATTTCCATTTTGTTGTTTGGTAGGAAACATAATTTAATCAATGAAGAAAAACATTTCCTAATAGTTTGTAAGAATTTCATTCTTAATAATTGTTATTTATTTTGTAGGAAACATAGGTTAATCCATTTAAGGAGAAACATTTCCAAATAGTAGTTTGTAGGAAATACAGGTTAATCCAATCAAGGAAGAACATTTCCCAAATAGTTGCTAGTAGGAAAACACTTCCTATTAAGTTAGGGGGAAGACTTAGACCGATCCCCCGTAGGTGAGCTAAACCTTGCGGGTTAAAGTAACGCGACCTAACCTTATAACCAAATCACGAACAACAATAGTTGTTTGCCTAAAGAACATGTAAGTATACGCTCCAAAAATGTGGGAGGGTCGTCACAGCAATAGTACTATCCGTATATTCACTGGATAGAGTCACCTAGCTAATGGTTATAGTCTGTAGCCATAAGGACTTTTATGCACTACATTGTAAGTCTGGGTCTGTACTAGAATTCATTGTCTAGTTCCTAAAAATCGTATGAAAACTCTATTTCATAAATCAACCGTTTAAGTAAATACATAATAGTATTTATAAATAGTTATCGCATGCAATAGCAACAACTATTAGCTATGTTTTTCAACCCTAGTTTTGAAAACAGTAAAACAGTTAGTAGAAGCGGTGATGTGAGAGCTAGCGGATGATAGTCACGTTGACCAAGTAAAGTCTCTTAACAACCTATAAGTACTTGACTAAACGTCAAACTATGTTAACGGTTTATTTGTGTTGAGAGATTGTTTGAGTTTGAAAAGTGTACGATTCATTGGTGATGATATTCCAAAAATTATTAGTGTTTCTTAAATCGAAAACCTTTGTATTCCTGGAGTTGTGTCATTAGTTATACGTATGTAGATTTACATATACATATATATATATCATATATATCATATATATAAATCATTTTAAGTTCATTGCATATATATATATATATATATATAAATATATATATATATAAATATATATATATATATATATATAGATAAAGTCGTTTTCGATATATATACGCATAAATATAGTAATGGTATATATATATATATTCAATTTAATTCGTCGCTTGTGTATAAAATCGTGCATTTCATTCCTTTGTTTTGTTGTGTATATATATATATATATATATATATATATATAAATAGTACATCATATGTGTAAGTTTATAAGTTCCATTCATCGTGAAATATGTTTATCCATATACATGTATGTACCCGTATACTTTGTCTTTGTTCGTATATATATAGGTATATGTATATAAAATTAATCGTTACGGGTACCAAAACATTACTAAGGGTACCCGGCGGATTGTCACACCCTCAAATTCGGGTTGCGGAAGCGGTCGGGTCGGGGCGTGATTAATCAATCATCAAAGCATAAGATACATAGCAAACGACTTCTAAATTAGACGTTTGAAAAATAGTTGTTACATTTCCAAAATAAAATTATATACAAGTTGCGCGTTCGCAAAATAATTCCAAATACATAAGTTGTAGTACAAAAGTTATGTAAGGAAAATCCAAGTGTTTGAAATCATGCGACTCGAGCTAGCATATCTTGTAGCAATCCTAGTCCTGTTGGGCACCTGAGAACACATGCTAAAATGAGTCACCTAAAAAGCTGGTGAGTTCATAGGGTTGTTAATTGAAAACATAAAGTATAAACCTTGTATGTTTTGAAAAGTAATTCAAAATCCACGATTTTGATTTGTATTGTTATAGTGTTGTAACACCGATGTGTATACATCTAACGAGGTATCTCATACCTAAGTATTTGGGGTGTGTTCCTAAGTACATCAAGAATATGGTATTCCATGCCTAGATACCTATTAGGTATAAGTATGTCTACTACCATGAGGCACTACATGCCTAAGTACAATCGAGTAAGTGTATAACCGTGTCATATCGGGGGTGTGGCAATCCATGCCTAGAATACCTATCCGGTATGAGTAAATCTACCAATATGAGGCAATACATGCCAAAGTACGAATTGAGTAAGTGTATGACCACGTCATATGATAACACATAATGAACTAGTATGCCACCTAGCATAGTGTGTTACCTCCAGTAACATGTAAGTGTAGTCCCGCAGAACTATAAGTAAGTATTTATCCAAGTACTGAGTCAACGATCTCGAGTGTAAGCTCTCCGATCCATTGATGAGTGTGAATCTCGAGCGTAAGCTCGCCGATTCCATCACTGAGTGCGAATCTCGAGTGTAAGCTCACCGATTCCGTGTTTTGTATCGCTTTACCATGATATCGTTTTGTATCACTCTAACCATGATATCATTTTGTGCCCACTTTATTGTGGCATCGAACAGTGTTGCTCACAAGCAATGTATATAATTGAGAGCCGACAGTACTACGACATGCCCGACTAAATAATTGAGAGCCGGCAGTACTATGACATGCCCGACTAAGTAATTGAGAGTCGACAGTACTACGACATGCCCGACTAAGTAATTGAGAGCCGTCAATACTATGACATGCCCGACTAAGTAATTGAGAGCCGGCAGTACTACAACATGCCCGACTAAAGTAAATGTGTTTGTAAGTATGTATATCTATATACATAAGTAAATAGTAGATAGAACCACGTGCTTGAGATTGTGCACAAGTATATGTATATGTGTGTGTGTGTATATATATATATATATATATTAGTCTTAGTCAACAACACATCTAATGGGGTATCATGTAACACATGAAAGTGGTTTAGAGTATCTAGGTATGTATATACAATACTTAAATATTAAGTGTAGCATAAGGAACCTAGGTCTGTATAACCATCACCTAGCTATTCTGTACTAGTATAAAAGGGGTTGTACTAACGTACGTTACTAACGTATACTTCTAGCCTCAGCCTAGCAAGTATATGAGGTCCGTGGTTAATGTTTGTTTAAGTGCAAATCCATTCTAGTAACAATGGAATGCAAAGGCAATCTTAGTTCCTAAAAGGAACACTAATTCTATAACAACCTAGTCGTTGTCCAGCGTAGGTAGAACTAACCAGTTCTAATATATTTGATAGTATTGTCCCGCGACAATATGGCCAATATGTAGTGATAACTTAAGCAAGTTAAGTAATGGTAATTGTCTTTCAACAATCTAATAGTGTACAATGGTAACCTATCTAGGTTAAGTGTGGTATTTTCTTACAACAATATAGTGGGTGTAATTCCTATGTATTACACATTTCATATTACATACAGTAATATAGTAAAGTATGAATTATAAAAGTTTATCATTTTAATTCGAAAATAGTAATTGTGCATGTGTCTCACCCCGAAAAACAGTAAAACAATTGAAAGAGAAGGGCTATGAACTCACCCGAGGAGTTAGTAATCCTATGATACGCGCGTCGTCCGATGGGTAACCTCCTAGTGTCCTAAACACGTGAGGTTATATGAGTACGAGATAAATCAGTTTGTCTAATCGAGTTGTGTAAGTATTCATTCGTTGCTCAGTTTTGAAAACTATGTACGGGGGTCCGGGGGCAGCGCTCCTGGTAGCGGGGTCCAAGGGGCAGAGCCCCTGGCTGGGGTTGAGCTGCCAGGTCAGCTTGGAAAAATTTTATTCCTACTACATTACTTTGGTGAAAAACGCATTTGGGATTTGAAATTCGCAATTCTCAGCTCGCATAAAATGTCAGTTCGCAGGTTCAATTCGCAAAGTCAGCTCGCAATACATAGTTGACGCGTAAGTCGCCTCTCGCAGCTCACTTGTTGGTGCATCTTAGTGTGTCTGTCAGTTGGTCTAAGTCTGTTATGTGTTTGATATGTAATTAAGTTAGTTAATAACTTTTGTTTTAATTACATTTTGTGTTTTGGCGACACAAGGTCTTTGTGTCGCAATAGTTACCTTGGCGACACAGCTTGTGTCGCATGAGTCGGCCTGGCGACATATCTTGTGTCGCATAGACCAGGTTAGGTCTTTGGTATAAATAGGTTATTTCGGCTCATTTGTTAAGGTTGACGAAATTGTGTAATCAGAGAGCTTATTGTAAGTGATATTCTTAATATAATCTGATTAGCTTTGAGTATTGAATTGCTTTGCTTATTTGATTAACGTTTATATATTCAATCAATTGTATTCCGCACGTTTGATTGAGTAAGGATTCGATTAGGTCCAATTACAAGGGTCCTACAAGTGGTATCAGAGCCAAAATCACACGATTTGGCGTTATTGAATCCGTTTTTGATACGTTTCTCGAATAATTGTGAGTATATTGAATTAAAATCTTCATCGAAAGGTGTTCACAAGTTGCTTCTTGCTATTTCCGGAAGATTTTAGGTTTACTTTTCGTCCATCAGTCGTAAATTTTCGTGTGGTTATCGAAAATTTTCGATTTTAGGGTTTTTTTGGTCGCTGGTCAGCCGTTTCTGCGACATAAGCTGCGACATATCTTTTGTGTCGCTAATAGGGTTATTGCGACATACGTCTTTCATTAGGCGACACTAAATTGCGACATAAGACTTGGTTTTCTTCCGTCGCTATCCTTTGCGACATAAGACTTGGTTTTCTTCCGTCGCTATCCTTTGCGACATAAGACTTGGTTTTCTTCCGTCGCTAACCTTGCGACATATCATCTGCGACATAAATACTTGTGTCTGTCAGTTGCGACATATAGGTTGCGACATATCCTTTGTGTCGCTTAAATCGTTTACGATATTAATTTGTGTCGCATAACAGTCTGCTTTCTTTCTCTTTTGTGTTATTTATATATTTTTTGCAGGTAGTTCAAAATGTCTTCTTCAACACACTCCATTCAATCTGTAGGAGCTATACTAAAGCAAAACAATGAAGTTGGTTCAGGAAATAAACCACCTATGTTTATGCCAGGCATGACCTATTCTGATTGGCGCCAACGCTTTGAGTCTTATGTTGGATTAAATGATCCTGAGATGATGATTTACTTAGAGGAGAGATATGAGCGTCCTCTGAAGTCAGGAGTCTACAATGGTCAAGCTCCTGAGAAATCGATTAAATCAATGACTCCAGAGGAAAGAAAAGCTTTTGATATGGAGAGAAAGACTCATGCTGCAATTACTATGGCTTTACCTCAACCCATTATGAGACAGTTTAAACATCATAAGATTGCTTACGATCTTTGGAAAGCTTTCGAAAAGAAATGCGGTGGTAGCGTCCAATACAGAAAGAAAAGGATAGATTTAATCAAGAAGCAGTATGAGGTTTTTGACATGCTTCAGGATGAATCTCTGGAAGATCTGTGTAGTAGATTTTCCCAATTGGTCACCGAGTTGATTGATGGGGGTGTTACTCTTGAGCGTAGTGATGTCAACAAAAGATTATTAGATTCTCTACCTAAGAAATGGCACACTAGGGTTCTTTTGATGGAAAAAGATGAAGACATCATGGATATGGAGCTTGAAGACCTTATTGGACATATTGAGGCTGAGCTTCTTGAGATGCAAAGGAAAGAGACTAAGGCTACATCGCATCTCCAAAATCCAAAACTTTATGGAGTTGATGTTCCAGTATCTTCAAGCAGACCTTCTGTCACTGCATTTGTCGCTAGTAATGCTAGTGGAAATGTATCTTCTTGTAATCTATCTGGTTCTAATTATGTTCAGAATTCTGGAAATTCAACTGGGTCTCATTTTCAGAATTCAGGATTTTCTTCTGGTGAAGATTATGCCTCTACCTTTTCAGCATTTTTAGCCTGTGCTGGAGATTTTTCCGATGAAGATTTTGGTCAAATTGACCAAGAAGAATTGGAAAGATTAGATTTAAAATGGAATATGGCTATGCTGACTAGGAGGGTGAAGAATTTTTTACAGAAAACTGGTAGAACTTCTGTAAATAATCCAGGTGAGAAAGGAATTGGGTTTAATAAAGGGAAGGTGCGCTGTTATAAGTGTCAGAATTATGGACACTTCGCCCGTGAATGTGAGAAAAACAAGGCACCATCTTCAGGTCTCACCAAGCCTTCACCAACAAAGGCAGAAGAGAAAGCCATGGTGTCAGCTGCGTTCATGCTGACAGAAACTCCATGGGATAATAGCTGGTCTGATGTAGCTGATGATGATGAGAATACTGCTTTAATGGCTGAGGTTCATGAGGTAGATGATGAACCTTTATCTTGTGTTTCTTGTATTAAACTTACTAACCAATTCAACAGGTGTAGAGAGGATAATGAGCGCCTTAATACTACAATTTCACAATTAAAGGAAAATAATGAAATGTTGAAAGAAAGTTATAAGGCATCTGAAAAGAAATTAAAGGCTATTTTTGAAGAAAAGAAAGAACTTAAAGCCAAAATTTTTGAGCAGCAAGATGAAATAGGGAGTTATGTAGATATGTTAACTCATGTTAAAAAGGAACTTGCTGATTCACAGGCTGTAGTTCTTAATTTGAATCGAAAAATCTCAAATTTTTCTACATCCTCTCTCGTCTTTGATGAAATCCTTCAGAAACAAAGGACAGATACGAAAAGCAAGGCAGGACTTGGTTATCACCATGTCCCACCTCCAAAAGATTATCTGCCTATGCCTGAACAGGAAGTCATTAAAGATTTTGTGCCTAATGTTTTTCAAAAGGACACAAAACCTGTTAATGTTAAGGTAAGTAAGCCTGAGGTCGCACCTAAGTCACAAAAACCTAAAACTAGTATGCCTGAGCTAGTTAAGGCATCCACTAGTGAACCTGATCATTTGAAGGTTCAAAAGGTTGACTTAGTCAAACCTCTTGATGTTAAGGCTGAACCATTTCAGCCCAAACCAAGTGCATCTGTTAAAGTATCTGAGTCAAAGTCAGTCAAGTCTGCTGTTATCACAAAGCCTGAAAAAGTTGAGGCTAAATCAATTCCTTCAGCCAGTTTAAAGGAGGAAATTGAGATTGAGGATATAACCGATGAAGAATACGGTTATTTAAAAAGGAAAACGGTAACAAATGATCATCATATCTTTACTAGTGAAGGGTATGATGAAATTTACAAAATGAATGGCATGAAGTTACCTGAATCTAAAAAGAAGGTTTTTCAATCAAATAATTCAAATTTTCATAAAAAATCTTCTATTTCAACCCAAAGTTCATCTGATGTGTGTACACATAAGTGTATTTGTTCTGCACATCCAAATGTTAACCGAGTTCCAAGGTTGACTCCTCAATCTTCTGATAGAATTGAGAAACGATCTTGTTTCTATTGCAAGAAACAAGGTCATTTGATTGATATGTGCCCATTACTTGCTAAGAAGTATGCTAGAAGGGGAGATGCACGAACCTCTAAAGCAAAAAGTTTCTCAAAAAATTCAATGAGAGGTTCAGCAGTTCTACCAAGTACTTCTTACAATATTGAGCAAGTTCCCAAACCTAAAAAGGTTTGGAAGCCCAAAGAGTCCCGTTCTGACTCTTCATCTAATAATGATTCATCAGCCAGTGATTTTGATGTGTTAAAAAATAAAATTTTGACTGATGTAATCATTGTGGATGATACCACCGGGTTACCCAAGTCTGTTAAGGCTTGGGTTCCCCTTACTCATTAATTTCTTTATCTTTGATGTCGCAGCAATCTGAACAAGTTCAGAATAGTAGATGGTATATAGACAGCGGTTGCTCGCGACATATGACAGGCGATTTATCCTTGCTTTCTGAAGTAAAAACTTATAATGGAGGATATGTTGCTTTTGCCGGAGATAAAGGAGGAGTCATTACTGGACAAGGTACACTTTCGAATGGGCAAGTGAGTTTTGAGAAGGTTAATTATGTGGAGCAGCTCACACATAATCTGCTCAGTGTATCTCAAGTATGTGACAAAGAGTACACTACAGCATTCACTAAAACTGAATGTTGTATCTTGAAGCCAGGATTTGTTATTCCTGATGAATGGGTGCTGCTTCGAGCACCTAGGCAAAAGGACACGTATATTCTTGATATGAAGACTGTGGAAACAACTCATCATACGTGTCTACTTTCAAAAGCTCCTGAAAGAGAATCACTTTTATGGCACAGACGTATGGGTCACTTGCATTTCAGAAAGATGAATTATCTGGTGAAGCATGATCTTGTGCGTGGAATTCCAAAGCAATCTTTTGGAATCAATGATCTCTGTATTTCCTGTCAAAAAGGAAAACAGCACAAGAAATCCCATAAGTCAAAGGTGATTAACTCGGTATCAAAACCTTTGGAGCTCTTGCATATGGATCTCTTTGGACCTGTAAGTAAGAAGAGCATAGGAGGTTCTAAATACTGTTTAGTAGTTACTGACGATTACTCTCGCTTCTCATGGGTGTATTTCTTATCTACTAAAGATGAAGTTCCTGAAATTCTTACTTATTTATTTGATAAGCTCGAGAACCTATGCAATCTGTCCATCAAGAAACTGCGATCAGACAATGGTACCGAATTTAAGAATTCTACAATTGAGTTGTACTGTTTACGGAAAGGAATTGAGCATCAATTCAGTGCAGCACGGACTCCTCAACAGAATGGAGTCGCTGAGCGTAAAAACAGGACACTCATTGAAGCAGCTCGTACAATGCTGGCAGATTCTAAACTGCCTATTACCTTTTGGGCTGAAGCAGTTAATACTGCTTGCTATATTCTTAATCGGGTTTCTGTGGTTAAAAAGCACAATAAAACATCGTATGAACTGCTTAATAACAGGAAACCTTCATTACAGTTTCTTGAACCATTTGGTTGTCCTTGCACAATTTTGTACACAAAAGAGAAGGTTGCTAAGTTTGGTGCAAAGTCTAGTGAAGGATTGTTTTTGGGTTTTTCAAATAACTCTCCTAACAAACGAGTGTACAATTTGGCAACTAAGCGTATGGAAGAACATTATGAAGTAACATGTCTTCGTTATACTGAAAATCCGGATGGAAAGGGACCAGCACATTTGTTCAATTATGAAGCTATTTTTGATTCGTTTAATCTGTCTACGGAAGATGATGAAATGGATTAAATGGTTACTTTGCTTCATGGTCTCGATTTATCTTCAACTTCTTCAATGCCATTAAAAGCAACGACACCAATTGTCTCTAATACTCCACAACCTTCTCAATCAAATTCTCATGCAAATGTTGATATCCCTGAATCATCCACAGGAAACCAAGAAACTTCTTCTGGTAATCCTGAGTCTGATGATGAAGATGAACATTTTGAGAATTCAAGGGAGTTTGAATCAGCACAAGAAGCTGACTTAACAAATTTGGACTCTGTCATTGTGCCTGACAAGATTCCAAGCTCGCGTATTCATAAGGACCATCCAGTAGAAAATATAATTGGTTCTTTAGATAAGGGGATTCAGACACGACATCAAGTTGTTACTGATACACCTTCGGACTCATCTGAGTCCGCATCTCTTGCATGTCTGTCGGTTGAGATTCACTCATGTTTCTTATCTCAAGTGGAGCCTAAACGAATAGATGAAGCTTTAAAAGATCCCCACTGGGTGGAGGCTATGCAGGAAGAGTTGCAGCAATTCCGTAAGCTGCATGTTTGGGAATTAGTACCATTACCTAAGGGTGCACATCCAACTGGCACTCGTTGGGTATATCGGATTAAGAAAGATGATCGCGGAGTGGTTATTCGAAACAAGGCAAGACTTGTGGTGCAAGGTTTTCATCAAGTTGAGGGATTAGACTACGATGAGGTTTTTGCTCCTGTTGCTCGATTGGAGTCAATTCGGATTTTCTTGGCCTTTGCGTCCTTCAAAGGATTTATTGTTTATCAACTTGACGTCAAGAGCGCCTTCTTATATGGACAAGTCGATACTGATGTATATGTCAAGCAGCCTCCTGGCTTTGAAGATCCGTTGCATCCAGAATATGTCTGTAAACTCAATAAGGCATTATATGGATTGCATCAGGCACCAAGATTGTGGTATGAGAGGCTTTCTACTCATCTTGTGAAAAATGGATTCGAACGAGGCAGTATTGATAGTACATTATTCACAAAACGAGATGGTGAAGACTTACTACTGGTACAAGTTTACGTCGATGACATCATTTTCGGATCCACCAAAGATTCTATGTGTAAAGACTTTGAGCATCTTATGAAGACAGAATTTGAGATGAGTGCAATGGGGGAACTCACGTTCTTTCTAGGTGTTCAAGTTGAGCAGTCTGTCAATGGTATTTACATTGATCAGTCAAAATATGTAAATGATATGTTAACCAGATATGATTTGCTTAACTGTAAGACCTACGGAACTCCCATTGAAATTAACCATAACATTGGACCGGCCATTGATGACGAGGACTGTAAAGAAAAGGACTATCGCTCCATGATTGGTTCTCTTATGTATCTTACAGCATCCAGGCCAGACATCGTATTCGCAGTGTCCATTTGCTCAAGATATCAAGCTAGGCCAAAGGTTTCTCATATGAAGGCTGTTAAACGAATTTTTGGGTACCTCAAGCATAGGCCAACACTTGGTCTATGGTACTCAAATGAAAAATCGTTTGACCTAACTGCTTATTCAGATTCGGATCATGGCGGTTGCAGTATAGATAAGAAGTCAACAACTGGTGGATGCCAGTTTCTTGGATCTCGCTTGGTTTCCTGGCAATGTAAGAAGCAGACAACGGTGGCTACTTCCACTGCAGAGGCTGAATATGTAGCTGCAGCCAGTTGCTGTTCTCAGATTCTGTGGATTCAGCATCAATTGCGAGACTATGGGTTACTTCTTACTCTAACTCCTTTACATATTGATAATACTGCTGCTATTTCCATTACACGCAATCCCGTACAACACTCTAGAACTAAGCACATAGAACTTAGATTCCACTTTATACGAGATTGCTATGAGAAACACTTGATAGACCTCGTCCACATAGATACCCTCAAACAGAATGCTGATCTCTTTACTAAGGCCTTCTCTCGTGCCCGATTTGATGAACTGATCAACATGATCGGTTTGCGCTTCTTTCAACTAAAGAAGTAACTTTTGGACTTGGCTTTGTTTAAAAAAAAAAAAAAAAAAAAAAAAAAAAAAAAAAAAAAAAAAAACGCAACAGCCACTCTTTATACTTTATAGTATTAAAGAAATGCGAAGTTGCAATATTTGTAAAAAGACGTTCAGTTGTGTCTGTAAACAACTAGGAAAATGATAGTACATTAGGATGCATGCTTAAAATGAAAATTCTAAGGTTTATGCTTGATGTATCAGTAGGTTTATCTAGCATATTTACTGCATTTTTTATAAACACTAGCTTCATCATATGATGTACTGGTAGGCATGTCACACTGGGAGTAGAACAATTATTTATCATGTGGTCCACATTCTGTGATGTATGACTAAGTGTCTTAAATCCTTAATACCGCTTGGCATGCTTCCATTTTGGTTAAATAATATAAAAAAAAACTTTGGGGGTATATATTTCTTGTTTCCTCTGTTGTACGTAAGTACAGACCTGGTCTCACGTTATATATACTTAACAGTTAAGCAAACGCAAGTCAAAAGCACTTGGAAAAGTCTTACATTATAGGATACCTCACTAGGTCGCCAAAATGGTTTGACCAAGTCTGGTTTTGCTTACACCTGAATCAAGTTATGTTGCTTTGTTGTACGTCTGTACAGACCTGTCACCGCTGTCTTGATTCTTAAAAATGACTTTTATATATTTTATCTATCTTGGAAGATATGTTCTTGTCGAAATTAATGGGATATATCTATAGTGGGGACCACAGATACTTATTCATACCAACAATAAAAATTTGTTTATCCCCATAGATGTAACATGTTTAGGTGGTCAAACAATACCAGTAATCATCTTGAAATAATTTTTATAAAAGATGCTTTAAATATGCTACGTAAATTTAAAGAGGTTCTATACTGATAATCGAGATAACACTTACTATTTACTAATATTTGCATGTTATCCTAATATGATTCCTTAGCAGACAAAATAACTACGTCACCAAAAAGAAAATTACTTTAAATTTAAGGTTAAATAGTTAAGTTATTTTTAATATTGTATTTTGTTACTAACAAGTCCGATTAGTTATTCATCAAACGGTGTACACCACATGAGATTTATTTCTCTATGTTCTGCGACACATTCTTTCTTGCGACATAACATATGTCGCCTTCTATGTCGCCATTTTGTGTCGCTTGAAGGGCTGAGGTATAAATACCTCCCTCCAGTCGCTTTCACGGATTACACTTTCTGCGACATAAAATCAAATCCTGCGTCACAACTTCAAACCCTGCGACACAAAATCTGCGACGCACATTGATCCTACGTTTCGATCAATCCTTGCTGTTTCGAGCAATCCATCTTGTGCTTCTCGTTCGTCCACTTCTATTTGAACTTTAGGTACTTGTTTCACCCTTTTTTACCGTGTATTTTGTGCTAATTGTCATTATTTATTACGGGTTTTTTAAGGGTTTTGGGATTAGGTTAGTTACACACGACAAACTAGTCATTCTGTGTAAATATGATGCTTTTCGTGCTTCTGGCATGTTGGCGTACCCTAGGGTATGCCTCATTTTCAAAAACCCCAAATTTTAAGTTAGGGTTTCTGGGTTGGAGTTTGCTGTTCATCTTTGCGACATAACTAGCGACATAACGTGTTACGTCGCATAGTCATTACAATTTAATCTATGTCGCTTATTCTTGCGACACAAGTATTTATGTCGCTTATATTAGCGACACAAATGTTTATGTCGCTTACATGTGTGACATAACTTTTATGTCGCTGGAATATGCGACATAACTCCTATGTCGCAAAATATTAATGTGACATATCTTATGTCACTTAATTGCATTGAGTAGCTACTTACCTTTTGTCCGATTATAGCCATGGCAGGTGATTTCATTCAGGATAACGATGTGTCATTCCACTGTATTCATTGCTTCTGCCCAAAGGATATCCTGTTCTGCACTTCCGCGACTTCGAGGCTTACCTTCCAGTCGTGGAAGTGTCTGTGTATTTAGGTGTCGTGATAGCATTTCTGCTTGATCGATTATCTTTAATTTTTTGTGGTCTGGTGGAATCCCTTCATTGTCTTGGATTTTCGCTGGACCTTGTCTTGGATTTTGGCTATTTTTTGTAGTTATATTATCCGAGGATAATATCTAGGTTTAAGGTTTAAGGTTTAGGGTTTAGGGTTTAGACTTGGGATAATTTGTAATCATGACTATGTATTTGTTCCCAATTATTAATTAAAACCTTATTTTGTGCAATTTTGATATTTCCGTGTATTATTGATGTGATTTTGCACTCTGTGATGCGACATAAATTTTATGTTGCCTGTTTCATGCGACATAACCCTTATGTCGCACCAACTCGATTAAATTCGAATAACTTGCATATTGCGACACAACCCTGTCTGTCGCATTACCTGAAAGCGACACAATTCCTATGTCGCTATGTTTGTTAGCAATTGATTTTGTTAATTTAGCGACATATTATTATTATGTCGCAACTTGTCTGCGACATAATCCTCTGTGTCGCAATTCTTATCAACTTGATACTTGTGTTTAAAATTCATTTGCTAATGCTAACTGTATGTGAGTTCTATTTTTTATATATCAGTGTACAGCAATGGCAGATGGTGATCTTCTATGGGAGCCACGTCATAATATTGTGGCATTTTTGGATGATACTAAGGACACTGCTGCACCATACCGGCCAATGGTTGCATTTCTACGACGGTCTCGTATTCACACCGCCATTACAGCCACAACTACTAGCTACAAAGATCAGGTGGCTTCTTTTTGGGAAAATGCGGTTATCAACTCAGATCTTCCTTCTCCCAGGATTATTTATACCGTTGGTGATCGTCAACTTATTATCTCCGAGCAAGTCATTCGGGAATTCTTTCACTTCGGAGATACTACAGAGATGCCTACACTTTATAGCAATACTTTTATTGCCGGGGCTATGACTCGTATTGGCTATCCAGGCGTCCCAAATGACCAATATCGCAAGGCAAATTTGCCTAAAGTCTGGAGGTACTTAATGCATATCATTATTGTTTGCCTTTCTCCACGTAAGGCGGGCTTTGATGGATTTAGTCACTCTACGGCTTCTGCTATGCTGGCATTGATATACAACAAGCCCTTTAATTTTTCTGGGTATATCTTTCGGGCTATGTTGGATAATCTTCATGCTGGGGATAAGCGTTGGAATCTCTATCCCCGTTTTATTCAGCTGTTTCTGGATAATCAGCTTCCTGGTCTTCCTCAACATCCTCGCGAACGTTTGCGTCCAACTCCAATGAACGTTCGTATTTGGACGGTTTGTGCATCCGGCGGGAACGCAAATTCTAACTTTCCGTTGTTTGGGCATATCATCAACGAAGCATATGTTGCTCCACCAAATGACGAATTTTTGGATGTTTTCCCTGCACCTGGGCAGGGTATTCAGGAGGAGGAATTACACCTCCATGATGCTACTATACAGGTTGATGACCTGTTACAGGAAATCGAAGATTTCCAGACTGGGAACCAGGCTGTTCAGCCTAATCTTGATGACCCGGTCAGTGATTCAGATGGAGGCTCTACTCCTCCAACTTCTCCAAGGGATATTCCCTCTGAAAATGCGTTGAAAAATATTCAACGCTTTGATCCTCGTAGATATAAACGAATACAACGACGTATTCGTGCCGGTTCTAGCTATGTTCGTCCGGATATGGGCAAACGCCCTCGGAGTACCGATTTGGATGATGAAGATTGGGTTCCACCTCAGTCTATTCGTCGTACTTCTGAGTCGTCTTCAAGGCCACGGGTTGACATTCCCCGTGTTGAGGTTCCCATTCAACCTCTGCCTTCTGTTATTGAAGACTTGTTGAAAAGAATGGATGAGATGCAGAAGACCATGGATAATCAAGCTACACTGATTCAGTCTCAGGCATCAGTTTTGGAGGGTCAAGCTGCGCAAATTAAAGCATTAGAAGAACAAGCAGCTTTGGTTCCTGTTTTAAATTCTAGGGTCTTAGAATTAGAATCCCTAGCTGTAGTTTCGGGGGAGTCAGGCCTGCGTGCCATTGAAACAACATCCAGGGCTTCTACCGGAACACAGACAGAAAATGTAAATGAAAATGTAAATGTTTCTGATGAAAATGAAGTTCTTCGTTTGGATTATTTCTCTGTTGATGATATTCCAGGTCAGCCAAGACCATTAGCTGTAGATTACTCGAATGTGAATTTATCGTTATTTCAGCGAATGGTTAATGGGGAAAGTCAGGTGTCTAGTCCTGAATTTGAAAATAATGATGATGTTGAGATTGAGGAGGAGGAATTAAACAATGATGAATTTTATAATGATGCTCCTACAATCGAGACAGATTCTTCGGAAGATGAAGCAGAGCCAGCTGGAACTCAGACAACTGTTCCAGAAACTTCAGAGGCTTCTGATAATGCTTCTACTTCAACTCTTGAGCGACCTGTGATAAGCTTTATTCCTGATGAATTTATTCCTGTAACTTGCAAAACATATAAAGTACATGGGAAATATACAGGAATCATTAAAAGTTGGAAAACGTCTAGAAATATTCTGATGATTAAAAGAAGTGATGGTATTCAGTATTTTAAAAGCTCATTTAAGAAACTGAGTACGTTGCCAAAAGGAGAAATAAACCGTCTTGCTCAATTAGATCTAATAAATCCAACCAGGGATTCTAGAGCTGATTTTATACAAACGGTTTTGCGTCGTGAAGTGAATAGCAAGAGATACAACTTTATCAAACCGACGCTTGGTAAGAGATTCATTTTTAAGAGGAAACTAGATCCAGTTACAAAGCAGCCGATTTGTAAAATGCGTTATCCACCAGCTGATTGTTTAACTGAGATTGCATTGGAGTCTGTTCCTTATGATTTTCTAAGAAGATTTCATTATTGGGAACTTGATCCGCATACAGGTGAAGCTGTGTTTGTGTTTGTTCAAGAGTCTGAACATCCGGAGAGAACTTCACTGTATGGTCTTAAGAAAGCTCAATTTAAAGTTTTTGATCCTATGAGCTTAATCAACTTGTCACAGAATGACTTGAGGAAATTGTTTGATAATCCAATTCGCTTCAACGTAAGAAATGTGGTGAATTCGATTCTTGCTAGACAATTTCAGAAGGTCGTGACTGTGTGTGTTACACATGGGATTCATGCTGGAGGCAGGTTTCCAACAGGCTGGGCATAATTGAAGAAAGTTTAAAGACCAAGCTGAAGACACGGGGGAGTTTGTTGGTGCATCTTAGTGTGTCTGTCAGTTGGTCTAAGTCTGTTATGTGTTTGATATGTAATTAAGTTAGTTAATAACTTTTGTTTTAATTACATTTTGTGTTTTGGCGACACAAGGTCTTTGTGTCGCAATAGTTACCTTGGCGACACAGCTTGTGTCGCATGAGTCGGCCTGGCGACATATCTTGTGTCGCATAGACCAGGTTAGGTCTTTGGTATAAATAGGTTATTTCGGCTCATTTGTTAAGGTTGACGAAATTGTGTAATCAGAGAGCTTATTGTAAGTGATATTCTTAATATAATCTGATTAGCTTTGAGTATTGAATTGCTTTGCTTATTTGATTAACGTTTATATATTCAATCAATTGTATTCCGCACGTTTGATTGAGTAAGGATTCGATTAGGTCCAATTACAAGGGTCCTACATCACTCAATTCGCAGGTCGAGTCGCTTCGCATCTCGGTTCGCTGGTTGTTCAGTCCGCAAGTCTTAACTCGTAGGTCTCGACTCGCAGCTCAGTTCAGCTCGCAAGCCAGCTCAGTTCGCAGAGTTGGATAAAGTTTTGCGATTTGAGTTCGTCTCAGCTCGCACGATGAAATGATGCGAAAGTGGAGGATGGTTTTCGAGTATAAAACGTTTTTAACCGATTTCTTGGATATATTCTTGTTGTGCGGACTCAATATCATGTTAATAAACATAAATCAAGTGTTTTGAAGGTGTGAAATCGGGTTTTCTTACCAAATGTTGATTCCGAGCCGAAACGAGACGAGATGGTGAAGATCTTGATGAAGCTGCTGTTGTGGTTCTTGATGATGATGGCGATGAGGTGGTGGTGATTCCGGCGGTGGTGGTGGTGTGATCCGAGAGAGATGAGATAGATATGTGTGTGTGTTAAAGTGAAGTGAAAAGGAAAGAAATGGGGATGGGGTGTGTTTGGGGCTGGCTTTATGTTCGGGTGGGGAGGACACTGTCTCCCAAATTGCAGTGTTAAAAGCCCGTGTTTGTTTGCCCGATCGTATAAAGATGTAATATTTTTAATTTATAAAATTCTTTTACATATTTTCGAATACTTTGTTATAATTGCGTACTAAGTACAATTAATTGAAGTAAAAATTAGACGCGAAAGTTGACCTTTTTGACCGGGTGTTACACGGATACTATTAGTACTCGACGGATACTAAGTTTCATTTTTTTCACCCGTTTGGGTGACATAGCCTTCCCGATCAGGTTTAGTTCCTCACCCGTTCAAGTTTGGTTCCTCACCCGTTCGGGTATCGGTTGAATATGGGTTTTACCTGGCTGATACCCATGTACCCGGTGGGTACTTTCTGTTTTCATGTGTCTTTATGGATTTCACCCTGTCGGGTATCAACCTTTACCCGGTCAGGTATCGGTTGATTTTGGATTTTACCCGGCGGATACTCTTGTACCCTGTGGGTACTTTCGGTTTTTAAGAGTTTCGTGTTTCAGTCACAAGTGTACACCCGCTCCGCTATAGGGGTTTCACCTATTCGGGTCTCATAATTTACCCGATCGGGTTTGTTAACTCACCCGTTCGGGTGTGTGCCTCTGCACAGTCAATTCAATTTCAAGTCCAGAGTAAAATCAAATCTTTCTTAGTTCTTGCCATGTTTTGAGTTAAATCTTGTACAATTTTATGATTTACAACATTCAAGTGTTTCTTCAAGTGATTATATGCTTCAATTTTTACTCATACACCTACTAAGATTTTTATACAGAAACTATGTTTTTGATTCAAGTACTATCATCACCAACATTTAAATTTTGTTAAATCCTCTACACTATGTAATGCTAACATAATATAACAAGTTATATTCACTATACTCAAAGAAATTTACAAAATTTTTGTATGGAATTTCAAGTTTAAGAACCTTACGGTAAGAATATTATGGTGATGATGATGTAGCTGTGATAATGATGATGATACAATGATGTGACACCCGACGATTTAGGGTTACCTATTAACCTACTAGAAATCCTAATTACATATATTTAGTTTAGTATTAGGCTAAATACTTGTAATTACTTGTAACTATTTGTATATTTATGTGAATATACACCCCCGTAATTGATTTATATTACGCTTACGCAATTTGGTGAAATTGTGCAAAACGACCGGACGGAGTTCGACATTGTATAAATACGACATTGGTAAAAACATTTCTATTAATAACTTTAATCTATTTTTAGAAGTAATTCATCATATATTATTATTTTAATATAATAATACCCGAAAAACCTAGACGTTTCGATTAAAACGTCTCAAACGCAACGAAAACGCGCAGAACGCGCCCGAAAATGGAACGAAAGTCGAAATGCATTTTTGAATATAAAATATATTATTTAGTTTAAAACTATCAATTAATATATCGTGTCTTTAAAGATAGCGAATAGCGTCCAAATAAAACGTCACGCGATTTAGAATCCATACAACGAACGCGCAAATCGAGATCACTAAATTAACGAATCATTTTTATAAATGTTTTTCAAATATTTAAAATGAATACTTCAAGTGAAAATATTGAAATTTAAATCGTTACTTAAATACGCGTATTAAACGTTTAACACAAAACCGAACAAGAAAACGAACACCGCGCGAAGCACAAATCAGATAAATAAGAAAATGACCAAAATACCCTTGATGGGGCCCCTTGACCGGCTTCCCCCGCCCCCCCCCATGGCTGCCCCATCCTTTCCCCTCTCTTTGACCATGCAAATTCCACTCATGAGATTCTTTCTCCCTTACACTCCACTTACATGCAAGAACCCTATCATTATTCACTTTCACTCTTCTCTCTACACTCTCAAACTCTCTCAATTCTCTCTCTAAAAATCTGATAACACCAGACCCTTCACCACCAATAACCACCACCACAACCACCATAATCCACCATAGCTCCACCACCTTGAAATTCATCATTTTTCAAAAGGAACTAACTCTACAACAACTTATTCTCCTCCTCATCTCATCTCCATCAAACTTATTGTAAGGAAACCTATCACTACTCTCATATTTTTTATTTACATGTTATAAGGATCATCTAACAAGATTATGTTCAAATATAAGCTTAAAATACGTTTTTATGATTTATATACAAAAAGTGATGAATATGTCCAGAAAATCACAACACACTAAAAACGTCATATCTTGAGTTATAGGAAGAGTTAGAAGATGATTTTTTAAAAAAATTTGAGTATTGAAAAGATCAACAACTTTCATGTTTTACACTTTTTCCAAAAACGCACACTTTTTTCTCTAATAGCCGATTTGTGGGACTGGTCTGGTGGAAAACAGAAACTGGACTATGCATTGCTATTTATTTTGTTTCTCTATAAACATTGAATTTAAAAATTCTTAGAAAACTTATGTTAGATACTAGATACATAGAAGATTAGTTGGTAAAATTTGTGAGACTTGATTTGGACCAGAAATTAGTAAGACTTATGGCGAAACAAACCGACAAAAGTCGAAAATATGAAATCTTGAAGTTTTGGGACTTTTATAAAAAATGACACTTTTGGTGAACTCCGACATGAACCGACAATTTATTTGGACGCTATAAACTGATATTTGGGTTGGGTAAAAGTTTCGGGTCAAACCGAGTAAGTTTGACCAAGTCAACAAAAGTGGCTCGATTTCGAAAAACTTGCTATATTTGGAAAATGGTAACAAAAATGGGTTTGGGTGACTTGGTTAGTAACTTGGACCAAAAACTAATTTTGGAAGGTTTCCCGAATGAAAAACCGACACTTGGTTACATTTGGGCTAAAAATGGAATTCTGGCCAGACTGTAGTGTCGCATGACCTATGACACTACGTTAGTGTCGCTACCTTGTGACAGTCACTGCAACATTGACCCTAGTGTCGCATGACCTGCGACACTCGCATACGCTGCGACACTTACCCTAGTGTCGCATGACCTGCGACACTGACACTAGTGTCACTACTAATGTCGCTAAAGATAGAATGTATGAAACTTGTTTTTCACTAAGTATTGAACATGAGTAACAACTTATAACCACACATGATACATACTGTAACAACGTATACAATGACAATAACTTAAGAATAATGTCTTAAAAAATTATTATTATAAACTTTCACTAACGGGTCGTACACGTTTTTGATAAACGAACTCAAACTACTTATTTGGACATAGTAGTTGATGAACTAGCTATAGGTGGACATTAACCCTCCACCTATATGATTTTTTTAAGTGGACATTAACCCTCCACTTACATGGATGGTCTGTAAGACATCTACTCATACATACACAACCTTATACGTTTAGGACGTTAGAAGGTTGCACACCGGCTTGCTTGCTTATTTGACTATTTGCTAGTTGCTTGCTAAACTCAGGTGAGTTTCATAGCCCCTCTTTTACTGTTTTATAAATATTTTGGGGGAGAATACATACTACAACTGTTTTATACAATTGCTTTATACAACTGTTTTATGAACACAAGTACAAAAAACAACGCTATACGGATTGCATGAGTTAACACACTAATCCATTTAAAGTCCCCACACATCATAGCTTCGTTAATTTGGACTAAGCGCGAGTATTAGTAAATAGATCTATTTGGGACTGACAATCTCCGTCCGGGTTAGTCACGCTAACCTGTCAAACGGACGTATTAATATTTGTACACGCGAGTGTACCGGATTAGACACTTGCAGGGGCACCACGATCATGAACTCAAAAGAGGCACGACACACATTGTTAAGCTTCGGACTATGAGCTCATGGCAAATGGTATACCCTATTTTTGCAGACGTGCAACTACATTTACTTATCATTGGCTAATGATACATTTACTTATCATTAATGAAAGATACAAACAAAAATCTTATGTTTCATACCGATATCTCAACAACTGTTTAACAAACCTATGAAGTCACAAACTTTATGTTGACCTTTTAGTATGTATTTCTCAGGTAACCCGCCGCAGTAGGAAGCTTGTGGAAAGCTTCGCTCGAGTCGCATTGTTTTCAAAACATCAAGAGATTAGATTGCATGTGGCTGTATTTTGTAATTCAGTAATGTATTAGAAATCTCTAAACGGTTTATGCGAACTCCAAAATATTTTGTAAACATTTGAATTATTGTAATGTAACTATTTTTCAAACGTCTCATATAGAGGTTGTTTGCTTTAATTTTTGTGTTGTGATATTTAATTTAGTCGGCACCCCCATGACACCTCCTACTTCCGTTGCCACGTGTTTTGGGGGTGCGACAGATTGGTATCAGAGCCAAAGGTTATAGCGAACTAGGATTGCATTAGTGACCTAGACTATAACCATTAGGTTAGTATTCCTTGTTTAGTATGACTGGTTCAGCGATTGCATCATTTGAATATAATTTAACATAGCCTGATCAACTATGTACAATTAAAGGAGAATTGATGCAAGACCTAAAATGGTAATAGTGAATGGGAATGCATTAGAAGACTTTGACCAAGGATAGAAACGGGACCAACCCTATACGTGCTTATGTGCTAGGTTATTATATTTCTATATAACCTTAACCTCTCGTATACTAAACTCCTTGCCACAGAAATGGCAGACTCCTCTAACGTATCATCAACCGGCTTGAACAACGAAACACAAACGTTGTCCACTACTAGGGGTACCACTCCCTTACCTATCCCTATGACACCAAACTCTCCCGAACCTCTTTACAACATGACCGACGAAGCCCGAGTAGTACGAAGACGCAGAGGGAATGCCGGATCATCCCGAGAAAACCCTTACTTAAACCCTATTGCTAACACCCCAACTAATACCCGTCGTTCGGCATACGCCCGTAGATGGGACTGGCTACCTACAACCCTAAACACTTGGAGGTCTGGGGAAGCAATACAGATTCCTGCAGACCCCATGGACATCTCCCCGTACACACAAGAACCAATACACCATACTGTACCGGTATTAGCAGTCCGACTTCATCGTCATGAAGAAAGGCTCGAAACCCTAGAACGAGATCATTATATAGTAGAAAACTACTTATTGCACCAAACCGATGAAATAACACAATTTCTTCAAGAACAAGAAAGCACGAACCGTACTCTGGAAATGATTCATCAACAGGTTATAGACAACATGAGCGCTACTGACATCCTACAAGCAAGGTTGGTAGAATGTGAACAACGTTCACGGGAAGCTGAGGAGTATGCTCGCGCATTCGAGCAGTGACTAACCTTGACTGAAGAAGGTGCCAAGCCAATGAGCAGACTTGCGGATGCTATAAATCGCCTCGTCACTCTAGTATCACGAGTAAACCTGCGTCAGAACTAGATCTATTTCTCTTACTGTAGCCTATTGAGGCAGAATGTGCTCAAACTTATTATCCTTTATTAGGTTCTGTAAACTTTCGAATTCAGACCGGATGTAACATTCCCGGCATCTTTTGTAATCCTTATGATTGTTGTCTTTTGAAACTCGTACTTTGTATTCAACCTTTCTATCTAATGAATTATCTTTATCATTCTGTGTTGTTGTAAATTACCTCATTATATATACACATCTGACATATTGTAACCTCGCGCAAACCTCTTATATGTCTCATTTCATTGTTGTTCAGCATCATGCCTCCAAGACGACATACTTACACCGACACCAAAATCGCTCAGGTCATTGCATAGAGCGTAGCCCAAGTCCTTGTTGCTCAACAAAATCCGGGCGGCGGAGGCGCACCTGCTAACACATCTACTTCAAAACCATGTACCACTAAAGACTTCTTGTACTGTAAACCCTTGTACTTCAAAGGATCTGAAGGAGCTATCGGTCTAACACGTTGGATAGAAAAGACATAATCTGTTTTCCGAATCTGCAACTGCGCGGAGGAAGACAAGATTAAATTCTCCACGTGCACCCTTTCTGACGGAGCTCTCACCTAGTGGAATTTTAATGCCCAAACTGTGGGTATTGATACCGCATACCAACTTCCATGGGAAGACTTCAAAACAATGCTCAGGGAAGAGTATTGTCCCCATGAGTAACTGAAACAACTTGAAGAAGAGTTCTGGAAAGTTACTATTCAGGGAAACGACATCACCACCTACATCACCCGATTCCACCAGCTATCTGTCCTATGCCCATCCATGGTGGACCTCGAATACAAACGTATCAAGAGATACATTTGGGGGCTACCAGAATCAATCTAAGGGAATGTCATCTCATCAAGGCCCGGGACCATCCAAAGTGTTGTCCGTGTGGCTTATGAACTCATGGCTCAGATTAACCGCCGAGGGATAACCACGGAAAAAGCCATCGGGGACAACAAAAGAAAATGGACCGGCAACAACCACAACCAACAGCTAAACAAAAAGGCCGAGACTGTTAAGGCCTACACCTCTGGTTCAGGGTCGGGGGACAGGAGAGGATACGTTGGGAACAAACCCCACTGTTCCAAATGTAACCGTCACCATGATGGTCCGTGTAGTAACCCCTGCGGTAACTGGAAACGCTACGGACATTTGACCAAAGATTGCCGAACCCCCAACTCAAACACCAACACCAACCCTAATGCAGCAAAGGCTTGCTTTGAGTGCGGTAACACCGGGCATTTCCGAAATGTTTACCCAATACTAATAAACAACAACAACCGAAAGAACAACAACAGGAACAACAACAATAACCACAATGCTCGTGGCAGATCGTTTGTGCTTAACGCTGGAGAAGCCCGCCAAGATCCCAACGTCGTTACTGGTATTTTTCTCCTCAATGACCTAACCGTTTCAGTTTAATCGATACCGGTGCTGATAAAAGTTTCATATCTGATGAGTTTTGTCATTACTCCATATCACACCCACTGCCTTAGATGCTAAGTTCACCATAGAATTCGCTAATGGCAAACTGATTGAGGCCAATAGTGTAATACCTAACTGCACCTTAAACCTCGCTAACGAACTATTCCCCATAGACCTCATACCCGTTGAAATCGGAAGCTTTGATGTTATTGTAGGCATGGACTGATTATCCAAACATCATGCTGAAATCGTTTGTTTCGAGAAAATCATTCGTATTCCCCTCGTCACCGGTGAAACTTTGATCATACAAGGGGAGACCGGTAAACCAACCTTGAACATCATTTCTTGTATGAAAACTCAAAAGTACCTGAGGAAAGGGTACCCGGCAATCCTCGCTCATGTAACCGAAAAGAAGTCAAATGAAAAGCGAATTGAGGATGTGCCCATCGTCCGAGACTATCCAGAAGTCTTTCCCGAAGACTTGCCAGGCCTACCTCCGCCTAGACAAGCCGAATTCCAAATCAAACTTATGCCCGGTGTTGCACCTGTGGCACGAGCCCCATATAGATTAGCCCCATCCGAGTTGCAGGAGTTATCCACCCAATTACAGGAGTTCCTGGACAAGGGATTCATTCGACCGAGTTCTTCGCCCTGGGGAGCTCCGGTCCTATTCGTTAAAAAGAAGGACGTATCCTTCAGAATGTGTATTGACTACCACGAACTAAACAAACTTACCATCAAGAACCGATACCCACTTCCAAGAATTGATGACCTGTTTGACCAACTTCAAGGTTCGAGCTTCTACTCGAAAATCAACCTACGGTTAGGTTATCATCAACTTCGAGTCTGAGACTCTGACATCCCAAGAACAGCTTTCAGAACCTGCAATGGGCGTTACGAATTTCAAGTGATGCCTTTTGGCTTAACCAACGCACCGGCTGTATTCATGGACCTTATGAATCGGGTGTGCAAACCCTATCTAGATAAGTTTGTCATCGTTTTCATTGACGACATCTTGATCTACTCTAGCAACGAAACCGAACATGGCCAACACCTGAAAACCATCTTGGAATTAGTCAGACACGAGGAGTTATACGCCAAGTTCTCCAAGTGTGAGTTCTGGATGCGAACAGTACAGTTCCTAGGGCATGTTGTTGGCAGTCAAGGGATACGTGTTAATCCAGCCAAGATCGAGGCTATTAAGTGCTGGGAAGCACCAACCACACCAACTGAGGCACGACAATTCTTAGGTCTCGCCGGATATTACCGATGATTCATTGAGAATTTCTCCAAGATAGCCTTACCTTTAACCTCAGTGACTCAGAAAGATAAGAAATTCGATTGGACTAATAAGCAGGAGTCAGCCTTCCAACTTCTGAAACAGAAACTCTGCAGTGCACCAATCCTGTCCTTGCCTGAAGGCACCGATGATTTCGTAGTTTACTGCGATGCCTCACGCCAAGGACTAGGTTGTGTGTTAATGCAACATGAAAGGTCATTGCTTACGCCTCTCGACAGCTCAAAATCCACAAAAAGAATTATACCACTCATGACTTTGAACTCGAAGCTGTTGTATCTGCCCTCAAAATCTGGAGACATTACCTTTATGGCACTAAGTGCACCATCTTTACCGATCACAAAAGTCTCCAACACATATTTGATCAAAAGGATCTCAACATGAGGCAACGTCGATGGGTCGAGTTGCTTACCGATTATGACTGCGAAATCAAATATCATCCAGGCAAAGCCAACGTTGTTGCTGATGCCCTCAACTGAAAAGAACCTTCAAAACCACTTCGTGTTCGAGCACTTGGTTTAACCATTCACAATGATCTCATCACTCAAATCCACACCGCTCAACTCAATGCACTCAAAAACGACAACATAAAAAATAAGGCCTTGCGAGGCATGGAAAAACAATTAGAAATCAAACCCAACGGAACCCGACACTTCACCAACCGAATCTGGTTACCAAACTTTGGAAACCTAAGAAATTTGGTGATGGATGAAGCTCACAAATCTCGATAGTCTATACATCCTGGTTCCGAAGATGTCAAACAACTTTATTGGTGGCCCAACATGAAAGCTGACATAGCCACTTATGTTAGCAAATGTTTAACCTGTTCCAAGGTTAAGGCCGAATACCAGAAACTCTCCGGATTGCTACAACAACCCGAAATACCTCAATTGAAATGGGAAAACACAACCATGGACTTCATCACGAAACTACCGAAAACACCGAGCGGCTACGATGCCATTTGGGTGACCGTTGATCATCTCACGAAATCTGCCCATTTCCTAGCTAACAAAGAAACCGACAAGATGGAGCGTCTGGCTCGCATCTACATCAAAGAGGTTGTGGTATGACATGGTATTCCCATTTCAATCATCTCGGATAGAGATAGTCACTTCACCTCTCGATTCTGGCAAACACTTCAACGAGCCCTCGGTACTCACCTCGATTTGAGTACTGCTTATCATCCGCAAACCGATGGTCAGAGTGAACGGACCATTCAAACCTTAGAAGACATGCTACGAGCTTGCGTAGTTGACTTCAGAAACACATGGGAAAACCACTTACCACTGTGTGAGTTCTCCTACAACAACAGTTACCACACCAGCATTGATGTTGCATCATTCGAGGCACTCTATGGGAGAAAGTGCCGATCACCCATTTGTTGGACCAAAATCGGCGATAGCCAACTCACTGGTCCTGAAATCATCCATGAAACAACCGAGAAAATTGTGACTATTCAAAACTGGTTGAAAGCCGCACGTGATCGTCAGAAAAGCTATGCTGACGTGAGACGCAAACCACTCGAGTTCCAGGTTGGGGATCGAGTACTCTTAAAAGTGTCACCTTGGAAAGGTGTTATTCGTTTTGGCAAACGCGGCAAACTAAACCCCAGGTACATCGGACCTTTTGAGATTCTTGAAATAATTGGTCCGATTGCATATCGACTGCAGCTACCACCACAACTTAGTAGCGTGCACAATACATTCCACATTTCTAATCTGAAGAAATGTCTGATGAGACACTTTTAATCCCGCTCGATGAAATCCACATTGATGACAAACTCCATTTCGTCGAGGAACCTATTGAAATCATGGATCGTGAGGTCAAACGCTTGAAACAAAGTCGTATTCCCATCGTTAAAGTCCGGTGGAATTCTAGGTGCGGCCCTGAATTCACTTGGGAATGAGAAGACCAAATACGACTGGAACATCCATATCTATTCTTAGATACCTTGCAGACCACAACAACAAGCTAATTTCGGGACGAAATTCTCCTAACAGGGGGAGAATGAGACACCTGACGATTTAGGATTACTTATTAACCTACTAGAAACCCTAATTACATATGTTTAGTTTAGTATTAGGCTAAATACTTGTAATTACTTGTAACTATTTGTATATTTATGTGAATATACACCCCCGTAATTGATTTATATTACGCTTACACAATTTGGTGAAATTGTGCAAAACGACCGAACGGAGTCCGACACTGTATAAATACAACGTTGGTGAAAAATTTCTATAAATAACTTTAATCTATTTTTAGAAGTTATTTATCATATATTATTATTTTAATATAATAATACCCGAAAAACCTAGACGTTTCGATTAAAACGTCTCAAACGCAACGAAAATGCACAGAACGCGCCCGACAATCGAACGAAAGTCAAAATACATTTTTGAATCTAAAATATATTATTTAGTGTAAAACAATCAATTAATATATCGTGTCTTTAAACGATAGCGAAAAACGTCCAAATAAAACGTCACGCAATTTAGAATCCGTACAACGAATGCGCAAATCGAGATCACTAAATTAACGAATCATTTTTATAAAATTTTTTCAAGTATTTAGAATGAATACTTCAAGTGAAAATATTGAAATTTAAATCGTTACTTAAATACGCATATTAAACGTTTAACAACAAACCGAACGAGAAAATGAACACCGCGCGAAGCACAAATCGGATAAACAAGAAAATGACCAAAATACCGTTGAGTGGGGCCCCCTTGGCCGGCTTCCCCCCCCCCTGGACCCCCCCTCCTTTCCCCTCTCTTTGACCATGCAAATTCCACTCATGAGATTCTTTCTCCCTTACACTCCAACTACATGCAAGAACCTTATCGTTATTCACTTTCACTCTTCTCTCTACACTCTCAAACTCTCTCAATTCTCTCTCTAAAAATCTGATAACACCAGACCCTTCACCACCAATAACCACCACCACAACCACCATAATCCACCATAGCTCCATCACCTTGAAATTCATCATTTTTCAAAAGGAACTAACTCTACAACAACTTATTCTCCTCCTCATCTCATCTCCATCAAACTTATTGTAAGGAAACCTATCACTACTCTCATATTTTTTATTTACATGTTATAAGGATCATCTAACAAGATTATGTTCAAATATAAGCTTAAAATACGTTTTTATGATTTATATACAAAAAGTGATGAATATGTCCAGAAAATCACAACACACTAAAAACGTCATATCTTGAGTTATAGGAAGAGTTAGAAGATGATTTTTTAAAAAAATTTGAGTATTGAAAAGATCAACAACTTTCATGTTTTACACTTTTTCCAAAAATGCACACTTTTTTCTCTAATAGCCGATTTGTGGGACTGGTCTGGTGGAAAACAGAAACTGGACTATGCATTGCTATTTATTTTGTTTCTCTATAAACATTGAATTTAAAAATTCTTAGAAAACTTATGTTAGATACTAGATACATAGAAGATTAGTTGGTAAAATTTGTGAGACTTGATTTGGACCAGAAATTAGTAAGACTTATGGCGAAACAAACCGACAAAAGTCGAAAATATGAAATCTTGAAGTTTTGGGACTTTTATAAAAAATGACACTTTTGGTGAACTCCGACATGAACCGACAATTTATTTGGACGCTATAAACTGATATTTGGGTTATGTAAAAGTTTCGGATCAAACCGAGTAAGTTGAACCAAGTGAACAAAAGTGGGTCGATTTCGAAAAACTTGCTATATTTGGAAAATGGTAACAAAAATGGGTTTGGGTGACTTGGTTAGTAACTTGGACCAAAAACTAATTTTGGAAGGTTTCCCGAATGAAAAACCGACACTTGCTTACACTTGGGCTAAAAATGGAATTCTGGCCAGACTGTAGTGTCGCATGACCTGTGACACTACCTGCGACACTACCTTAGTGTCGCTACCTTGTGACAGTCACTGCGACATTGACCCTAGTGTCGCATGACCTGCGACACTCACATACGCTGCGACACTTACCCTAGTGTCGCATGACCTGCGACACTGACACTAGTGTCGCTAAAGACATAATGTATGAAACTTGGTTTCCACTAAGTATTGAACATGAGTAACAACTTATAACCACACATGATACATACTGTAACAACGTATACAATGACACAAACTTAATAATAATGTCTTAAAGAATTATTATTATAAACTTTCACCAACGGGCCGTACACGTTTTTGATAAACGAACTCAAACTACTTATTTGGACATACTAGTTGATGAACTAGCTATAGGTGGACATTAACCCTCCACCTATACGATTGGTTTAAGTGGACATTAACCCTCCACTTACATGGATGGTCTGTAAGACATCTACTCATACATACACAACCTTATACGTTTAGGATGTTAGAATGTTGCACACCGGCTTGCTTGCTTATTTGACTATTTGCTAGTTGCTTGCTGAACTCAGGTGAGTTTCATAGCCCCTCTTTTACTGTTTTATAAATATTTTGGGGGAGAATACATACTACAACTTTTTTATACAATTGTTTTATACAACTGTTTTATGAACACAAGTACAACAAACAATGCTATACGGATTGCATGAGTTAACACACTAATCCATTTAAAGTCACCACACATCATAGCTTCGTTAATTTGGACTAAGCGTGAGTATTAGTAAATATATCTATTTGGGACTGACAATCCCCATCCGGGTTAGTCGCGCTAACATGTGAAACGGACGTATTAATATTTGTACACGCGAGTGTACCGGATTAGACACTTGCAGGGGCACCACAATCGTGTACTCGAAAGAGGCACGACCCACATTGTTAAGCTTCGGACTATGAGCTCATGGCAAATGGCATACCCTATTTTTGCATACGTGTAACTACATTTACTTATCATTGGCTAACGATACATTTACTTATCATTGTTGAATGATACAAACAAAAATCTTATGTTTCATACCGATATCTCAATAACTGTTTAACAAACATACGAACTCACCAACTTTATGTTGACCTTTTAGTATGTATTTCTTAGGAAACCCGCCGCAGTAGGAAGCTTGTGGAAAGCTTAGCTCGAGTCGCATTGTTTTCAAAACATCAAGAGATTAGATTGCATGTGGCTGTATTTTGTAATTCAGTAATGTATTAGAAATCTCTAAACGGTTTATGCGAACTCCAGAATATTTTGTAAACATTTGAATTATTGTAATGTAACTATTTTTCAAACGTCTCATATAGAGGTTGTTTGCTTTAATTTTTGTGTTGTGATATTTAATTTGGTCGGCGCCCCCATTACACCTCCTACTTCCGCTGCCATGTGTTTTGGGGGTACGACAGATTGGTATCAGAGCCAAAGGTTATAGCGAACTAGGATTGCGTTAGTGACCTAGACTATAACCATTAGGTTAGTATTCCTTGTTTAGTATGACTGGTTCAGCGATTGCATCATTTGAATATAATTTAACATAGCCTGATCAACTATGTACAATTAAAGGAGAATTGATGCAAGACCTAAAATGGTAATAGTGAATGGGAATGCATTAGAAGACTTTGACCAAGGATAGAAATGGGACCAACCCTATACGTGCTTATGTGCTAGGTTATTATATTTCTATATAATCTTAACCTCTCGTATACTAAACTCCTTGCCACAGAAATGGCAGACTCCTCTAACGTATCATCAACCGGCTTGAACAACGAAACACAAACGTTGTCCACTACTAGGGTACCACTCCCTTACCTATCCCTATGACACCAAACTCTCCCGAACCTCTTTACAACATGACCGACGAAGCCCGAGTAGTACGAAGACGCCGAGGGAATGCCGGATCATCCCGAGAAAACCCTTACTTAAACCCTATTGCTAACACCCCAACTAATACCCGTCGTTCGGCATACGCCCGTAGATGGGACTGGCTACCCACAACCCTAAACACTTGGAGGACTGGGGAAGCAATACAGATTCCTGCAGACCCCATGGACATCTCCCCAACCAATACACCATACTGTACCGGTATTAGCAGTCCGACTTCATCGTCATGAAGAAAGGCTCGAAACCCTAGAACGAGATCATTATATAGTAGAAAACTACCTGTTGCACCAAACAGATGATCGCATAACACAATTTCTTCAAGAACAGGAAAGCACGAACCGTACTCTGGAAATGATTCATCAACAGGTTATAGACAACATGAGCGCTACCGACATCCTACAAGCAAGGTTTGAAGAATGTGAACAATGTTCACGGGAAGCTGAGGATTATGCTCGCGCACTCGAGCAGCGACTAACCTTGACTAAAGAAGGTGCCAGGCAAACGAGCAGACTTGCAGATGCTATAAATCCCCTCGTCACTCCAATGTCACGAGTAAACCTGCATCAGAACTAGATCTATTTCTCTTATTGTAGCCTATTGAGGCAGGATGTGCTCAAACTTATTATCCTTTATTAGGTTCTGTAAACTTTCGAATTCAGACCGGATGTAACATTCCCGGCATCTTTTGTAATCCTTATGATTATTGTCTTTTGAAACTCGTACTTTGTATTCAAACTTTCTATCTAATAATTATCTTTATCATTCTGTGTTGTTGTATATTACCTCATTATATATACACATCTGACATATTGTAACCTCGCACAAACCTCTTATATGTCTCATTTCATTGTTGTTCAGCATCATGCATCCAAGACGACATACTTACACCGACGCCGAAATCGCTCAGGTCATTGCACAGAGCGTAGCCCAAGTCCCTGCTGCTCAACAAAATCCGGGCGGCGGAGGCGCACCTGATAACACATCTACTTCAAAACCATGTACCTACAAAGACTTCTTGTACTGTAAACCCTTGTACTTCAAAGGATCTGAAGGAGCTAGCGGTCTGACACGTTGGATAGAAAAGACAGAATCTATTTTCCGAATCTGCAACTGCGCGGAGGAAGACAAGATTAAATTCTCCACGTGCACCCTTTCTGACGGAGCTCTCACCTGGTGGAATTTTAATGCCCAAACTGTGGGTATTGATACCGCATACCAACTTCCATGGGAAGACTTCAAAACAATGCTCAGGGAAGAGTATTGTCCCCGTGCGCAACTGAAACAACTTGAAGAAGAGTTCTGGAAACTTACTGTTAAGGGAAACGACATCACTACCTACACCACCCGATTCCACCAGCTATCTGTCCTATGACCATCCATGGTGGACCTCGAATACAAACGTATCGAGAGATACATTTGGGGGCTACCAGAATCAATCCAAGGGAACGTCATCTCATCAAGGCCCGGGACCATCCAAAGTGTTGTCCGTATGGCTCATGAACTCACGGCTCAGATTATCCGCCGAGGGACAACCACGGAAAAAGCCATCGGGGATAACAAAAGAAAATGGACCGGCAGCAACCACAACCAGCAGCCAAACAAAAAGGCCGAGACTGTTAAGGCCTACACCTCTGGTTCAAGGTCGGGGGACAGGAGAGGATACATTGGGAACAAACCCCACTGTTCCAAATGTAACCGTCACCATGATGGTCCGTGTAGTAACCCCTACGGTAACTGCAAACGCTACGAACATCTGACCAAAGATTGCCGAACCTCCAACTCAAACACCAACACCAACCCTAATGCACCAAAGGCTTGCTTTGAGTGCAGTAACACCAGGCATTTCCGAAACGTTTTCCCAAAACTAAAAAACAACAACAACCGAAAGAACAACAACAGGAACAACAACAATAACCACAATGCTCGCGACAGATCCTTTGTGCTTAACTAATGGCAAACTGATAACACCAGAACCTTCAGCACCAATAACCACCACCACAACCACCATAATCCACCATAGCTCCACCACCTTGAAATTCATCATTTTTCAAAAGGAACTAGCTCTACAACAACTTCTTCTCCTCCCCATCTCATCTCCATCAAACTTATTGTAAAGAAACCTATCACTACTATCATATTGTTTATTTACATGTTATAAGGCTCATCTAACAAGAATATATCCCAATATAAGCTTAAAAACGTTTTTATGATTTATATACAAAAAGTGACGAATCTGTCCAGAAATCACAACACACTAAAAACGTCATATCTTGAGTTCTAGGAAGAGTTAGAAGATGCAATTTTTTAAAAAAATTGAGTATTGAAAAGAACAACTTTTATGTTTTACACTTTTTCCAGAAACGCACACGTTTTTCTCTAATGGCCGATTTGTGAGACAAGTCTGGGTGAAAACAGAAACTGGGCTATGAATTGCTATTTATTTTGTTTCTCTATAAAGATAGGACTTAAAAATTCTTAGAAAACTTATGTTAGATACTAGATACATAGAAGATCAGTTGGTAAAATTTGTGAGACTTAATTTAGACCAGAAATTAGTAAGACTTATGGCGAAACAAACCGACAAAAGTCGAAAATATGAAATCTTGAAGTTTTGGGACTTTTATAAAAACTGACACTTTTGGTGAACTCCGACATGAACCGAAAATTTATTTGGACTCTATAAACTGATATTTGGGTTGGGTAAATATTTCAGATCAAACCAAGTAAGTTTGACCAAGTCAACAAACGTGGCTCCATTTCGAAAAACTTGCTATATTTGAAAAATAGTAACAAAAATGGGTTTGGGTGACTTGGTTAGTAATTTGGACCAAAAACTAATTTTGAAAAGTTTCCCGAATAAAAAACCGACACTTGGTTACACTTGGGCTAAAAATGGAATTCTTGCCAGACTATAGTGTCGCATGACCTGCGACACTACCTTAGTGTCGCTACCTTGCGACACTCACTGCGACATTGACCCTAGTGTCGCATGACCTGCGACACTACCTGCGACACTACCATAGTGTCGCTACCTTGTGACACTCATTGCGACATTGACCCTAGTGTCGCAAGACCTACGACACTCGCGTACGCTGTGACACTTACCCTAGTGTCGCATGACCTGCGACACTCGCATACGCTGCGACACTTAACCTAGTGTCGCATGACCTGCAACACTGACACTAGTGTCGGTACTAGTGTCGCTAAAGACAGAATGTATGAAACTTGTTTTTCACTAAGTATTGAACATGAGTAAAAACTTATAACCACACATGATACATACTGTAACAACGTATACAATGACACAAACTTAATAACAATGTCTTAAAGAATTATTATTACAAATTTTCACCAACGGGCTGTACACATTTTTGATAAACGAACTCAAACTACTTATTTGGACATATTAGTTGATAGACTAGCTATAGGTGGACATTAACCCTCCACCTATACGATTGGTTTAAGTGGACATTAACCCTCCACTTACATGGATGGTCTGTAAGACATCTACTCATACATACACAACCTTATACGTTTAGGACGTTAGAAGGTTGCACACCGGCTTGCTTGCTTATTTGACTATTTGCTAGTTGCTTGCTAAACTCATGTGAGTTTCATAGCCCCTTATTTACTGTTTTATAAATATTTTGGGGGAGAATACATACTACAACTGTTTTATACAATTGCTTTATACAACTGTTTTATGAACACAAGTACAACAAACAACGCTATACGGATTGCATGAGTTAACATACTAATCCATTTAAAGTCCCCACACATCATAGCTTCGTTAATTTGGACTAAGCGCGAGTATTAGTAAATAGATCTATTTGGGACTGACAATCCCCGTCCGGGTTAGTCGCGCTAACCTGTCAAACGGACGTATTAATATTTGTACACGCGAGTGTATCGGATTAGACACTTGCAGGGGCACCACGATCGTGTACTTGAAAGAGGCACGACACACATTGTTAAGCTTCGGACTATGAGCTCATGGCAAATGGTATACCCTATTTTTGGATACATGCAACTACATTTACTTATCGTTGGCTAACGATACATTTACTTATCATTGTTGAATGATACAAACAAAAATCTTATGTTTCATACCGATATCTCAACAACTGTTTTACAAACCTATGAACTCACCAACTTTTTGTTGACCTTTTAGTATGTATTTCTCAGGTAACCCGCCGTAGTAAGAAGCTTGTGAAAAGCTAAGCTTGAGTCGCATTGTTTTCAAAACATCAAGAGATTAGATTGCATGTGGCTGTATTTTGTAATTCAGTAATGTATTAGAAATCTCTAAACGGTTTATGCGAACTCTAGAATATTTTGTAAACATTTGAATTATTGTAATGTAACTATTTTTCAAACGTCTCATATAGAGGTTGTTTGCTTTAATTTTTGTGTTGTGATATTTAATTTGGTCGGCGCCCCTATGACACCTCCTACTTCCGCTACCACGTGTTTTGGGGGTGCGACAGATGATGATAACACTTGTTGAGGATGAAGGTGATTATGGTTTGAGGATGATGATGAAGTGTTCTTGCTTCTGCTTTTTGTTCTACTTCTGCTTCCTTCCTTCCGAATGATGTAGAAGGATTCAAATTATTGAAGGTTGGTGGTGACTTGTGTGTGTGTGAAGAGATGAGACGGGAGTGAGTATATAAAATGATTTTGGGTTATGTTTTTCAACAAGGCAGTATGGGTTAGTGTCCATATATTTTTGAAGTAGTATAGTTTAGGTTATTTAACCCGTTAATTTTGTGTACGAGTTCAATTATATCAACTTTAAAATTTAATATTTAAAATTTTTATTTTGTAGTATTTTTCCAAATACTTTATTCGGAATAATAAAAATACATTTTATTTTTTTTTTGGTTATCGGGTACGTTTTGTATATTTTTGTCGCGTATGGTACATTTTGTATAACAATTTACGTGTTATTATTATTTCCCATCGTTCGCATAATATTTTCAAACAATTTATTATTTGAAATAGTTTCGCGTTATTTCCAAAATTTGTATCACTAACGATCATATTTACTTTGTCGGGTTCGTTCCGATAATTTTGTACGTAATTATAAATAATTATAAAATTCGTAATGCTTTTGTATTAATGTTTTGGGAACGCTAGACTTATCTCATATCAATAGTTTAGTTTTTGTTTTCATAAGAAATGTACGTGATTAGTGGTAAAATCTTACCGAAATTGAAGGAGTGTCACAGAAAGGGTGTGAAAGTTATGAGATTTGAAAGAAATGCTATGTATAGAACTTTGATACATTTCTCAAATTTTACATGGGTACTACGTGAGTGGTGACATGGAAAAACAATGATTAACCAACTACAATTAAGCAATGAACATTTTTCAAGTTAATGAATACATATGATATGAGTGATTAGTGAGTGATTAGTAAGTTGATTACACATTATAAAACTTTTGAAAGGTGTACACAATATATTTTTTAAGGAAGTTCAATACATTTAAAGGCCATTTACAGTTCCATACGCCTACAACCTACTATTTCATACTCCACATTTTCATCAGTGACACCACATAAACTTTAACGAATTTGTATTGGTTTGGGTGCATGATGGAGACTCGTTCAAAGGTAACACCCGATAAACTTTTCGAGGAGTTGAAATTTAAATCGACAAATGTCAAGTCCATGAGTGAAAACAACTTTAACAATATTTAAAAATATTTGTTTTTGCCTCATACATATTATTTCTTTTTAGTTCTCTGATTCATAAAATTATAATAACATTAGAGCAACCTATTATACACCTTGTTATGAACATTTTATGAGACGAGATTTCATACTACGCATCATTCTCCCTTGTAAATTGTTTAGCACATTCGTTTAAGGACTTTTTTTTAAAGATAAATGACTAATTTACCCTCATTTACAATATAAAGGACAAAACTACCCATAACTAAAATTGAAAATAACATACAAAGTCAAATAATATTTAAGTGGACAATAAATGGACATATATATTAATATATTACAATTTAATAATTATTCTTTCCTATTAATCCTAGAAGTAAATTCAAGGTGAATTTATTATTATATTTTTTCCTACAAAATATTTATACTCATTGATAATTGACATTTTTTATCGATATTTTCACTATCCCGCTACATTGTGTGGGTCGATGCTAGTGTAATCAATATATCTATCTATCTTATATATTAAAAGAAATATCTTGAAAGAATAAGGACCATTAGATGGAGATCAACAGTTAAGATCTTACCCTTAAATTATATCATAACATCATTAATCCCGTTATTATTGTTATGTAATTATAATACTAATTTACTCTTCTATATTTACAATATACACCCTTCAATATTTATAATATAAAGCCACTATTTTTTTTAATTGTATATAATCCTCAAATTATTTTATAATTTATTATTCCTTCTATAATTCAAACTCTTCCTACAATCTTATTTATTTGATTTTTTCTGAAAAAAATTCCAATAAGTTATTTTTTTTCAAAAAATTTAGTAACTTCATTCCATTACCCAGTGATTTAAATTCTCATACGACCTACTATCTTAAATCCTTTTATAAATTTCTAATTTACAATTCTTGATCATGGATGCCAACGAGTCGGGTTCTGACATATTTTAGTATATTTGTACCCATACTATTGCATTTTTTGAATTCTTTTATAAATTTCTAATTTACAACGCTTGGATTATGAATGCCAGAGCGTTGATTTTGGCAGGTTTTAGTGTATCTGTACACATACCAATTTAGAATATTCGTACTGATACCTGACCCAATACCCGTTGGGTACCCAATTATTATTACTCATCCGTTTTTCATAGTTATCGTGGGCTTTGGTTATCCTCATGTATGTAACTTTGGTGAAACAAAAAAATAGTTATCGAAAATATGATGCAAATTTGAAACATGAAAAAAATAAAATGATACCGAATTACAAGATTTGAAATCTTAAAGCTAACAATTTAACTTTTTGATTAACTAATTCAATGTTTTAGTATATACTATAGTATTATTATTATTAAAGAACAATACAATAACAAAAAAAGTGGTATCATACACAATATTATCAATAATTGATTAATTAATTTACTCTTTTGCCACTAATTTCACTATATCTCGATTTACATTACTAAAATAATTTACCATTTAATCTTCTAAGGTTGTCTTAACGTCATTCGGGTTAATAGGGTCTTCATTTGAGTTGTCATGTTTTGTCATCTTAAATCAAAGTTAAAAAGACAAAGTAATGCATTATAGGTTGTTGATTTAAATTACAGAGAGTAACTTTGATGGACGAAAACCACCAATGTACTGCAAAGAGCGTTATTTTCTAAGTACTAAATAGTATTTACCTTTTGAACCGGTAAATTATCTTACTTGGAAAAACATATCCGCACGATTTTAAATAATATAATATTATTAAATATCTAAACGAATAACAAAGTGATATCATATACAATATTATCCCTTTTGATTAATTTATTTATTTAGATTCATCAATCCGAAATCTATCACAATTCAGATCCTTAATACATTTTTCTTTTAAAATTAATACAATACAAATCGATGTACCGTACACCAATACCAAGACACTTATTAAATCCATATAACACATCCATATAAGATATATCATAAAGTCAATCTGTAAGTTTTGCGGCTCTTAAACTAGTAACAATAATAATTTAATTTTACTTATTTTCAAAAATAAAAATATAAGGATTGAACGAAAAAGTGTAGTAGTGGGCCGGGCTTAGGCCCTTTAGGGTTTAGGATGGGTTATTACATAACCATCAAATGGGCGCATGTAGTACTTGAGCCTTGTCCGTATATAAAAAAAATCCACACATATCTGGCCTGTAATCAGTTGGTCCTTTTAATATGATAATATCACAACATTTATGTTTCTAATAGAACACGGAAAAAGTAAATGTAAAGGTATTATATTTGTCACATATTTTCAATTTAAGGTATCGAAATTTTAATTTGTAATCAAGTTAGAGACGTGTTTTTTGTGAATGCACAAATGACGTTTTGTCACCGAATTTCTTCTTTATAGATAATAAATCTACTTAATCGATTGGTATGCCTTGACCAATCTTAAAAAATATTGAGTGAAAACAGAGGAATTAAAGTTTGAAGTGATGATGAATTTTTATTAAATTCTTTTTTCACACTATTTTTTTAAATAAACTGACCGAGGAGTACGATTAAGTAGATTTATTATTTATAAAGAAGAAATTCAATGATAGTTTGTCATTTATGCAATTTCACAATAACTTGATTATAAATTGAAAGTTGAATGTCTTAAATAGAAAAATAAAAGCTTGTGTATCTTAAATCAAAATAGACAAAAAGTATAGTACCATTTTTATGTGCTTTTTCGAAACAATATATTAATTTTATTTTTTTTACTTTTGATATCTTTGTTTTTTATACAAATTTTGATTTTGTAGCTCTTTTTTATGGAGGAATAACTATAGGCTCGAAGGACCACTACAACAAAGCATTAGATTTTCCACAGTTTCCACCCTTTTTTTGTAGTCGATCATAAAAATCCATCACAGATATATAGAAGTATGTGCTCGAAAAACTATAATTCTTCCGACATAAAAAAAATCCATTAGCAAGTAGTATAATACTTGTATACACCTGTTGTCCAAATGAACGAACTTTTATGATTAGTAACCTAATTCTATCTCTGTTAAAATAGAAATGCTCACGTTTCTACTAGTAGATCGTTTTAAAATATGTATTCATTTTTTAATTTTAACCAATTAAAAGAGATTTCTAGTCTAAAGAGTACTATAGTGAGAGGAACTTCCTTAGACTGGGTACATTTGTTTGATTACAAGGTAGGCAAACGAGACATGAAAACGAAATGATTTACAAATGCTTTTATCGCAAAATAAATTTGATAATGGCACAATAATATGTTTCATGTCTAAGTGACACAAAGACATGCAACTACTCTATTATAATCAATAATTTATGGTCTTCAAAGCCAAAAATAGCAAGTAGATCTCGAGGATCAAGCATGGCAGGGTAAAAAACTACATAAAACAAATACATTATTTCCTTTAGTAAATGTCGTGGACCACTTTACTGGCTAATAACATTATAATTATGGTACCGAGCTACCAATACAGAATAATATTTATTTTGACTTTGAATCCACTTTTTTCTTTATTGTGACATGGACACTAACGTCGAAGTAAACAAAATAAATATTGAGTGGGTCTACCATATTTGGTGTCATAAGAAAGTAAAGGGGTTTGTTTTTAGTGTTTGAGAATGTTTGTTTTAAGATGTTGGTTTATGAGTTGGATTGATAATCTTATACTCTCTTTATGGTAGTATCCTATCATAAGATCATTCGTAACGTATACCTGAACACGCGTTCTGAAGGTAGAGAATGTCCGAAACACCTGTAACACGACGTTTTAGGACGTTTGTGGTGGATGAACGGGATGAGAACGAGATATTTGAGGGCTCACATGGATATTTAAATATTTTTTTTTCGTTTTTTCCTTCTTTTTCGACTTTTATAAAAAAATTAAGTATTATATATATATACACACACACACGACCGTTTATATAAAAAACAAAAAAAAAAAATTTTTTTACCATTTGCAAAATGGATTTTTTTTTTTAAATTTTCTTTTTTATACCCTATATATATATATATCATACACTTCCACCCATTTCATACATACACTCAATGCTCCACTCATTTCATAAAATTCTTACAAAAAAAACTCCAAAAATGAATGCGATTAATTTTATTATTGAATCATCTTCGGAAGATGAACTTGTTGTTGAACTTCTGCAAACTTACCGGGCTAAAAATATAGAGATGCCGATCAAAGTTCAAGACCACCACGAAGTCGAAACTACATTCCAAGAGATCGTGAAGGTGTCCAACAACGTTTGTGGGATGACTACTTTTCGGAGCACCCAAAGTATCCTCCAAACTTGTTCAAAGGACGTTTTCATATGCGTAGACAATTATATGTTCGAATCGTACAAGGTATATCCGATTACTCTGTTGAACCTATTCCCAACCACTTTGATTATTTTAATGTAACACCCCAACATCAGAGGTATTATTTTAGTGTATCCAGAAATATACATCTATAAAATAATATTATATAAATAGTTAGATATAATAGAAAACGTAAATAGGTTTCACAGTTCTAGACTGCATGAAATAAATAAATTCATCATATATGTATTTTAGTACGTACTTATCCCTATTCCATTCTAAAACTCATTCTAGAGGCTTCAAGAAATAAGAGAGTAAATTCGCAGGAGCTTATCATTATCATTAACATATCAAATTCTACCTCTTTCAAGCTTTAATTCATCAATCAATCTTCTCTTTTGATTCTCTTCAACATCTTGTAAGTAATTGTATCTTGTTCTTAATCTAGGGTTTAAGTGATTAGTGGGTTTTGATGATTTCCACCAAATTGGTTTGAATTAGTTGTAAATCGTGAATTAATGTTAATTGATGTAGTAGAAATGATTTCTAACTTGATTATTATCAAATAATGATGATAACTCAAGTTGTGTTCTTGAACAATTATGAAGGTTTTGTTAAATCTTCATGTATTGAAGTGAATTAACTAAAAGTATGAATTATGAGGTAAATGATATAGTTAAAATGATTAATTAGTTATTGTATAGCTAAGATTAATCAAAGTGAGGGAGAAAGTTAATAAAATCACTATTAGAGGTTGAGATTCTTGGTGCTAAATGTATTGTATCATTGTTGTATGCTATTGAATAGATGATTAAAAGCTTGGAATAACTTGTATCATCATTGCTTGAAACACTCAATCAAATTTCAAGGTGAGTATATGGAGTATCAATTAGGTGATGATTATGTGATTTCGGATTGCTTACGAGCAAGAGATTTCATATAATTATGTTATTATTATTATTCTTATGTATAAATTACATGTGGCATTATTGTATCGAATTATTGTGATTATGAAATTGAGCAATAGAGTAGAGTATAATTGTTATGAAATAATAACCAATACGAAATATATGCTAAGCACAATAGTATCTCATGGACCGCGGGCATAACCAATATCAATCTCTACCTATGCTCATTTGATGTGTGAATTAAGATTATGTGTATAAGTGTAATTATAATATGTAGTACTTATAATCATGAATTATTGTGAACTATTCATTTGGTATTCCATGTATTCACTAAGCAGTATATGCTTACTCCGTTATATGTTTATGTATTGTAGGTAGTAGTTCTCATCGTGAGGGCAAGGAGATTAAGAAAGAATAGAGTGGATTCGGCTTGCGTGTTTGTAAGTAGCAAGCATTCTCCTCATAACTTATCGTTTTGTATCCACTTGTGTAATACGCCCCAAAAATGGTTTTGAAATACTCGAATTAGTGTCAAATACATGTGATTTTGGTGAAAATTGACTTTGAAAGTCAAACATGTGGGTAAACTATGTATCATGGAATTTTTGGAGAAATGTAGTTATTTTGGTTATAAGTTGGGTCATGAAATAATCTAAGTAGTGATAATGGTTGAATTGTAAGTGATTAAGGATTGAAGTGGATATATAGTTTATTATCATGGTTTTAGTGTCTGGGAATGTATGAAACTTTCACCAAATCTCTATTGTGTGTATCCAACTTACGAAACTTAATATTAATGTACTCAACTTGTCAAAACCCTTATATTGATGTACTTTGATGACGTGTCACTCTCTCCTTGTGCCACGTGGCATGCTATGTGCATTACACGTCATCAACGTAAATCAATATAAGGGTTTTTACAAGTTGAGTGCATTAATATTGAGTTTTGTAAGTTGGATACACACAATAGAGATTTGGTGAAAGTTTGATACATTCCCAGACACTAAGCCCTATTATCATTGTTGGTAAATTATAAATGATTGTGGACTTTTGGAATGGGCTAAAACAGCCCCAAAGCTATAAATGGGTCACAGGGGTCGTAATGGGTCATAAATGACTCAAATGTGTAAAACGAATTAGATAAGGGTTATGAAACCTTGACCTTTTGCATTAAGTTTGTTTTAGTGTATGGAAAGTATGTGCCAAGGGTTGAAACTCATAGGCAAGTGAATTGTGAAATGAATCTTCTACCAAAAATGTCAAAAAAATGGGCTAAAAGGAGTCAAGTGTTCAAATCTTGTGTTTTTACGAAAAACTGATAAGTTCAAAAAGGAAAACCTTCATTTTATCCGTATAAAAGTGTCTGTAAAGTTTCGAGGTTTATCTATGTGTTGTTTATGAGTTACATTAGATTAAGTTTTAAATTTCTACAAAACAAAGTGCAGACCTGCAGGTACTATGAACTACCCGGCGGGTACTGCAGTTTTTGGGAAGAACACGGCTGCTTAAAGTGAAACTCGACTGGAACTACAGCCTTAAAATGAACTAATTTTTCTGTGATCACTTTTGTTAATTCACCTGGTTGGAAGACAAGTTACCCGGCTGATTCTCTGGTTTACCCGGCGGGAAAGGAAAGTACCTAGCGGATACTTCTTGTGTCCATCATGTTTTTGTTTAATTATTATTATAACCGGGACCGTTGCAATATTTAATGAACTAATATATTAGTAAAACATTTCTATGATTATAATAATTATTAAAAAAAAATTATGGGCGGCTTAGTTTTACCGCATTACAAAAGTGCACATCTGCAATACGCCAATTGGCGTATGGAAGCTCCGCTGATATGTTCGATTAATACTTACAAATTGATAAAAGAACGTCAACCGACTGTCTTAACAACTTTTGTAAGTGTGTCTTTGATTTATACTCAGCGGAGTATTTGAGAAAGCCCCCGACTACAGATATTGCTTGGCTATATGAAACACACGAGCAGAAACATGGGTTTAAGGGAATGCTTGGGAGCATTGACTGTATGCATTGACAATGGAAAAATTGCCCGAATGCATGGAAAGGCCAGTACACTATGGGTGATCACGGATACCCTACCATTATGCTTGAAGTTGTTGCTTCATACGCATGTGGTTATGGCATGCTTTTTTTGGTATGGTGGGTTCAAACAATGATATCAACGTTTTAAACTACTCTCCGTAGTTCGATTCCATTAAAAATGACACCGGTCCTCCCGCAGACATCACTACACAAAAGGGTATTATCTTGCCGATGGTATTAATCCGGATTGGTGTACACTTGTCAAACCCTTTCACTCCCTGAATGATGAGAAACGATCCAAGTTTAAGAAATTTTAACAAAGTGTACGAAAAGATGTTGAACGGCCTTTTGGTGTAGTTCAAGGAAGGTTTGCAATTTTAAAGATTGCGGGAAGAGCTATGAGTGTTAACAAGATGCGAAGACAGTTGTACACTTGTGTCATATTACATAATATGATATAAGAGGATAACAGTTTCGCAATATCTTCTATCGAGCAGGAGATGATTGACAACCCATCTAACCGGCATCGGCGGGATTTTAGGACTTGTGTATCAGACAAACAATCAAGAATAAAAGAAATTCGTGACAAACTTGTGCACGACCAATTACAAGACGATCTGACCGAGCACATTTTGACGCTTCCACCAAATTTCACAGACTAAATGTTGTGAATAATGAAGACGCTTAATTAAAGTATTGTATTGTATTTTAATTATTGAATCGTATTGTATTTTAACTATGGGTTAAGTGTTTGTAAAAGTATATAACTATGCGTTGACTTCTTTAGTGTGTAGAAAACTAAATTGACTACCATTGTATGTACGTAACTATTAATTTCGACCATTTTATGTATCCGATGACCTATACAACAGGTAACCGGTCATTTTTTATATACATGGAATTTTTATGTTGACGTCATTGTACATATCAACCTCCATATCAGCATCCAAATCAAATATACATAACACGTCATTATTTATTTAAATATGATGATTATTTTATTTATTAAATTTTTAATATACATCATGACTTTTTTACTTAATATAATATGTTCATGTTATCGTGAATTCTTAAAGATCATAAAAAACAACCATCACTGTTCATCACCATTAACCATCATTAACAACAATAGCCAACCACCACCACCTACCCACCATTAACAACCAATACTACACGTCTACACCTATACCGTCACCATTTCTAAAACTAAATCGAAACTACAGTCTCGAATCGAAGCCTAACGAAAAAAACATAAACACGTAAATCGGGTTAAAATCATCAAGAATCGCATATAATTTTCAATAAATCGAGTTACAGTAACTTAAGAAGTCCAGATCTAGAAAGAGAAAGTCATATTTTGATTGAGAAGAAGTGAAGAAATTATTTCAGTTTCCGATGAACCAAATCCAACCTTTCATCTCCGGACAAATTCGACATCTCCAAACAACGGTGTGAGTGCCCCTTGCTGTGGATCTAAGTGATTGATAACAATGATTGTAATGCGGAAAAAAACAATCACACACGTAATATGTAAACACAAACTAAAATCGAATGAATGAATCAAAAATAACTTTGTATTGATAATCGTTACCTATTAGCTTGTTTACAGACTTGCTATTTCGACAAATGGTGCTAGGGTTTCGTTAACCCAAGCCAGAAATCCGTAGGTTTGCTTATATAATAACACAAATCGGCAGACATGCATCACTTGGCCAGTGTCGCTTGTGGTCACCTTCATGCGTCACTTACCTAAGTGTCGCTATGCGACACTAAGGCAAGTGTCGCCTAACACTAATATTGAGTGTCGCTAAGTACAAAACTAACTTTTCTATGTAAATAGACTCACAACACTTACAACTCGATAGACCAACTGACTGACACACTAAATGTACCAACAAACTCCCCCATGTCAACAACTTGGTCTCCAAAAATCTTCAATCTCCAAAAAAATCTTTCATCAGCATCAGCCTTCTGGGAATGTTCCACTAGCATGAACACCCATTCTAACACAAACCTCGACAACCTTTATAAATTTTAAAGCTTCCTCTTGATCGATCTGATTATATCGTATCTTATTTTTGTGGAGAGCTTTCAAATCATTCTTTGACATATTAATAAGGCTGAGCGTGTCAAACACATGAACACTCTTACCAAGACCTCCCTTGATATTCCATTCAGTCTTTTCTTTTTCAGATTCTTTCCTTGTAGAATATTCAATAACAGCTTCTTGCGTATCAGGGTCAAACCACCAATATCATAGATACTTAAGAAAATCCAGTGGTAATGACTGTAAGGGAACTTTCTTCAGACGAGCAGCTGGCAGATAATGATATTTCACTATTGGTTCCTGAGTTCTCAGAACAATTTTCTTCTTATTATAAAAATGAACTCTCAGCTCTTGTCTAATCCACATATATGTCTTGTTGTATATCTCTTTCCTTAATAGCTTCTGAAACATATTTCCTCGAAGATCATCCGTATGATTGACTATGTTCAGCTGAGCAAGACGATTTAATTCGACCTTTGGCAACATGCTGATATGACTAAATCTTGGTTTGAAATATTGCACGTCGTTTCTTCTTTTAATCAAGATTAGAAAATTTTATGCATCAAATTTCCAACTTTTGATCAAACCCATAAGTTCAGATTGAACCTCGAAAAATTTGCATTTCTTTAATTCAGGTTCGGCTGGAAAATAACTCATATGCGGCTTTGTAGAATCTCGAAGAACCGATTTTGAAGATTCAGCACTTTTCGAAATTGATTCACCCTCTGGTACTGAAAGAGATGATGATTCGGGAACTGATTGAACAGTTGGTTGTTCCTTAATATTTTCAACCGTTTGTTCTACCTCATCTTCCGAAGAATCCGACTCAATGATTGGTGCATCAAAATCATATGGTTGAGCCGGTTGTTTCCGAATAGGTTCAGGTTCTCTCTCAGGCGCTGATTCTTGATTCGGGTTTTCCATATAAACCTCATCCGGCCCTGGAACCTCTGCTTCCATTTCTACATCATCAGGATCAACTGATCTATCATCTACATCAGCCGGATTAATCAAAATTTGTAGACACGTGAGATTGATATTTGAGTAGTCAACTGCAATCGGTCTCGGTTGACCTTGAACATCAAGAAAATAATCCAAAGCGATGTTTTCATTGATATCAGAATTTTGTACATTTGCTGGTTCTGGGGGAGGTGTTACATTTGTTTCCAAGGTACGATTACCATCCTCCCCCGAAACAATCATAACAGACTACAATTTTACCAACCTAGACTCAAGATCTTTCACCTGCAGCTGTAAATCCTCAACCCGTGCCTCATTGATCTCTAAATCTTGAATTTTCCCAGCCTGAGCTGCAATAACCACAACTTGATCTTCAAATCATTTATTCATCTGCTCCATCTGAGCCAGAAGCTGCTGAAGAGATGCAGGCTGTTGTTGTGGTGGTTGTTGTTGTGGAGGTTGCTGACCAGGTTTTTGTATCACGATCCCTGTTCTCTGGCGTCTTCTATGTGGCAGATCAGCATATGAAGGAGAAGACCCAGCTGGTCGCTTCCCAGTATTCTTTGGCATATGAACCCTGCCCTCAGATATCCTTCTCAAAATACGCTTAAAGCGTCTAGGATCAATCAACTGATTAGCATCCAAAGCATTCGGTGGAGGCACATCACCCTCAGAGTTGGATGGTGTGGGTCCACCATCATCATCATCATCGTCTGCCTCGATATTCTCAACTTGATCAATATCATCCAAGTCCTAAGCTACTTGATTTTCAACCAAATCCTCTTCATTGACCTGAGGAATAACAACATCCTCAACCCCTTCATTAGGTGGCGCAACATAGTTTTCAGTGACTATGTGCCCAAAAAGATCACGATCCGACAAAACAGCAGCATCCTTCGCTGGTAATTTGCAATCATTGAAAACACGCAAAAGAATCAGAGTTGGATGCAACAATGATCGTTGATCAGGAGCGATACCTAAATCCATGTCATTCAAAATAAGTTGCACAAAATGAGGATATTGTAACCATTTATCCTTTCCAGCGTGAATATTCTCAACCATATTTCCAAAGATATATCCACTGAAGTTGTATGGTTTGTCATAAATCAAAGCCAACATCAGAGACAGAGTGGAATAGCTGGCAACATCAAAACCTCTATTTCTCGGAGATAAACAAACGATAATAATATGGCACAAAAACTGCCAAACCCGACAGAGATACTGTTTCCTGAAATCTGAAAAGTGATCCTCCGGATAGCCCATCCTCTTAAGACCTCCAAAAGTAAACGTCATCTCAAGCAGGGTTGGCATGTCATGTGTATCATGAAATTGCAATACACGATGAACAGTTTCCTCGGTAATCTCAATCTGATGACCAAACATTGTAGAGACAATTCTCGGCACCTCATTCTCCGATCTGATAAGCGCGTGGTCATAAAATTCCTCAATCTGATTCATATACACTGGAGTAGTGGCTGTAATAGAATGATGAATCCTGGATCGTCTAAGAAAGTTGATCATCGGCCTAAATGGGATCGAATTCTTATGCGTTGAATCCAGAAACACAACAATATTGTGGTGAGTATTTGTGCGACGATAATAATGTTGAAGAGCTGCCATCTGTAAGCTAACATACATAAAAGATAACCCGAAACATCTTTACAAAATAAGCTCAAATATACAGATAAAATTTATAAGTTAAATTTTGATTATAGGCGTCACTTAGTAAGTGAAGCAGGAACACTATCGACACTCAGGGAGTGCCGCATGAAACAGTGTTTGAAAATCAGAAATAAACTATAGCATCACTTGTGGTAAGTGACGCTATCAGGATGTCACTGGTGTAAGTGACGTTGCCATAGTATGCATCATTAGGTACGACATTTAGGAAGTTTCGGAATAAGAGTAGGCGTCATTTAAGCAAGTGACGCTAGAACAAATGTGTCACTGACAGAGTCACTTAAGGAAGTGACGCATATCAAAGCTTCACTCAGAGAAGTGACGGTATGTACCTAGGAGTCACTTAGAAGAGTGACGGTACAAGTGATGGTAAAAACATAAGCGTCACTAAGGGAGTCACTTAAGGGAGTGACGCATAATAGGGCGTCACTCAGAAAATTGACAGTGTAAGTGACGGAAAGGATACTAAATTACCAAGAAGCGTCACTTATTGGAAGTGATGCATGAAGTGATGCAACGATGAAGATCTTGCAGTCACTATTCATACCCAGAAATCACGACGAACAATTTTGGGTTTTTTGAAAAACAAGTTAACCAAAAGTTGCGTGTGTTCAAAACGAGCAAAACACACCAGATTTTAACACCAAACACAAACGTATTAACCCCCAATTCGTGTGATTTTGATGAACTGCAAAACCCGTAACCCTAATATACGAGTAAAGCATGAATACATAATGATAGGGGTTAAAAGTTATACCTAATGAAGCGTATACGTGAGGGGAAAAAGGGTGTAACAACCGATTGCAACGAAAAAGCTCCAAAATCCACAAAAAAATCGAAAACCTCGAACAGTTGGAGTGACGTAGAGACGCACATAAGTGACGCTATGTCTGAAGAAGTGACGGATATTGAATAGTGAAAGTGATGGATAGGAGTGTCATTTTGAAGGGTATTTATACCGAAACCCTAATAAGCGTCACTCAACCTGACACTTGTAGCGTCACTGGTAGCATCACTGGTGGCGTCACTTATGAAGTGACGCATTAGGTCACTTGGAGAAAAATTTGAGATTTTGTCGATCTTTTGTATTTTTGATTTTGGTACTTAAATTTGAAAGTAAATGTAACTTGGTTGTAACACAAAATAAAACTAAAAAGTAGAATAAATTAACACACAATTAACACAGAATTATACATACAAAACCAAAATTAACACATTCTTTTTGGTAATGGAATTGTTTGAGTCTGGTTAGGGATCATATCGGAATAACATACAATTATTAGGAATAGTAAGTGTTATTTCGATCATCGGTATATTTGTCCACGTTAAATTTACTTGACATACTAAAAACACCTTTTATATAAAATATTTCTAAATAATTATCAGTATATTTGTCCTCTTAAACATATTACACTCACATCTAGGAGCTAGTTTATTATTATTCGAATGTATATTTCTCTGTGGTCCCCACCATAGATATACATCTTAACTTTAGACATAGACCATATTTCCATTTATAGAAAGAATATAAGAGAACCATTTTTAAGAATCAAGTCGGCGGTGACAGGTCTGTACTTACGTACAACAGAGTGACATAGCTTGATTTAGGTTTAAGCAAAATCAGACTTGGTCAAACCATTTTGGTGACCTCATTAGGTATCTTAATTTTAAAGACTTTTCAAGTACATTAACTTGCGTTTGCTTAATGTTGAATATATATCAACAGAAACCAGGTCTATACTTACGTATAATAGAGGAAACTGTCAATATATACCCCGAAATGATATCAAATAAGCTTCATGCATGGAAATATATCTTGCATAAGTAAGATATTAAGACTTTTGTCATACATCTGACGGTGTTATACCACTTGAATAAACAAGTAGATATTAGGCTTCTTAAAAAGACTCAAAGATTTTTGTGTAACATGCCTATTAATACATTGTATGATGAAGATAATATTCATAAAAATTGTTGTTAACATATCAGATAAACCTACTGACACATCAAAGATAAACCTTAAAATTCCATATTATGCATGTCACCCGATGTACTATCATATCCCAAGTTGTTTACAGACACAATTCAACGTCTATTTTAAAAATATAGCAACTGTGCATTTCGTTTATACTAAAGAGTATAAAGAGTGGTTGTTGCCCCCCCTTTTTTTAACACACATAAAAGCAGATAAAGTTACGTTCCAAGTTACAAATTACTTTTTAGTCACAAAGAAACTTAAACCAATCATATTGATTAGCTCATCAAATCGAGTATGCGAAAAAGCTTTGGTGAATTGGTCGGCGTTTTGCTTAAGGGTGTCTATATGGACAAGGTCTATCAGGTGTTTTTCATAGCAATCCCGTATAAAGTGGAACCTAAGTTCTATATGTTTAGTCTTAGAGTGCTGTACGGGATTGCGTATGATAGATATGGCGGTAGTGTTATCTATATGAATAGAAGTCATAGTAAGAAGTAACCCGTAATCACGCAGTTGATGCTGAATCCACAGAACCTGAGAACAGCAACTGGCAGCAGCAACGTACTCAGCCTCCGCTGTTGAAAGAGAAACTGTAGTCTGCTTCTTGCACTGCCACGAGGCCAAGCGTGATCCAAGAAATTGGCATCCACCAGTTGTGGACTTCTTGTCTATGTTGCAGCCACCATGATCAGAATCCGAATAGGAAGTAAGAGCGGATGTTTTCTCATTCGAATACCATACACCGAGATTGGGTCTATGTTTGAGATAACCAAAAATTCGCTTTACCGCCTTCATATGAGACACCTTGGGCTTACCTTGATAGCGTGAGCAGATGGATACAGCGAATACAATATCCGGCCGAGAGGCAGTCAAATACATAACAGAACCTATCATGGAACGATAGTCCTTTTCTTTGCAATCTTCTTCATCCTCAACAAGTCTAAGATTGTGATTAATCTCGATAGGAGTCCCATAGGTTTTACAATTGAGCAAGTCATACCTAGTCAACATGTGACAACTCTCCAAATTAGGTCCTGAATTAACATTTAAGCAGGTGAATTCTTACGCTAATTTCCTAATTAAGTTTAAAACAAAATTTTTGATGTGTTGTAAGCCTAGCAAGCCCAATACTTTTAAACAAAAAGTATTACATATTATGTGATTAATAATAATAATCGCGTACAAACGTATCTGAACGAACCTGACAGAAATATATATCAAAAGTTGATGACCCGAAATAATTAATAATTCAATTATTAATTACGAGTATTAATATATCTATAACATATAGATGAAATAGTTTAAATATACGTTATATATCAAATGTATTATAAAACGAACGGAATAAATTTTGCAAAACGATCGCAGAGGTCAAAATATCAAAAGTTCTATTTTTCTCATTCATTCGAAAGTATTTGGAACATTACCTCAAAATATGAATTCGAAGTTCGACTGAAATTTGACACCCAATTTGATACGCGCAGTCCAAAGTACAAATATGTACAACAGTCTAAAATAATGAAAATCTCATTATTCTAAATTTAAATAACGAACCAGGAGAACATCTACAAAATAAATATATACAATGTTAAATTTTATATTGTACTAATTATACCCGTACTCGAAATTAGCGGGCTAAAAACTTGTCAACTACCTCAAATAATTGAGGAACCGGACACTGTGTGTTACCATACTCATTTGAATATAATACTTCTCATGTTCCCTCTCCTGATCATTCACCACATACACCAAAAATTCATCACAATCCCAATTTCTCTCTGTGTTCATCTTCTTCTTCTTCATCTCAGTAGCAGCAGAAGGAGTAATAATAATAACAGGGTGCAAACTATAACAATAATCATCATCATCCACGGCATCTTCATCATCATCAAAATCCATAATAAGAAACCACATTTTCTTTGATTCTCTACATTTCAATTTCGTAATCTAACATGTTTCTATATCTTAATCCATGTGTATAACATCAAAACTTGAAGATTTGAGTGGTTGTTCTTGGAAATGGAATTATAAAACCAAAAACTTTGAACACAAAGTTATATATATAAACTTGATAAGATATGATGTTAGGATGTTAGGAATGTGTAAAAACGAGCTAAAACCTGAAACAAAACATGTATATATATGTATATATAACACATACCATGAACAGAGTGCAAAGAGAGGGGGACAGACCAAACCGATCGGTTGGCTTGGGCCAGCCGATCGGCTGGAAGACTGAGCCGAACGGCTCAACTAACTGAGCCAAACGGCTAGTTGTGTTGAGCCGAACGGTTTGTAATTTTATGCCCGAACGGCTGGGTTGGGTGTTTGGGCCGAAACAGTTAATGGACTAAGTACGCGGACTGGACCGAGCGAAAATGAGTTGGGCTGAGGCTCTCAGCCGAATGGCTGGATTGCCCAAGCCGAACGGCTAGGCTAGGCTGTGGGCTGGACTGACTGTGGTCTGGGCTGTAATCTGGGCTTTGAGCTGGGCCAAATCGAGATGTAATCTGGGTTGGACTAAAATGATTAAGGGGTTAATAAATATAAATAGGTCAACTAATTGGGCCGAGCCCAATAATCTACAAAACATCTAAAACATAAACGTGACCCGAGACATTTAATGTTACGAGTATTTATAAAATGAACAATGAATTTTATATTGATAGGATGTAAATAAACTCGTATACTTTAATATATATATCTCGACAAATGATGACTTTCGAAACAATAACATATATTTATTTTATAAACAGAAATAAATAAAAAAGGAAGTTTTGTAGCGAATAAAACTTACACATATTTTATACGTGAACAACGTAATTAAAACCTATATATATAGATATACATATATATATGTGACGCTTGCGACGCTTGCGATTATATATATATATACATACAAATTAAAATTCACGTTTAACAAGCGTATGATCATTAATATACGACAAGTATAATTATTTACATATATATATGTATAGAACAAGTATATATATGTACATTAGAGAACAAAACAACATTTAGATATATACAATTTGATACATGTGTATATATACGCAATGAGTTACACGGCATAAGAAATAACAACAATATTTCTACATACAGTCAACAACTATTTGTATAACTCAAGAAATCAACAATTTCTTCAAACCAACAAACTGTTAACATAAGTTGATTAAACAAATCAAATATACTTATGTGAATACATTTATTTTACATAGGTTAACATACCTTGGGCGATTATCTGTCGACTGCTAGCATTCATACCTAGCAAACCACATTGAGTTTACAGCCCCTATTTTAAATATTTTCTGCTTTTAAACACAGGGGTGTTAAACATAAAAATTGCATGCCAACACATTTTAACAAGTCTAACGATATTTTTAGGGTTTTTTTTTATTGGGGGACATATTCATATAAGGCTTTGCAAAGCACAAATATGTGTTGGTAGATTTTAATATTGTGAAAATAGATGATCAAATGGGTCAGAAAGATGGTTATGCAAAACAAAATTGTGAAATACTTTACATAAACAAAGTTTTACCATAACATTCCTCGAATTTGAAAAGTATGAAATTAATTTAATTATGGAATTGCTTTTCAACTCTATCTCTCCAACTCACGTTGTAGTTTTTCTTTCTATTACTTCGAAAGTAACTGCTTCAGTTTCAACCACTAGAACTTTTGATATTTCTTTTTATTTCTCATCACATGAATGGCATCTCTGTCCCAAAAAGAATAGTCCCTCAACATTTTTTGTTTGATTTTGAAAAGATTGGTTAAGTATCAATTTTGCTCATAGATTGAAGACAAGTTTGATTAAATTTATTTAAGATATAAATGATTCAGAGTTATAAATGAAGTTAATTTGGAAATTTTAATGATTTCTGTTAGTTATTATTATTATTATTATTTATTTTTATTTTTGTAAATGAACAATTATTTTGAGACCGATCTAAATAGTAATGTAGACATTTATCTTGAGACGGAGAGAGTATCCTTTCCTTTATATAATCAAAGAAAAGTTCCTTAAAGGAATATTAGCCATTGATTGGATTTCCTTCTTAACGATCCAACGATCTACGGTAGTTATCGATAATTACATGTTATACCCCTTCTTTATAATCTAATTCCAATATTTGTCACAAACTGTTATTTATATTATCTAATTTTGAAAAATATATCATTCAAATAATTTCCTAATATAATATTAAATAAACAACTTATTCTAAAACAAAACACAGTTCTCATAATAAATATTTACTTTTACTATAATATTTCACAACTCTAGACCATATATCTAACTCCAACTAATTTTTCTAACATTTGAAATTTTGAACGTTAAACTAGAATTAATACAAGTTTTGATACAATTTACAACTTAAAAAAGTTTATATATACGAACTTGATATTAAAGCCCGTATTTTCATTAATCCTTACTTATTATTATACATATTAATATAAAATGTTACATAATAGTGCACACCAACCCATGAGATGATTCTTATTTTAGTGGAGTACAAAATACAAATATATTGGTAGGAGTAGACTTATATGTATGTATTCAACTTTATTGTTCTCAATTTATAGTGTGTATTCAACTAATATGTTGCATTTTTAATGCATATAATTTTTAAAAAATATGTTTTAATCTGTTTTATACGGAGTATTATTTTTGATGATGAATTGACTATAGATGTCATGTAACACTTTAAATAGACGATACATTCAAAATGTATTATAAGAAAACATTTTTTAAAAAAAGTTGTATACATTAATAATACGACATGCTAGCTAAAATGTATTATAAAAAAACATTTATAAAAAAAGTTGTATACATTAATAATACGACATGTTAGTGGGATAAAAACAATATACATTGAGTGCAATGTGATGCATTAATAGATACTTATCTCAATGGTATACGATTTTTTGTAGTTATCTAATGATATATGGACAAAATTATTCTCTTGTTTATATTAAAAAATAAAAATAATTTCAATGAATTATTGGGTTCGTATAATAAATTGAACATCAATTAATGAATCTAGCACTAATTTGATTAATTTTAAATCTTTATTACTTATTAAATTCGGGTACAACTTATCATGACACATTAAAGGATGAGACATCCACCAAATTCATTGCATTTTTATTCTAAGCTAGCCTAATCGTCTTGATGGATATTGTTCCTTAGAAAATAGACGAGATTGATGAATTATTCCCTAATTTATCAAGAATGTTACTCCAGTAATTGTTATCATCTTCAAAATCAGCATGATAGCTTTGACTATTTGAATTGTTGACTAAGTTATTTGTAAAAGCCTCCATCAAATAGTTGTCTTGATATACCATGACACTTCCTTCAAGTGTGTTTTGAGTTCCTTTATCATTTGGGCCCTCAAGAGTGTTGTTCAAAGTTGTAGGTTCAACGTTTTCATGGTTTAAGGTTGGTAGCGTTTGATCAATAGGAGTAGTCTCGAACTCGCTTACATTAGAGAGCTTACATAAACTAATACCTTGCCATGCTTTAAGCACATCTAGGCATAATGGTTGTTGTAGCGAAAGCGATGACTTGTTGATAAGAGGAGTTGAACCACAACGGATTCTTTGGTAAAAGTCCGAAACAACTCTAGATCGACGAACAAGCCTAGCCTCTGCTTCAAGACGAGCGTTCTCCCATTGTGTCATATGACTCAAGTTGGTGCTGACTGCCGTTCTTGACTTGTGGGTGATCGGATCAATACCCATTTTGGTTAATCGTTTCTTAAGATGTGTGTTCCAGTAATTTTTTATCTCGTTATCGGTTCTTTTGGGTAAATGAGTTGCAATAGCAGACCACCTGAATCATGTAAAATAACATACGTAAATATATTTCGATCATAATAATAGCTTTAAGAACTGTTACCTTTATTAAATAGTAATAGGAATAAAACAACCAAAAAAACTTGTCTACCAAATTTGGTAAAAAAACACACACAAGTAATTATATGTGAAATGTGAGTGCCCACATTTAGAATGTGCCCACTTCCCTTTTGGGTTCCTTAAATACATTCTATTTCTGTAAAACAACATGTAGAGAATGCAACCCAATCTCCATTTAAACAACACAACCAACCGGTAGAAGAAAAAAATAATGGAAAAATGTTATTTTTGGAACAAACAAAACGTCATACGCATATTATACCGTCTAACGTTAAAACAACATGAATATTGTTAGTAATTAACAACCTATATGTATAGTTATGCTAAGTCGCACTTAAGATCATTTACGTGAAATGATAACTCCCTTACGTTGGTTCTTATGGACGATAGTTCAAATGTGTTTCATCGTCTTGTTTAGCTACAAAAGGTGAGTACGTACGTACAACGATAATGTAAAGCAAACCGCTTAATACCTATTGCCAAGAAGCGCATGGAGTTGAATGATAGTTTGTTCTTCTTGCAAACTAAACTTTCCTCTTTTGATATCAGGTCTCAAATAGTTTGTCCATCTTAGCCTACAACTCTTTCCACATCTCTGTAACCCTGCATGGATTTTTAACAAGAGTTATTAAAAGGGGTACGTATAGTACGTGTCTAGCTAAGCTTCTCAAAAAGGGGTAAGGAAAAGCTAAGCTAAGTAGCTAAGCATCCGATTTGGGGTTTCAGCTTTTTAGAAAACCTATAAGTTGTTCAAATATATAGGTCAAACATGCACTTAAGTGCCTTTTAACTGTATATTAATGCAATAAACTACGTGTGTTTATTTTAAGATTAAGAGTGTGTTTAATTTGTGTGTGTATGTGTACCAGCTTTAACAGGCAAAGCTCGCCAACTTCCATGACCATGTTCTTCGATGTACGCCACGAGTTTTCGATCTTCTTCAGACGTCCATGGACCTTTCTTCAAACCTTTCTCAAAACTTGGTGACCTCCCCATTCCTAAATAACTTACTAATTTTAACAAGCTAGCTAGTATGATGAAGAGTTGGTTTCACTTAAGGGATCTAAGTAACTATATATAATGGAAGTAGGGGAAGTTATAACTTATAATAACATCATCAATCCATATTATACAATATAATATGAGCATGAGTTTAAGATTGGGTTAGACAAACGAACAAGGGCCATAAATGAGTAGATCAGACATGTTGGGTACTAATGTTTTCAGGGTGTAATGACTGTCTATTTGCATCAATGATGGAAATACCCAATTCTCAGAGAGAATTTATTAGGGAAGAAATATATGTGCTTACGTGGAAATTTATTAAAGTATATATTAAATTATTTGCAAGTGTAAATGCCCATTCGTGGATTGGATCAAATATATGGTTGGTGTGCATTACATGATATAGATTCTAAATTCATCAATTGCTTTAGATATGCATTGAAAACGAAATCTGTTGCATTTGCATATGCGGGTATAAAGTACCACTATTGTTATTACATATATAAGGGAACATACAAATTATTTTATTTATAAATTTGTAAAATATTATTAGTTGCGGCATGCTAGCATTGCGAGGCTCACAAAAAATTTAGAAAAAACACATGAACCAACCAGTTGATGAGAGAGAAGCGAAAGAGGGAAAAAAACAAACAATTTTGATTGTTTCATCTCCATTTTCACATCATTTTATGGGTATTTTTTAGTAAAATTTTTGTGAGTTTAGTATTTCTCTTATTAGCCAGGCATCGTATGTGATAATAGTTAATAAGTTAATTAGATAATAATTTAATCTATGGCTTGTTTAAATGTTTAGCTACCTTTCTTTAATTCTTTGAGACGAAGTTAATGTCAACCCATAAGTCGTAACGTAGCCTGTCTATTATAAAAATAAATTGGAGACTTGGAGATTGAGGAATATCTGTTAATGTTAATGCTGTAGGGGAAAGTTTTTGGTTCAAATGTACAAGCCAAATGATTACTTAACAAGGTTTAAACCTAGCTCTTATATTAAAGATAAGTTTGATTGAAAATTTTAATGAAATGAATGATTGAGAGTCATAATTGATGATAAATCGAGAAGTTTAATGATTTATAATAGTTATTTTTTGTAAGTAGCCAATCTTTTTGAGACAAACAAAAATATTAAGTTGAACAATAAACATAGAATGAAGAGAGTACTAACCTGAGATTAAGGGATAAGAGGATTTAATGAGGGAAGGGAAGGAAGATGATTATACTCATTGATTTAAAAATATGGTTAAAGTTATAAATTAGCAACGTAGTTATCTATTTGTATCAAAGTGAGTAACGTAACCATTTATCACCAATATGTGTAATCAACTTTTAAGTTTTGTTCCAATATTAGTAACATATTGCTGATATTATATTCCCTAACTAGATTATTATACACGCAGCAGAAAAATAATAATTTAATAATTTAAGGCAATTAGGAAACTAACATCCTAAAGGATCTTAACTTAATAAAATAGAGCAATAAACAAAATAGATAAAGGAAACCACTAACCTTAAAGAAAACCAATTTCTCAAGCAGACCACCAAGCAAATCTTTATTACTTGGAGGCGAGTACCTAAAGTAGAATATCTCTAATGCTTCACACCCAAAATTCCAAGAGAAAGAAGAATTTTTGACTTCAGAGCCAAAATTCATACGAAATTCGTATGTTTTAAGGTATAGGCTTGACTCCTATTTATACTGGGAGAAAAACCCTGAATTTGCAGATTTTGACTTTCAACCGCTGGCTAAACCCTTCATCTGGATGTCGGGCTATCTTTTTGCCCAAGAATCCGAGATTTGATCGCGTTTTCACTGACTTCAAAATTTAGCCGCTGGCTAAACCATTTAGCCGCAGGCTAAAATCCGGCTTTCAATTCTTCCACCTTTTTAATTACTTTTGATTTATAATTAATTCATCATAATTAATAAATCAACTAATTAAATATAATATCATTACCAATTAATATTATTTCTTATTCATTTCTCTTGACTGTTAATTGAGAGTAACCCAAAAAGGACTTTACTTTTAATACTAGTCTCACCAATTAGTTATGATATTAGACACTATTCCAACAGTCTCCCACTTGGACAGATCATCAACTATTATTGGTCTAAGTTTCTATCTCATTAACTAAGTAAAGAGTGTCATCCAATGTTACTGCCGAACTCTGAATCATATCTTAGAGTCATCCCTTTAGATAAGTGATCAACTATCCCTTTGTTTCACTGGTATCGTATGAATTGAGACATGGACTTTAATCAATCTCAAGATTTATATTTATATTTTCTGATCTCCGATTATATTGATTGTATTAGACTATTGATTTTGCACATATCAACTTAGTCCCGGCTAAGCCTAGCAATTTTGGAGTCAACCTTTAATAATCAGAGGGCCCATGATATCGTTTTTCCATTAGGCAAAAGGAACAAATAAATATTGACTACATAGCACTAGTCACTTATCATGTCATACCTAGCATACCCTTTTTAACTGACATTTATGCACAATGTTTGAATAAACTAAAGTATAACAGACTTGAAAAACTAGAAACTCAATTCATCTTTATTTTATGAATAGATGATATTACCATCTTAAAATCTATCGTGATTTAATCCATGAAGTGATCTCTTTAAGTGCGGGTTTCTCCTATACTTAAATCTCTATTAAGTACTTATGAGTGTTGCAGCATTCTCCATGCCATGTCTAATGTGCACAGAGTTTAATCTCCATAGACAATCTACTAACACTACATGACAGTCTTAATTCACCACATACTTCCTGTAGTGTGATCGACTAAGGAGGTTTGAGTTGAATCAATTACTCGGGAAGTGATTTCTAAACATGCAAAATGAAACACAACGATAAACAATAGTAAATAGTAGAACTCCTTCCAATAAATAAATCTTCATTATTTAATCACCAACTCTATAAAAATTTCCATCATTGTTTACAATGTTTCAAATTCAAACTAACAACTAAAATTTTACATTATCTCTTAAACCTATGCTCCTAGCATGTTCATCGTGCTTGGACTTTTTCAGTGGCTTTGTAAACGGATCAGCTGGATTTTTCTCTGATCTTATCCTCTTCACAATCATATGTCCTTCTTCTTCTTTTCTTCGAACAAAATGGTATTTCCTTTTAATGTGCTTTGACTTTCCGTGATCCTTGGGTTTTTTACTCAAGGTGACTGCACTTTCATTATCATAAAATATAGCAATAGGATCTTGTACCGTTGAGACAACTCCAAGATCTCCAATGAAATTCTTCATCCAAATAGCTTCCTTTGCAGCCTCACTAGCTGCACTATACTCAGACTCACACGTGGAGTCTGCCACTGTATCTTGCTTGAAACTTTTCCATGTCACCGCTCCACCGGCCATTCAGTAATAATACCCAACCAGACTGTGAATGACTATCATCTCTGTCTGTTTGAAAAATTGCATCACTATAACCCGTTACTTTAAGTTCATCTTCTCCACCATAAACTAAGAACCTATCTTTAGTATTTCTCAAATACTTAAGAATGTTCTTTACATCTGTCCAATGACCTTCACCAGGATTTTGCTGATGTCGACTCACTAAGCTCAAAGCAAATAAGACATTAGGTCTTGTATACGTCATGGCATACATGATTGATCCTATAGCCGAGGCATATGAGATTCGACTCATTTTGTCCAATTCTAGCTCAAACTTTGGACACAGATCCTTACCGAACTTTATGCCATGATGTAAGCGTAGGTTCCCTCTCTTAGATTTCTCCATTTTGAACTGTTTCAAAATCTTATCTATGTACGGATCTTGGCTGAGTCCTATGAGACGTTTTGACATATCTCTGTAAATCTTTATACCAAGGATATATGCTTCATCTTCCATATCTTTCATAGCGAAACACTTTCCTAACCAATCTTTTACATTTTGTAATGTTGGGATATTATTTCCTATAAGCAGTATATCATCCACATATAACACTAAGAATACTACAATACTCCCATTGAGCTTGACATATATACAAGACTAATCTTCACTTCTAGAAAATCCTAACTCTGTGACTTTCTCATGGAAGTAGAGATTCCAGCTACGAAAGACTTGTTTAAGTCCATAAATGGCCTTTTCAAGATTGCACACTCTACTAGGATACTTTGCATTTTAAAAACCTTTTGGTTGTCCCATGAACACATCCTCTGTCAGTTTCCCATTAAGGAAAGCGGTTTTGACATTTATCTGCCAAATTTCATAATCATGAAATGCACTATGGCTAGCATAATCCTAATTGACTTAATCTTAGCTAATGGTGAGAAGGTTTCCTCATAATTAATCCCAAAGGTTTGAGTATAGCCCTTCGCTACCAACCTAGCTTTATAAGTGTATACCTTCCCATCTATGTCTGTCTTCTTCTTAAAGATCCACTTACAACCGACCGTCTTAAGACCGGGTGTAGTGTCAACCAAATTTCAAACTTGGTTGTCATAGATAGACTGAGTTTTGCTTTTCATAGCTTCATTCCACTTAGTAGTCTCAAGGCCTGCCATCGCTTCCTTGTAGTAAGCACGCTCATCTAGTTCACCAAGTGTACTATCACTTATCTTATCATCTTCTTCTATTTGGTAACCATAATAAAACTCAGGAGTATAGCTAACTCTACTAGATCTGCGAACGGGTAAGGTTATGTCTTCAGGTTCAACATGTGGCTCCATCTCTTGTTGAACATCAATGTTTATAATAGGTTCTTCATCGGTAGATTCTTGAATTTCTTCAAGATCAATCTTACTCCCACTGTCCTCTTTAGATATCATTTCTCTCTCTAGGAACAATCCTCTTCGAGCTACATAGACCACATTATCCTCGGGTCTGTAGAACAAATATCTAAATGACTCTTGTGGATAACCAACTAAAAGACACTTTCAGATTTGACATCTAATCTGTCTAAAGTTTCTCGTCTAATGTAAACTTCACAACCCAAGATCTTTATGTGACCAAGAGAAGGACGTTTTCCCCTTCCACATCTCATAAGGTGTCTTTGAAACCTTCTTAGTGGGTATTTGATTTAAGATATGGGCGGCTGTCTCTAATTCGTAAACCTAAAAGCTTATTGGAAGTGTTGCCCGACTCATCATAGACCGAACCATGTTTAACAAAGTTCTATTTCTCCTTTCAGCAACACCATTAAGCTTTGGTGTTCTAGGAGGGGTCAATTGTGAAACTATTTCACAGTCTCTAAGATAATCAAGAAACTCGATACTAAGATATTCTCCTCCCCTGTCGGATCGGAGTATTTTTATCTTTCTGCCCAGTTGGTTCTCTACTTCATGTTGATACCTTTTGAAAAAACTAATGTATCTGACTTATATTTAATCAGATAAACATATCCATATCTACTAAAGTCATCCGTAAATGTAACATAGTAGAGATTTCTATCTTTTGTGGAACATCGGAATGGTCCACATACATCTGTATGTACCTGGTCTGAAAGTCCTTCACCTCTTTCACATGATTCCGTCAATGGTGATTTAGTCATCTTTCATAATAAACAAGATTTGCATACATCATTCGATTTGAGGTTGAATGATTCCAACACCCCATCCTTTTAGAGTTGGGTGATACGTTTCTTGTTTATATTCCCAAGACGATAATGCCACATTTTTGTATCAAGCTCATTAGATATGAACCAACATTTAAAATAACATTGCTAATACATTCAATATTTTCATATATGCCTTTGTAAGGAGAAGCTTTAAAAATAAAACTGTAACATCCCCAAATTTACTGTTTGGCGGAAGCATATTTTGGGGTGCTAGTAATCAATAATCAAAACACACATGGTATATAATGAATGACTCTATATGTGTCGTTTTAAACATTACATTGATAAATCAAAAGTTTACATCAATTAAGCTAGTTACATTAGCTCGTGTTCGTAATATGAGAGATTTAAAAAAATAATTAGTTATACAAAATCTAATAATGCAATGAAATCTCTGAGGTTTTTGCATGGAGACTCAAGCTAATATGCATCCTGATGGGCAGTCCAAATCTACTGCTGTGTACCTGAGATACATGCTAAAAAGGTCAGCTAACGCTGGTGAGCTCACAGGTTTGTATAATAAAGCAATGTGTATGAACCACAAGATTTAATATCATGATTTGCAATGAAGAAAATAAATAAATGAGTGTATATACAAGCATGAGCACATAGTCTGAGCTTAACTGTGGTGTCAGGATCACAATTAAGTGCCTGATCGAGCGTGCCTCCCCGTGAGTGCCTAATCTACACTCGTATGAACAAATGATAATGCGTCCGTTTGACTTGTGGGGGCTTCCAACCCGGACGGGGATTGTCAATCCTATATGGTACCATACACTAACATTCATGCTACAAAAGTATTACCAAACTATGCTATGAAGGGCTTTTAAAAATGATTAGTGAAAACTCATGTAGTACATATCGAGGTTTTAGTACTTGCGTTCACATGTAAAACAAATAGAGCAATATATCCCACCCCTGAGTGAAAAACAGTAAAAGAGGGGCCATGAGACTCACCTGATTCTTGAAAGTAAGCATTTTTCACAATACGTATATCCGTGTGCATAAATCAGCAAGTAGGTTCTCCGAACCCGTAACCTTCTATGTCCTTGATATATAAGGTTATATGAGTAGATGTCTCGAAAGAACATCTAGTTATTCATTCAACTAGTTATGTCCAATGTTTGTTATCGTTGTGTTTGGTAAGTATGTGCGGTCCGTTGGTAATGTTTTGTAATAATAATTCAAAAAGATATTATTAGGTTTATATAATCATTTAAGTATATGTTGTTGTATGTTCACGTAGTGTCGTATATGGTTAAACAATTTTGTATGAAATCGAGACTTAGTGCAAATAGGTGTTTTCAACAATCTGTGATATGCGATACAATATTTGTGTCGCTAGTTATTATGACAACATAAAAATAGTGTCGCAATTTAGCAAAATAAATTAAGTATGCGACGTAGAGGTCTGTGTCGCATATTGCGACATAAGTTGTGTAGCAACATAAGGATTGGTGGCGCAGATTAGGGTTTCGGATTTTGATGCGACATAATGGTTTGTGTCGCAGTGTTGTGTTGCACGAGTGCGACATAAAGTAGTTATGCCGCAAAATCGGGCTGAGATGGTTTTCGTTCGTGAGGGCTAAGTTAAAAATGCTCGGTTTGACCTGAAACTATTACACAACTTCTATTATGTTATAAAACTTATAGAAAACAAGTTTCGTGACCTTTGATGATCCACAAGTGTCGTTTTTATTAAAATTTTGAAAACGCCAATTACGTCTATGTTTATTAAGGGTACCCATTTTTGTCTATGCGTTTTAACAACAAAAATGGTGATAATCGAACCTGAGAAAATTCACACATATTATCCTATGTCTTAGGTTTTTGGAACATATTTTTATGAAGTCTAAAACCAAACACAAGTCGAGAAGTAAATTCGTGAAGCACAATGGGTCCAACAGCTATTTTTCAATACATATGTTCAAAGATTTAATCATAAATCAAGTTTTACAAAACTTCACAAAATGTGAAATAAGGGGATTTAAATCTAACAAAAATTTTGATCTTTTTCAAGTGTTCTCATCTATTTTCATTGTGTATTTTAGGAGATATGATCTGTTACATTTGACCCAAAGTTCTTATCAGAAGATACAGACTGCCTATGTAATTTTATTTCTTTAATTTAAAATAGTAAACGATCTCTAAAATTCATGTGGTTTATAGATTATGAAACTAGACATCATGAAATTAAGTTTAGAGCTAAGAAACATAAAATTTCATTAAGTTATGGGTTAGATATTGCCGATATAAGTCGATCTATTTTATTATCCAACGGGTAACACTATTATCTAGTGGTCCATAGCACTTTGTGAACGATTTTGATTAGGATTTTGGACATAAATCAGTAGAAATGGAACACTAACATGTTTATAAACTTAGTCCAATTAAATCAAAGGAAAAAGTATAGATTTATACCAAACAAAGACGGATCTAGAGTCAAAATGGTGAAATGTGCTGCTGCTGTGTGTTCTTCGTGCTTATCCTTGCAAATATCGAACTAGGTGGAGTTAGATGATGATGGGGCTGCTTGGTTGTGCTAGGTGAATGTGGAGGAGGATGGTGGGGGTGGTGGTCAGTCGTGGTGGTGGATGGAAGTTCAGAGAAAACAAGAGAGAAGGGATAAGGTGTATGTTGGTGTGATGTGGTGAATGAGGAGAAGTAAAAGGATTAGGGTTTTAAAAGGGAGTTTGGGGCTGGGCTTTCATGGCCGATTTGGGCTGGCCTTGGGCCCATTTTGGGTTGGATTGGTTCAGTCCAAGAGGTCATTGGGACTATGGGTCAGTTTCTTGATTCGCGTTATGCTCTCTGCTCGTCTAAATGTTAATCGCGTGAGTTAAAAGTTAATAATTATCGTTTGAGGTTCTCGCATATATTTTTAATTTGTGAGTGATAATTAGATTGACTAAATACTTATAAATACTTCTTTTGAGTTACCAAGATATGTCTTTGGATTTCGTTCGTGTGTCGTGCTCGATTTACGTGTTTTCCCAGATATGTAACGTTTTAAACCAAACGTAATAGTTTTAGTTTATTATTATGCAATGATATACATAGTAAATAATGAGTATGTAATTACTAAATAGGTTTACATTACTTATGAAAACATGTCTCCAACGTCTGTGTGTGTCGGATCTCATCCGATATAATAATGCACGATTTAATTTAATCGCGTAGGTGTATATATAACAATATACATAATGATACATACCATTAGCCTAACACCGAACTAATTACATGTATTATAAAATTATTAGGTACTAATTGCTAGTCCTAATTTGGTGGGTGTCACATTCTCCCTTTGTTAAGAGAATTTCATCCCGAAATTTAGCTCTGAGTCGGGGTATGAGTGGAGTCTGAGAATAACTGTGGATATTTGAGTCGCATTTGGTCTTCCCGATCCCAAGTGAATTCCGAACAACGTCGCGAATTCCCCCGGACTTTAACGATGGGAATATGACTTTGTTTTAATTGTTTGACCTCATGGTCCATGATTTCCACTGGTGTCTCGACAAAATGGAGTTTATCATTGATGTGGATTTCTCAAGCGGTATGATAAGTGTCTCATTAGGCAGACATTTTCTTTAGATTAGAAATGTGGAATGTGGGGTGCACGCTACTGAGCTCGACGGGTAGCTGCAAACGGTATGCCACTGGACTAACCCTTTCGAGGATTTCAAATGGCCCAATGTACCTAGGGTTTAGTTTCCCGCGTTTACCAAAACGGATGACGCCTTTTTAAGGTGATACTTTGAGCAATACTTGTGACAAAAACTAATTTTGGAAAGTTTCCTGAATTAAAAATCGACACTTAGAACACTTGGATTAAAAATTAAAAATCTGATCAGGCACAAGTGCCACCCTACCAGCGACACTTACCCAAGTGACGCCTAATCTAGCGTCACTTACCCTTAGTGCCGCCTGAACCCAAGTGTCGCCTATAGCGTCACTACCCCAAGTGATGCTGCCAATTTAAAAATCACATATAACGTCACTTAACCTAGTGCCGCTAACCAACCGAGTGTCGCCTATAGTGACACTTACTTGAGTGACGCCCCTAAGTGACGCACAGAGTGACGCCCCTAAGTGACGCACAGAGTGACGCCCCTAAGTGATGCCTAAAACAAAAACTTCAAAACTAGTTTCACACTAAGTGTCGAACTCACACAACTTCAATACTTGTATGCAATACAACACACGAAACATATATTTGGAAAGTATACGATGAAACAACACATAATAATATTGATTTAAGATTTTTATTTCAAACTTTCACCAACGGGCCGTACACGTTTTTGATAAACAAACTTGAACTACTATTTGGACATACTAGTTGATGAACTAGCTTTAGGTGGACATAAACCCCCCACCTACCTGATTGGCTTAAGTGGACATTAACCCCCACTTATACAATCGCTATAGATGGTCTTTTGAGACATCTAATTATACAACCTCATACGTTTAGGGTGTTAGGAGTTTGCACACGGGAACGAGAACACCCACTAATTGCTAATATTTGATATTGCTTGCTACCTGCTCAACTCTGGTGAGTTTTATAGCCCCTTTTTACTGTTTTTCACTAAGGTGCGAATACATACAACTATTTTATAAACTGCTTTATGATCACAAGTACTGGAAATAACTTTTTGTACGGATTGCATGAAACCTGAATAATCCACTAAAGTCCTCTACTTATCATAGTCATTAAAATTTATGCGTGAGTATTATTGGGTGGTACCATCAGGGTTTGACAAACCTCATCCGGGCTAGTCATGCTAGCCAACCCACGGGTGCAGTATTACTTGTGATTTAGAAGTGTATCGGATTAGTACACTTACCAGAGGCAAACAACATTAAGCTTGACTATGAGACTCATGCAAATGGTATACTTATATTGTTGTATGCAATACTTTTAGTTGTCGTTGATGAATGATGCAAAACTTGTGAAATCTTGTGGATCATTTTAGCAACTGATTACTTAACAAACCTATGAACTCACCAACTTTATATTGACCTTTTAGTATGTATTTCTCAGGTAACCCACCGCAGTAGGAAGCTTTTGGAAAGCTTAGCTCGAGTCGCATTATTTTCAAAACATCAAGAGATTAGATTGCATGTAGCTATATTTTGTAAATTCAGTAATGTATTGGAAATCTCTAAACGGTTTATGCGAACTCCAGAATTATTTTGTAAACATTTGAATTATGGTAATGTAATATTTTCAAACGTCTCATATAGAGGTCATTTTCTTTGATCTTTGTGTAGATGATATTTGATTTGGTCGGCGCCCCCGTGACACCTCCCACTTCCGCTACCACGTGTTTTGGGGGTGCGACAATACTCGATCTCTAACCTGTAACTCGAGATGCTTGCATTTCACGTCATCATAGCTCTTCTAACGATCGCGTGTGGTTTTTAACCGTTGTTGGATACCAACGATCTTCTCGGTAGTTTCATGAATGATTTCTTGACCAATGAGTTGGCTGTCTCCCACTTCGGTCCAACAGATAGGCGATCAGCATTTACGTCCGTACAATACCTCGAATAGTGCAGCTCCAATACTGGTATGGTAGTTGTTGTTATATGAGAATTCACACAATGGTAAGTGATGTTCCCAGTTAGTACCGAAATTGACTACGCAGGCTCGTAGCATGTCTTTCAATGTTTGAATTGTGCGTTCACTTTGACCGTCGGTTTGTGGATGATAGGGGTTACTCATATCCAGATGAGTACCCAAGGACATTTGTAATGAACTCCAGAATTGAGATGTGAAATGACTATCCCTGTCAGAAATAATCGAGATAGGAATGCCATGTCGGGAAACAATCTCCTTCAGATAGACTCATGTGAGGCATTCCATTTTGTCGGTTTCTTTTATAGCGAGGAAATGAGCGAATTTTGTGAGCCGATCAAGGACCACCCAAATGGTATCGCAACCGCTCGGGGCTTTAGGAGTTTGGTGATAAAATCCATGGTGATCTGCTCCCATTTCCATTGGGAGATGTCTGGTTGTTGTAGTAAACCGGACGGTTTCTGGTACTCGACTTTGACTTTTGAGCACGTGAGGCACTTGCTGACATAGGTGGCAATTTCAGCTTTCATGTTTGGCCACCTGTATAGCTCCCTGATTCCATGATACATCTTGTCGGATCCAGGATGAATAGAGTATTTCGATTTGTGAGCTTCGTCCATTACCAAGTCTCGGAGATTCCTGAAACATGGTAACCAGATTCGATTTGTGAAATATTTAACCCCATTGGGTTTGGTTTCAAATTGTTTTTCCATGTTACGCATGAACTCGTTTTTTATGTTTTCAGGTTTTAGTGCTTCGAGTTGTAATACTGAGGGCTCGGACTCAAAATGGTTTCGTGCGTTCTTTTTGACTAAGGGCGTCGGCAACAACATTTGGCTTACCCGGATGGTATTTGATCTCACAATCATAATCGGTAAGTAACTCGACCCAGCGACGTTGCCTCATGTTGAGATCCTTTTGGTCAAATATGTGCTGAAGACTTTTGTGGTCGATGAAGATAGTGCACTTTGTGTCATTGTTGCCTTCGGGTAAAGATAGGTTGGGTGCACTGCAAAGCTTTTGTTTTAACAATTTGAATGCTGACTCTTTTTTGTCAGACCATTTGAATTTCTTTTCTTTTTGAGTGAGGGTTGTAAGGGGTTGAGCTATTTTTGAAAAATTTTCTATAAAGCGCTGATAGTACCCAGCAAGACCCAGGAATTGGTGTACTTAGGTCGGCGTTGTTGGTGCTTGCCAGCACTTGATAGCCTCGATTTTTTATGGATCAACATGAATTCCTTGAATGTCAATCACGTGTCCAAGGAATTGTACAGTTTGCATCCAAAACTCACACTTAGAGAATTTGGCATACAACTCTTCGTGCTTGAGTAGCTCTGTGATGGTTTTAAGGTGTTACGCGTTTTCTTGTTCGTCACGCGAGTAGATAAGAATGTCATCAATGAAGACAAGGAAAAACTTGTCGAGATATGGTTTACACACTCGGTTCATTAGGTCCATGAATACAGCCGGCACGTTTGTTAAACCAAAGCGCATTACTTGAAACTCATAATGCCCGTAACGAGTTCAGAAAGCAGTTTTTGGATTATCGACATCGTGAACTCGTAATTGATGATATCCAGATCGCAGATCGATCTTGAAATAGAAACTTGACCCTTGAAGTTGGTCGAATTGGTCGTCGATACGTGGGAGTGAATAACGGTTCTTGATGGTTAATTTGTTCAACTCTCTGTAGTCGATGCACATGTGGAAAGAAACATCTTTCTTTTTGACAAACAGGATTGAAGCTCCCCAAGGCGAAGAACTCGGTCAGATGAACCCTTTGTCCAGGAGTTCCTGTAGTTGAGTGGACAACTCCTGAAGTTCGGATGGGGCTAAACGGTACGGTGCTCATGCCACAGGTGCTGCCACGGGCACATGATCAATCGTGAACTCGGCTTGTCTAGGTGGTGGAAGGCCGGGCAAGTCTTCGGGAAAGACTTCTGGAAAGTCTCGAACGATTAGCACATCCTCAAGTCGTTTCTCTTCTGACTTTTTCTCTGTAATATGTGCGAGGATTGCCTGATACCCCTGTCTTAGGTATTTACGGGTTTTCATGCACGATATGATGTTCAATCTTGTCCCACCGGTCTCCCTTTGTATGATTAAAGTACTACCGGTGGCGAGAGGAATGCAGACGATTTTATCATAGCAGATGATTTCAGCATGGTGCTTAGACAACCAATCCATGACAACAATGATGTCGAAACTTCCATTCTCGTCGGGTATAAGATCGATTGAAAACAATTCGTCGACGAGGTTTAAAGTGCAATTGGGTATCACACTATCGGTTTCAATGAGTTTACTGTTAGCTAACTCTACAATGTATTTAGCATCTAATGCAACGGGTGTGATGTCAAGTAGTGGACAGAATTCTTCAGATATAAAACTTCTATCAACACCAGTATCAAATAGAATAGAGGCAGTTAAGTTGTTGAGGAGGAACGTACCCGAGAACATTCGGGTCTTGGCGGGCTTCCCCTGAGTTCAGATCGAAGGCTCTACTTTTAGCAGTGTTGTGGCCCTTGTTCTTCAGTTTTGGACATTCATTCCGGAAATGCCCTAGGTTGCCGCATTCAAAGCAAGCTCTAGGTTGATTGGCGTTGGTGCTGGTGTTGGTGGTGTTGTACTTGCAGTCTTTTGCTATATGCCCATAGTGCTGGCAAGTGGTGCATGGAGTACCACAAGGACCCTCATGATGTCTGTAGCACATAGAACAGTAGGGCTTGTTCCCAGTGTAGCCCTTTTGGGGTTGTCGCCCCCCCCCCCCCAAACACGTGGCAGCGGAAGTATGAGGTATCACGGGGGCTACGACCAAATCAAATATCATCACACAAAGATTACAACAAACGACCTCTACATGAGACGCTTAAAAAATAGTTACATTGCCATAATCAAATGTTTACAACTGTTACCCAAAAACATTGGAGTTAGCAAAAATAGTCTAGAGATTTCTAATACATAGTTGTTGATACAAAATATCTTAATGCAATTAATTCTCTTGTTTGAAAATATGCGACTCGAGCTATGCTTTCCAAAAGCATTCTACTATCTTGATTCCTGTGGGTAATCCTATTGCGTCTGTAAACCTGAGAATATATACTAAAAGGGTCAACATAAAGTTGGTGAAATCATAGGTTCGTTAAACAGTTGTTTAGATATCTGTATGAAACACAAGATTTAATAATGTTTGAAATCAATCAAATATGTATACTATTGCCATGAGCTCATAGTCCGAAGCTTAACAATGTATATTGTGCCTCTTTCAAGTACACGATCGTTGGTGCCCCTGCAAGTGTCTAATCCGATACACTCGTGTGTACAAATATTAATACGTCCGTTTGACAGGTTAACGCGACTAACCCGGACGGAGATTGTCAGTCCCAAGTAGATCTATTTACTAATACTCGCACTTAGTCCAAATTAACGAAGCTATGATGTGTGAGGACTTTAAATGGATCAGTGTGTTAACTCATGTAATCCATATAGCGTTGTTTGTTGTACTTGTGCTCATAAAAATAGTTGTGTAAAAGCAGTTGTATGTATTCTCACCCCTGGATATAAAACAGTAAAAAGGGGCTATGAAACTCACCTGAGTTAAGCAATTAACGACCAAAAAATCAAATAAGCAAGCAAGGTGTCCCAAGGTGCAACCTTCTAATGTCCTAAACGTATAAGGTTGTATATAAGTAGATGTCTCAAAGACGATCTATATAAGTGGAGGGTTAATGTCCACTTAAGTTAATAGTATAGGTGGAGGGTTGATGTCCACCTAAAATTAGTTCACTCAACTAGTATGTTCAAATAAGTTGTTCAAGTTCGTTTATCAAAACGTGTACGGCCCGTTGGTGAAAGTTTGCAATAATAATTCGTTTAGACATTATTATTAAGTTTGTTTTGTTGTATTCTATACATTAGTACATATCATGGGTTGCTAATAGATTATTTAGTTCGTAAAAACCTTAAATCGTAGGTCAAAATTGGTCAGCTCGTTGGTCAAAGTTGGTCAAACCTGGTCAAACTGGTCAAAGGTGGTCAAACTTGGTCACACTGGTCAAAGTTACCAACTAAGTCACCCAAATTCATTTTTGTTACCATTTTCCAAAAATAGTAATTTTGTCAGTTTTTAGAAATCGAACCCCGTTTTTGTTGACTTTGTCATATCTTCTCGGTTTGATCCGAAACTTTTACCCAATCCTTATAAGTATTTATGGACCATAAAAAGTTAGTTTTTCCATATATAGAAAGCCCTCAAGTGTCGGTTTTTAAAGTGTTACTAAAATCAGTCTACTATCTCATTTTCTAGAAAATTGCACCTATTTGTCTAAGTTTTATTAAATTGTACATTCTGAATTAACTCCCGAGTAAAATACAAGTTATTTCCCCACATGTTACCTACTTCTAGTAATTTTTACATGAATTTTAGAGTAGTTTAAGTATTGATCAAAATTGCATGTATCCTATGAGGTCCAACAGTTTACCAATCTAGACACATGCATAAAGATTTCATTTCTGAGATAAATCTACAAAAAACTAGTAAAAGTTGTCAACATGAAAGTTGTATCCAATGAAATGTGTAAAATTTGAGCGATGGTTTCAGGTCATTAGGAGATATGAAGCTCGAGACATGGTCAAAACAATTAGATTAACTTTCTGTCCCTAATGGACAGATTGTCTATGTGCTGTCACAAAGATTATTAAAAATAGTAAACGAGCTCAGAAAAATATGTGGTTTACGGGGTTAGAAAGCTTACTTTCAAAACTTGAATTTTGACTATAAAAACATCCATTTTTATTTGGAAATGATTTTTAAAAATCGTGGAAATAGCATAAACTTCTTGGACAGAAGCTAAAACATGTATTTTTATGAATTTAAAGTTAAGAAAAATGATTTTTGAATAGGGTTTTGTTATACACATGTTGAGTGAACATTCATATATGTAAATGAGAGTATCTAAGAGCAAGATTCATCCTGACAATGGAGTTATAGAAGAAAGTATGACAGATTCTTGATGAGATGTTTTTGGTGCTTCTAGTTCTAGAAAAATCTTTGCAAAGTGTTGGTGATTTAGGTGGTGGTTTGTGGTGGATTAATGGTGGTAAGTGGTGATGATAGAGAGGTTTTTTGACAGATTTCCTTTCAGTTTTTGAGAGCAAAGAGAGAGAGAGAGAGAGAGAGAGAGAGAGTTTGATAATGAGAAAGAGATTGAAGTGTAAAAGTGAAAGAGTGCATGAGGGATGAGTGGGTGTAAGAAGAAAATTTAATCATCTAAATTTGCATGGACTTTGGTTGGTTTAGGTGGGTGGTAGATGGCCCCACCATGGGCCCCCATCTGGGTTTGTGTAATTTAATTTGATTTCTAGACTGTGTTACATATTTTAGTCGTTTACCCGTTATTTTCTTGTTTTAACGTTAAATCGCCTAACGTTCTTTTGAGTCATTTAATTTAACGATAAGTTTGGGATTATTTTTCATTCAAGTATTGTTATAATACTTTAATTTGAGTTATCAAAATATTTATTAGGGTTTCGCTTGGTTGTCGGGTTCAGTTTGCGCGTTTTCACCGCGTTTGTTACGTTTTATACAAAACGTCTAAGTTTTTCGTGTATAATTATTTTAAAATAATAATATGTGATAAATAACTTCTAAAATTAGAATAAATTTATTTATATAAAGGTTTTCACCAACATCGTATAGTTTTCTGGACTCCGTCCGGTTGTTTCGCGTAATTACAACTAATTACGTAAGCGTAATATAAAACAATTACGTAGGTGTATATTCACAATAATATACAAATAGTTACAAGTAATTACAACTATTTAGCCTAAATCAAATTTGAATACACATAATTAGGGTTTCGTTTAAGTTTAAAAGTAAACCTAAATTGCCGGGTGTCACATTCTCCCCATGTTAGGAGAATTTCATCCTGAAATTTGCTCGTAGTCATAGTTTGTGTGGTATCTAGTGAAAGTGTGAGTATTTCCCGACACATCCATTTGTATACGTTTGGAGAATTATCTCCGTGTACTATTAGTAGGACAATTATTCCTAAATAGTCAGTCGTAGTAAGGTCATTTACTATAAGGTTCGTAGTAGTAGGAAAACATTCCTATGTGGTCTGTAGTTCATGTGAGTGTGAACAGCTAGTTGTATTATATCCAATATAAATTGTTGGAAACCCATTTCCAATAAGTAAACTGTTAAGAGACCCAAAGATGGTCTAATGTAAAAGTCATCAAAAAACGTAACTCGTAATTCCAAGAGGTATATGGAAGAATTTGCTTGCTAAGTTCAAAGTGCAAGTTCTACGATGTGCTTGGAACCTAAATTGGTGGGGTGTGATTGTGTATTGGACTAAACTAATTCGATATCGTATAAGGTTGAAATAATTATGTCATTGTCTCCTTTAGTTTTATCCTCCAATAGTTTCGTATTGGTCGTTGTCACCTCTATCACTAACGTCTCGGTTTGTCTCTATATGAATTAACTTCATCCGATTTTGCAAGATCGAGTATTGCTACTATCAAACCGACTACTAAGAGAATCTTATTTCGTACTAGTCTATCGTACCTATGCCTTTATTGGAAAACCACAATTCAACTTCTTATCTTGGAATTTCCTTAGCAATGTTTCAGGTGTAATCGGTATTCTAGTTTCAAAATGGGATTAAAGGTTAGATCATATAGAAAGATTGAGTGAAAATCAAGTGTTTGTTGATATATATAGTTTTCTTTTGCTAAAAACGTCATTGTAATTTTTGATAACTTTGTTAATAATTTATGAATTTTGAAAATTCTGTAAAAACATTTTGTGGCAAAATTTATTTAAAATCATTGCTGACGTGAATCTGTTGAAGACTCTTGTCATTAACAAAACGGGGAAAATTTTGTTTAACAAAAATCCATTGAAATATTGAAGTTGTGGGAAATTTCGAGTAACTGTTTGATGAAAATTCGTTAAAGGCTCAAATAGATGAAAATACGTTAAAAACTCTGGTCATTGAAAAGTGTTGAAAATTCTGTTTGTCCTCTATTGGAAGATTTATGTTTGTGAATAATTTGTGGAAAATGTCTGACAAATGATTTATTAAAAAATTGTTTCCTACACACAGTACATGTTTAGTGGAATTTCTACTAGTCCTAAGTGAGTTCTATTTTGCACACTAGTCTTAATCGCAAGGCAGCGCCTTCGTCTCTAGTCTCCATCACCTGGAGATGGATAGTTTCTATGGTTTTGCAAAGATTTTTTCGATCCTCAAGGATCTGTGCAACTCGGCCCTATGATAGGTGCATCCAACCTAAACGGATTTCGTGTTGTTCTAACTCCATAGTGTCTATTCTATTTTCGTGGAGGCGTAGCCTAGCAACCAATACCAAAACGGTATGATAAGTGGGTTCATGTGCGTATAGAGAGGTCGCATGTCGATAGCTTCTTCGTCCCCTGTAGAAATCTATATTCCTTCTTCATTTCTCCAAGTCTCAAGTGTTGCGGGTAATCAATTCCATTGGCAGACATCTGCCCTATGACGGGTCCTAGTGGGTGGAGTATCAGTAGTAGTGGTATGAATAGGAAAAGTTCTAGTTCGAGGTGGTGTGTCTGTTCTTCTAGTCGTGTGTAGCACGCGTGCTCCACGGGTCTATGATAAAAGTGGAAATGAAGAGTGCAAAGTGATGGGAGGAGGTGTAGTTCATCTAGGTGTCAAAGTATCGTACGGTTTAAGTTCTATACGTGTTCCCAAGTGATTTGGTTGCGAACGGAAAGAAGAGGGTGAAGTAGGCATCAATTATTTGGGTGGCGAATCCTTTGGTGGATTCTCCTCAAGTGAGCCCTATTCGATTATTTCGTTGCCCGATATGGTTGGGCGAGTGGGTACCGTGGAAATCTCTACAGTAATATATTAATACGTCCGTTTGACAGGTTAGCGCGACTAACCCGGACGGAGATTGTCAGTCCCAAGTAGATCTATTTACTAATACTCGCACTTAGTCCAAATTAACGAAGCTATGATGTGTGAGGACTTTAAATGGATCAGTGTGTTAACTCATGTAATCCATATAGCGTTGTTTGTTGTACTTGTGCTCATAAAAATAGTTGTGTAAAAGCAGTTGTATGTATTCTCACCCCTGGATATAAGACAGTAAAAAGGGGCTATGAAACTCACCCGAGTTAAGCAATTAACGAGCAAATAATCAAATAAGCAAGCAAGGTGTCCCAAGGTGCAACCTTCTAACGTCCTAAACGTATAAGGTTGTATATAAGTAGATGTCTCAAAGACCATCTATATAAGTGGAGGGTTAATGTTCACTTAAGTCAATAGTATAGGTGGAAGGTTGATGTCCACCTAAAATTAGTTCACTCAACTAGTAAGTTCAAATAAGTTGTTGACGTTCGTTTATCAAAACGTGTACGGCCCGTTGGTGAAAGTTTGCAATAATAATTCGTTTAGACATTATTATTAAGTTTGTTTTGTTGTATTCTATACATTAGTACATATCGTGGGTTGCTAACAGTTTATTTAGTTCATAAAAACCTTAAATCGTAGGTCAAAGTTGGTCAACTTTTTGGTCAAAGTTGGTCAAACCTGGTCAAACTGGTCTAAGGTGGTCAAACTTGGTCAAACTGGTCAAAGTTTCCAACTAAGTCACCCAAACCTATTTTTATTACCATTTTCCAAAAATAGTAATTTTGTCAGTTTTTAGAAATCGAGCCCCATTTTTGTTGACTTGATCAAATCTTCTACGTTTGATCCGAAACTTTTACCCAATCCTTATAAGTGTTTATGGACCATAAAAACTTAGTTTTTCCATTTATAGCATGCCCTCAAGTGTCGGTTTTTAAAGTGTTACTAAAATCAGTCTACTATCTCATTTTCCAAAAAATGCACCTATTTGTCTAATTTTTATTAAATTGTATATTCTGAATTAACTCCCGAGAAAAATACAAGTTATGTCTCTACATGTTACCAACTTCCAGTAATTTTTACATGAATTTTAGAGTAGTTTAAGTATTGATCAAAATTGCATGTGTCCTATGAGGTCCAACAGTTCACCAATCTAGACACATGCATAAAGATTTCCTTTCTGAGATAAATCTACAAAAAACTAGTAAAAGTTGTCAACATGAAAATTGTAGCCAATGAAATTTTTAAAATTTGAGCGGTTGTTTCAGGTCATTTGGAGATATGCATCTCGAGATACGGTCAAAACAATTAGATTAAACTTTCTGTCCCTAATGGACAGATTGTCTATGTGTTGTCACAAAGATTATTAAAAATTGTAAACGAGCTCAAAAAAATATGTGTTTACCGGGGTTAGAAAGATTACTTTCTGAACTTGAATTTTGACTATAAAAATATCTAATTTTATTAAGAAATGATTTTTATAAAAATCGTGGAAATAGCATAAACTTCCTGGACAGAAGCTGAAACATGTATTTTTATGAATTTAAAGTTAAGAAAAATGATTTTTGAGTAGGGTTTTGTTATATACATGTTGAGTGAACATTCATATATGTAAATTAGAGTATTTAACAGCAAGATTCATCCTTACAATGGAGTTATAGAAGAAAGTATGGCAGATTCTAGATGAGATGTTTTTGATGCTTCTAGTTCTTGAATTTTTTTTGCAAAGTGTTGGTGATTTAGGTGGTAGTTTGTGGTGGATTAATGGTGATAAGTGGTGATGATAGAGAGGTTTTATGACTGATTTCATTTCAGTTTTTGAGAGAAAAGAGAGAGAGAGAGAGTTTGATAATGAGAAAGAGATTGAAGTGTAAAAGTGAAAGAGTGCATGAGGGATGAGTGGGTGTAAGAAGAAAATGTAATTATCTAAATTTACATGGAATTTGGTTGGTTTAGGTGGGTGGTAGCTGGCCCCACCATGGGCCCTCACCTGGGTTTGTGTAATTTAATTTGATTTTCAAATTGTGTTACGTATTTTGGTCGTTTACCTGTTCTTTTCGTGTTTTAACGTTAAATCGCCTAACGTTATTTTGATTCATTTAAATTAACGATAAGTTTGGGATTATTTTTCATTGAAGTATTGTTAAAAAACTTTAATATGAGTTGTCAAAATATTTATTAGGGTTTCGCTTGGTTGTCGGGTTCAGTTTGCGCGTTTTCACTGCGTTTGTTATGTTTTATACAAAACGTCTAAGTTTTTCGTGTATAATTATTTCAAAATAATAATATGTGTTAAATATCTTCTAAAAGTAGATTAAATTTATTTATAGAAAGGTTTTCACCAACGTCGTATAGTCTGCCGGACTCCGTCCGGTTGTTTCGCGTAATTACAACTAATTACATAAGCGTAATATAAAACAATTACGTAGGTGTATATTCACAATAATATACAAATAGTTACAAGTAATTACAAGTATTTAGCCTAAATCACATCAAAATACACGTAATTAGGGTTTCGGTTAAGTTTAAAAGTAAACCTAAATTGTCGGGTGTCACAGGGGTTCAGGCCCAGAGGAGAAGGCCTTGACAGTGTCAGGTTTCTTTGATGGTTGGGAGTTATTGTTATTTCGAGACCATTTGCGCTTGTTGTCCCCAGACTGATTTGAATTGTTGTTGGTAGTTAGTGTTCCCCGACGAACCACTTGTGCCATGAGGTTATGCGCCATACGAACGGCACCCTGAATGGTCGTGGGGTTGGAAGCAGTGACCATACCCTGAATGCGTGGGGGAAGTCCCTAGATGTAGTGTACGATCCGTTTGTATTCCGGGTAGACAAGGGATGGGCACAGCAGTGCTAGTTGGTTGAACCTGGTGGTGTATCCGGCAATGTCATTGCCTTGGGTGGTGAGGTGCCAGAACGCATTCTCCAATTGTTGTATTTCATCTCTAGGACAATACTCATCCTTTAGCATTCGTTTCAGATCTTCCCAGGGAGTCAAGAAAGCAGTGTCAATGCCCACAGTTTGGGCATAGGTATTCCACCAAGTCAAGGCACCATCTATGAAGGTGCATGTGGAGTACTTGACCATGCAGTCCTCCGGGCAGTTACAAATCCGGAAGACCGACTCCATCTTCTCCATCTAGCATAGCAAACCAAGAGCACCCTCGGTGCCCTTGAAGTGTAGCGGTTTGCAATTCAGGAAGTCCTTGTATGAACATGGTTTGGGTGGAGGGGTGTTGTTGGTCGTGTCTTCGCTGCCCTGATTGGGTCGTTAGCCACTATTTGGCAGCATGTTTTGAGTAGTTAGGGCTTCATTCACCCTTTGAGAAATCAATCGTTCCAATTCAGCGGTAGTGAACGTTTGTCATCTTGGAGGCATAATGCTAGAATAAACAAGAAAGAATATAAAATGAGACGCTTGTATAAGGTTATGATATATCATAGGCGTGTATATATATATATATATATATAAGGAGTTAATATACAACAGCAGGAAGTGATAATCATAGTTCATTAGATAACAAAGTTGGATACAAGGTACGAGTTTTCAAAAGATTACATAATATGGAGATTACGAAAGGTGCCGGGAATTGATACATCCGAACAATTTACGAGAGCTCTACATAGATAACTAGATAGGTTACAAGATTAGTACTACACTAATCATGGTGCAGGTTTACTTGTGACATAAGGGTGACAAGATGATCCACAGTGGTCGCAAGCCTGCTGGCTTGTCTGGCGTCATCTTCTGCTAAAGCTAGTCATTGTACCAGCATTCTCGAGTATTCCTCAGCTTCTTGTAAGCGTTGTTCGAAATGTTCCAACTTGTGGTGCAAGAGTTCAACTTCAATTCCTGTTTCCACTAGCCGGTCGTGTAGGACGTCCATGTTGCTGACCGTATTTTCATGATCATCAGAGACTTGATTGATATGCTCCAATGCCGTGAGTCTCCAGATCTCGCGAGTTTCCTGAAGTTCCAGACCCAGGTCGTGAAATTGTCTCTCATGTCGGTGTACTTAGGCGGCTAATACAGGTACGGTAAGGTATTTTGGTTCTTTGATGTAAGGGGAAAGATCCATGGCTGAATGTTCCCCAACATTAGCAGGGACTTCCATGTCTTCCTCAATCCTCCAAGTGGCCATAGCCGTGGGTAACCAGCTCCATTAGTGGGCAATTACTCGATGGTGAGCTATAGCAGAGACGTTACCCGTGATGGAAGGATTGTGGTAGGGTCTAGCTCGGTGTGAGCTAACAGTGCGTCTAGCCACAAGTGGTTCTGTGTGGTCGTGACATGTGCGAGAGAGAGATGATGAAGTATGTGTGTTTTGTCTGGATGATGAGTCGGCCATTTCTAAGGCAAGAATGTTTCAATAAGTGAGTCATATATATATATATATATATATATATATATATATATATCATACAATATAGCTTGGAGTGTCTAGCACAAACAAGTAACAGTCCTGTTTCTCTCGTGGTCAGAGTCAACTAGTGTATCCCTGTTCAACATAACCATTTCAGGTCTCACATCATCTTCCTTTAATTGTACATAGTTGATCAGGCTATGTTAAATTAAAGTTGTATGATGTAATTTCTGAACCAGTCATACCTAATAAGGAAATACTGCTTAACGGTCATAGTCTAGGCTCACTAAATACAACCTAGGTCACTATAACCTTAGGCTCTGATACTAATCTGCAACACCCCCAAATTTACTATTTGGAGGAAGCATACTTTGGGGTGCTACTAATCAATAATCAAAACACACATGGTATATAATGAACGACTCTATATGTTTCGTTTTAAACATTACATTGATAAATTAAAAGTTTACATCAATTAAGCTAGTTACATTAGCTCGTGTTCGTAATATGAGAGATTTAAAAACATAATTAGTTATACAAAATCTAATAATGCAATGAAATCTCTGAGGTTTTTGCATGGAGACTCGAGCTAATATGCATCCTAATGGGCAGTCCAAATCTACTGTTGTGTACCTGAGATACATGCTAAAAAGGTCAGCTAACGTTGGTAAGCTTAAAGGTTTGTATAATAAAGCAATGTGTATGAACCGCAAGATTTAGTATCATGATTTGCAATGAAGCAAATAAATAAATGAGTGTATATACAGCCATGAGCACATAGTCTGAGCTTAACTGAGGTGTCAGGATCACAATTAAGTGCCTAATCGAGAGTGCCTCCCCGCGAGTGCCTAATCTACACTCGTATGAACAAATGATAATGCGTCCATTTGACCAGTTGGGGCTTCCACCCGGACGGAGATTGTCAATCCCATATGGTACCATACACTAACATTCACGTTATAAAAGTATTACCAAACAATGCTATGGAGGGCTTTTAAAAATGATTAGTGTGAAAACTCGTGTAGTACATATCGAGGTTTTAGTACTTGCGTTCACATGTAAAGATGTATCCCACCCCTGAGTGAAAAACAGTAAAAGAGGAGCCATGAGACTCACATGAGTCTTGAAAGTAAGCGTTTTTCACAATACGTATATCTGTGTGCTTAAATCAGCAAGTTGGTTCTCCAAACCCGTAACCTTCTAATGTCCTAGATATATAAGGTTATATGAGTAGATGTGTCAAAAGAACATACATGATAGTTGTTCATTCAACTAGTTATGTCTAGTGTTTGTTATCGTTGTGTTTGGTAAGTATGTACGGCCCGTTGGTGACATTTTGTAATAATAATTCAAAAAGATATTATTGTTAGGTTTGTATACTCATTTGAGTATATGTTGTTTTATGTTCACGTAGTGTCATATATGGTTAAACAATTTTGTATGAAATCGAGACTTAGTGCAAATAGGTGTTTTCAACAATCTGTGATATGCGACACAATAGTTGGGTCGCTAGTTATTGTGGCGACATAAAAGTAGTGTCGCAATTTACCAAAATAAATTAAGTATGCGATGTAGAGGTCTGTATCGCATGTTGCGAAATAAGTTATGTAGCAACATAAGGATTGGTGTCGCAGATTAGGGTTTCGGATTTAGATGCGACATAATGGTTTGTGTCGCAGTGTTGTGTCGCAGTGTTGTGTCGCACGAGTGCGACATAAATTAGTTATGTTGCAGAATCGGGCTGAGATGGTTTTCGTTCGTGAGGGCTAAGTCAAAAATGCTCGGTTTGACCTAAAACTATTATACAACTTCTATTATATTATAAAACTTATAGAAAACAAGTTTCGTGACCTTTGGTTAACTACAAGTGTCGTTTTTATTAAAATTTTGAAAACGTCAATTACGTCTATGTTTATTAAAAGTACCCATTTTTGTCTATGCGTTCTAACAACCAAAATGGTGACAATCAAACCTGAGAAAATTCACACATATTCTCCTATGTCTTAGGTTTCTGGGACATATTTTTATGAAGTCTAAAACCAAACACAAGTCGAAAAGTAAATTTGTGAAGCACAATGGGTCCAACAGCTATTTTTCAATACATATGTTCAAAGATTTAATCATAAATCAAGTTTTATAAAACTTCACAAAATGTGAAAGTAGGGTATTTTAAGATAACAAAAATTTTGATCTTTTCCAAGTAGTCTCATCTAATTTCATTATGTAGTTTACGAGATATGCTCTGTTACATTTGTCCCACAGTTCTGATTAGAAGGTACAGACTGCCTATGTACTTTTATTTCTTTATTTTAAAATAGTAAACGATTCCAAAAGTCGTGTGGTTTGCAGATTATGAAATTAGACATCATGAAATTAAGGTTAGAGCTAAAAAAACACAAAATTTCATTAAGTTATGGGTTAGATATGGCCGATCTAAGTCGATCCACTTTATGATCCAATGGGTAACGCTATTTTCCAGTGGTCCATAGCACTTTGTGGACGATTTTGTTTAGGATTTTGGACATAAATCAGTAGAAATGGAATGCTAGCATGTTTATAAACTTAATCCAAGTAAATCAAAGGAAAAAGGAGAGATTTATGCTAAACAAAAACAGATCTAGAGTCGAAATGGTGAAAGGTGCTGCTGCTGTGTGTTCTTCGTGCTTATCCTTGCAAATCTCGAAATAGGTGGAGTTACATGATGATGGGGCTGCTTGATTGTGCTAGGAGAACGTCGAGGAGGATGGTGGGGGTGGTGGTCAGTCGTCGTGGTGGCTGGAAGTCCAGAGAAAACAAGAGAGAAGGGATAAGGTGTGTGTTGGTGTGATGTGGTGAATGAGGGGAAGTAAAAGGATTAGGGTTTCAAAAGGGAGTTTGGGACTGGGCTTTCATGGTCGATTTGGGCTGGCCTTGGGCCCATTTTTTGGGTTGGCTTGGGTCAGTACAAGAGGTCCTTGGGCCTGTGGGTCAGTTTCTTGATTCGCGTTATTTTCTCTGCTCGTCTAAATGTTAATCGCGTGCGTTAAAAGTTAATAATTATCATTTGACGTTCTCGCATATATTTTTAATATGTGAGTGATAATTAGATTGACTAAATACTTATAAACACTTCTTTTGAGTTACCAAGATATGTCTTTGGATTTCGTTCGTGTGTTGTGCTCGATTTACGTGTTTTCCCATTAATGTTACGTTTTATACCAAACGTAATAATTTTAGTTTATTATTATGCAATGATATACATAGTAAATAGTGACTATTTACTAAATAGGTTTATATTACTTATGAAAAAATGTCACCAACGTCCGTGTGTGTCAGATCTATCCGATATTATAATGCACGATTAATTTAATCGCGTAGGTGTATATATAATAATATACATAATGATACATACAATTAGCCTAACACCGAACTAATTACATATATTATAAAATGATTAGACACTAACTGCTAGTCCTAATTTGGTGGGTGTCACAAAAACAATCATTTAAATAAACCAAAATATCTCCATTTCCATTATCAAAAGAAAAATGATAACCATCTTTATACAAATCATAAAATGAAATAATGTTTATAGTCATTTTCGACGAATAATAGCAATTATTTAAATCTATGATAACCATCACATGCACAATTACTTTGTTTCCCATAACTAAGTTGAGCTCTCCATGGTTCACACTTCTACTTTGCTTTAGCCCCTGAAATATAGTGCAAATGTGATTATCACACCCTGTATCCAGAATCCATGAATTAGAAGTTGTAGTAATTATGGAGTTCGATCATAAACATACATGAGTTAATACTCTCTTCGACCTTTCCATGTTCAAGGTCCTTTATGTACTTTATGTAGCTACGTTTCCAATGCCCCTTTGTGTTGCAGTAGAAGCACACTGCTTCCTTTGGGTCATTAACAGGAGCAATCTCAGAATCGGTCCTTTTCTTAGACCCACAAATGGACTTTTCATTAAAGTCTTTCTTTTCCAATTTGAATTTGACCTTTTTCTTTTATTTGCACTTTGATCAACAGTCAACACAAGAGCTGCTGAGCCACAGGACACATCATCTTTCTTGATTCCTTGCTCAGCAGTTTGCAGCAAATTGTGGAGTTCTATTATTGAGCCCTCTCTTGCATTCATATTCATTTGGTATGAAATTACAAACTGATTATAGACAGCTGACAAACTAGATAAATTATGGCAATGGAAAACTCTGTATCGAACATTGTAACACCTCCAAATTTAATGTTTTGCAGAAGCTTAAATTGGGTGTTACTAATCAATAATAAAAGCACACAGATATATAGCAAACGACCTATATGCGTCGTTTTAACAAAATATATTGATATTAAAAGGTTTACAACAGTTTGAACCCGTACATAGCTCGTGTTCGTAATATGAGAGATTTAAGTACATAATTAGTTATACAAAATCTAATAATGCAATGAAATCTCTAAAGTTTGCATGGAGACTCGAGCTAATATGCATCCTGATGGGCAGTCCAAATCTACTGCTGAGTACATGTGATACATGCTAAAATAGGTCAGCTAACGCTGGTGAGCTCACAGGGTTAGATATCAAATAATAGTGTGTGGACCGCAAGATTTAAATGTTGATTTGCATTCAACAAATGATACTGATAGTGTATACAACCATGAACGCATAGTCTGAGCTTAACTTGAGGGTTGGGTCCCATATAGAGAATTCCGAGCGAGGTGCCTCCACGAGTGCCTAATCTACACTCGTTTTCCCAAATATTAGTACGTCAGTTGCAGAGGTTAGCGCGACTAACCTGAACGAGGTGGGTCAATCCTATATGGTACCAAATACTAATATTCACGCTACTTTCGTATTACCAGACTATACTGACGGAGGACTTTGATTTGATTAGTTGACAACAGCTCATATAGTATATTAAAATATGTACTCACGTTCACGTGTTAAAAATAGAGCAATGTGTCACACCCCTAGTAAAACTGTAAAAAGAGGGGTCATGAGACTCACCTGAGCCTGAAGAGTTTATCTTAATAAACTGAGATTGATTAGCCAGTAATCGAAGTCCAAAGACTTGTAACCTGAGGGTGTCCACGACACGCGATGGTTATAAACATGTGAAGGCATCTAATAAGACCACCTTGTAGTTGTTTGTCCAACTAGAATGTTCAAATGATTACAATTTGATTGATTTTCTAAGTGTTTGAAAATGTGTATGGCCCGTTGGTGATTGTTTGTAATAATAATCTTGATGTTATCATATTGATTTCGAAGCGCTATACTTGAAAAACATGTCTTACAATGTTTTAGGAGTCATATTGTATAAGAGTTTGAGGTTGTATAAGTTTGACACTTGGTGTAAAAAGTATTTACAAGTTCCTGGATGATGGGGGTCCGGGGGCAGCACCCCTGGTAGTGGGGTCCAAGGGGTGGCAATCCCTGACGGGGTCCAAGGGGCAGAGCCCCTGGCTGGGGTCGAGCTTTGATGAAAAACGCATCTGAGATTTGAATTTGGGCAAAATCGAGTGATAAAATTTTAGGTCTCGACACTTATTAAAATTTGTATTTTCTTGGTTCTGTTTCATGTGACATAGCGTGAAACATACGGCTTTGTGTCGCTAAGTGCGACATAGTCTGTTGTGTCGCAGATCATGTCCGTGACATAAGGGCTTGTGTCGCTAAGTGCGACATCCACAATTTAATGCGACGTAAGGCATTGTGTCTCTATATGCAAGATCCGTGATTAGTGCGACATAGTGGCTTATGTCGCTATATGCGACGTAAGGTCTGATTTAGCGACATAAAAGCTTATGTCGCAGGGGGCCTGGAGCCCCTGCGACATAATGCGCTGTTGGTCAGAAAATGAGCTAAAAAGTTGTTTTCCTACCTCCGTTCGACTTGAGACTTTTACCCGACCCATATTTGGACATTTCAAGTTTAACTAAACAATTATAAGTTGAAAACAATAGAAAACGAGAGGTGTCGGGATTTGTCGGAAACTTACAAAGTGGTGAATCGAGAATTTAAAAAGATGGAAACGTAGATCATGACGCGGTGGTTACTTTTCTTCAAATGAACGAGATGATTCGAGGTGGTTTAGTGGTGTTATTTAGTGATTTTAAGTTATGGTGGTGGTGGTGGTATTTGATGAGAGAAAAGGGAGAGAGAGTTTGGAGATGATGATGATATTGAAATGAGGGAAAGGAGAGTCCCCCCCCCCCCTCCTTTTGTGGTTGATTTCGATGGGGGCTCACCGGAGTGCGGGTCTCCACTTTTTAACTCCGTGTATTTGTAACACCCCCAAATTTATTGTTTAGCGGAAGCAAGATTTGGGTGTTACTAATCAATATTCAAAGCACAGAGATTAATAGTAAACGACTCTATATGCGTCGTTTTAACAGAATGTATTAATAGCAAAATGTTTACAAGGTTTGAAGCTACATGTAGCTCGTGTTCGTTTTTAAATGAGAGATTTCAATACATAAATACTTATACAAAATATATTAATGCAAAAAAATCTCTATTGTCTGCATGCTGACTCGAGCTATAGTTTCCTAGGGCAATCCTGCCTACTGCTTTGTACCTGCGATACATGCTAAAATGGGTCAGCTAACGCTGGTGAGCTCACAGGTTTGAGTATCAAATAAGTTGTGTGAACCGCAAGATTTAAATAGTTGATTTGCATCCAGCAAATGATAGTGGTAACAGTATACAGCCATGAGCACATAGTTGAGCTTAACTCGTGGGTCAGGACACAGCCTGAGCGTTTTCGCCTCCACGGATGCCTAATCAACATCCGTCTTCCTTAAATATTAGTACGTCCGTTTACCCGGTTAGTGCTTGCTAACCCGGACGAGGTGGGTCAATCCTATATGGTACCATATACTAATATTCACGCTACAAATGTATTAACAACTATGCTGATGGAGAGCTTTAAAAGATTAGTTGTGTAAAACTCATGTAGTACATGTAAAAGTTATACTTGCGTTCACGCGTTAAAACAAGCAACATATCACACCCCTGAGTAAAAATAGTAAAAGAGGGGCTATGAGACTCACCTGAGTCTTTAGAGTTTATATCAATAAACTGAGATTGATGAGTCGGGAATCGAAGTCCAAAGACTTGTAACCTGAGGGTGTCCACGACACGTGATGGTTATAAACATATGAAGGCATCTCATAAGACTACCTTGTAGTTGTTTGTCCAACTAGAATGTCCAAATGATTACAATTTGGTTGATTGTTTAAGTGTTTGAAAATGTGTACGCCCCGTTGGTGATTGTTGGTAATAATAATATTATCATTATTCTTGAAAAACGTGTTCCAAAGTGCTTTAGAAGTCATGTCGCATTCGTGTTTGATGTTATACAAGTTTAACACTTTGTGTGAAAATTTAGATGTAACACTGTTACTCGTGACTCTAGGGTAAGGGCGAAGCCCGTTAATGACGGGGGTCCGGGGGCAGCGCCCCTGGTAGCGGGGTCCAAGGGGCGGCAGCCCCTGGCGGGGTCCAAGGGGCAGAGCCCCTGGCTGGGGTCGAGCTCGAATTTGGGTGAAATGGGGCGTCAAATTTGGGTCTCAAAACTTAGTGTAAAGTTAGTTAAAACTTTCTGTTTATGCGTCACTTATAGCGTCACTTAGGGCTTAGGCGTCACTTAGGAAGTGTCGCATATAGTCTGAATTTCTGGGGTCAGGGCGTCACTTAGGTAAGTGACGCATAGGGTGGCGTCACTTGGGTAAGTGACGCATAAGGTGGCGTCACTTGGGTAAGTGACGGGTGCAAGCGTCGGTTAGGCGTCACTTAAGGGAGTGACGCATATAGGGCGTCACTAAGGCAGTCACTAAGGCAGTGTCGGGTTACTAGTGACGGTAAGGGTCCTAGGCGTCACTAAACAAGTGACGGTTGATGTGTCGGGAAAAAGGGATTTTATGCGGCACTTATGCAAGTGACGCATGATTAGGGCTTTTAGCGACACTCAATGCGTCACTTAAGTGACGCATGAAGTGACGCTATACTGCACTTCGTTGCGACACTTAGGACTGTCAGCGAATTTTTGAGCCAAAAATGAGTTTTCGGGTTTCCGTTTGGTCTGATTCTTTTACCCAACCCTTATAAGGACATTCTAAGCTTAAAGAAACAACTAAAACTTAAAAACACTCAAAATCGGAAGATTTCGGGTTTGTCGGAAACTTACAAATCGTCTCGCGGAGGATCCGGAAAGATAGAAATGTAGATCGTTGCTTCGTGGTGATTTTCTTCCAAACGGCCAAGGTGATTTGATGATGTTTGAGTGGGTTATTTGAGGGTTTAAGGTGGTGATGGTGATGAAGATGAAAAAAGAAAAAGAGAGAGAGATAGAGTGAAAAAAAAGAAAGATGGAAGTGAAGAATGGGGTGGGGAGGTGGTGACCTCACCCCTTGGCAGATTTTTGGTGGGGGCCCACCAATGTGGGGGTCTCCACTTTTTAGCTCCGTGCATTCGCGCTCCGTGCGGTGTTCGTTTCCCGATTGTTTAAACGTTTAATATTTATTTTAATTGTTTAAAATGTAAGTTTTAAAATACGAAAGCTTATTAAATAAATTTATTAAAGTATTTTATCAAATACTTAATAGTTCAATTGGTTTTGTTTGTTTGCGCGTTAAACATTCTAATCTTGTAGGCTTTTAGTTGTACGATACGAAACATGTATGAATTATCATCAAAATACTATTTTAGATATAATATAGCGTCATTAAATAATGTCATCTTATTTAATAATTTTGTTCACCAACGTCCGTATAAAACTGAATCGAATACATTCGATTTATTTTGCGTACGATTTAAGAAAATCGCATTTTTGTATATATTCAACAATATATAATTTGATACATTAATTAGCCTAACACAGAACTAATTACATGTACTAACAAAGAATCAGGCACTAATTACTAGTCCTAATTTGGCGGGTGTTACAGTATTCGTGATCCGTGCGGTATTTGTATGTTATAAAATGTAAATGTTTATTTATTATTTTTGTTGAAGTATTTTACCAAATACTTAATAACTTAAATGGTTTCGTTTGTTTGTGTGTTAAGTGTGTAAGTCGCGTAGACGTTTATTATACAATGCGAAATGTAATTGAAATATTATCAAAATAATATTTTGGATATAGTAGCGTTATTAAATAATGTTGTACTATTTAGTAAAAATATTCACCAACGTCCGTATTTACTTGAACCAAAATACATTCGATTTGAAACTTGTACGATTTAATCAAATCGCATATTTGTATATATTCAACAATATATATATCCGTACATTAATTAGCCTAACACAGAACTAATTACATGTATTAATAGAGAGTTAGGCACTAATCACTAGTTCTAATTTAGCGGGTGTTACAAACATCATATTTAATGATTACAACCTATCAAAATACCATTTCATCGATGAAAGCACTGATAGAAGTTACATGTTTGGGTTTGCAAACCATGAGGGACTTATCCACATCAAGTCGTTCTTTACTTTCCTTGTCCTGAAATATTTCCTTTAGCTATTGGTTCATTTCATAAGCCCAAGTGTTCTTAAAAGTCTTTTGCAATTCTGAGCTTATGGAAGATGCCATGATGCATGATACTTTATTTGCATCATCATAATGTTTTCGGTGTGAATCAATCTCTTCTTGGGTTGAATCCTCATCAATTACGGGAACCTTCTCATCGAGAACATACTCCTTGTTCTTGTACCTTAGGGTGAACCTAAGGTTTCACATCCAGTCCATGTAGTTTGGAACGGTTAGTCTTTCCCTCCCAAGAACCGAGAGTAGTGAGAAGTTCGGGTTATTTGTGATATTGGTGATGGGAGAATTTGCACCATTTACATTTCCCATCTATGATATAAACAATTATAGTTAGTTTGAATATTCCTTAATTAATTACCTAACTTTATGAATTAAGGTTAGGATCCATATTTTCAGTTTTATGAGAAGGGTCATCGTAATCATATAACTAAAATACTTTTGTCTATTTCTTGTCTATGAAACTCCTATATCTTTAAGATTTATTGATTCCTATCAATGGCATGTTAATCTCGGTTATGCTCATCCACTAAACATGACTGGTATGCCGAAGATCGTGAACAAGATGGTGAATCAACCATGCAAAACCCGCGTGGTCTCCGGTCCGAGTACGCTCGAGAATTATGAGTCCCACATCATCACTCAATATGTGATTATATTAATGTGCCGGTAAACCACACACGCTCCATTAACAGATCATACCAAAGATGTGCGGTTTTCATGGATTAGCATACTCTTCACATTTCTTATAGCTAAAACATGATTTTGTTTTTGTACTTTTAGTCTACTTTTAATCTTGATATCATCCTATCAAAAGTCCTCGGTAGCTCCATTGAACACACAAAGAAGCGAAAAAGTAGGTCAGGACGAAGCATATTAAAAACCTGTTCTTTAGGATAGCAAAGCGACCCGCCTTATACCTCTCTTATAGTTTGTTCACTATGGGTGAGCTGATTTATCAATTGACTGACGATGTATTTAGACTTTAATTATACATATATATAATTCATATTATACATATAAGGTTCTTTCTTAAACTCTTGAGGTTTAGGGTTCTATTTTAAACATTTAAAATTTAGGGGTCTATTTTAAACAATTCAAAATATTAGTATCTAAATTGTAAATTCATATTACCTATTTTGGTAATTCTTTTTTCAGTTATCTATTCCCTAACTAGATTATTATACACGCAGCGGAAAAATAATAATTTTATAATCTAAGACAATTAGGAAACTAACACCCTAAAGGATCTTAACTTAATAAAATAGAGCAATAAAAAAATAGATAAAGGAAATCACTAACCTTAGAGAAAATCAATTTCTCACACAGACCACCTAGCAAAGCTTCCTTACTTGGAGGCAAGTACCCAAAGTAGAATATCTCTAATGCTTCACACCCAAAAACCCAAGAGAAAGAAGAATTTTCGACTTCAGAGCCAAAATTCTTAAAAAATTTGTATGTTTTAAGGTATAGGCTTGATCCTTTTTTATACTGAGAGAGAAAACCCTGAATTTACAAATTTTAACTTTCAGCCGCCGGCTAAACCCTTCAGCCGGCGGTCGGGCTAACTTTCTGCCCAAGAATCCGAGATCTTATCTGCGTTTTCACCGACTTCAAAATTTAGCCTCCTGCTAAAACATTTAGCCTCCGGCTAAATCATTTAGCCGCAGGCTAAAATTCAGCTTCCAGATTCTTCCACCTTTTTAATTACTTTTGATTTCTAATTAATTCACCATAATTAATAAATCAACTAATTAAATATAATATTAATACTAATTAATATTATTCATTATTAATTTTCTTGAGTGTTAATTAAAGGCAACTCAAAAACGACTTTACTTTTAGTGCTAGTCTCACCAATTAGTTATGATATTTGACACTATTCCAATACATATATAGTACTTTAGTCACTGTTTAATTATCACCATTGATACTTGGCATGACACATTTAATATATTAGAGTATTTAAACTTTATTTAAAATTCATGTTACCCTAAAAAAAATTCACGTACAACCATTCTTTTTGTTGAATTCAACTCATGAAGTTAGTGTTTCAAATGAATTTTATCAAGAAATAAAGCTTAAATACATCAAATATATCTAATATGTCATGTTATGTCAATAGAAATATATATGTCAGTGAAATGTGAGCAATTGTAATAATTAAATGGTAACTAAAGTACCTTATGTTACTTTTTTTGGAACAAAACTTAGGAGAGTTACTCACTTACTCATATTGGAACAAAACTTAAAAAGTTGGTTAGTCAAATTGGTAATAAAAAAGGTAAGTTACTCACTTTTGTACAAAAATGTAAAGGGTTGTTTACTTCCACTTAATGCACTTAATACAAACATATCTAAATGTAGACAGAGACCCTTGTTGTTTCTTTTTGACTTAATATATCAAGAACCTCTGTTTGTGAGAGATGGCAAAAAGGGTGCCCTTCCCCAAACAGACATCCCTTGTACCAAAATACCCTCATTCAATTCAAGCTTTACATATATCTTTATTTTTCACAACCAGAACAGCTCATCCTCACAAATCTTCAGACCGTCACCTCCATAATCACCGCCGTCACATCCACAATCACCCACCGTCTCCACCACTATAACTGTCACCACCACAATCACCACCACCGTTACAACCATCTCTTAAGATGCCGCTCACTAACGTCTCCCGTCACCACCATCACTACAACCACACCATCACTGGCTCACTGCTACAACCGTCACCACCACCAATTTTTTACGCCGCCGCTACATCTATGAACGTTTAGGAAAGATTTTTTGTCACAACAAACTTCGACATCATCGACACACATATCTTCATCATCGTAGGCGCACACCAATCAAAATGTATCTGATAGAAAACTACGATGCTCGAAACCAATATTGCAACTTTGCGGTGTTCGGAACCAAAATATAAGTTCCGACAACGTAACTGCCATTTACGATGGTTCACGGAGTGTAATCGTTTTTTAATCGTTTTAATTATGTATCTTGTAGTTATAGAAAGAAGCCACACAATTTGTAACTGATTTCACGTAATTCCTATTTTTTGTTGCTGGAAGTCTTCAAAGAAACCAATTTGAATTAATTGGGGTTTTTACGTTACAAGAAATATCTTTTATAACTATTAATAAAATATTGAACTAATTAGGTAAAAGGCATTCACATCGATTCCAAAATGCTATAAAAAGTCATCTAAAATTAATTAGGTAAAAAGGTAAAATGGTCATTTTTAATATTAAGATCGTTCATTCAGAGTTAAAAAGAAACAACATTTACTGAAATAGCACTTGTTGTAAACAAACAAATATACACAAACACACTATATATCCAAACAGCACTTAATACGAAAAATAAATACACAACCCCTAAATATGTTGTAAATTTAAAACTTCAACCATTAAAAATAGGGATTAGTGTGTGAGAATATGTAACACCCCGGAATTTCAACATAGTTATAAACCTTAATTTCACGCATTTTAGGCTAATTCCCTAACTTATAGTGAATTCACAACACATTTTAAAGATAAGTCTAGCAAAGCCCAACTAGATAATACGCGTAGTATTACTTATTCATAATTATTTGTAATTATGTACAGAGCAATTTAAACAACGCGACAAAAATACACGACTGTTGTTGAATAAAATTAATTAATAATATGAAATTATTAGTTAACATTGACGTCTATTAAATATTATTTTGATAATATTTAACAAGTATTTCGTAAACTGAAATAAATTCGAGACATTTCTGTAACAAAACAAAGTTATAATTTTTCAACTTAGTTAAATTACTTTTATAAAATATTTCAACTAAAAGTATAATCGAAAAACATATTTAAAAACCTATCTTTTAAAAACATTTTTTACGTTTAACGATCGGGTAAACGAACACGGGTTAAAATACCACAATTTGAGACTAAAATCCCCTCTCTTTGGCCCCAAAAATCTGCCAACACCACCCCACCCCACCCTCATTTTCACCTCATTTTCATTTCACTCTCTCTCACTTCACCCCCATTCTCTCTCTAAAAACTCACCAAAAATCACTAAATCACCACCATTTTCTTTGTATTTTCGGAACAACAACAACAACAAAACTCATCATCAACTTCATCTTCAAGATCCAAGCTAAAGATCCACCATTTTCATCACCATCTTCATCACTTACCTAATTTTCGGATTTCACTCGATTTGGTATGAAAAATCACTCTCCTTCACTTTTCCTTATTATTATAGTGTACAATCATGTTACAAGTCATTATATGAAAGATCTAAACGTTTTTGGGTTGAAAAATTAAGATTTTCATCTAACAGCTCGTTATGTCGCACAGGACCGAAAACAGTAGTGCGACACAAGCTTTTGTGTCGCGGTACCATTTCTACGTCGCACTATGCGATACAACGGCTTATGTCGCATAATTCACCCTATGTCGCATACTTGTGACACAACTACTTATGTCGCAGCATTTGCGACACAAATGCTTACGTCGCATTAAATTGTGGACGTCGCAAGAATGCGACACAAACCCTTGTGTCGAATAAAACAGAAAGTTTACAAATGTTTTTGCACTAAGTATCAAACTTAACTGGGAGCGTATACTTACATATGATACGATATATACAAACATTACAAACGCACTTATTTAAATGAAATTGTGATTTCAAACTATTACCAACGAGTCGTATACACTTTCAAAACTTCAAACATAAACATCGAACAAACAATTGGACATAACTTAGTCATACGAACACTAGCATGGATGGTTAAACTTAGACCTCCACATACTTATTAAGTCTCATACGTTTAGGGCGTTAGGAGATTTCGACTGGACTTCTTGGGCTTTAGGCTTTGCTAGCACTCGAACATACTCAACTCAACATGTGAGTTCACAGCCCCTACTTTTACTGCTTTACTACTTTTGAACAGGGGTGGAAAACATAGTCAACTGCTTTACTGATTGCCATAACTACTTTTGCTTACATGATTGTTTATCATACTTGTTTACTCGCACGATTTGAGTACTTTGAACTGTTGAACCCTTACAACAAAACTGGTATTTATGAAACAACATTTTCATACTATAAACATGATAAAAACTTGTTTGGTAAACCGGAGAACGATCGGTACTTTTTATGTAAACGCTGGAGAACGATCAGCAACGTATTTTAGTGCCAGAGAACGACTGGCCAAGTGGACGGGAGAACGACCAGTGCATCTTTTGACCGGAGAACGACCGGTACTGTGTCTCGCTGGAGAACGACCAACAGTATTTATTGCCAGAGAACGACTGGCCGAGTTGGACGGGAGAACGACCCGTGCATATTTAGACTGGAGAACGACCGGTATTGTTTTGGAAACGCTGGAGAACGACCAGCAACGTATTGCAAACTGTATTTTGGGTAACATCCCACGTAAACGGTATTTTGGGTAACATCCCATGCAAACTGTATTTTGGGCAACATCCCATGCAAACTGTATTTTGGGCAACATCCCAATCGAACTATATTTGGATAACATTCCACAAAACGTTTACTCAACTATTATAACAATAACTATTGGTGAACGTATTAGTTTTAACAACTGTGCTTACTAACTTGATTCAACTATTGCAAACATAAAACCTGTGAATTCACTTAACCTCGTTGTTGACTTTTACTATGTTTTGCAGGGAATTAGCTGCATGTAAGACATCCTACACACATGGAACGTAGGCGACCCCCGAAGGAATAAGATGCCAACTTTTGACAACTGGATTTTTTTTTATATAACTAAGCTGTTTAGTCATATTTACGAAATCTACTTTTGTAACTTAATTACTTTTCAACTTATACGATTCGATGAATCGTAAACTTTGTAACTATTACTTTTGGCATCTTAATATATTATGTTCTGTTGTAATCATAAGCTCTGATACGTATGCATGTACTGTGTATTATGGCACTCCCCATACTTAACTAAATGCTTCCGCTAACCACAATCAACGAATTTGGGGGTGTGACAGAATATGTTTAACTTTATGTCAAACTTTATAACTTTGTTTTGCTTTATTGTATGTATCAAACTTTTAAATATCGTTATTGTTTGTATCAAATAGTAATTAATTTTGTTCATGTGGTAACTTGTTTGGATGTCAAGTGACTACCTACACAGATGATACGTCAACAAAAATACCATAATACTTGAAAATTGGATACAAACAATATATGTACCAAATTTTATATTATAATGATATGTGTGTAAGCATTTGATTGATTTGTTATAGTGAATGTTGGATGATGGCGATTAGTGATAGCAGATGTGGAAGAAGATGAACAACAAGAGAGATCAAATGTAAAACTAACTATCAGAGTAAAGTTTTTGAGGAACCATAATTGTAATTTCTTACAAAGGGTAAGATATAATGATATAGGGAGGTGATATATACAACAAATTTTTTAATGAATACACCAAACTTTATGCATTATAATGTGTACACTACAATACAATTATGCATAATTTTGGTGTAACTAACCAAAGATTTGTTGTATTTATCATTACCCAATGATATATAACCATTTTGCATTATTTGAAAGATTCTGTTTTGGCCTAACGGACTTGGTAACTATAGGCGTGCATTTGAAAGAGGGATAATCATTGTAATCTTCTGGGTGTTGATGAATACAACACAACTTTTAATTCATATAACAAAATTTTACGTAATTAATGCATACAGTACACGTCACTTTTGTTGTAATCAAAATTCACGTTATATCTATCAATTCCTTAATCTTCTTCTTAAAAGGATAATAATTGATCACAAGGAAGATTTGTGTAATATACTCAAATAAGTATAAGAGCATGCGGGATGGGTGTAAAACGGCTGGCGGATCTTGAACCTAATTTTTGGGGGGTCAAAGTTATTAGGTACGTAAAGTTTATTTGATGGAGAACTATTTGGTAGATTTTGATGGTCTTATTCTATTACACTTAAGTAGAATTTTGAACATAAATAATTCAATTACATGTATAATATGATAATTTTAGTTTGATTATGTGTTTATAGTTTAAATAGAATATAAAAATGATAGTTTGAGCTTTATTAGTTAGCTGAAAAATATATGATAATGTAACAACAAAATTTACTTTTTATGGAGTAATATTTTTTAATTGAAACGTTTAAAGCTCAAGTTAATTATCTAATAAAGCTAAATGAATAGAGTACTCTGTTGCTATATAGTTATAATTTATAAATTAGACAAGATTGAATGATTAAAGCTCAAGCTATTTATTTTATAGCATTCGATAAGATAAGATTGAATGGCTATCTTTTGTAATGTAAATAGGAAATATTTCTTTTTTGTCGACATAATTAATATATAATTAAAAGGGCTTATATTGAATGTCTAGATAAAAGAAGGGACCAAAGTGAATAAAAGGACAAAGTAAATGTACACATCGATGTGAGTGTCATACCCTCTTCCCTGTCACCGAGCATTTACTATATATCTTGGTTCCATTTCCTCCATTGAAGACCAAAATTAATTTCATTATTATACTTTAAATTTAGTCAAAAATTATGTAAACAATATATTTTATATGTATAATACATTACTTGCTGAGATTTTTGGGGGGGCCAGGACTCCTCCCTGCCCCTCTTAAGATCCGCCCCTGGCCATTCACCACCTTAAATGCCGGTACCGGCGTTCTCCACACCCGGTCGGCGTTCAAGGCCACCGTTCACCACCACCGTGCGGAATACAACGCTGCGTCTTGACATTTTTCTTTTCCTTTTTCATTTTCTTTTTTTGCTTTTGTAGTATTTCGGAGGCTGTTAAGTTAAATTGTTTGTGGATAGATGGAGTTTAATTGATTTGTAGTTGATAAATGAAGGTTTGAAGTGGCTGTAAAAAAATGGTGAAGGTGCGGTACGTAGGTTAGGGTGAAAGGGAAGGGTGGGTGAAAATGGCCATTTTAAAGCCCAAAATGAAAAAAGTTTTAAAGGGCCATATTTTTTGTTACAATATGTTTACAATTTGTATTAGCTCAATTCTTTATTTCTTTATATAGTTGATTAAATTAGTAAGCCAACGTTATTTATTATATTATTTATTTGCTTAAATTATCACATTCTTTGCATTTAAAAATAATTAAATAATCAACTGAACTGAACCTCAACATTAACCAATATCTCACTTTTAAGCTTCAATGTTATTTTTTAGTATTAAACTGAACACTGAAACTCCGTCAACCACTCCCCGTGTTCAGCTTTAAAAATGGAGTGTTTTAATTTTAAATCGTGATGTAATGTTTTTCCTCAATTTTCCTTCATATGCTTCTTTTTGTGTATCCACATTAGTGTATGTCAATATTTACTAGTATTAGTATCTATGGAACTATTTACATGTAAGAGCACAAGGTGTGCTAATACGTGGTATCGGTGTTCTCCATTGAGAACACTGTACTTCAGTGTTCTGGCACACCCCATAGGTGTTCTCACCGATGTTCTCGTCCATTTTTGTTTGCACCATTCATATAGAGACGCTGGAGAAACTCGGTGTTCAACATTTCCTTTTGTTTTTCCGTTTCTTTTTCAAATAAAACAAATAATAAAATTCCAGAACACTGTCCAGAACATTGAGAATTCAGTTTCACCACACCACAAAGTCCTCATTTCAACATTCTCCAGAACAGTGTCTCAAAACACCGACACCACACCCTGTGCTCTAATGATCTATTACTTATAGTTATTACACGTGTATTGTGTAGGTTGGACGCTAAGATACATTCGTGAGTTATTTTTACTTTTAATTTTAATGATGCCTCTTTCTCATTTCTAAAGTTTGTAATCTTTTAGAAAAAATAAGCATACGATCACATTTAAAAGATTACCTCTTTCTCATTTCTAACTTAATTAAGCCTTCGATTATAACATTAAATAAATCAGGGTTGCAGGAATAGACATAGTCTATTCCTCACTGTAATATTGATAATCATCAATTTTGTGTATTGTATATCGACACCACTTAATATTATTGAAATGAAAAAAAAAGTACGGAGTAAATGACTTATGACATAATTAGTTTTGGAGTATGCTCTTTTAAGCGAACTTATATTTAATAAATGAATGTGAAAATATTATCTTGCAGCTCATCAAACACATGTGAATAGATAAACAACGACAAGAATAAATAAAACGAAAATCGAAGAACTAACCGATATAATGTGGCAGGACTTGATTGGTATGATCAAGATTGATCAATGACTACACTCGATAATTAAGACCACTCTAATCCGTAACTAAAAATGACTGAAACCGACTGAGTCACATCAGCGTAACATCAGCTTTTTCAAAAACTGACGAACCACTGTCATCAGTGACACCATCACTTTAATTTTTGGGTTCCACATATAATAGTTTACCTTTATTTATACATACACACGAAAAAAGAAAAAAAAAAAGAAAAAAGAAAAAAAGAGATGAACGTCGGTTTTCTGACGGGAAAAACTGATGGACCGAACTGACGGCGCGGTGCCATCGATGTCGGTTCCGTCAGTTTTAACCGACGGAAGCCAACTATTACAACTATGAATGGTCCAATACCCCATTCGTCCTAGTCAAAGTGTCCATTTTTACTTTGCACATAGTTGTAGGATTCTCTACTAACCACACTTTTCACGAATCATTTATCTACCAACTAAAGTCTCTTTGGATTGTTTGAAACATGGAAGTGGACACTTATTTGTGACGATCCAAACTAGTAATGTGGATACTTCAAGTGGAATGGAGAGAGTATATTTAAAAAGACATAATTTCCACAAAAATTTAGTCTTAACAATCGGATAAGCATGCATGTAAAAAGGTGAAATTAGGTTACTTGATGCAAAGGTTAAGCCAACAACCTTCATGAACTTCTAGTTGCTCGTTGTTGAATGCTATGCGCGCATAAAAACTCGTTGAAACAACCTTCTTATGCTAGTTATGATCATAAACCAGAATGTTGAACAAACACAAGACTTAAACTGTCTTAACAACAATACAAAAATATGGCCACTTAGTGACTTAAGATTTTGCTTACTGAACATTACAAAAGTCATTACAAGTCTTCGTATAGGCTTTCTTTATAAACATACAGTGGTTAAAACTATATTTGAATATTTGAAAATAGAAATTAAAATAATAATGGAAATTGACTTTATTGACCGGGACTTCAAAAATACGGGACCATTCACATTATTAGGGATCAAGTTTAAGTCCATCATTTTTTTCACTCCAATCACCACCACTTTCTAGGGCTCCGCCATCACCATCGTCAATTTCTAAGTTCTGCCATCGCCATCGCTTGCTAGGGCTCCATTGCACCATCACCATCGCCACCGCGTTCTAGTTCTCCATTGTCGCCATAGCTTGCTAGGACTCTATCACCATCGCTCGATTAGGTTAGGTTACGAATCTTCAAATGATTGTAGTCACATGTTTATCCAATTGATGAATTATATGTATTGCTTTCGCCCTAATTGTGATTTGTGTGAAGTTCTATTGATTGAATTGATACATAAACATGTTCACCTATGTTTACATAAGTTTAATTGATTTAGATTACATTTGCCCTAACTATTCGTCTGATTTCATTTTGATTTCAAAGGTCTAGTGATTTGATTGGACACATACATAGATTCAGCTATATATCTATACTTGTATATATACGATTTTTTGAATTAGATCGATTTTTGCCCTGATTATGTTACTGAGTTCGTTTTGATTTTGAAGGTGTAGTGCTTAAATTCGAATAATGCTACCTTTCAACTATGTTATGTGCCATTTGTATATATGGATGTATAATAGTGGTTCTGCTTGAAACCTATAATTAAATATAATCATAATATCAATTAATTGGATGAAACTGATCATTCAGGCTGCAAACTATAGTGTGAGATAGTGGATACTCTATTTTTATGGTGTTAATTTTGAAGATGTAGTGTCTCTTATATGAATGAGTTTGTTGTAAGATACATGTAGTTTTATTCAAATGTGATTGGATTGACACCAACAGGGGCTGCAAAAGAGATGCATTTGGTGTCAGACTTGTGAACTTCTCATATGTAGCACACACTCGTGATAATTTACTTGATGACCCTTTTGTTTTAGCATCACAAGTTGAAAATGTGTTCTTTGCTCGTGATCCGAAGCTAGATAATTGGTTTGTTGTAAGACATGTAAATGTTAGGGATGTCTTTAACATGCGAGGTGATGCTGATCAGAATAGTTTCAGTTCAATTCCTTCCACATTTGATGTACCAAACCTACATAGGGTTGGGGTGGATGTGGAAGATGGAGTAGTAGTAGATTAGTTGTGGAATCTGATGAGGTTGAAGAAGATGAAAGTGAAAATGAACTAGATTAAATTACTTCATATATTTGGACCTTTATTTGTAAAAAAATAAGCTGATTTTGTTTGTATGGTATGCCACTTTTCTTAATTAATATTTGTTTATTACATGCAATAAGTTTTTATTATCATTAATTGTATTGCTAACCTTTGAAGTATCTGTTAGGTATTCTACTTAGGATGGGAAGAAAGTTCCAAAAAGTTTTGATTACTAACGCGCAGCAGCCCACTGAAGTGCAGCAGGCTAGTGAACAAACATCAAGTGATGGAAATGGTTCTCAACAAGGTAAATTTTAAGCATACCTAATACCAATAGGGGAAGGTCACAATTGCCAAGGACAAAGGATCTAGTTCTTCACAAGATCCCCAAGTGCCACAACTTAAGGCTCGCATGAGTGAACTTCAAGAGGAAGTGAATGAAATGAAAGAAACTAGAGAAAGGCAAAATGCTGAAATTAAAGAAATGCAAGCAAAGCAAGATGCTCTATTTCGGTTTGTGTCTATAATTAAAGATCAATTAACTAATGCAAATTTGTGTAACATTCCTAATGGTTTAAACATGGAGGTACTACTACATGCATTTATTAGTGTAAGTTTATTTTTGAAGATATAAGTGTATCTGATTGCATATTATGCTAAATTTCAGGTTGCCAATGATTCATGCAGTGCTTATACGTACTCTCCTAATGGTAACCAAACATCGACTCATGCAAGTACATGTCACAATTCTGGTAAAATAGTTATAATCTGTGATGATTTAATGAAATCTAAGAGATAGTGTTTAGTTTAATAATCTAATCGATTGATGATGATTTGTGCAAGCAGGGAGTATTCTTTGAGAAAATTCATCTTAGTGTATCTCATCACCGCCTCATCTGGTACTTTTTCTAAGCTTCATATTAACAGATACAAATATGCATATCATATATTTTAAATAAGGACATGAATTGCGGTTATCACATGTTAGTACCAAGTATCTTCTTTTAAAATATTATAGATATATGTCCCATTTTATTCATTGTTGTTTGTGAAGTGTAACTCTCCATGCTCTATCTGGAAATTCTATTCCTTTGACAATGTAATGGTGTTGGACATATGTTTACATTTCTAGAAAGTCAAACTCAGTTTCAATCCTTTTAGACTATAGATATGAACTGTGAATTTGATTGATAGTTAACAGTATAAACTAGGATATTGAAAGTTAGGGATTAGAAGTTCGAGAAGTGGTCCATATATGTATACTGGAAAGAAAATTAGAGATGATAAATGATGATAAATACATGTGGTAACATGGATATTTGCAATTTGGGAACGAAACAGTTACTTAGAAAAGCCTTGTGAATTGTAAAGATAGATGGTATAGACAGATTGTGGTTACGAATGGTCATAGGTATGAGATTAATGATCGACTGATTATGTAACACCCTCAAATTTTGGGTTGCGAAAGCGGTCGGGTCGGGTGTTACCAAATCAAATATTACAAGCACAAAGGTACATAATGAACGACTCTAAATGAGACGTTTGAAAATAGTTATACATTTCCAAAATAAAAGTGTATACAAGTTGCGAGTTCGCAAAATAATTTCAATACATAATTTGTAATACAAAAGTTATGCAGAGAAATCCGGATATTTGAAAATATGCGACTCGAGCTAGCATATCTTGTAGCAATCCTAATCCTGCTAGGCACCTGAGAACACATGCTAAAACGAGTCAGCTATAAAGCTGGTGAGTTCATAGGATTGTTAGTTGAAAACATAAAGTATAATCCTTGTATGTTTTTGGAAAATGATTCAAAATCCATGATTTTGATTTGTATTGTTATAGTATTGTAAAATCCATGTGTAATACACCTATCGAGGTATCTCGTATCTAAGTGATTTAGTAGTGTACATAAGTACATCGAGGAAAACGGCAATCCATGTCTTGTTACCTATAAGGTAATGGTATGTCTATGATGATGTCAGGCAATCCATGCCTAGATACTAACAAGTGTGTGTATGACATAGTCATATCGAGGGTGTCGCAATCTATGCCTAAGTACAATTTGAGTATGTGTATGACCACGTCATATGGTAACAAGTATTAATATTACTTATTCAGTAGTAAGGTGTTAGTGTGCCCTCTGGCATATTGTGTTGCCTCCAGCAACATGAAATTGTAGTTCCGCATAATTATGATTGAGTATTTAAATCAAATACTGAGTTAACGACCTCGCGTGAAAGCTCACCGATCCGTTAACTAATGCGAATTTCGAGTGTAAACTCGCCGATCCGTGAATGAGTGCGGATCACGAGCATAAGCTCGCCCATCCGTGTTTTGTGATTTGTATCGCTTTACCGCGATATCGTTTTGTGCCCACTCTAACCATGGCATCGTTTTGTGCCCATTTTACCGTGGCATCATTTTGTGCCCACTTGGCATCGACTTGATTTCTCGCAAGCAATGTATGAGAGTCAGCAGTACCACGACATGCCCGACTTGAGTAATTGAGAGCCGACAGTACTACGACATGTCAGACTAGGGTAATTGAGAGCCGGCAGTACCAGGACATGCCCGACTATAGTAATTGTGTTTGTATAAATGTATGTATACCAATATACATATGTAGATTGTAGGTAGCACCAAGTGCTCGAGATAGAGTATGAGTATATATATATATATATATATATATATATATAAGTCAAATCAACAAACGCGTCCTATCGAGTATGATGTAACCCATGATAGTGATTTAGTGTATCTAAGCATGTATATACAATACTTAAATATTAGGTCTAGCACAATAAGCCTATGTATGAATAACTCATCCCTAGTTGTTTGGTAATAGTATAAAGAGCTATACTAATGTATGTTACTATCGTATACTTCTAGCCTCAGCCTAGCAAGTATATATTGGGATTCGTGGTTAATGCTTGCTTACATACAACCCAATACAGATGTCCTGGAATGTATATGCAGTCTTAGTTCCTAAAAGGAAACTAATCCTGTAAAAGTCTAGTCGTTGTCCAGCGTAGGTAGAACTAACTAGTTCTAGTGTTTTTGATAGTATTGTCCCGCGACAATATGGTCAATGCATAATGATAACTTAGTCAAGTTATGTGATGGTGATTGTTTTTCAACAACCTAACAATGTACAATGACAACCTATTTAGGTTAAGTAGTGATATTGTCCTACAACAATATAATGAGTGTAATTTCTAAGTATTACGCATTTCGTATTACATAACAATAATATAGATGAGTGTGAATTATAAAAGTTTATCATTATAATTCGTAAACAGTAATTGTGCATGCGTCTCACCCCGAAAACAGTAAAATAGTTGAAAGAGTGGGGCTATGAACTCACCTAAGGAGCTAGCGATCCTACGATACGCGCGTCGTTCGATGGGTAACCTCCTAGTGTCCTAAACACGTGAGGTTATATGAGTACGAGACAAATCAGTTTGTCTAAGCGAGTTGTGTAAGTATTCATTTGTCGTTCAGGTTTGGGAACCGTATACGGAGGTCCGGGGGCAGCGCCCCTGGTAGCGGGGTCCAAGGGGTGGCAACCTCTGGCAGGGTCCAAGGGGCAGAGCCCCTGGCTGGGGTCGAGCTGTCAGGTCAGCTTGGAAAATTTTTATTTCTATCATGTTGTTGTAGTGAAAAACGCTCCGAAATTCCATTTCGGAGTAGAATTAGCTGGTAAAATTTAAGTCTCGATACTTAGTGAAAAATGAGTTGTAAACTTTATGTTTTTAGCGACACATATAGCGACATTTAGGGGTTTATGTGACACTCAGGAAGTGCCGCATAAAATGGGAAATATTGAAGTGTTAGCGTCACTTGGGGAAGTGACGCATAAGGGGCGACACTTAAGCAAGTGTTGGGTGTAAGTGTCGGGTGTTGAATTTGCGTCACTTAGGCAGTGACGCAAAAAGAAGATTTTATGTGGCACTTAGGCAAGTGACGCAAGATTAGGGTTTTATGCGACACTTAATGCGTCATTTAAGGAAGTGACACTATACTGGATCTGGTCGTGCGACACTCACGTCTCTTCGATGATTTTTCCCCCAAAATCAAGATCTAACCTATTTTTGGACCAAATCTTATTGATATAATGTTAATAAATGGTATATTAAGTGTTTTTAACAAGAAATAACAAGAAAAAGTAGGCAATTCCTTACGATCTGAAGATCGGAGGTTTGAGGATGATGATGAACTTGATGATGATCTTGATGAAGAAGATGAAGATGGAGATGATGATAGTGTTGTTGTTAGTAGCTTCCTTTTCCTTGAAGATGATGATGATGATGATGATGATGATGATGATGATGATGATGATGATGATGTGGTTGTTGATTATTGTTGTTGTTTTTAGAGAGAAAGAGATGGGGATGAAGAAGAAGAAAAATGAGGTGGAAAGGGTGGGTGGATGGGTTTTATCAAAACCCAGATCCTCAATTTGGGGGATTGTGGTCTTCAATCACAGTACAAAATACCCATGTTTTTGTACCCGACAGCAAAATAAATAATATTTTTAATTTATAAAATTCTTTTATATGTTTTCGTAATATTTTTGAGTTGAAACATTTTATAAAAATAAAATGTTTGGTTAAAGTTTTATAACTAAATTTCGCGCAGTTTCAGATAACTAGAATGCGTTTTATCAGATTTGTTTTCTAGTGATTATGAAATAATCATCTTGCATTATATATATATATATATATATATAAAGTTTTCGAATACTTTGTTATAATTGTGTACCAAATACGATTAATTGAAGTAAAAATTAGGCGTGAAAATTAACCTTTTTGACCGGGTGTTATAGATGATATGTTCTTGTATTCTAGTTTTTTTGTTTACATATTTTCTGGTGAAATTCCTTTACCCAAAAAGCATAAAACCAAATGGTTTATTGGCTATATCTCATATTTCTTTTCTTGTTATTTTCCAGATTTTAGCAAGATTTGGTGGAGCATTGGAGCTGTTTTTCATACTCTTTTGTTCCCATGTTCTAGACTTTTGTTAAGCTTTAGACCTTTAAATTCTATACTTTTGTTAAGCTTTAGACGTTTAAATTCTAGACTTTTTGTACATTGAGAAGTTTGGATATGTTTTCAGTAATAAAAGTAATATTTGCATAGTGATCTAATTATTTTGTAGCATTATTTCAATTGTTTTGAATATTATATCAATTTAAATCAATAAAAAAAAATGAGTAAACCTCCTTTATGCATGAAGGTTTTAATGATAGATGCTTTAGTCATTAAAGAACTTGAATCTAATAGTTTGCAAACCCATATTACTCAATTAATTATTCAGTCATTAAATATTTTGGACTTTTACTCACTGAATTTTTTAGTCATATTAGAGATTTAGTGATGGCTTTGCTGGTGACTATTTTTTTTAAGTAGGACTAGTTTTTTGCAATGTTTTAAGAACCAGTTGAACCGGTCCGGTTTGACCGGTTCAACCGCCTCCGGAAAGTTTTGCGGTTCGTTTCTGACCGGTTATTGACTATTTTCTGAATCGGATCAAATCGTTGACTTTTCCGGTTGAACCGAAAATCGGCAACCGGGTTCAATCGGATTTGACCGGATTTGATTTTTTTTTATATGGTTAAAATTAGAAAAAAAAAGCTTTGTAATCCCCTCATCCCTTCACTCTCGTTGAACTACCGAAGCACCAAAGAACCCGGATCTGACCAAATCCGTGCGTCTCCCACAGCCTCCTCCGGCCGGCCTTCTCTCTCCTTCTCCGACCGTTTTTTCTGGTGGTGGTTCTCCGGCCATCGTGGAAATAGATACATCAATAGTAGAAACATTATTAGTAGATTTACAGATGAAAAAGAATAAACAGACTTGTTATGAGCAGCTCAAGATCAGAGTTTGAACACATAAGTGGAGCTTTATCGTGGAAAACAAAAAATTAAAAGTGAAGAGATGAGATATGTGCAGATTATGGTTGGGTACAAGTGTAAAGTATCTATGGTCATGTTAGTAGGGTAGATAATAGATCTATGTAAATCCGTATGTAATGGAAGTAGTTGTTTTTCGACTTTTATTTTTTCTCACAAAGAATGGAGTTTGGAAGTCTTGAAGATATGAAAAGTAGAGGGATGATAAGATTGAAGACATGGGAAAAGGGGAACGTAAATAAAGTAGATGTGTCAGAGACTATTCTTTTATTTCTTGGAATTTACCTAACAATCACATGGCTTCTTTGACTGTGTGTAAAAGATGAACTTGCATTATAGCTTTAATATTAAATCGACCAAACCTCCACTCAACAGTAAATGTTTTCTATACAAACCGATCCAACCGGCCGGTTGAATCGGTTGAACCAGTTCAACCGGAATCGGTGAACTTTCCGAGTCGATAAAAAACCGAGTTTTAAAACATTGGTTTTTTGGGTCTTTAATGACTGTTTTTATACCTTTAATGACTGTTTATTTCAGTCATTAAATGGCATATATCTTGTGGTGCAAACAAACTACTTTCAAATAAAAAATGCATTTCTTTTGTCCTCGGTTTCAGTATGGGTCGAACTAATTAGAAACTCCAAGATGGTACATGTAGAGTTACGACTAAATGAACAGTAAAATGTTTTACTTATGTTTTTACAAATTTATATAATTTCTGAATAATAAAGATATCAATTTACTTCAAATTTATAAACATAGCCACAATGGTCATTTGTTAGTTGAAATTTACTGTCCAAAAATAAACATTATAGATTCCTACACGTATATTAGAAACTTATATTATTTAAATTTTACATCTCTAGAGTTTTGCCCATTTTTCTTTATAACTTAAGTTTTTAAAGAACGCAAATTACAAAACTACCCATATTTAAATTCAATTAGACAACTTTACCCTTTTATAAATATGGAAATAATCTCCATTTTTCCCATTTATTCATTTAGAAACTATCTTCCTTTTGTAATTAATTTGGAAAGTATTTCCTTTGCCCATTCTTCTTTGTGCAAGGTCAGAAGTCAAGGAAAGAAATGTCAACTAATTGTAATTCATTTGATTGTTCTACCACTAAGAGTTTGACCACCGTAATTCTAAAATGAGATTATTTTTTGTTAATTTGCTATGCTTACAATCACCTTCTACCTCTCTAACATAATTATATATACATGTTAATGCTATACTTAATTTATATTTCGTTATCTAATATGAGGTTACATGTATCAGTATCATTGTACATTATCAGTCATTGTTTAATGTAAAATACGTTGTTCACAAACAATTAAGTATATCATTATTGATCAATGTTAAAAATTTTACAGCTACAACGTGCGGGTAGTCAACTAGTTTTATAAAATTATACTGTATATATTACCCTATATAAAATTTCAAATACCTGAATAATTAATGTGTTTCTTTTTAATTGCTTAACACGATATAACAAAAAAAAGAAAAAAAATCGAAGTAATTTGTTTAATTAACTGTCATATTTATTTGACTATTATTTATATTTTTTTAATAGAAGATTGATCCCAAGTTACAATATTAGTTAAATGTAAATAAGTTATTATATTATACTTGTATTGTAGAAGGGTGAACCTGTATAATGATTAGTTTGACAACCAATTACATCTTTTAACATAATTTAGTTAGCAGTTTTGCATTGACAGGCTATGCAAATTGTTTTTGTTTTATTATTTGTTGGTAATGTAGCTTAGAATGAGAAGGATATAATGGTCCTTAGATTTAAAATTTATAATTTTTAAATATGATTGAATTAGGGAGATGGGTGTAAATATTATAGAGTTATACTTTAGGTTGGGGAAATATAATATTAAGGTATTTAAGTGGGGAAATATATAATTAGGATGCTTAAGTAGGAGATATATTACCCCTAACATATAACGAAAGATCGTCATATAAAAAACCGTGATACATGAAAAACTAAACCAAACTTGGCAAAAGATATATTAAATGAAACACCTTCACATGCACTTGGAGAGTAAAGATAAGTAGGTCTGCACTTTAAAACACCACTACTATTTGGAGTTAAAAGCCCGACTGTCCTTGTCGATAAATTGTCAATATACCTCGAGCTAGCAAACTTGTTATTATAATTATAATTATTATTATAATAATAAAGTTTGAGTATACAACCTGTATTTTAATACTCCCTAGTACTTCTTCATATTTTCCCATCGATCTGGTTATGAACTTTATGTTTTCAAAATGCAAAATATGCTAAACTTACAGTTTTTGTCATCATTGTAAGAGGTAGGGGCGGAGATAGAAAAACAAAAAGTTGAGGGGGTAATTTTTTTTCTTTCTTTTTTATTGGAAAGAGGCCGTCAAAAGTCATAAAATATCATTAATATTTTTTAATAAAAATCCTTTCTATGTAATATTACATTTCTTGGCTCAACTGTCTCCTTGCCACCTCCTAGATCCGCCTCTGGTATGAGGTGAACTTTGTTGCATTTTAACTTCGTGTTCATCCATATTGTCAAAAAGTATAAGGATACTTAGGAAAGGTCACGTCTCATTCAACTTTTTCCTTCTTTGCCTCTCACGACATGCTTTATTTTCGGCCCCGCTGCATATGTCCTGTAACATCCCCAAATCGGGCCTAGGAGAAACAGGTATTTTCTTAAACTTTTATAAGTAATTTATATTATTATATGTGTTTGATTGTAAATTCAATAGGAAAATAAGTTTCAGGTAATGTTGTGACTAATGAAATATTGTTTACTTTAAATAAATTTAGATGACGGTAAAATAAAATAATTTTCTCGCATTTGAAATTTAGGTTCCAGACTATAGAGTTAGAACGGGTATTAAAATTACACTGTGATATAAAAATTGGGTTTGGATTTAACCCGACCTTCATCTTCTTCCTGTGATTTTTCTTTCTTACAAACTTTGAAGTGTCACATGAAATTAAATCCAAATCAAGCTAGAAAACTCTTAACTATCAAGAATCTGTGATTGAGGAACTTATATCAGAGTCTATCATCTTCTTCTTCTATAATTGTAAGTATTTGAAGTGTTCATTTGATATATATATATATAGTTTGATTGAAGGATATTAGGCTAATGAATGAAATGGTAGGAAATTAGTGATTGAAGTTGTTAGTTATATTGATATGATGTTATATGACAAAAATTGTAGCTTTAGAATGGTTAAAATCTGAATTTGAAGCTGTGTTAGTTGAAATTTCGTAGTTAGGGTTCGTGCCATAGCTTGTTGCAGGTTGTTGGATTCTGTGACAAAGTCCCATAGCCGATCGGCAAAATTAAATGAGCCGATCGGGTAACACCATTTAGCCGAACGGGTAAATTTAGAGGATCGGCTAGTTTAGTGTAAAACGACCACAAAACTTGATGTTGAAATAAAATCTTTAAGAAACGTAGTCTAGCCGATCGGCTAAAGGGAGTGAGCCGATCGGTTAGGGCCTTTTGAGCTGAACGGCTAATTTTAGCTGAACGGTTGAAATAGAACAAAATATAAACAGAAGTTGACTTTTGAACGAAGGTTTTGAAATTTAGTGGTGGTAGCCGATCGGGTCAAAGTGAGCCGATCGGGTAAATGTTTAAGCCGATCGGCTAGGCTTCTTAAGCCGATCGGATAGGATAATTAAACAGGAAAAATTTCAGTGCAAAAGTTATTGGGCTTTTAGTTTTGTTGTATACATGAAATTATTTGAATAAATGTTAAGATAGGTTGAATATTGTGTTCTAACATTATTTTGTGATAGATATCGAAATAATATACATTAATATAAATGAGTTCTAATTTGATGTTTATTTTGTTCTCAGATTCGGTGAAGACTCAATAAAATTAGATCATTGAGTTGAAGGTTGAACAAGACAGGTGAGTGGACTAATTCTCACAGTTTAATTTGGGTGTTAACAATTATTTACATCAATCTTAAGTTGCTAGTATTGATTGCATATTAGATAAGTTGATGATAGAAGTATTAATTGAACTTGTTGATTGATGGATTAATTGATTACTAGTGAATAATTCCATGATAGGTTGGAATGATAGAGGTCAATTATATTGGGTTTAGTTGCTATAGGTTAATTCTTATGGGTTGGATGAACATTCGTTGTGAATTAGCTCATATCAATTAAAGATAGCAATAAACTATCGGTAAAATCTCTGTATTGGCCTGCAGTTGATTATTAAGTGTTCTTGGAGGGTCACTGCGGACTGAGGACGCCTCAAGAACCACCGATCCTCTGTTTGATTGTTCTTATAGTTGATTGTTGCTAATCGATTGTTATACTAAGTTAGATTGTTAGACTTAGTTACTCACTTAGCTTTGTGCTAATCCCCCACAATACTCTTGCAGGTTAACTTTTGGGAAAGGTGAGCACGTTATGGTTGTTGAAGAAATGTTTGACGGTTAAAACTCTGATCATTTTGTGGGCTAAACTGTTTTATGTAACACCCAGTTAGAATATGTGTTTTGGTAAATATATATTTAATTAAGTTTGTAATTATATGATAGTTATTAAGGTTTGAAGTTTGATATAAATGATATAAACTATATTGAATGGGATAACGCTTCCGAAATAAAAAAAAAAATGTGTCTTGAAATCTTGGGGTGTTATAAGTTGGTATCAGAGCGTGGTTTAGGTGAATTGAACATTTTAAAGTGTTCAATCCTAAACTTAGTCATGTGGGTCAAACATTTCTTGTGATGGGGATTAGTCATGATTGGATATTCGGTTAGTTTGCTAGTACTAACAATTAACGAATGTTGAGATGTGATGTGATTTCAGATATAGCGGATAATGAGCCACCTTCCCATACTCTTAACAATACTTCGCAAACAAATGCACCACCAGAGAATCAGGGTCATAATGGTACATCTAATTTAGCTGGTGGGGAAACTGAAACTGATCATGAGTATATTATGAGATTGGAGAATCGGGTGTTGGAACTTCAGAGAGAGCAAGCTTGGTCTTCTCAACAACCTATTTATACTCACCCGTCGATTGAGACTAATGTTCCTCCTATTGTATCTTCTACACGAATTCCGGTATCTATACCTTTTGCTTCACAGCAGCACCAACAGGGTTATACTTATCAGACTTCGGGTCCTTTTTCTTCGTCTGGTTTCTCTGGTTATCAAATACCTGTTGTTTCATCATTTCAGCCGTTGAGGAAAGGTTGTTCCCTTAAAACCTTTATGTCTTGCAATCTTTCTGTATATTCTGGAAGTAATGATCCTACAGTCACTTTAGACTGGTTACGTGATGTAGAGAGAAAATTGAATGTATGCCATTGTGAGGAGGAGGACAAAGTACCTTGTGCGATACAATTGTTAAAAGGTCAAGCTATGTCATGGTGGGATTCGATTACGGCACCATTATCTCCACAACAGTTGAGTGCTATTAGATGGCCGGATTTTCATGCCGAGGTTTGTAAGCAATTCTGTTCCGAGTATAATCTTTCCCGTATTAGACAAGAATTTCTTGACTTACAAAAGACTGATCAGATGATAATTGATGAGTTAATTAAGCAGTTTTCTGATAAATTGTGATTTGTACAACAGTGGGTTCCGACTGATCGAACTAAGATTGATCATTTTGTGAAAACTTTACCCCCTGATTACCGTACCACAGTTAGGTTAGCAGGTTCACTTACTCAAGCTTATGATTTAGCTCGTTCGGTTGATGGTGATATTTTAGCTAAAAGAGTATTGAATAAAGAGAAGTATTTACAAAGAAATAAAGCAGATTCTTCCGGTAGGCAGAAAGGGCAAGGTAGTCAACAAAATAGGAGATTGAATTCTGGTATTCCGACGGATAGTAATTATTGTAATAGATGTCGAGCAAGGCATAATGGTCCTTGTACTCCCCAGACATCTAGGTGTGTTAAGTGTGGAATTTTTGGACATGCTGCAAAAGATTGTACTTATCCTAATAGCGTGTGTTGGAATTGCCATAAAGAGGGTCATCGTGCAGGGGATTGTCCAGAGGCGAAAAGACAGAGTATGGGTGCGGGTAAAGGTTCGTCATCCTCTGGTCAAAAGAGGAAGAATCCACCAGTAGCTGCTAGTCGAGCTTTTCAAATGACAGTTGATGAAGCTGTCGTCATTGAAGATGTTATTACGGGTACTTTTCTCATTAATTCTGTACCAGCTCGTGTATTGTTTGATTCTGGTGCCAACTGTTCATTTATATCTGCGAAATTTTGTGATAGACTGAAATTGATTCCCTCTTTGATTGTTAAACCTTTAGAAGTTGAGATTGCCGATGGTAAATTAGTTCCTGTTACCACATCGGTAGCTGGAGCTAGTATACTTATTGAGGGTCATAACTTTCTAGTCTCCTTTTTGTTAATGCCAATTCCTAGTTTCGATGTAGTTATTGGTATGGATTGGTGTTGGGATCTGAGCATATTTGATAAGTGTTGAAGTCTAGCCACTGTCTGTTTTACTGCTAGCCACTGCTAATGTAGAAGCAGTGCCACTGCTAGCCACTGCTAGTATATTTAAGCAGTGCCACTGTTAGTATAAATATACTTGTGTCTGTAAAGGAAACTTACTACCACTGTTGGTATAAAGTAAGTTGTTCCCACTGTTATAGTATATAAGTCTGTTAGAGTTATTTATGGGATAGATTTGAATTCCATAACAACTAGAGATTGTATAGGACTCTATGTATTATAAATAAAGATCCTTAGACCTAGATTAGGTTAACTGAGTTTTCACGCAGCTTCAAGGTTTTGTAACCCTAATACCATTCAGTGTATTCGTCTTATATTATTAATAAGATTGAAGCTTTTGATAGTAATTTATTGTTCATTGCTTGGTTATTGATCTTCATTATATTATTGAGTGTTATTCTGCAACTTCTCAGTAATAATTCAAAGCTTGTGTTAATCTAATAAGTTTATTAGATCGATCTTGGTTTAACAAGTGGTATCAGAGCTTTTGGTTAAGTTTTGAATACAGGAAGATCTAGAATCACTGTTTGATTGATTATTTTCAATATCTTTTATTAAATCAATGACAGAAAGCAATGAAGGAATTCAGGTCACAAAGATACCCATGCTTAGACCTGATGAGTTTGATCTGTGGAAGAACAGAATCAGACAATACATGCTTCTCACAGATTATCAGATGTGGGAAGTGGTTGTTAATGGTCCTCCAGTGACTCTTAATAGTGATGGTGTTGCACAGGCTAGACTTGAATTACATGCATTACATGCAGATCTTGAGGGGGAGGATGTAGATGTGCATCTATATAGATCTATGATTGGCTCCCTCATGTATCTCACCTCATCTAGACCAGACATAATGTTTGCTGTGTGTGTGTGTGCTAGATATCAAGCTAATCCCAAGCAATCACATTTGTATGCAGTAAAGAGGACCTTCAGATATTTAAAGGATCAACCTCAATTGGGCCTTTGGTATCCCAAGAGTTCTTCCTTTGAACTTATGGCATTCACAGATAGTGATTATGGTGGTGAGAATCTAGATAGGAAGTCTACATCTGGGGGTTGTCAATTTCTAGGAGAAAGATTGGTGTCTTGGCAATGCAAGAAGCATACTACTGTATCCACTTCAACTGCAGAAGCAGAGTATGTTGCTGCATCCAGTTGCTGTGCACAAGTGCTTTGGATTCAGAATCAAATGCTGGATTATGGTCTGACTTTTCTAAATACTCCTATTTATATTGATAATAACTCTGCAATTAGTATCATTAACAATCCTGTTAAGCATTCTAAGACCAAACATATTGAGATTCGTTATCATTTCATACGAGACTGCAATGAAAAGAGATTGATTCAAATCTTTAAAATCCATACTGATAATCAATATGCAGATCTTTTCACAAAGGCTTTCGATGTGGGAAGGTTTACATTTTTGGTCACCAGTATTGGAATGATCAATCTAACTTAACTTATGTTTGGTATTAGAATAGATACTAATAGTGGAACTGTATAAAGAACAAGTGCTTTCTGGTACAAGTTTTTACCACTGTTAGAACTCTCTAGCCACTGCTACTTATACAGTTGCCACTGCCTGTACACTTGTGTACATTATTGCCACTGTTTATTGTTTTCTAGCTAACCACTGTGCAGGTTCTTAGCTACTGTCAGAAGACATTGTTACTACTGGAACTAATGTTTATTTTACTTTATTTTGTTTGATAGTAAAAAAAAAAAAAAAAAAATTCTGCTTAAAAAGCTAAATATTTGGCACTGCTAGTACTAAGTTTTGGTTACCTTGGTCGGTTGCCACTGCTAGTGCTACTAGGTGCTGTTAGCTTTCTAAGTATTAAGTGCTTGAAAAAGTGTGTTTGCCACTGTTAAGGTATTTCCTCATACATTTCTACTGTTAGTTATATTGGAAAATGCCACTGCTAGTTATTTTTCTAGAGCTTGGCTCTGTTCTTATGACTAACAGTATATAAACCTTGAACACTTCAATTTTTCATTACGCTTTCTTATTTTCTCACATCACCACTGCAAATACACTTCAAATCAAACCCTCACTTCTATTACGATCAATTCAACAGTCATGGATTCTTCATCAACAGATCTTACATTGAGTGTTTACGAAGAACACAATATGCTCGCCTTCTTGATGAAACCCTCATCGGCGCAAAACTTCATACAAATTGTGGATTTTCTGCGTTCGAGTTATATATTTCATGCACTTACGGTATCTCCAAGGGTTTCCAGGGGTCATTTGAACGAATTTTGGAAAAATGCTCGATTGGAAGTAATTGAGGGCAACAGACAAGTGGTTTCTATGATTCAAGGAACCAAAGTGGTGGTATCTGAGGATTCTCTTTGAGAAGCACTTCTTCTTGATGACGCTTCAGGTATAACTTCTATTGATGACAGAGATTTGTATGATACTCTTAGATTAATGGGGTATGAGGGTGATTACACACGTTTTACATTTTTTAAATCACTCTTTAGTCCTCAATGGAAAATTTTCATACATACACTTCTCCACTGCTTGTCATCCAAATGAATTGCTTTTAATGAATTTGGTACCCAAATAGCCTATGCACTTGTGTGTTTGGCTAAGGGTCAAAAATTTAATTTTTCTAAATACATTCTTGAAGGCATGATATGAAATATAACAAAAGGGAAAAAGGATATGTTTATAATGTATCCTAGATTTGTGCAACTTGTTTTAAATAAACAAATTTCTGATTTAGTTGCATAAGAACTTATTATTGGTGTTAGTACTCTTTCTACTAGAACTTTTACAGAGATGAGTAAGAATACCAATAAGAAGTTTTCTGGGAAGGAAACAACATTATTTTCTACAATGCTTTCTGCTCCTTCCACCACAGATGTAGTACCACCAACTAGATCTGAACCAATTGGTGACAGGCCAGTAGTACCAACTGGGTCTGAACACACACTTATTGGGGGTACAAAAAGAAAACAAGGGACCAAGCAACCTACCCACTTACAACCAAAGCAAAAGAAAAGAAAACAGGTAAGTGAGGTTCCTACTACTCACTTGTCTCAGCCATCTATTATTCCACAGCAAGTGACCCCACAGGAGATGGGTGGTCATTCTGGAAGGGCTGCCACTACTCCTTCTAGTCCACTGACAGAGGAGGGCAGTGGTAACATCAATAAGACCCAACAAGAGGCAACTTCTAATGCTGAACCTACGGGTAATGAAGCAGGTGAAGGTCCCAGTACCAAGAAAAAAGGAACTTCTGTTGACCATGCTAGGCATGAGGCAGAAGATGATTTTGTCAATGATTCATCTAGGAGGTCACACTCTAATGATGATGAGGCTAGTACTTACATTGAATTGACGAATGTACAATTGACAATGGCTGTGGATAAAATTTGGGAGAGATTGATGAAGGAGAAGAAGGTGAATAAAGCTCAAGATGCTAAAATTGCAGAGCAGGATGCTAAGATTGTTGAGCAGGAGAAAGTTATTGATGAACTCAAAGAAAGGCTTACTGTGTTAGAAGCTTTGTTAGTGAGGAACACTTTCAAAAAGGGGGAGAAGAATGTAGAAGAAATGGTTGATGATGATGTATTTTTGTATGATCATGTGGATGAGGTTGTGGGTGAAACAGATGCTATGTCTAATGCTAACACTGAAGTCTTGGAAGATGATGTGCAGACTGAAGTTGTTGAAAGTGTTATGCAGAAGACTGTTGAGGTAGTTGATGGTGAGACAGAGGTGATTGTTGAGGTAGATGATGGTGAAGAGGTGGTACAACCAGTGGAAGAGTTGGTGAGTATGGAAACTGAACAGATGGAAGGTGATGGTGATGATGCAGAGGCAAAGGGGGAGTCAATGCCAAGATCAGATCCTAAGCTTACATATAGCAGGAAGAAATCTGTACCAGTGTTCAGCATAAAAGCTAAAAAGATGGAAGAGATCAGAAAGTCAAAGTCAAGTAGTCCCACTGCTAAAGTGGCTACCACTGCTACAACTACTTCCACTGCTACCACTACCACTGTTAAAACAAAACCAACCACTGCTAGAACTCCAGAAGTACCGTTTGTTATCAAAGAATCTAGAGTGGATAAACCTGAGTCTAAACTTCCAAAGATTGATCCAAAGGACAAAGGTAAGGGAAAATTGGTGGAAAAGCCAAAGTTGAAGAAGGTGCCATAGAATGTTGAGCATGACTTGGAGTATGCTATGAGGTTACAGGCTGAATTGGATGAACATGACAGACTTGAAACTGAAAAGAGAGCTGCTAAATCTCAAAAGTCTGTGCCAGTCAAAGAATCTGAGGTTGATGAAGTGGATGTGATGCTAGAGAATGGGCAGATTGTAAAAATGACTAAAGAAGCCAGCAGAGTGTATGCAGAAATGAAAGCAAAGGGATTAACAGATGATACTGTATATCATGCTTATGAAGAAAAGAAAAAAGGTAATCCACTACAGATGGCTTTAAAGAAGAAAATTGAAAGAGAGAAGAAGGAGAGAAAGGAAAAAGAAGCTGCTAAGAGAAAAGCAAAGAAACCAACAAGGGCTGATTTGAAAAATGATCTGGTTTGTAAGTTAAGGGGAGATCGAATTTCTACAGGACAATTGAGGAGGATGTCACTGGAACAATTGCAAAATATGTATGATAATAATCCTCATGTCAATCCTGAAGCAAGGCAAAGGTTAGAAAAGAAGAGGAAAGATGAGGCAGAAATTCAAAGGAGATTGCAAGAAAGATATGATCAAATTGATGAGGAGTTGGAGAAAGAAAAGGAACTGAAATTGAAAATTGAAGGTGTTAGAAGGTCATTTGCTAAATTTCAAGAGATGGATGATAATGTTTGTGATTTGGATAGGGATGAGGAGATCTTAGAAAAGATGATTGTAGTTAAACCTGACAGATCAGAAAACATCAATTTGGATGGTGAAGAATACTCAGAAATTATCAAATGGGAAGCTGTATTGATAGCAACTGAAGAAATGGCTTATGAGATAAGGATTGAAAGAAAGAATGGAATTGTAAGTTTTCACAAGTCAATGCAAGATATTCTGAAAAGAATTCACAAATTTGATGTATATGATATGTATAAGATTGGACTAGAAAAGGACTTGAAAAATGTTAAATCTAGTCTTGAAAGGCATGTGTGGGAATGGATACAAATGATGTTTGAGCCGGAGATGCATGGAGATATATTTTTGTGTGCTGAGTTGGTGGCTTACTGGAGACATTTTGCTAGAGCAGGAGTGCAGTGTATTTCTCTAAAGAATGGTAAATATGTGTATATGTTGGAAGAGAGAGAGTACATTCTGAGCATAGTTCTGTTGAAGCAACTAATGGAAAAGAAATTGCAAGTTGCAGTGAAGACTGAAAAAGGCAAAGACACTATCTACTGGATTATGAATCAATTCTACAAGAGAGATCAAGCAAGCAAGAAAAGATAAAACTCTCCTACAAAAGAATGAAGCTGAATGCAGAAACTTAATGCAATACAAGATTGATCAAGTTTAGGGGGAGATTGTTGGGATCTGAGCATATTTGATAAGTGTTGAAGTCTAGCCACTGTCTGTTTTATTGCTAGCCACTGCTAATGTAGAAGCAGTGCCACTACTAGCCACTGCTAGTATATTTAAGCAGTGCCACTGTTAGTATAAATATACTTGTGTCTGTAAAGGAAACTTACTACCACTGTTGGTATAAAGTAATTTGTTCCCATTGTTATAGTATATAAGTCTGTTAGAGTTATTTATGGGATAGATTTGAATTCCATAACAACTAGAGATTGTATAGGACTCTATGTATTATAAATAGAGATCCTTAGACCTAGATTAGGTTAACTGAGTTTTCACGCAGCTTCAAGGTTTTGTAACCCTAATACAATTCAGTGTATTCGTCTTATATTATTAATAAGATTGAAGCTTTTGATAGTAATTTATTGTTCATTGCTTGGTTATTGATCTTCATTATATTATTGAGTGTTATTCCGCAACTTCTCAGTAATAATTCAAAGCTTGTGTTAATCTAATAAGTTTATTAGATCGATCTTGGTTTAACAATTGGTTAAGTTTGAATAAAGCCAATATTGATTGTCACAAAAAGATTATAAGAATTCCGATTTCTGACGGGTCATATGTCATGGCTCGAGGAGAACGTGAAAGGGGTAGTTTACCGTTGATTTCTTTGTTGAAAGCTAGGAAATCTCTATCTAAGGGATGTGATTCTTATTTGGCCTATGTGATAGATAGCCAGTTAGAAAAGAAAACTTTGTCTGATATTCCGGTGGTTTCTAATTACCCGGAAGTTTTTCCTGATGAATTACCTGGGTTGCCTCCTGTAAGGGAAGTTGAACATCAAATAGAATTAATTCCTGGTTCGACTCCTGTAGCTAAGTCTCCTTATAGATTAGCTCCTTCTGAAATCCGTGAGATGATGGGTCAAATTCAGGAACTGTTAGATAAAGGGTTTATAAGACCTAGTTCTTCCCCGTGGGGTGCTCCGATTTTGTTTGTTAAGAAAAAGGATGGTACTCTTCGAATGTGTATTGATTATAGAGAGCTTAATAAGAGAACAGTAAAAAATAAATACCCGTTACCCAGAATCGATGAGTTATTTGATCAGTTGCAGGGATCATCTTATTTTTCTAAGATTGACTTGAGATCCGGTTATCATCAGGTGTGAGTTCGTGAAGAAGATGTTTCTAAAACCGCTTTTCGTACCCGGTACGGTCACTATGAATTTTTAGTTATGCCTTTCGGATTGACTAATGCTCCTGCTGTTTTTATGGACTTAATGAATCGAATATGTCGACCTTTTCTAGACAAGTTTGTGATTGTATTTATTGATGATATTTTGATTTATTCTAAGTTTGAGTCTGAGCATGAACATAATTTGAGATTGATTCTTGAGATTTTGAAAAGAGAACATCTTTATGCTAAATTTTCTAAGTGTGAATTTTGGCTTCGTGAGGTACCGTTTCTTGGTCATATTATTTGAAAGGATGGTGTCAAAGTAGATCCTTCTAAAGTAGAAGCAGTTATGAATTGGAATGCTCCTAAGTCTCCTTCTGAGATTAAAAGTTTTCTTGGTTTAGCGGGTTATTATCGTAAATTTATTAAAGACTTTTCCAAAATTGCTAGCCCGTTAACTAAGTTAACTAGGAAAGATGTTAAATTTAAGTGGGGTGATCAACAAGAATTATCTTTCCAAACTCTTAAACAGTTGTTGCGTTAGGCTCCAGTATTAGCCCTACCTGACGGTTCTGATGATTTTATGATTTATTGTGATGCTTCTCATGCTGGTTTGGGCGCAGTTTTAATGCAACGTGATCGGGTTATTGCTTATGCTTCTCGCCAGCTTAAAATACATGAGAGAAATTACTCTACTCACGATTTAGAGCTTGCAGCTGTGGTGTTTGCTTTGAAAATTATTTATACGGTACTAAATGTGTTGTATGTACAGATCATAAAAGTCTTCAGTATATGTTTTCTCAAAAAGAACTTAATATGAGACAGCGTCGATGGTTAGAGTTAATTAAAGATTATGATTGTGAAATCCGTTACCATCCGGGTAAAGCTAATGTGGTCGCCGATGCTTTAAGCCGAAAAGTACCTCCCGATAGAATTTACTTTATGCGTTTGGAAATTTCTTGTGATTTGATTTCTCAATTGAAAGTGGCGCAGTCAGAGGGTTTGTTGGATCATAATTTAAAATCTGAGATTTTATTTAAACGAAGGAATTTATTGGTTGATGATTCTCGTGGATTAAAAACTTTTCAGTCTCGAGTTTGGGTTCCGTTGATTGGGGGACTTCGTGATTTGATTTTGACTGAGGCACACAAATCTAGATTATCTGTTCATCCCGGTAGCACAAAGATGTATAACGATTTGAAACCATTGTATTGGTGGCCGACAATGAAATTGGATGTTGCTCGAGTTGTTGAAACATGTCACATATGCTCTCAAGTAAAAGCTGAACATCAGAAACCGTATGGTTCTTTAAAATAGCTTGAGATACCAGAGTGGAAATGGGAACATATTACCATGGATTTTGTCACCAAACTTCCTAGAACGCAGAAAGGTAATGATATGATTTGGGTGATTGTTGACAGACTGACGAAAAGTGCTCATTTCTTATCCACTAGTGAGACAGCATCATTGATTCGACTTGCTAGATTGTATATTCATGAGATTGTTTCGAGGCACGGGATTCCATTATCGATTGTGTCAGATAGGGATTCCAGGTTTGTTTCTGGGTTTTGGCAGAGTTTGCAGCGGGAGTTGGGTACCAGAATTAATCTCAGTACAACGTATCATCCTCAGACTGACGGTCAGTCAGAACGTACCATTCAAACTCTCAAGGATATGTTGCGGGCATGTGTATTGGAGTATGGCGGTTCTTGGGATTTTCACCTGCCGTTAATAGAATTTGCATATAATAATTCATATCATTCCAGTATTGGTATGCCACCTTATGAGATGTTGTATGGACGCCGTTGTCGAACACCTACGTGTTGGTTAGAAGCGGGAGAAAAATAGTTTGCGGGCCCCGATATGGTCCAGATTACTGCTGATAAGGTTACCATTGCTCGTGAGAAGTTAAAAGCAGCTCGAGATAGACAAAAACAATATGCTGATCCACGTAGACGACCAGTTTCTTTTTTTGTTGGTGAGCTTGTTTATTTGAAAGTTTCTCCACGGAAGGGTGTTATTAGATTTGGTAAACATGGGAAGTTAGCTCCCTGATATATTGGTCCATTTAAGATCCGACAAGTAATTAATGACCAAACGGTTTCTTTAGATCTTCCACCTGAATTAGCTGGTATTCATAATACGTTTAATATTTGTTATTTAAGAAAATGTAATGTGGAGGATCAATCCTAAATCCTTCATTTGCAAGATCTTCGTGTCGATTCAAGTAAGAAATTGGTGGAAGAACCTGTTGAGCTTTTAGATAGAAAGATTACTACATCAAGAAAGAAAGAAATCCCTATGGTATTAGTTAAGTGGAAACATAGTTTGGGTGCGGATCTCACTTGGGAAACGGAGGAAAGTATGCGAGCTAGATACCCTAGTTTGTTTGCTTCTAGTTAGATTTCGGGGACGAAATCTTCTTAAGGAGGGGTGATTTGTAACATCCCCAAATCGGGCCTAGGAGAAACAGGTATTTTCTTTAACTTTTATAAGTAATTTATATTATTATATGTGTTTGATTGTAAATTCAATAGGAAAATAAGTTTCAGGTAATGTTGTGACTAATGAAATATTGTTTACTTTAAATAAATTTAGATGACGGTAAAATAAAATAATTTTCTCGCATTTGAAATTTAGGTTCCAGACTATAGAGTTAGAACGGGTATTATAATTACACTGTGATATAAAAATTGGGTTTGGATTTAACCCGACCTTCATCTTCTTCCTGTGATTTTTCTTTCTTACAAACTTTGAAGTGTCACATGAAATTAAATCCAAATCAAGCTAGAAATCTCTTAACTATCAAGAATCTGTGATTGAGGAACTTATATCAGAGTCTATCATCTTCTTCTTCTATAATTGTAAGTATTTGAAGTGTTCATTTGATATATATATATATAGTTTGATTGAAGGATATTAGGTTAATGAATGAAATGGTAGGAAATTAGTGATTGAAGTTGTTAGTTATATTGATATGATGTTATATGACAAAAATTGTAGCTTTAGAATGGTTAAAATCTGAATTTGAAGCTGTGTTAGTTGAAATTTCGTAGTTAGGGTTCGTGCCATAGCTTGTTGCAGGTTGTTGGATTCTGTGACAAAGTCCCATAGCCGATCGGCTAAATTAAATGAGCCGATCGGGTAACACCATTTAGCCGAACGGGTAAATTTAGAGGATCGGCTAGTTTAGTGTAAAACGACCACAGAACTTGATGTTGAAATAAAATCTTTAAGAAACGTAGTCTAGCCGATCGGCTAAAGGGAGTGAGCCGATCGGTTAGGGCCTTTTGAGCTGAACGGCTAATTTTAGCTGAACGGTTGAAATAGAACAAAATATAAACAGAAGTTGACTTTTGAACGAAGGTTTTGAAATTTAGTGGTGGTAGCCGATCGGGTCAAAGTGAGCCGATCGGGTAAATGTTTAAGCCGATCGGCTAGGCTTCTTAAGCCGATCGGATAGGATAATTAAACAGGAAAAATTTCAGTGCAAAAGTTATTGGGCTTTTAGTTTTGTTGTATACATGAAATTATTTGAATAAATGTTAAGATAGGTTGAATATTGTGTTCTAACATTATTTTGTGATAGATATCGAAATAATATACATTAATATAAATGAGTTCTAATTTGATGTTTATTTTGTTCTCAGATTCGGTGAAGACTCAATAAAATTAGATCATTGAGTTGAAGGTTGAACAAGACAGGTGAGTGGACTAATTCTCACAGTTTAATTTGGGTGTTAACAATTATTTACATCAATCTTAAGTTGCTAGTATTGATTGCATATTAGATAAGTTGATGATAGAAGTATTAATTGAACTTGTTGATTGATGGATTAATTGATTACTAGTGAATAATTCCATGATAGGTTGGAATGATAGAGGTCAATTATATTGGGTTTAGTTGCTATAGGTTAATTCTTATGGGTTGGATGAACATTCGTTGTGAATTAGCTCATATCAATTAAAGATAGCAATAAACTATCGGTAAAATCTCTGTATTGGCCTGCAGTTGATTATTAAGTGTTCTTGGAGGGTCACTGCGGACTGAGGACGCCTCAAGAACCACCGATCCTCTGTTTGATTGTTCTTATAGTTGATTGTTGCTAATCGATTGTTATACTAAGTTAGATTGTTAGACTTAGTTACTCACTTAGCTTTGTGCTAATCCCCCACAATACTCTTGCAGGTTAACTTTTGGGAAAGGTGAGCACGTTATGGTTGTTGAAGAAATGTTTGACGGTTAAAACTCTGATCATTTTGTGGGCTAAACTGTTTTATGTAACACCCAGTTAGAATATGTGTTTTGGTAAATATATATTTAATTAAGTTTGTAATTATATGATAGTTATTAAGGTTTGAAGTTTGATATAAATGATATAAACTATATTGAATGGGATAACGCTTCCGAAATAAAAAAAAAAATGTGTCTTGAAATCTTGGGGTGTTATAAGTTGGTATCAGAGCGTGGTTTAGGTGAATTGAACATTTTAAAGTGTTCAATCCTAAACTTAGTCATGTGGGTCAAACATTTCTTGTGATGGGGATTAGTCATGATTGGATATTCGGTTAGTTTGCTAGTACTAACAATTAACGAATGTTGAGATGTGATGTGATTTCAGATATAGCGGATAATGAGCCACCTTCCCATACTCTTAACAATACTTCGCAAACAAATGCACCACCAGAGAATCAGGGTCATAATGGTACATCTAATTTAGCTGGTGGGGAAACTGAAACTGATCATGAGTATATTATGAGATTGGAGAATCGGGTGTTGGAACTTCAGAGAGAGCAAGCTTGGTCTTCTCAACAACCTATTTATACTCACCCGTCGATTGAGACTAATGTTCCTCCTATTGTATCTTCTACACGAATTCCGGTATCTATACCTTTTGCTTCACAGCAGCACCAACAGGGTTATACTTATCAGACTTCGGGTCCTTTTTCTTCGTCTGGTTTCTCTGGTTATCAAATACCTGTTGTTTCATCATTTCAGCCGTTGAGGAAAGGTTGTTCCCTTAAAACCTTTATGTCTTGCAATCTTTCTGTATATTCTGGAAGTAATGATCCTACAGTCACTTTAGACTGGTTACGTGATGTAGAGAGAAAATTGAATGTATGCCATTGTGAGGAGGAGGACAAAGTACCTTGTGCGATACAATTGTTAAAAGGTCAAGCTATGTCATGGTGGGATTCGATTACGGCACCATTATCTCCACAACAGTTGAGTGCTATTAGATGGCCGGATTTTCATGCCGAGGTTTGTAAGCAATTCTGTTCCGAGTATAATCTTTCCCGTATTAGACAAGAATTTCTTGACTTACAAAAGACTGATCAGATGACAATTGATGAGTTAATTAAGCAGTTTTCTGATAAATTGTGATTTGTACAACAGTGGGTTCCGACTGATCGAACTAAGATTGATCATTTTGTGAAAACTTTACCCCCTGATTACCGTACCACAGTTAGGTTAGCAGGTTCACTTACTCAAGCTTATGATTTAGCTCGTTCGGTTGATGGTGATATTTTAGCTAAAAGAGTATTGAATAAAGAGAAGTATTTACAAAGAAATAAAGCAGATTCTTCCGGTAGGCAGAAAGGGCAAGGTAGTCAACAAAATAGGAGATTGAATTCTGGTATTCCGACGGATAGTAATTATTGTAATAGATGTCGAGCAAGGCATAATGGTCCTTGTACTCCCCAGACATCTAGGTGTGTTAAGTGTGGAATTTTTGGACATGCTGCAAAAGATTGTACTTATCCTAATAGCGTGTGTTGGAATTGCCATAAAGAGGGTCATCGTGCAGGGGATTGTCCAGAGGCGAAAAGACAGAGTATGGGTGCGGGTAAAGGTTCGTCATCCTCTGGTCAAAAGAGGAAGAATCCACCAGTAGCTGCTAGTCGAGCTTTTCAAATGACAGTTGATGAAGCTGTCGTCATTGAAGATGTTATTACGGGTACTTTTCTCATTAATTCTGTACCAGCTCGTGTATTGTTTGATTCTGGTGCCAACTGTTCATTTATATCTGCGAAATTTTGTGATAGACTGAAATTGATTCCCTCTTTGATTGTTAAACCTTTAGAAGTTGAGATTGCCGATGGTAAATTAGTTCCTGTTACCACATCGGTAGCTGGAGCTAGTATACTTATTGAGGGTCATAACTTTCTAGTCTCCTTTTTGTTAATGCCAATTCCTAGTTTCGATGTAGTTATTGGTATGGATTGGTGTTGGGATCTGAGCATATTTGATAAGTGTTGAAGTCTAGCCACTGTCTGTTTTACTGCTAGCCACTGCTAATGTAGAAGCAGTGCCACTGCTAGCCACTGCTAGTATATTTAAGCAGTGCCACTGTTAGTATAAATATACTTGTGTCTGTAAAGGAAACTTACTACCACTGTTGGTATAAAGTAAGTTGTTCCCACTGTTATAGTATATAAGTCTGTTAGAGTTATTTATGGGATAGATTTGAATTCCATAACAACTAGAGATTGTATAGGACTCTATGTATTATAAATAGAGATCCTTAGACCTAGATTAGGTTAACTGAGTTTTCACGCAGCTTCAAGGTTTTGTAACCCTAATACCATTCAGTGTATTCGTCTTATATTATTAATAAGATTGAAGCTTTTGATAGTAATTTATTGTTCATTGCTTGGTTATTGATCTTCATTATATTATTGAGTGTTATTCTGCAACTTCTCAGTAATAATTCAAAGCTTGTGTTAATCTAATAAGTTTATTAGATCGATCTTGGTTTAACAAGTGGTATCAGAGCTTTTGGTTAAGTTTTGAATACAGGAAGATCTAGAATCACTGTTTGATTGATTATTTTCAATATCTTTTATTAAATCAATGACAGAAAGCAATGAAGGAATTCAGGTCACAAAGATACCCATGCTTAGACCTGATGAGTTTGATCTGTGGAAGAACAGAATCAGACAATACATGCTTCTCACAGATTATCAGATGTGGGAAGTGGTTGTTAATGGTCCTCCAGTGACTCTTAATAGTGATGGTGTTGCACAGGCTAGACTTGAATTACATGCATTACATGCAGATCTTGAGGGGGAGGATGTAGATGTGCATCTATATAGATCTATGATTGGCTCCCTCATGTATCTCACCTCATCTAGACCAGACATAATGTTTGCTGTGTGTGTGTGTGCTAGATATCAAGCTAATCCCAAGCAATCACATTTGTATGCAGTAAAGAGGACCTTCAGATATATAAAGGATCAACCTCAATTGGGCCTTTGGTATCCCAAGAGTTCTTCCTTTGAACTTATGGCATTCACAGATAGTGATTATGGTGGTGAGAATCTAGATAGGAAGTCTACATCTGGGGGTTGTCAATTTCTAGGAGAAAGATTGGTGTCTTGGCAATGCAAGAAGCAGACTACTGTATCCACTTCAACTGCAGAAGCAGAGTATGTTGCTGCATCCAGTTGCTGTGCACAAGTGCTTTGGATTCAGAATCAAATGCTGGATTATGGTCTGACTTTTCTAAATACTCCTATTTATATTGATAATAACTCTGCAATTAGTATCATTAACAATCCTGTTAAGCATTCTAAGACCAAACATATTGAGATTCGTTATCATTTCATACGAGACTGCAATGAAAAGAGATTGATTCAAATCTTTAAAATCCATACTGATAATCAATATGCAGATCTTTTCACAAAGGCTTTCGATGTGGGAAGGTTTACATTTTTGGTCACCAGTATTGGAATGATCAATCTAACTTAACTTATGTTTGGTATTAGAATAGATACTAATAGTGGAACTGTATAAAGAACAAGTGCTTTCTGGTACAAGTTTTTACCACTGTTAGAACTCTCTAGCCACTGCTACTTATACAGTTGCCACTGCCTGTACACTTGTGTACATTATTGCCACTGTTTATTGTTTTCTAGCTAACCACTGTGCAGGTTCTTAGCTACTGTCAGAAGACATTGTTACTACTGGAACTAATGTTTATTTTACTTTATTTTGTTTGATAGTAAAAAAAAAAAAAAAAAATTCTGCTTAAAAAGCTAAATATTTGGCACTGCTAGTACTAAGTTTTGGTTACCTTGGTCGGTTGCCACTGCTAGTGCTACTAGGTGCTGTTAGCTTTCTAAGTATTAAGTGCTTGAAAAAGTGTGTTTGCCACTGTTAAGGTATTTCCTCATACATTTCTACTGTTAGTTATATTGGAAAATGCCACTGCTAGTTATTTTTCTAGAGCTTGGCTCTGTTCTTATGACTAACAGTATATAAACCTTGAACACTTCTATTTTTCATTACGCTTTCTTATTTTCTCACATCACCACTGCAAATACACTTCAAATCAAACCCTCACTTCTATTACGATCAATTCAACAGTCATGGATTCTTCATCAACAGATCTTACATTGAGTGTTTACGAAGAACACAATATGCTCGCCTTCTAGATGAAACCCTCATCGGCGCAAAACTTCATACAAATTGTGGATTTTCTGCGTTCGAGTTATATATTTCATGCACTTACGGTATCTCCAAGGGTTTCCAGGGGTCATTTGAACGAATTTTGGAAAAATGCTCGATTGGAAGTAATTGAGGGCAACAGACAAGTGGTTTCTATGGTTCAAGGAACCAAAGTGGTGGTATCTGAGGATTCTCTTCGAGAAGCACTTCTTCTTGATGACGCTTCAGGTATAACTTCTATTGATGACAGAGATTTGTATGATACTCTTAGATTAATGGGGTATGAGGGTGATTACACACGTTTTACATTTTTTAAATCACTCTTTAGTCCTCAATGGAAAATTTTCATACATACACTTCTCCACTGCTTGTCATCCAAATGAATTGCTTTTAATGAATTTGGTACCCAAATAGCCTATGCACTTGTGTGTTTGGCTAAGGGTCAAAAATTTAATTTTTCTAAATACATTCTTGAAGGCATGATACGAAATATAACAAAAGGGAAAAAGGATATGTTTATAATGTATCCTAGATTTGTGCAACTTGTTTTAAATAAACAAATTTCTGATTTAGTTGCACAAGAACTTATTATTGGTGTTAGTACTCTTTCTACTAGAACTTTTACAGAGATGAGTAAGAATACCAATAAGAAGTTTTCTGGGAAGGAAACAACATTATTTTCTACAATGCTTTCTGCTCCTTCCACCACAGATGTAGTACCACCAACTAGATCTGAACCAATTGGTGACAGGCCAGTAGTACCAACTGGGTCTGAACACACACTTATTGGGGGTACAAAAAGAAAACAAGGGACCAAGCAACCTACCCACTTACAACCAAAGCAAAAGAAAAGAAAACAGGTAAGTGAGGTTCCTACTACTCACTTGTCTCAGCCATCTATTATTCCACAGCAAGTGACCCCACAGGAGATGGGTGGTCATTCTGGAAGGGCTGCCACTACTCCTTCTAGTCCACTGACAGAGGAGGGCAGTGGTAACATCAATAAGACCCAACAAGAGGCAACTTCTAATGCTGAACCTACGGGTAATGAAGCAGGTGAAGGTCCCAGTACCAAGAAAAAGGGAACTTCTGTTGACCATGCTAGGCATGAGGCAGAAGATGATTTTGTCAATGATTCATCTAGGAGGTCACACTCTAATGATGATGAGGCTAGTACTTACATTGAATTGACGAATGTACAATTGACAATGGCTGTGGATAAAATTTGGGAGAGATTGATGAAGGAGAAGAAGGTGAATAAAGCTCAAGATGCTAAAATTGCAGAGCAGGATGCTAAGATTGTTGAGCAGGAGAAAGTTATTGATGAACTCAAAGAAAGGCTTACTGTGTTAGAAGCTTTGTTAGTGAGGAACACTTTCAAAAAGGGGGAGAAGAATGTAGAAGAAATGGTTGATGATGATGTATTTTTGTATGATCATGTGGATGAGGTTGTGGGTGAAACAGATGCTATGTCTAATGCTAACACTGAAGTCTTGGAAGATGATGTGCAGACTGAAGTTGTTGAAAGTGTTATGCAGAAGACTGTTGAGGTAGTTGATGGTGAGACATAGGTGATTGTTGAGGTAGATGATGGTGAAGAGGTGGTACAACCAGTGGAAGAGTTGGTGAGTATGGAAACTGAACAGATGGAAGGTGATGGTGATGATGCAGAGGCAAAGGGGGAGTCAATGCCAAGATCAGATCCTAAGCTTACATATAGCAGGAAGAAATCTGTACCAGTGTTCAGCATAAAAGCTAAAAAGATGGAAGAGATCAGAAAGTCAAAGTCAAGTAGTCCCACTGCTAAAGTGGCTACCACTGCTACAACTACTTCCACTGCTACCACTACCACTGTTAAAACAAAACCAACCACTGCTAGAACTCCAGAAGTACCGTTTGTTATCAAAGAATCTAGAGTGGATAAACCTGAGTCTAAACTTCAAAGATTGATCCAAAGGACAAAGGTAAGGGAAAATTGGTGGAAAAGCCAAAGTTGAAGAAGGTGCCATAGAATGTTGAGCATGACTTGGAGTATGCTATGAGGTTACAGGCTGAATTGGATGAACATGACAGACTTGAAACTGAAAAGAGAGCTGCTAAATCTCAAAAGTCTGTGCCAGTCAAAGAATCTGAGGTTGATGAAGTGGATGTGATGCTAGAGAATGGGCAGATTGTAAAAATGACTAAAGAAGCCAGCAGAGTGTATGCAGAAATGAAAGCAAAGGGATTAACAGATGATACTGTATATCATGCTTATGAAGAAAAGAAAAAAGGTAATCCACTGCAGATGGCTTTAAAGAAGAAAATTGAAAGAGAGAAGAAGGAGAGAAAGGAAAAAGAAGCTGCTAAGAGAAAAGCAAAGAAACCAACAAGGGCTGATTTGAAAAATGATCTGGTTTGTAAGTTAAGGGGAGATCGAATTTCTACAGGACAATTGAGGAGGATGTCACTGGAACAATTGCAAAATATGTATGATAATAATCCTCATGTCAATCCTGAAGCAAGGCAAAGGTTAGAAAAGAAGAGGAAAGATGAGGCAGAAATTCAAAGGAGATTGCAAGAAAGATATGATCAAATTGATGAGGAGTTGGAGAAAGAAAAGGAACTGAAATTGAAAATTGAAGGTGTTAGAAGGTCATTTGCTAAATTTCAAGAGATGGATGATAATGTTTGTGATTTGGATAGGGATGAGGAGATCTTAGAAAAGATGATTGTAGTTAAACCTGACAGATCAGAAAACATCAATTTGGATGGTGAAGAATACTCAGAAATTATCAAATGGGAAGCTGTATTGATAGCAACTGAAGAAATGGCTTATGAGATAAGGATTGAAAGAAAGAATGGAATTGTAAGTTTTCACAAGTCAATGCAAGATATTCTGAAAAGAATTCACAAATTTGATGTATATGATATGTATAAGATTGGACTAGAAAAGGACTTGAAAAATGTTAAATCTAGTCTTGAAAGGCATGTGTGGGAATGGATACAAATGATGTTTGAGCCGGAGATGCATGGAGATATATTTTTGTGTGCTGAGTTGGTGGCTTACTGGAGACATTTTGCTAGAGCAGGAGTGCAGTGTATTTCTCTAAAGAATGGTAAATATGTGTATATGTTGGAAGAGAGAGAGTACATTCTGAGCATAGTTCTGTTGAAGCAACTAATGGAAAAGAAATTGCAAGTTGCAGTGAAGACTGAAAAAGGCAAAGACACTATCTACTGGATTATGAATCAATTCTACAAGAGAGATCAAGCAAGCAAGAAAAGATAAAACTCTCCTACAAAAGAATGAAGCTGAATGCAGAAACTTAATGCAATACAAGATTGATCAAGTTTAGGGGGAGATTGTTGGGATCTGAGCATATTTGATAAGTGTTGAAGTCTAGCCACTGTCTGTTTTATTGCTAGCCACTGCTAATGTAGAAGCAGTGCCACTACTAGCCACTGCTAGTATATTTAAGCAGTGCCACTGTTAGTATAAATATACTTGTGTCTGTAAAGGAAACTTACTACCACTGTTGGTATAAAGTAATTTGTTCCCATTGTTATAGTATATAAGTCTGTTAGAGTTATTTATGGGATAGATTTGAATTCCATAACAACTAGAGATTGTATAGGACTCTATGTATTATAAATAGAGATCCTTAGACCTAGATTAGGTTAACTGAGTTTTCACGCAGCTTCAAGGTTTTGTAACCCTAATACAATTCAGTGTATTCGTCTTATATTATTAATAAGATTGAAGCTTTTGATAGTAATTTATTGTTCATTGCTTGGTTATTGATCTTCATTATATTATTGAGTGTTATTCCGCAACTTCTCAGTAATAATTCAAAGCTTGTGTTAATCTAATAAGTTTATTAGATCGATCTTGGTTTAACAATTGGTTAAGTTTGAATAAAGCCAATATTGATTGTCACAAAAAGATTATAAGAATTCCGATTTCTGACGGGTCATATGTCATGGCTCGAGGAGAACGTGAAAGGGGTAGTTTACCGTTGATTTCTTTGTTGAAAGCTAGGAAATCTCTATCTAAGGGATGTGATTCTTATTTGGCCTATGTGATAGATAGCCAGTTAGAAAAGAAAACTTTGTCTGATATTCCGGTGGTTTCTAATTACCCGGAAGTTTTTCCTGATGAATTACCTGGGTTGCCTCCTGTAAGGGAAGTTGAACATTAAATAGAATTAATTCCTGGTTCGACTCCTGTAGCTAAGTCTCCTTATAGATTAGCTCCTTCTGAAATCCGTGAGATGATGGGTCAAATTCAGGAACTGTTAGATAAAGGGTTTATAAGACCTAGTTCTTCCCCGTGGGGTGCTCCGATTTTGTTTGTTAAGAAAAAGGATGGTACTCTTCGAATGTGTATTGATTATAGAGAGCTTAATAAGAGAACAGTAAAAAATAAATACCCGTTACCCAGAATCGATGAGTTATTTGATCAGTTGCAGGGATCATCTTATTTTTCTAAGATTGACTTGAGATCCGGTTATCATCAGGTGCGAGTTCGTGAAGAAGATGTTTCTAAAACCGCTTTTCGTACCCGGTACGGTCACTATGAATTTTTAGTTATGCCTTTCGGATTGACTAATGCTCCTGCTGTTTTTATGGACTTAATGAATCGAATATGTCGACCTTTTCTAGACAAGTTTGTGATTGTATTTATTGATGATATTTTGATTTATTCTAAGTTTGAGTCTGAGCATGAACATAATTTGAGATTGATTCTTGAGATTTTGAAAAGAGAACATCTTTATGCTAAATTTTCTAAGTGTGAATTTTGGCTTCGTGAGGTACCGTTTCTTGGTCATATTATTTGAAAGGATGGTGTCAAAGTAGATCCTTCTAAAGTAGAAGCAGTTATGAATTGGAATGCTCCTAAGTCTCCTTCTGAGATTAAAAGTTTTCTTGGTTTAGCGGGTTATTATCGTAAATTTATTAAAGACTTTTCCAAAATTGCTAGCCCGTTAACTAAGTTAACTAGGAAAGATGTTAAATTTAAGTGGGGTGATCAACAAGAATTATCTTTCCAAACTCTTAAACAGTTGTTGTGTTAGGCTCCAGTATTAGCCCTACCTGACGGTTCTGATGATTTTATGATTTATTGTGATGCTTCTCATGCTGGTTTGGGCGCAGTTTTAATGCAACGTGATCGGGTTATTGCTTATGCTTCTCGCCAGCTTAAAATACATGAGAGAAATTACTCTACTCACGATTTAGAGCTTGCAGCTGTGGTGTTTGCTTTGAAAATTATTTATACGGTACTAAATGTGTTGTATGTACAGATCATAAAAGTCTTCAGTATATGTTTTCTCAAAAAGAACTTAATATGAGATAGCGTCGATGGTTAGAGTTAATTAAAGATTATGATTGTGAAATCCGTTACCATCCGGGTAAAGCTAATGTGGTCGCCGATGCTTTAAGCCGAAAAGTACCTCCCGATAGAATTTACTTTATGCGTTTGGAAATTTCTTGTGATTTGATTTCTCACTTGAAAGTGGCGCAGTCAGAGGGTTTGTTGGATCATAATTTAAAATCTGAGATTTTATTTAAACGAAGGAATTTATTGGTTGATGATTCTCGTGGATTAAAAACTTTTCAGTCTCGAGTTTGGGTTCCGTTGATTGGGGGACTTCGTGATTTGATTTTGATTGAGGCACACAAATCTAGATTATCTGTTCATCCCGGTAGCACAAAGATGTATAACGATTTGAAACCATTGTATTGGTGGCCGACAATGAAATTGGATGTTGCTCGAGTTGTTGAAACATGTCACATATGCTCTCAAGTAAAAGCTGAACATCAGAAACCGTATGGTTCTTTAAAACAGCTTGAGATACCAGAGTGGAAATGGGAACATATTACCATGGATTTTGTCACCAAACTTCCTAGAACGCAGAAAGGTAATGATATGATTTGGGTGATTGTTGACAGACTGACGAAAAGTGCTCATTTCTTATCCACTAGTGAGACAGCATCATTGACTCGACTTGCTCAATTGTATATTCATGAGATTGTTTCGAGGCACGGGATTCCATTATCGATTGTGTCAGATAGGGATTCCAGGTTTGTTTCTGGGTTTTGGCAGAGTTTGCAGCGGGAGTTGGGTACCAGAATTAATCTCAGTACAACGTATCATCCTCAGACTGACGGTCAGTCAGAACGTACCATTCAAACTCTCAAGGATATGTTGCGGGCATGTGTATTGGAGTATGGCGGTTCTTGGGATTTTCACCTGCCGTTAATAGAATTTGCATATAATAATTCATATCATTCCAGTATTGGTATGCCACCTTATGAGATGTTGTATGGACGCCGTTGTCGAACACCTACGTGTTGGTTAGAAGCGGGAGAAAAACAGTTTGCGGGCCCCGATATGGTCCAGATTACTGCTGATAAGGTTACCATTGCTCGTGAGAAGTTAAAAGCAGCTCGAGATAGACAAAAACAATATGCTGATCCACGTAGACGACCAGTTTCTTTTTTTGTTGGTGAGCTTGTTTATTTGAAAGTTTCTCCACGGAAGGGTGTTATTAGATTTGGTAAACGTGGGAAGTTAGCTCCCCGATATATTGGTCCATTTAAGATCCGACAAGTAATTAATGACCAAACGGTTTCTTTAGATCTTCCACCTGAATTAGCTGGTATTCATAATACGTTTAATATTTGTTATTTAAGAAAATGTAATGTGGAGGATCAATCCTAAATCCTTCATTTGCAAGATCTTCGTGTCGATTCAAGTAAGAAATTGGTGGAAGAACCTGTTGAGCTTTTAGATAGAAAGATTACTACATCAAGAAAGAAAGAAATCCCTATGGTATTAGTTAAGTGGAAACATAGTTTGGGTGCGGATCTCACTTGGGAAACGGAGGAAAGTATGCGAGCTAGATACCCTAGTTTGTTTGCTTCTAGTTAGATTTCGGGGACGAAATCTTCTTAAGGAGGGGTGATTTGTAACATCCCCAAATCGGGCCTAGGAGAAACAGGTATTTTCTTTAACTTTTATAAGTAATTTATATTATTATATGTGTTTGATTGTAAATTCAATAGGAAAATAAGTTTCAGGTAATGTTGTGACTAATGAAATATTGTTTACTTTAAATAAATTTAGATGACGGTAAAATAAAATAATTTTCTCGCATTTGAAATTTAGGTTCCAGACTATAGAGTTAGAACGGGTATTATAATTACACCGTGATATAAAAATTGGGTTTGGATTTAACCCGACCTTCATCTTCTTCCTGTGATTTTTCTTTCTTACAAACTTTGAAGTGTCACATGAAATTAAATCCAAATCAAGCTAGAAATCTCTTAACTATCAAGAATCTGTGATTGAGGAACTTATATCAGAGTCTATCATCTTCTTCTTCTATAATTGTAAGTATTTGAAGTGTTCATTTGATATATATATATATAGTTTGATTGAAGGATATTAGGTTAATGAATGAAATGGTAGGAAATTAGTGATTGAAGTTGTTAGTTATATTGATATGATGTTATATGACAAAAATTGTAGCTTTAGAATGGTTAAAATCTGAATTTGAAGCTGTGTTAGTTGAAATTTCGTAGTTAGGGTTCGTGCCATAGCTTGTTGCAGGTTGTTGGATTCTGTGACAAAGTCCCATAGCCGATCGGCTAAATTAAATGAGCCGATCGGGTAACACCATTTAGCCGAACGGGTAAATTTAGAGGATCGGCTAGTTTAGTGTAAAACGACCACAGAACTTGATGTTGAAATAAAATCTTTAAGAAACGTAGTCTAGCCGATCGGCTAAAGGGAGTGAGCCGATCGGTTAGGGCCTTTTGAGCTGAACGGCTAATTTTAGCTGAACGGTTGAAATAGAACAAAATATAAACAGAAGTTGACTTTTGAACGAAGGTTTTGAAATTTAGTGGTGGTAGCCGATCGGGTCAAAGTGAGCCGATCGGGTAAATGTTTAAGCCGATCGGCTAGGCTTCTTAAGCCGATCGGATAGGATAATTAAACAGGAAAAATTTCAGTGCAAAAGTTATTGGGCTTTTAGTTTTGTTGTATACATGAAATTATTTGAATAAATGTTAAGATAGGTTGAATATTGTGTTCTAACATTATTTTGTGATAGATATCGAAATAATATACATTAATATAAATGAGTTCTAATTTGATGTTTATTTTGTTCTCAGATTCGGTGAAGACTCAATAAAATTAGATCATTGAGTTGAAGGTTGAACAAGACAGGTGAGTGGACTAATTCTCACAGTTTAATTTGGGTGTTAACAATTATTTACATCAATCTTAAGTTGCTAGTATTGATTGCATATTAGATAAGTTGATGATAGAAGTATTAATTGAACTTGTTGATTGATGGATTAATTGATTACTAGTGAATAATTCCATGATAGGTTGGAATGATAGAGGTCAATTATATTGGGTTTAGTTGCTATAGGTTAATTCTTATGGGTTGGATGAACATTCGTTGTGAATTAGCTCATATCAATTAAAGATAGCAATAAACTATCGGTAAAATCTATGTATTGGCCTGCAGTTGATTATTAAGTGTTCTTGGAGGGTCACTGCGGACTGAGGACGCCTCAAGAACCACCGATCCTCTGTTTGATTGTTCTTATAGTTGATTGTTGCTAATCGATTGTTATACTAAGTTAGATTGTTAGACTTAGTTACTCACTTAGCTTTGTGCTAATCCCCCACAATACTCTTGCAGGTTAACTTTTGGGAAAGGTGAGCACGTTATGGTTGTTGAAGAAATGTTTGACGGTTAAAACTCTGATCATTTTGTGGGCTAAACTGTTTTATGTAACACCCAGTTAGAATATGTGTTTTGGTAAATATATATTTAATTAAGTTTGTAATTATATGATAGTTATTAAGGTTTGAAGTTTGATATAAATGATATAAACTATATTGAATGGGATAACGCTTCCGAAATAAAAAAAAAAAATGTGTCTTGAAATCTTGGGGTGTTATAAGTTGGTATCAGAGCGTGGTTTAGGTGAATTGAACATTTTAAAGTGTTCAATCCTAAACTTAGTCATGTGGGTCAAACATTTCTTGTGATGGGGATTAGTCATGATTGGATATTCGGTTAGTTTGCTAGTACTAACAATTAACGAATGTTGAGATGTGATGTGATTTCAGATATAGCGGATAATGAGCCACCTTCCCATACTCTTAACAATACTTCGCAAACAAATGCACCACCAGAGAATCAGGGTCATAATGGTACATCTAATTTAGCTGGTGGGGAAACTGAAACTGATCATGAGTATATTATGAGATTGGAGAATCGGGTGTTGGAACTTCAGAGAGAGCAAGCTTGGTCTTCTCAACAACCTATTTATACTCACCCGTCGATTGAGACTAATGTTCCTCCTATTGTATCTTCTACACGAATTCCGGTATCTATACCTTTTGCTTCACAGCAGCACCAACAGGGTTATACTTATCAGACTTCGGGTCCTTTTTCTTCGTCTGGTTTCTCTGGTTATCAAATACCTGTTGTTTCATCATTTCAGCCGTTGAGGAAAGGTTGTTCCCTTAAAACCTTTATGTCTTGCAATCTTTCTGTATATTCTGGAAGTAATGATCCTACAGTCACTTTAGACTGGTTACGTGATGTAGAGAGAAAATTGAATGTATGCCATTGTGAGGAGGAGGACAAAGTACCTTGTGCGATACAATTGTTAAAAGGTCAAGCTATGTCATGGTGGGATTCGATTACGGCACCATTATCTCCACAACAGTTGAGTGCTATTAGATGGCCGGATTTTCATGCCGAGGTTTGTAAGCAATTCTGTTCCGAGTATAATCTTTCCCGTATTAGACAAGAATTTCTTGACTTACAAAAGACTGATCAGATGACAATTGATGAGTTAATTAAGCAGTTTTCTGATAAATTGTGATTTGTACAACAGTGGGTTCCGACTGATCGAACTAAGATTGATCATTTTGTGAAAACTTTACCCCCTGATTACCGTACCACAGTTAGGTTAGCAGGTTCACTTACTCAAGCTTATGATTTAGCTCGTTCGGTTGATGGTGATATTTTAGCTAAAAGAGTATTGAATAAAGAGAAGTATTTACAAAGAAATAAAGCAGATTCTTCCGGTAGGCAGAAAGGGCAAGGTAGTCAACAAAATAGGAGATTGAATTCTGGTATTCCGACGGATAGTAATTATTGTAATAGATGTCGAGCAAGGCATAATGGTCCTTGTACTCCCCAGACATCTAGGTGTGTTAAGTGTGGAATTTTTGGACATGCTGCAAAAGATTGTACTTATCCTAATAGCGTGTGTTGGAATTGCCATAAAGAGGGTCATCGTGCAGGGGATTGTCCAGAGGCGAAAAGACAGAGTATGGGTGCGGGTAAAGGTTCATCATCCTCTGGTCAAAAGAGGAAGAATCCACCAGTAGCTGCTAGTCGAGCTTTTCAAATGACAGTTGATGAAGCTGTCGTCATTGAAGATGTTATTACGGGTACTTTTCTCATTAATTCTGTACCAGCTCGTGTATTGTTTGATTCTGGTGCCAACTGTTCATTTATATCTGCGAAATTTTGTGATAGACTGAAATTGATTCCCTCTTTGATTGTTAAACCTTTAGAAGTTGAGATTGCCGATGGTAAATTAGTTCCTGTTACCACATCGGTAGCTGGAGCTAGTATACTTATTGAGGGTCATAACTTTCTAGTCTCCTTTTTGTTAATGCCAATTCCTAGTTTCGATGTAGTTATTGGTATGGATTGGTGTTGGGATCTGAGCATATTTGATAAGTGTTGAAGTCTAGCCACTGTCTGTTTTACTGCTAGCCACTGCTAATGTAGAAGCAGTGCCACTGCTAGCCACTGCTAGTATATTTAAGCAGTGCCACTGTTAGTATAAATATACTTGTGTCTGTAAAGGAAACTTACTACCACTGTTGGTATAAAGTAAGTTGTTCCCACTGTTATAGTATATAAGTCTGTTAGAGTTATTTATGGGATAGATTTGAATTCCATAACAACTAGAGATTGTATAGGACTCTATGTATTATAAATAGAGATCCTTAGACCTAGATTAGGTTAACTGAGTTTTCACGCAGCTTCAAGGTTTTGTAACCCTAATACCATTCAGTGTATTCGTCTTATATTATTAATAAGATTGAAGCTTTTGATAGTAATTTATTGTTCATTGCTTGGTTATTGATCTTCATTATATTATTGAGTGTTATTCTGCAACTTCTCAGTAATAATTCAAAGCTTGTGTTAATCTAATAAGTTTATTAGATCGATCTTGGTTTAACAAGTGGTATCAGAGCTTTTGGTTAAGTTTTGAATACAGGAAGATCTAGAATCACTGTTTGATTGATTATTTTCAATATCTTTTATTAAATCAATGACAGAAAGCAATGAAGGAATTCAGGTCACAAAGATACCCATGCTTAGACCTGATGAGTTTGATCTGTGGAAGAACAGAATCAGACAATACATGCTTCTCACAGATTATCAGATGTGGGAAGTGGTTGTTAATGGTCCTCCAGTGACTCTTAATAGTGATGGTGTTGCACAGGCTAGACTTGAATTACATGCATTACATGCAGATCTTGAGGGGGAGGATGTAGATGTGCATCTATATAGATCTATGATTGGCTCCCTCATGTATCTCACCTCATCTAGACCAGACATAATGTTTGCTGTGTGTGTGTGTGCTAGATATCAAGCTAATCCCAAGCAATCACATTTGTATGCAGTAAAGAGGACCTTCAGATATTTAAAGGATCAACCTCAATTGGGCCTTTGGTATCCCAAGAGTTCTTCCTTTGAACTTATGGCATTCACAGATAGTGATTATGGTGGTGAGAATCTAGATAGGAAGTCTACATCTGGGGGTTGTCAATTTCTAGGAGAAAGATTGGTGTCTTGGCAATGCAAGAAGCAGACTACTGTATCCACTTCAACTGCAGAAGCAGAGTATGTTGCTGCATCCAGTTGCTGTGCACAAGTGCTTTGGATTCAGAATCAAATGCTGGATTATGGTCTGACTTTTCTAAATACTCCTATTTATATTGATAATAACTCTGCAATTAGTATCATTAACAATCCTGTTAAGCATTCTAAGACCAAACATATTGAGATTCGTTATCATTTCATACGAGACTGCAATGAAAAGAGATTGATTCAAATCTTTAAAATCCATACTGATAATCAATATGCAGATCTTTTCACAAAGGCTTTCGATGTGGGAAGGTTTACATTTTTGGTCACCAGTATTGGAATGATCAATCTAACTTAACTTATGTTTGGTATTAGAATAGATACTAATAGTGGAACTGTATAAAGAACAAGTGCTTTCTGGTACAAGTTTTTACCACTGTTAGAACTCTCTAGCCACTGCTACTTATACAGTTGCCACTGCCTGTACACTTGTGTACATTATTGCCACTGTTTATTGTTTTCTAGCTAACCACTGTGCAGGTTCTTAGCTACTGTCAGAAGACATTGTTACTACTGGAACTAATGTTTATTTTACTTTATTTTGTTTGATAGTAAAAAAAAAAAAAAAAAATTCTGCTTAAAAAGCTAAATATTTGGCACTGCTAGTACTAAGTTTTGGTTACCTTGGTCGGTTGCCACTGCTAGTGCTACTAGGTGCTGTTAGCTTTCTAAGTATTAAGTGCTTGAAAAAGTGTGTTTGCCACTGTTAAGGTATTTCCTCATACATTTCTACTGTTAGTTATATTGGAAAATGCCACTGCTAGTTATTTTTCTAGAGCTTGGCTCTGTTCTTATGACTAACAGTATATAAACCTTGAACACTTCAATTTTTCATTACGCTTTCTTATTTTCTCACATCACCACTGCAAATACACTTCAAATCAAACCCTCACTTCTATTACGATCAATTCAACAGTCATGGATTCTTCATCAACAGATCTTACATTGAGTGTTTACGAAGAACACAATATGCTCGCCTTCTTGATGAAACCCTCATCGGCGCAAAACTTCATACAAATTGTGGATTTTCTGCGTTCGAGTTATATATTTCATGCACTTACGGTATCTCCAAGGGTTTCCAGGGGTCATTTGAACGAATTTTGGAAAAATGCTCGATTGGAAGTAATTGAGGGCAACAGACAAGTGGTTTCTATGGTTCAAGGAACCAAAGTGGTGGTATCTGAGGATTCTCTTTGAGAAGCACTTCTTCTTGATGACGCTTCAGGTATAACTTCTATTGATGACAGAGATTTGTATGATACTCTTAGATTAATGGGGTATGAGGGTGATTACACACGTTTTACATTTTTTAAATCACTCTTTAGTCCTCAATGGAAAATTTTCATACATACACTTCTCCACTGCTTGTCATCCAAATGAATTGCTTTTAATGAATTTGGTACCCAAATAGCCTATGCACTTGTGTGTTTGGCTAAGGGTCAAAAATTTAATTTTTCTAAATACATTCTTGAAGGCATGATATGAAATATAACAAAAGGGAAAAAGGATATGTTTATAATGTATCCTAGATTTGTGCAACTTGTTTTAAATAAACAAATTTCTGATTTAGTTGCACAAGAACTTATTATTGGTGTTAGTACTCTTTCTACTAGAACTTTTACAGAGATGAGTAAGAATACCAATAAGAAGTTTTCTGGGAAGGAAACAACATTATTTTCTACAATGCTTTCTGCTCCTTCCACCACAGATGTAGTACCACCAACTAGATCTGAACCAATTGGTGACAGGCCAGTAGTACCAACTGGGTCTGAACACACACTTATTGGGGGTACAAAAAGAAAACAAGGGACCAAGCAACCTACCCACTTACAACCAAAGCAAAAGAAAAGAAAACAGGTAAGTGAGGTTCCTACTACTCACTTGTCTCAGCCATCTATTATTCCACAGCAAGTGACCCCACAGGAGATGGGTGGTCATTCTGGAAGGGCTGCCACTACTCCTTCTAGTCCACTGACAGAGGAGGGCAGTGGTAACATCAATAAGACCCAACAAGAGGCAACTTCTAATGCTGAACCTACGGGTAATGAAGCAGGTGAAGGTCCCAGTACCAAGAAAAAGGGAACTTCTGTTGACCATGCTAGGCATGAGGCAGAAGATGATTTTGTCAATGATTCATCTAGGAGGTCACACTCTAATGATGATGAGGCTAGTACTTACATTGAATTGACGAATGTACAATTGACAATGGCTGTGGATAAAATTTGGGAGAGATTGATGAAGGAGAAGAAGGTGAATAAAGCTCAAGATGCTAAAATTGCAGAGCAGGATGCTAAGATTGTTGAGCAGGAGAAAGTTATTGATGAACTCAAAGAAAGGCTTACTGTGTTAGAAGCTTTGTTAGTGAGGAACACTTTCAAAAAGGGGGAGAAGAATGTAGAAGAAATGGTTGATGATGATGTATTTTTGTATGATCATGTGGATGAGGTTGTGGGTGAAACAGATGCTATGTCTAATGCTAACACTGAAGTCTTGGAAGATGATGTGCAGACTGAAGTTGTTGAAAGTGTTATGCAGAAGACTGTTGAGGTAGTTGATGGTGAGACAGAGGTGATTGTTGAGGTAGATGATGGTGAAGAGGTGGTACAACCAATGGAAGAGTTGGTGAGTATGGAAACTGAACAGATGGAAGGTGATGGTGATGATGCAGAGGCAAAGGGGGAGTCAATGCCAAGATCAGATCCTAAGCTTACATATAGCAGGAAGAAATCTGTACCAGTGTTCAGCATAAAAGCTAAAAAGATGGAAGAGATCAGAAAGTCAAAGTCAAGTAGTCCCACTGCTAAAGTGGCTACCACTGCTACAACTACTTCCACTGCTACCACTACCACTGTTAAAACAAAACCAACCACTGCTAGAACTCCAGAAGTACCGTTTGTTATCAAAGAATCTAGAGTGGATAAACCTGAGTCTAAACTTCCAAAGATTGATCCAAAGGACAAAGGTAAGGGAAAATTGGTGGAAAAGCCAAAGTTGAAGAAGGTGCCATAGAATGTTGAGCATGACTTGGAGTATGCTATGAGGTTACAGGCTGAATTGGATGAACATGATAGACTTGAAACTGAAAAGAGAGCTGCTAAATCTCAAAAGTCTGTGCCAGTCAAAGAATCTGAGGTTGATGAAGTGGATGTGATGCTAGAGAATGGGCAGATTGTAAAAATGACTAAAGAAGCCAGCAGAGTGTATGCAGAAATGAAAGCAAAGGGATTAACAGATGATACTGTATATCATGCTTATGAAGAAAAGAAAAAAGGTAATCCACTGCAGATGGCTTTAAAGAAGAAAATTGAAAGAGAGAAGAAGGAGAGAAAGGAAAAAGAAGCTGCTAAGAGAAAAGCAAAGAAACCAACAAGGGCTGATTTGAAAAATGATCTGGTTTGTAAGTTAAGGGGAGATCGAATTTCTACAGGACAATTGAGGAGGATGTCACTGGAACAATTGCAAAATATGTATGATAATAATCCTCATGTCAATCCTGAAGCAAGGCAAAGGTTAGAAAAGAAGAGGAAAGATGAGGCAGAAATTCAAAGGAGATTGCAAGAAAGATATGATCAAATTGATGAGGAGTTGGAGAAAGAAAAGGAACTGAAATTGAAAATTGAAGGTGTTAGAAGGTCATTTGCTAAATTTCAAGAGATGGATGATAATGTTTGTGATTTGGATAGGGATGAGGAGATCTTAGAAAAGATGATTGTAGTTAAACCTGACAGATCAGAAAACATCAATTTGGATGGTGAAGAATACTCAGAAATTATCAAATGGGAAGCTGTATTGATAGCAACTGAAGAAATGGCTTATGAGATAAGGATTGAAAGAAAGAATGGAATTGTAAGTTTTCACAAGTCAATGCAAGATATTCTGAAAAGAATTCACAAATTTGATGTATATGATATGTATAAGATTGGACTAGAAAAGGACTTGAAAAATGTTAAATCTAGTCTTGAAAGGCATGTGTGGGAATGGATACAAATGATGTTTGAGCCGGAGATGCATGGAGATATATTTTTGTGTGCTGAGTTGGTGGCTTACTGGAGACATTTTGCTAGAGCAGGAGTGCAGTGTATTTCTCTAAAGAATGGTAAATATGTGTATATGTTGGAAGAGAGAGAGTACATTCTGAGCATAGTTCTGTTGAAGCAACTAATGGAAAAGAAATTGCAAGTTGCAGTGAAGACTGAAAAAGGCAAAGACACTATCTACTGGATTATGAATCAATTCTACAAGAGAGATCAAGCAAGCAAGAAAAGATAAAACTCTCCTACAAAAGAATGAAGCTGAATGCAGAAACTTAATGCAATACAAGATTGATCAAGTTTAGGGGGAGATTGTTGGGATCTGAGCATATTTGATAAGTGTTGAAGTCTAGCCACTGTCTGTTTTATTGCTAGCCACTGCTAATGTAGAAGCAGTGCCACTACTAGCCACTGCTAGTATATTTAAGCAGTGCCACTGTTAGTATAAATATACTTGTGTCTGTAAAGGAAACTTACTACCACTGTTGGTATAAAGTAATTTGTTCCCATTGTTATAGTATATAAGTCTGTTAGAGTTATTTATGGGATAGATTTGAATTCCATAACAACTAGAGATTGTATAGGACTCTATGTATTATAAATAGAGATCCTTAGACCTAGATTAGGTTAACTGAGTTTTCACGCAGCTTCAAGGTTTTGTAACCCTAATACAATTCAGTGTATTCGTCTTATATTATTAATAAGATTGAAGCTTTTGATAGTAATTTATTGTTCATTGCTTGGTTATTGATCTTCATTATATTATTGAGTGTTATTCCGCAACTTCTCAGTAATAATTCAAAGCTTGTGTTAATCTAATAAGTTTATTAGATCGATCTTGGTTTAACAATTGGTTAAGTTTGAATAAAGCCAATATTGATTGTCACAAAAAGATTATAAGAATTCCGATTTCTGACGGGTCATATGTCATGGCTCGAGGAGAACGTGAAAGGGGTAGTTTACCGTTGATTTCTTTGTTGAAAGCTAGGAAATCTCTATCTAAGGGATGTGATTCTTATTTGGCCTATGTGATAGATAGCCAGTTAGAAAAGAAAACTTTGTCTGATATTCCGGTGGTTTCTAATTACCCGGAAGTTTTTCCTGATGAATTACCTGGGTTGCCTCCTGTAAGGGAAGTTGAACATCAAATAGAATTAATTCCTGGTTCGACTCCTGTAGCTAAGTCTCCTTATAGATTAGCTCCTTCTGAAATCCGTGAGATGATGGGTCAAATTCAGGAACTGTTAGATAAAGGGTTTATAAGACCTAGTTCTTCCCCGTGGGGTGCTCCGATTTTGTTTGTTAAGAAAAAGGATGGTACTCTTCGAATGTGTATTGATTATAGAGAGCTTAATAAGAGAACAGTAAAAAATAAATACCCGTTACCCAGAATCGATGAGTTATTTGATCAGTTGCAGGGATCATCTTATTTTTCTAAGATTGACTTGAGATCCGGTTATCATCAGGTGTGAGTTCGTGAAGAAGATGTTTCTAAAACCGCTTTTCGTACCCGGTACGGTCACTATGAATTTTTAGTTATGCCTTTCGGATTGACTAATGCTCCTGCTGTTTTTATGGACTTAATGAATCGAATATGTCGACCTTTTCTAGACAAGTTTGTGATTGTATTTATTGATGATATTTTGATTTATTCTAAGTTTGAGTCTGAGCATGAACATAATTTGAGATTGATTCTTGAGATTTTGAAAAGAGAACATCTTTATGCTAAATTTTCTAAGTGTGAATTTTGGCTTCGTGAGGTACCGTTTCTTGGTCATATTATTTGAAAGGATGGTGTCAAAGTAGATCCTTCTAAAGTAGAAGCAGTTATGAATTGGAATGCTCCTAAGTCTCCTTCTGAGATTAAAAGTTTTCTTGGTTTAGCGGGTTATTATCGTAAATTTATTAAAGACTTTTCCAAAATTGCTAGCCCGTTAACTAAGTTAACTAGGAAAGATGTTAAATTTAAGTGGGGTGATCAACAAGAATTATCTTTCCAAACTCTTAAACAGTTGTTGTGTTAGGCTCCAGTATTAGCCCTACCTGACGGTTCTGATGATTTTATGATTTATTGTGATGCTTCTCATGCTGGTTTGGGCGCAGTTTTAATGCAACGTGATCGGGTTATTGCTTATGCTTCTCGCCAGCTTAAAATACATGAGAGAAATTACTCTACTCACGATTTAGAGCTTGCAGCTGTGGTGTTTGCTTTGAAAATTATTTATACGGTACTAAATGTGTTGTATGTACAGATCATAAAAGTCTTCAGTATATGTTTTCTCAAAAAGAACTTAATATGAGACAGCGTCGATGGTTAGAGTTAATTAAAGATTATGATTGTGAAATCCGTTACCATCCGGGTAAAGCTAATGTGGTCGCCGATGCTTTAAGCCGAAAAGTACCTCCCGATAGAATTTACTTTATGCGTTTGGAAATTTCTTGTGATTTGATTTCTCAATTGAAAGTGGCGCAGTCAGAGGGTTTGTTGGATCATAATTTAAAATCTGAGATTTTATTTAAACGAAGGAATTTATTGGTTGATGATTCTCGTGGATTAAAAACTTTTCAGTCTCGAGTTTGGGTTCCGTTGATTGGGGGACTTCGTGATTTGATTTTGACTGAGGCACACAAATCTAGATTATCTGTTCATCCCGGTAGCACAAAGATGTATAACGATTTGAAACCATTGTATTGGTGGCCGACAATGAAATTGGATGTTGCTCGAGTTGTTGAAACATGTCACATATGCTCTCAAGTAAAAGCTGAACATCAGAAACCGTATGGTTCTTTAAAACAGCTTGAGATACCAGAGTGGAAATGGGAACATATTACCATGGATTTTGTCACCAAACTTCCTAGAACGCAGAAAGGTAATGATATGATTTGGGTGATTGTTGACAGACTGACGAAAAGTGCTCATTTCTTATCCACTAGTGAGACAGCATCATTGACTCGACTTGCTCAATTGTATATTCATGAGATTGTTTCGAGGCACGGGATTCCATTATCGATTGTGTCAGATAGGGATTCCAGGTTTGTTTCTGGGTTTTGGCAGAGTTTGCAGCGGGAGTTGGGTACCAGAATTAATCTCAGTACAACGTATCATCCTCAGACTGACGGTCAGTCAGAACGTACCATTCAAACTCTCAAGGATATGTTGCGGGCATGTGTATTGGAGTATGGCGGTTCTTGGGATTTTCACCTGCCGTTAATAGAATTTGCATATAATAATTCATATCATTCCAGTATTGGTATGCCACCTTATGAGATGTTGTATGGACACCGTTGTCGAACACCTACGTGTTGGTTAGAAGCGGGAGAAAAACAGTTTGCGGGCCCCGATATGGTCCAGATTACTGCTGATAAGGTTACCATTGCTCGTGAGAAGTTAAAAGCAGCTCGAGATAGACAAAAACAATATGCTGATCCACGTAGACGACCAGTTTCTTTTTTTGTTGGTGAGCTTGTTTATTTGAAAGTTTCTCCACGGAAGGGTGTTATTAGATTTGGTAAACGTGGGAAGTTAGCTCCCCGATATATTGGTCCATTTAAGATCCGACAAGTAATTAATGACCAAACGGTTTCTTTAGATCTTCCACCTGAATTAGCTGGTATTCATAATACGTTTAATATTTGTTATTTAAGAAAATGTAATGTGGAGGATCAATCCTAAATCCTTCATTTGCAAGATCTTCGTGTCGATTCAAGTAAGAAATTGGTGGAAGAACCTGTTGAGCTTTTAGATAGAAAGATTACTACATCAAGAAAGAAAGAAATCCCTATGGTATTAGTTAAGTGGAAACATAGTTTGGGTGCGGATCTCACTTGGGAAACGGAGGAAAGTATGCAAGCTAGATACCCTAGTTTGTTTGCTTCTAGTTAGATTTCGGGGACGAAATCTTCTTAAGGAGGGGTGATTTGTAACATCCCCAAATCGGGCCTAGGAGAAACAGGTATTTTCTTTAACTTTTATAAGTAATTTATATTATTATATGTGTTTGATTGTAAATTCAATAGGAAAATAAGTTTCAGGTAATGTTGTGACTAATGAAATATTGTTTACTTTAAATAAATTTAGATGACGGTAAAATAAAATAATTTTCTCGCATTTGAAATTTAGGTTCCAGACTATAGAGTTAGAACGGGTATTATAATTACACTGTGATATAAAAATTGGGTTTGGATTTAACCCGACCTTCATCTTCTTCCTGTGATTTTTCTTTCTTACAAACTTTGAAGTGTCACATGAAATTAAATCCAAATCAAGCTAGAAATCTCTTAACTATCAAGAATCTGTGATTGAGGAACTTATATCAGAGTCTATCATCTTCTTCTTCTATAATTGTAAGTATTTGAAGTGTTCATTTGATATATATATATATAGTTTGATTGAAGGATATTAGGTTAATGAATGAAATGGTAGGAAATTAGTGATTGAAGTTGTTAGTTATATTGATATGATGTTATATGACAAAAATTGTAGCTTTAGAATGGTTAAAATCTGAATTTGAAGCTGTGTTAGTTGAAATTTCGTAGTTAGGGTTCGTGCCATAGCTTGTTGCAGGTTGTTGGATTCTGTGACAAAGTCCCATAGCCGATCGGGTAACACCATTTAGCCGAACGGGTAAATTTAGAGGATCGGCTAGTTTAGTGTAAAACGACCACAGAACTTGATGTTGAAATAAAATCTTTAAGAAACGTAGTCTAGCCGATCGGCTAAAGGGAGTGAGCCGATCGGTTAGGGCCTTTTGAGCTGAACGGCTAATTTTAGCTGAACGGTTGAAATAGAACAAAATATAAACAGAAGTTGACTTTTGAACGAAGGTTTTGAAATTTAGTGGTGGTAGCCGATCGGGTCAAAGTGAGCCGATCGGGTAAATGTTTAAGCCGATCGGCTAGGCTTCTTAAGCCGATCGGATAGGATAATTAAACAGGAAAAATTTCAGTGCAAAAGTTATTGGGCTTTTAGTTTTGTTGTATACATGAAATTATTTGAATAAATGTTAAGATAGGTTGAATATTGTGTTCTAACATTATTTTGTGATAGATATCGAAATAATATACATTAATATAAATGAGTTCTAATTTGATGTTTATTTTGTTCTCAGATTCGGTGAAGACTCAATAAAATTAGATCATTGAGTTGAAGGTTGAACAAGACAGGTGAGTGGACTAATTCTCACAGTTTAATTTGGGTGTTAACAATTATTTACATCAATCTTAAGTTGCTAGTATTGATTGCATATTAGATAAGTTGATGATAGAAGTATTAATTGAACTTGTTGATTGATGGATTAATTGATTACTAGTGAATAATTCCATGATAGGTTGGAATGATAGAGGTCAATTATATTGGGTTTAGTTGCTATAGGTTAATTCTTATGGGTTGGATGAACATTCGTTGTGAATTAGCTCATATCAATTAAAGATAGCAATAAACTATCGGTAAAATCTCTGTATTGGCCTGCAGTTGATTATTAAGTGTTCTTGGAGGGTCACCGCGGACTGAGGACGCCTCAAGAACCACCGATCCTCTGTTTGATTGTTCTTATAGTTGATTGTTGCTAATTGATTGTTATACTAAGTTAGATTGTTAGACTTAGTTACTCACTTAGCTTTGTGCTAATCTCGCACAATACTCTTGCAGGTTAACTTTTGGGAAAGGTGAGCAAGTTATGGTTGTTGAAGAAATGTTTGACGGTTGAAACTCTGATCATTTTGTGGGCTAAATTGTTTTATGTAACACCCAGTTAGAATATGTGTTTTGGTAAATATATATTTAATTAAGTTTGTAATTATATGATAGTTATTAAGGTTTGAAGTTTGATATAAATGATATAAACTATATTGAATGGGATAACGCTTCCGAAATAAAAAAAAATGTGTCTTGGAATCTTGGGGTGTTATACGTCCCCTGTTAGGTGATTAGACAGAATTAAGCAATTAAGCATTATTCAAATATAAGATAAAAAATAAATTGAAGGGAATTTATACACGACAAGACAACACAAATAAAAGGCTCAACATATGCAGTTTGGGGATGATTGAACTATGTGGGTCTCATTCGTGTTTCATGTTTCTTGTGTTACATTCAGTAACTCGGAACCCTTTTCATATCTTCACATAGAGTAAATGAGACATAACTATTAGAAGGGAAGACATGACCTATATTTTTGAAACTGCGATTTGTTAGAAGAGTAGTTTAACTACATGGACTGTCTGGGTCGACTTTATATTTCAAGCATGTCCAAGGAGTAAGTCTCTTATAATACGGTTGGTTCTAAAGTTCATAATATATGAACAAAAGAGAGTTATAGGTTAATCGGACCCATTACATTTGACCTAATATAGATTCGACAGAAAATGAAAATTTTACCGAATCTGACTTGCCCATTTTGACCCATAGCACAACCTGTCAATTATGTGGACATGAAACACTTTACAAAAGTTGCCACCTTAGGCCATAGGGTAAGGCCTCGTTGCTAAAACTAATTGGTTCAAGATTGCCACAACTAACTAAAACTAAAGAGTACTAAGGTAAATAATGACTAAAACTAAAACTATACTAAAATATGAAGGATATCAAAGAGAAAATACAAATCGTATAAAAATTAATTGAGAGACTTTGGAGCAATTTTATGTGTATTTATTCACCAAACTGAGTACACTATTTAAAGGAAGGAAAATTACACCTAAACTATGCAACATAATTAAAACATGGGCATATGCACCTAAATTACACCTAAACTATGCAACATAATTAAAACGTGAGCATATGCACCTCTTCCTAAAAAGCAGTACATGATGACCACTTCTCCATATACCCAACGTGCATCCTTATGAAACGGTCAAACAAAGACTACCTATTCTAATTAATTAATAAACTATTAATTAAAACAATAAAATCATAAATACTTATTATAACCAAAGTTCTAGCCATGCATATAACGTCAACCCGTGAGAATGGAACCGATTAATCCAACAATCACCCCTTAATCGGTATCTATTCACAATAATGCAGGTTCCTCTTCGACCAAGTTCACCTCTTGTTTCTTCCATTTTGGACACTCCGATATGTAATGCCCGAACTCATTACACTTGTAGCATTTCACGTGGCTCTTGTCCCGTTGTACTCGACCATCTCCTCGACCTCTCCCGGACACCCGACCTCCACCTCGGCCACGCCCATAGTCTTCACGATTCGAGTTTCCACAACCACAATGCTCACACCTATGCTCCTTTTCTTTTGATTTTACATCCGAATTTGCAAATAAAAGCTGATTTTGCTCGGTATGGATCTCCTCATCTTTGATCCTTTCTTCATAAGCTTTAAGTCGGCCTACAACATCATCATAACCGATGGTCTTCAAGTCTACAACCTGTTCTATAGAAGCCACCATATGAATAAAACGTTTTGGTAACCCATTAAAAAATTTCTTAACCAACTTTGTTTCTTCTATAACCGAGCCAAGTGAAGCGGCTCGAGAAGCATACTCGGACAGCTTGTTAGCGAAGTTGTCTATAACTTCTTGGTCCTTCATCTTCAGATTTTCAAACTCCCCCATTAGAGTTTGAAGCCGTGCCTCCCGGGTGCGATTTTCACCCAAATGACGGGTTTTGAGAGTAGCCCACATTTCCTTTGCAGTTGCGAGATTTCCTATTTGCAATGTCTGCTCCTCAGGTATGGCTTGAAACAAGAGAGCAATTGCAAGATTATTCTTCTTGGCATCCTAATTTGTTCCCGGTTCTATCATCTCCCACACTCCATGAACATTGAAAATAGCCCGAATCTTCATAGCCTACACTGTGTAATTTGTTGATGACAACAATGGACATTGAAGAGAGACCGTGTTGCCCTCCTTGACGGTAGCCACTGTTTGATCCTTTGGTGGAGCCATTCTTGCGTTTTACTGCACTATCGGGGTTAGATAATCAACTAAAAATACTGCTGAAAGTATCACCTGCAAACGCCTTTTGCTACCTTTCTCCCGCTGTTTTGTTCCTTTGATTAACACCTTCTGGTTGCTTAATGTCCCTTTGTTCTTCGATCAACAACTTGGTTAACAAGTCCGCTGATTTTGGCCTGAATCACGACTTGTCTCCGCTACCCTTTTGATCCCCTAGAACACAAAGGACTTACAGATTACTTGTCAACTTCCCTCCGATCGATCCCGCTCTGACACCAAATGAAACATATCAAAGAGAAAATACAAACCGTACAAAATTTAATTGAGAGACTTTGGAGCAATTTTCTGTGTATTTATTCACCAAACTGAGTACACTATTTAAAGGAAGGAAAACACCTAAACTATGCAACATAATTAAAACGTGGGCATATGCACCTCTTCCTAAAAAGCAGTACATGATGACCACTTCTCCATATACCCAACGTGCATCCTTATGAAATGGTCAAACAAAGACTACCTATTCTAATTAATTAATAAACTATTAATTAAAATAATAAAATCATAAATACTTATTATAACCAAAGTTCTAGCCATGCATATAACATCAAGCTGTGAGAATGGAACCGATTAATCCAACAAAATATATGTCTTATAACAAAAAAAAGGACCAGTAGTAGGAAAGAACACCACAACAAACTAATTGGTAGGATTGAAAGACCATTGTATATAACCTCAAATCATTTAACCGATAAACTAAAAAAGTCATATGACGTACCAAGTAGATTAAATATACCTCTTAGTCGTCTTCTCCGGTGGTGATGAACTCTTTGCATCTATGGAATCAGAATGGCGCTAGGGTTTGTCTTGTTTGCATTAGGCAATCAGTCGTGATTTTGTGACAAGAAAACATATTTTATATATTATTATTAATTATTAAAAGGAAAAAATTGGGTTGTTGTTTATGTTAATATATCTAATATTATACTAGCATCTCCCCGACGTAACGCGACAGTATATAATACATTTGAAAGATGTTAACTTACAAAGGAGTGTAAATATTTTGTAAGAAAAAATATTATTTTAAATTTACCTTGAATTTACTTCTAGAATCAATAATAATGAAGATTTAGCATGAAAAAATATTTAATAAAATATAATACATATATATTTATTTATCACAACTTAAATAGTATTTAACTTATTATTTTATTATTTTTATCACAAATGTTTATGTATGTAACATATTGCATGTTATTTAATATGTAAATAAACGTTGACTTTAATATCATAAATCTTTTTTCAAATTTAGGCATGGGTAGTTTTGTCTTTTATGTTGTAAGTAGAGGTAACTTTGTAATTTTCAATTTTAAAAACGTAAGTCTTTAAGGAAATGTGCTAAACAATTTATAAGGAAAAAATGATTACCCGATTTTTTTACTAATTAGTTAAATATTCATATGATTAAATGATATTAAATGACTTATAAATAGGATAAAGGGGGCTAAGTGTAACTGTTAATAATCAATTAAGATCGTCAGATTGATTTTGAAAAACCCAATTATGGATTAAGATTTTACCATGGTATTTTGGTCTAAGTATAGTTTATATAGTTTATAGATTGGATACGCTAATTGTGTTTCAATCATTCAATGCATAGCTTTTTAAAGTTTGATTTATATGAGTTAATGCATTACAAGTCACTCTACTCTTTTAAAATTTTTAATAAACAGAACATTATACTCTTAAAAAGTAGTTATCTTGGTCCTATAGGGTATTTGACAAAAAAAAGTTGAAAAATGAAGCGGATTATGGTTGGAGTTTTTTTTTTCTTTTTCAATTGATTATTAAGCTAATTAGTTGAAACTGAAACTTATAAATACAAACTTACATGAAAGAACATTAAAAAAACCTAATTACTTATGAATTAATGGGTATTTAGGTAATTTAAAATTTTGTAATCTCTAATAAGCTTAAAAAAGCTAATTCCATTTACTTATTTTGCCAGAGTTTATTTTTTTCGGTAAGCATTAACTACTTTTACTTACCAAACAAAGTTTGTAACTTAAAACTTTCTATAAAATCTAAACTTAAGCTCTAATAAGCTGCTCGTCAAATATATAGATAATAAGTGAAATACTCACACATTCTTCCGGTCAAATAAGCCTTATATAAAAAAAATTCCTACGTGTAATATGTAATACACTTTTCAATCTCTTAAATCATTTATCCTCTTAAACTTTAGCTCTGCAAATACTCTTTCCTCTCTGCAAATACTCTTTCCTCTCTAAGAAATGTTATGATTAAAAAGTTCTACAATCAAAAAGAATCAAAATGACGCGGATGCATATATTACCAATCATAATCATTCTCATTATTCATGTTTGCTTCTATCTCAATTTGTAACTAGTATACATCATTTCGTATCTAGATGTTTTCAACTTTATGTAACCATTGGGTTATCTTACTAAATAGACCACCACTATTATTTTCCTTTCCCCAACTTAATAAGCATTACACGTATTTTTTTCCATTAGAATTCAAAAATTTAAGGGTGTAATTCTGTTATGTTAGTTTTATGTTTAATATTTGCGATAGATTTTCAATAATATGAAGCTTCTTTGAGAGTTGGTATTATCTTTCAAGGTTTTATTTAGACGACTTTTTAGCAGAAATGGTGGTGTGAAAAAAAATGATTACCAATACAGTATTATTTCAAGAGTATTTACTAATAATGTGCTTTCTACATAAAAAGTGGTTCTTTTTTAGGGTATTATTTTATAATTTTTTTTGTTAAGACTTGCATCATTTAATTTTTTTGACCTTAATTAATATCAAATGGATTGCTTTTGATGACTATTATGATAATTGAGTTATATAGATTATTAAAATTAAAATATTACTAAATCATTTTTAAATTGTATCGTGATTCGTGATAATAAGTTCACAAAGATAGTTTAAATTTTATTATACCATATTTAGATTGTGTATATTATTCACAAGCCCGTGGTGATTTTGTTCTTAATTCAAACCCATTTTGAGTTATTCCTTTTTGTACCATGAGGTTTTGATTTTGTATTCTTATAAACAAATATGTTGGTTATTCCAAAAGAATGTAATGAATTTCTACTTTCTATCGTTACAATGAATTTGTTGTTATGTATTGTAAGTGATATAAAAATGATAGAAATTGTAAATAATTTCTCATTTCCAGACAATAGAAATTAAGGAAATAAAAATTAATTAGAAATATACACAAATACGTACATAATTCTTTCTATTTTCTTCCAAATACTTCCAGACAACATTTGGAAGCAAGGAAAAATAGCAGGAGCAAGAGCAAGTCTTCAAATCAATTTCTACTCTCTGATTCAAGTTCTAGAGACTCAATTCATCATCTTTATCTCACCACTAACCCTAAATAAGCATGATTCTCCTTTTATTTAACCTAGAAATTTGAATTTAGTGGGGTTTCATGGGTGAGTGAATTTAATATGAATATATATAGGGTTAAAAATTGATTAAATTCATGTTAATTAATGCTATCATGATGTTTGTTAATCATTTCACATAATAAAAAGGAAGAACTACAAGAAAGTGTCTATAGTAATTCTTTGGGGTTTATTTTAAAAATCTTTGAAAGTAATGTTAGTAGCTTAAAGAAGTAATTTGAGGCATTATTTGTTGGAAAATTTTATTTTCTCAAACTTTGGACTCAAATATGTATATATATATATATATATATATATATATATATATATATATATAATATTTATGAGTGATATTTTATATGGTTATGTAGCTTTTGACAAGGGCTTCGTAACGGTACACTATGCGTCCAAAGTTATGGTGTAGTGAATTAAATATCGTGCTACTAAGTGAATAAAAGTAACTCATGTAATGCGTGTAAAAGTAGTGTAAACAGTTCAGTACTTGTGTTCATATGTAAAACGGTAGCAAATATCTCACCCCAAAGTAGAAAACAGTAAAAGTGGGGCTGTAAGATTCACCTGATTCTAGCAAGTATGTTACTTTCGTGTAATCGAATAAGTATCCCGGATATAATTCCGTAGTATCAGATGTAATTCCGTAAGTTGGTTCTCCGAACCCTGCAACCTTCTGGCGTCCGAAGGCACAAAGTTGTAAGCAAGTAAGTAAGTAAGTTGGTGTCACGAAGGATCACCCGTGCTAGTTGTCCACTCAACTAGGAAATGTCCAAGTGTTTGTTTGATTGTTCATTTGTAATCGTTTTGTAAATAAGTGTGGCCCGTTGGTGACGGAGGTGTAATAATAATTCAAATATTATTATTATGTAATTCATCGTGTTTGTATACCTTGTAAAGCATAACCGTCGTTCGGATGTAAGTTCGTGCGAGTGTAAGATCCTCTTATAAACAATTGGTTCGAGTGTAAGCTCGTGGTAGAGTGGGTGTAATCCCATCAAAGTGTATGTGTAATCTCATATGTAGTTTCGAGTGTAATCTCGTATGGATATCAACACGTGTGAGTGTAATCTCGTAAGTATAATTATTGATTCCAGTGTAAACTCGTATGCATTCAAGTTGTAGTGTATACTTCCAAAAGTATATGTATATCATGTAAGTGTAGTGTCGTATAAAGTATAGTTGTTGTATGTATATAATACTTAGTGTAAAAAGTATTTTCAGGTTCCTGTTTTATGCGACACTACATGCGTCACTGCATGCGACACTTTTAGGGAAGCCTTAAATATGCTAAACAAGCTTTATAAAATTGTCGTTATGTTTTATGGTCGACCCGAAGTGTCGGTTTTGTGAAATGACAAAAACAGTCCCTTTAGCTTTGATTCCAGATTTTTAACCCGATTCAACCCCCGACCTCACCCATTTCTAGTCCGAATCAAACCTAACCAAAAATCACACATATTCTCCTAGGTGTCTTGTTTATTTCTGCACTTTATGATACTTTTATAAGTTCATTTACTATTTTTAAACAAAAATAAATATGAAGAGTGGTCAGATTTGGTCCAAAACAGACCTTCGTTAAAAGATCGAGTTATACACAAAAATACGTGTATTTCTGGAAATGGACAAAGAGGAATTTTTTGTAGAAGACAAAAATACCAAACGTTTCCAAGTGGTCTCATACATTTATTTGACATAGAACTCAAGATATTAACGTTTTTGTGAGGCTGTTTTCTGGGACAGATTCTGTCTTGGTATATACATATACAAATATGACTTTTAACTTGTTGTTTGGATATTTCTTAGTTGGATAAGCAACATAACATGTTAATGGACATAATACAAGTAAAATAGTTGAGTCATAAAGTTCTTACAATGCTTGTATTAAGAAACGAAGGAGATGGAAGTGATGCTTGCGTTGTCGTGACCGTTTTCCTCTAAAGCTCCTTTGTGTGATGATTATTTAGGTGGTGGTTCTAGTGTGTTGGTGGCGGTTTTGGGTGGTGGTGGATGGCCGAAATTCACCAAGGGAGAGAGAGAGAGAGATGGTGGTGTGAGTTTGAGTGAGAATGGGATAAGTGAGAAATGATGAATGAGGGAGTGAATATGTAAGGGTATGGGGAAAGGATTGTGATATAATTCAACAACATGGCATGCCATGCCTTTTGTTGCTGATTTTCCTGGGTGGGGCCCCACCTATTGGGTGGGTTGGTCATTTACTTGTTTTCCAAAGTTGTGTTAAGTTCCGCGTTCGTTTACCCGCTCGACTTACGTTTTAATTAATCGAATAACGTTTTATTTGATACATTTTTCTAACGATTTAAAACATAATATTTTCAATGAAAGTTTACTCAAATAACATATTTAAAGTTACTAAAATAATATTCGAGTTTTCGTTTGGTCATCGGTTGCGAATCGTGTGTTTATTGAATTGTGTAACGTTTTTAAACGTTTTAATTGTACGCGTGTAATCATGATATTTTTACTTGAAGTATTTTATCAAAATACTTAGTTTTGAGTTATAAAAATATAACTTTGATTTATTTCGTTTGGCGGGCACGTTTCGCGCATTTTCATCGCGTACTGTTACGTTTTACACAAAACGTATAACGTGTAATATATTTAAGTAAATAATGTTTGTTTGGATAATTCTACATTATTTATAAAGTTTGTCACCAATGTCCATATATAAATAATGTCGGACCTCGTCCGGTTCGTGAGTGTACGATTTAAACAAATCGCGTTTGCGGTTTGTAATTACACAAAATGTTACATATATTTAGATTAATATAAACTAAATACACGTAATTACAAGTAGTTTAGGCACTAATTACATTCCTAAATTAGCGGGTGTCACATTCTCCCCTTGTTAGGAGAATTTCGTCCCGAAATTAACTCGAAGTCGTGGTGTGAGTAGAGTCCATGAACAAGTGTGGATGTTTCAGTCGCATTTGGTCTTCCCGTTCTCAAGTGAATTCAGGGCCACACCTCGAATTCCACAGGACTTTAATAATGGGAATACGACTCTGTTTTAAGCGTTTGACCTCACGGTCCATAATTTTCACGGGTTCCTCGACAAAGTGTAGTTTTTTGTCAATGTGTATCTCATCCAGAGGTATAATCAATGTCTCATCAGACAGACACTTTTTGAGATTCAAAATGTGAAAAGTAGGGTGCACACTACTGAGTTCGGAAGGTAGCTGCAGTCTGTATGCCACTGGACAAATCCTTTCAAGGATTTCGAACGGTCCAATGTATCTGGGATTCAATTGCCCATGTTTGCCAAAACGGATGATTCCTTTCCAAGGCGATACTTTCAGGAGTATTCGATCTTCAACCTGGAATTCGAGGTGTTTGCGTCTCACGTCAGCATAGCTAATCTGATGATCACGCGCAGCTTTCAGTCGGTTTTGTATGCCGATGGTCTTTTCAGTGGTTTTGTGAATGATTTATGGACCAGTGAGTTGTGTATCCCCCACCTCGGTCCAACAAATAGGTGATCGACACTTAAGACCGTAAAGTGCCTCGAAGGGTGCAGTCTTAATGCTGGTGTGATAGCTGTTGTTGTATGAAAATTCACACAACGGTAAGTGATTTTCTCAGTTTTTACCGAAGTCAACTACGCAAGCTCGTAGCATATCCTCTAGTGTTTGTATAATATGTTCGCTTTGGCCGTCAGTCTGTGGGTGGTAAGCAGTACTCATGTCCAAACGAGTACCAAGAGATTTTTGTTGCGATTGCCAAAAGCGAGAAGTGAATCGACTATCTCTGTCAGAGATAATTGAGATGGGTACGTCGTGTCTTGACACGATCCACACGATCTCTTTTAGGTAGATCCGTGTCAAACGTTCCATCTTGTCAGTTTCCTTGATGGCCAGGAAATGAGCAGATTTCGTGAGACGATCTATGATCACCCAAATGGTATCGCAACCGCTCGGTGTTTTCGGGAGTTTGGTAATGAAGTCCACGGTGACCTGCTCCCATTTCCATTGAGGGATTTCCGGTTGTTGCAGCAACCCGGAAGATGTTAGGAAAATTAAGATTTGATGTGATAAAGTGTAAACCGATTAGGAAATATTGAAGGTCGGCTTCTAGAAGACTTGTAGATAAAGTTGAAGATTTTGAAGATCGACATAGAAGAATAGAAGGACTTAGTTTCCTAATATGATTGTGTTTCCTATTGTAAGTCTTTGGGACCCTATATAGAAAGAGATCCCTAGACATTGTTTATGTGTGTTACCATTAGGGTAAAACCCGATCTCATAACTTGAGATCGTTCCCCCATGTACCCCTAATGTTCTTTGTAACCCCGATACAAACAAAGTATCCGTCTTGTTGATTTTATTAATAAGATTAGGGGTTTGGCGTTTAAATCTTCTTTGTGTTCTTCATATTGTTCTTAATATTGTATTAATATTTTTTTGGTGTTTATTGGGACTACACAATTGGTATCAGAGCGCGTCGAATCTATTCAAGATTTGTAAAGATCCATACTAAACAAAAGAATTTCTATTGAAGAAACCCTAGAAGATTGCTGAAAAATTCGTCATACTCTACGCATCGATAGTAAAAAATCCGGATCTCATTCGTTAACCGTTCAATTGTCGTGAAATCTGAACTGTAGCTTCATAACACATAGGCTCACAATCTGACTGGAGGAATTTTCGATCTGAACTTTTGATTCAGATATATTTAAGTTCGAAATCTACTGCTGAAACCGATGGTTTTTCCGAACAGCTGTAGTAAATCAATCACCGTGTCTTTGTTACTTAACGAATATTCATGATTTTTGGATATGTTATACAAGACATATGTTTCTACATTGTGTAAAATTTTCATTGTTATCGGATGTGTCTACATAGAGATATCGAAATCCGAATTTACTGCAGTATGTTTATGGTTTCTTTTGTGCAGCTGAAGTCAAATAATTATTGTAGTTTCGTTAATCGTTGGATCGACTTGATTTTTGGATATGTGGTTAATGAGACATTGATAGACTTTTTGAAATTTTTTGAGCATGATCAGATACGTAATCAAAGAGATATATAATTCTGAAGTTACCACTGCTCATGAAGTTACTGCTGCTAGCACAGAATTACCACTGTTTGTACAACGTTACCGCTGCTAAAAGATTTTTGCCGCTGCTAGTATAAACTTACCGCTGTTAGTACAAACTTACCACCACTAGTACAAAATTGGTACTGCTAAAAGATCTTACCACTGTTCGACATTACCACTGTTTGGTAGTTTCCACTGCTAGTTAGCAGTTGCTGTTGTTAATGTAATTTTGCCACTGTTTTAACAAGGTTACTACTATTTAACCATTTTAATGATGCTCTTCGTTGTTACTACTGCTTGGTATCGATTACCACTGTTAGTCATTTTGAACCACTAATGCGGAATTAGTGATGCTCGTCATGGATGGTACTACATGGTATGCGTTACTACTGATGGTTAGTTATTTGTACATCACTTATGGTTGATTATATTACTTTTGGTAGTGAGATGTTCGATACAACTTCAAAATCATACAAAATCATACCCAAAGGTTAGCTCAAGTCTACTCAACATTTATGACACCATTGATAAAGTTTTCAATTAAAAGGTTCAACATTTATACGTTCAGAGTGATTGGTTGATGATCTGTAACGGGTTAGCATGCTTATGTTCAAGTTAGTTGAAGATTTTGATTTGGGTAATGAGTGTTGTTGAAGATAAGAGTTGTAAGAGCCTAAATTCTGTTCAAACCAAATCATACAAACCTTCTTTTACAAGATTAGGGATTTTGGTAGATTTCTCTAAGGTTTTCTAACCCTGATACATAGAATTTGTATTTGTCTCGTTAAAAAAGGGTACGGCGAAACAGGGGGAGAACCATTTGACATTGGGTAGCTGATATTAAGGGGGAGAATAAAAAGGGAAGAGTATTTGAAGTTGAAGAAGAAAGAGTTGACGAATTATGCAAGATGTTATGAGCAATCAAGAAGAAGATTTTACTTTTTGTTTAATCTATATTTATCATCTTGTAATCAGTTTACTAGTTGTTTGGACATCATCAAATAGGGGGAGATTGTTAGGAAAATTAAGATTTGATGTGACAAAGTGTAAACTGATTAGGAAACATTGAAGGTCGGCTTCTAGAAGACTTGTAGATAAAGTTAAAGATTTTGAAGATCGACATAGAAGAATAGAAGGACTTAGTTTCCTAATATGATTGTGTTTCCTATTGTAAGTCTTTGGGACTCTATATATAAAGAGATCCCTAGACATTGTTTATGTGTGTTACCATTAGGGTAAAACCCGATCTCATAACTTGAGATCGTTCCCCATGTACCCCTAAGGTTCTTTGTAACCCCGATACAAACAAAATATCCGTCTTGTAGATTTTATTAATAAGATTAGGGGTTTGGCATTTAAATCTTCTTTGTGTTCTTCATATTGTTCTTAATATTGTATTAATCTTTTGTTTGGTGTTTATTGGGACTACACAGAAGGTTTCTGATATTCAGCTTTAACCTTGGAACAAGTAAGGCACTTGCTAACATAGGTTGCAATGTCAACTTTCATGTTAGGCCACCAATACAACTGTTTGATGCCATGATACATCTTATCGGCGCCAGGGTGGATAGAGTATCTAGACTTGTGAGCCTCGTCCATCACCAAGTCTCGTAGGTTCCCAAAACTTGGTAACTAGATTCTGCTAGAGAAGTATTTGGTCCCGTCAGGTTTGGTCTCAAATTGTTTATCCATGCCTCACAAGGCCTCGTGTTTCACATTTTCAGCTTTGAGTGCTTCGAGTTGAGCGGTAAGAATTTGGATTATGAGGTCGTTGTGTATAGTCATACTAAGTGCTCGAACTCGGAGGGGTTTCACTCATTCTTTATGACTTAGGGCATCGGCCACAACGTTGGCTTTACCCGGATGGTAACGGATTTCGCAGTCGTAATGGGTAAGTAATTCGACCCAACGACGTTGTCTCATGTTTAGGTCTTTTTGGTTGAAGATGTGTTGGAAACTCTTGTGATCAGTGAAGATTGTACACTTGGTACCATACAAGTAGTGTCTTCAGATTTTAAGAGCGAATACAACTGCTCCCAACTCTAGGTCATGAGTGGTGTAATTCTTTTCGTGGACCTTGAGTTGCCGAGAGGTGTAAGCAATAACTTTTTCTCATTGCATCAGCACGCAACCGAGACCTTGTTGTGAGGTGTCACAGTACACCACGAAGTCATCGTTACCCTCGGGTAAGGATAGGATAGGTGCACTACAGAGTTTCTGTTTCAGTAATTGAAAGGCTGAATCTTATTTTTCAGTCCAGTCGAACTTCTTCTCTTTCTGAGTCAGTGTAGTGAGTGGTTGAGCTATTTTCGAAAAATTCTCAATGAATTGCCTGTAGTACCCGGCGAGTCCTAAGAATTGGCGTACTTCAGTGGGTGTAGTAGGTGCTTGCCAGCACTTGATGGCTTCAATTTTGGAAGGATCAACATGAATCCCTTGACTGTCAATCACGTGTCCAAGGAATTATACAGTTTGCCTCTATAACTCACACTTTGAGAATTTGGCATATAACTCCTCATGCTTAAGTAGTTCTAGAATGGTTTTCAGGTGTTGCGCGTGTTCTTGTTCATTGTGCGAGTAAATCAGAATGTCGTCAATGAAGACGATGACAAACTTGTCGAGGTAAGGCTTACACACCCGATTCATAAGTTCCATGAATACTGCCGGTGCGTTGGTCAAGCCGAATGGCATCACTTGGAATTCGTAATGCCCGTAGCGAGTTCGAAAAGCTGTTTTAGGGATATCTTCCTCACGAACTCGGAGTTGGTGATAACCTGATCTTAGATCGATCTTTGAATAAAACTCGACCCCAGAAGTTGGTCAAACAGGTCATCAATACAAGGTAGTGGGTAACGGTTCTTGACGGTTAATTTGTTGAGTTCACGGTAGTCGATGCACATGCGGAAAGAACCGTCTTTCTTTTTCACAAACAGGACCGGTGCTCCCCAAGGCGAGGAACTCGGTCGAATAAATCCCTTATCTAGGAGTTCTTGCAGTTGAGTAGACAACTCGTGGAGTTCGGATAGGGCTAAATGGTACGGTGCTCGTGCCACGGGTGTTGCGTCGGGCACCAGGTCAATAGAGAATTCGAGTTGTCTATGTGGCGGAAGGCCAGGCAAGTCTTCAGGAAAGACTTCTGGGAAGTCTTGAACAATAGGCACATCCTCAAGTCGCTTCTCCTCTGACTGTTTCTCCGTAACGTGTGTGAGGATTGCCTGGTAACCCTTTCTCAAGTACTTTTGGGTTTTCATACACGAAATGATGTTCAGTCTCATCCCATCGGTCTCCCCTTGTATGACTAAAGTTCCATCGGTGGCGAGAGGGATACGAACGATTTTCTCAAAACAGATGATTTCGGCACGGTGTTTGGATAGCCAATCCATACCGACAATGATGTCGAAGCTGCCGATCTAACAGGCATAAGGTCAATAGAGAACAGCTCATCAGCTAAGTTTAAGGTGCAGTTAGGTATTACACTGTTGGCCTCAATAAGTTTTCCATTTGCCAACTCTACTGTGTACTTAGAATCTAAGGCAACAAGTGTGGTATCAAGTAGTGAACAAAACTCTTCAGAAATGAAACTCCTATCAGCACCAATATCAAATAACACAGAAGCAGTCAAATTGTTGAGGAGGAACGTACCCGTGACCACATTCGGGTCCTAGCGGGCATCCCCAACATTAAGCACAAAAGCTCTGCCCCGAGCGTTGTTGTTGCTGTTGTTATTCTTTTTCTTGTTCTTCAATTTGGGACAATCACTTCTGAAATGTCCAGTAACTCCACATTCATAACAGGTTCTGGGAGTGTTGGGTTTGGTGTTGGTATTGGCATTGTTGGTCCTGCAGTCTTTAGCAAAGTGCCCGAATCGCTTGCACTTGCTACAAGGGCAAGAACCATTATGATGAAGTTGGCACCTAGAACAGTAGGGTTTGTCCCCTTTGTAGTCCTTTTTGTCATCAGAACTATAGGTGTAGGCCTTTATGGTTTCTGGCCTCTTGGATGGTTGTGGGTTTTGGTTTCCAGAACATCCAGTTTCCTTCCTCTTGTTGTTGTTGTTGCCCGAGGATGGGATGGGTGTTTCACGGCTAACAATCAAGGCCATAAGTTCATGCGCCATATGAATGGAACTCTGAATGTCAGCTGGTTTGGATGAGGCCACGTTCCCTTGGATACTCTCCGAGAGTCCGCGAATGTACCTCTGAATACGCTTGCGCTCATGATCAACCATAGATGGACAGAGGAGAGCAAGCTGTTGAAACCTGGTGGTATAACCAATGATATCGGTTCCCTGAACCGTCAAATGTCAGAACTCCTCTTCCAGACGCTGGAGTTCCTCATTTGGGCAGTACTCATCAGTAAGCTTTTTCTTCAGATCCTCCCAGGGAATTTGGTATGCAATGTCAATGCCCACTGCCTGAGCATAGGCGTTCCACCAAGTCAAAGCACCTTCAAGGAAAGTGCAGGTGGCATACTTAACCTTGCAGTTCTCGGGACAGTTGTAGATCTGGAAAACTGATTCCATTTTCTCAGCCCATCGAATCAATCCTATGGCCCCTTCAGTACCTTTAAAATTTAAAGGTTTACAGTTTAGGAAATCTTTGTAAGAGCAGGGCCGTATTGGAGGGCCATTTATAGCGGAGTCCTCGCTGCCCGAGTGCGGTCGAGCACCTATGGCCTGCGCCACTGTTTGAGCAATCAGTTGGCGAATTCGACATCATCGTACGTGTGTCGTCGAGGTGGAATTGTGCTGAATAACAAGGAAAAAAGATGGGTAAGATTTTTGTACAAGGTTATGATATATCACATGCGTAAGTATATATAAGGTGGTAATATACAAGAGCACGAAGCGATAATCATAATTCATTAGATAGTAAGATGAGATTATGTACAATACATGAGTTCCAAAAGATTACAGAATCTAGAGTCTACAAAAGATGCCGGGAACATTACATCCGGTCGGGTTACAAGAGTTTACATAGCCAGCTAATAGGTTACATGATAACCGTTGCACTAATCTTGATGTAGGTTGATTTATGGCAATAGAGAAGTGAGATGGTCAATAGATTCTGCAAGCCTGCTAACCATTCTAAGAACATCCTCGATTTCCTGTAGACGCGTCTCGCATTCCTGCAGCCTTGATTGTAAAACAGAGATCTCGTTTCGGTTACTGATTACTTGGTTATGAACGATCTCCATGGTTTGTGTGGTATCTTCCATTTGGTCGTGAGTTCGGGTCAAAGTTTCAGAGATGTTTGCCTGACCTATGTACAACTGTGTGATACGATCTTGAGTTTGTTCCATCAAGTTAGAGCGAATATTGTATTGTTCGAATCCATATCGTGTATCCTGCGTTCGTGTCGGTGAACACGAGCAGTTAACACAGGTACTGTGAAGTGTGTGGGTTCCTGAGTGTATGGAGAGAGATCCATGGGTGAAATCTCTCCAACGTCAGTGGGGATTTCAATGTCATCTTCCATCCTCCAAGTAGCGAGAGCCGATGGCAACCAGCTCCACTAATGACCAAGTGCCCGATGGTGAGCTAGAGTAGTGGTGTCATCTGATGTGGCAGGATGGTGATATGGTCTAGCTCTACGCGAGCTATTGGTGCGCCTAGCCACGAGTGGTTCCGTGTGGTTGTGACGAGAGCGAGAGGGAGAGTGTGGTGTTCGTGTAATTTGTCTAGATGATGAATCAGCCATTTCTGTGGCAAAAATATTGAGTATCGTGAGGCCTATATACATATTAATCACATAATAATATAATAGAGCCTAATGTGTCTAGCACAGACAAGTAATGGTCCCGTTTCTCTAGTGGTCATAGTCAACTAGTGTATCCCTGTTCAACATAACCATTTCAGACCTTACATCATCTTTCCTTAATTGTACATAGTTGATCAGGCTATGTTAAATTAAAGTCGTATGATGTATTTCCTGAACCAGTCATACCTAATGGGGAGATACTGCCTAACGGTCATAGTCTAGGCCCACTAAATGCAACCTAGTTCGCTATAACCTTAGGCTCTGATACCAATCTGTAACACCCCCAAATTTAATGTTGCGCGGAAGCAAGCTTTGGGTGTTACTAATCAATAATAAAGCACCAAAGTAAAGCAAACGACATCTATATGCAACGTCGTACAATAGTACAAAAGTATTACATTGTTAAAGTAGAGTAACAAGCTTCGAGTTCGAAAATAGTTCCTAGAGATTCTAATACATAACTGATATACAAAAATCAATGCAAGAGAATCTCCACAAGTTTGTATGCATGCGACTCGAGCTACCAGTCCTGTGGGTGTGCAGTCCTACGGCTGCGGTAAACCTGAGATAGATGCTAAAAAGTGTCAACCAAAAGGTTGGTGAATCTTACAGGTTTAGTAAAGTAAATCTTTTATGAACCACAAGTACCAGTAATGCTCTCGAGCAGAGTAAGTAATATAGTATCACAGTAAATCAGTAGGTTGACACAGTTACCATGAGCTCACAAGTTGAAGCTTAACAGTGTAGTGTGAATGGTACAATCAAGTACAGTATCATGTACCACCGTGAGTGCTATCCGAACACTCATATGTAAAAAATACTAATATACCTATTTCTACGGTGTAATCCGTGGTGGCGCTACCACCCAAGGCAGGGATTGCCAGTCCCAAATGGATCCATTTACTAGTAATCGCGTTAAAGTCCATAACTAACAACTTATGATAGGAGGCTTTCAGTGGATAAAAGTAACTGATGTAATTCATGTAAAAGTAGTGTAAACAGTTCAGTACTTGTGTTCATACGTAAAACGGTAGCAAATATCTCACCCCAAAGTAGAAAACAGTAAAAGTGGGGCTGTAAGACTCACCTGAGTCTAGCAAGTATGATACTTTCGTGTAACTGAATAAGTATCCCGGATGTTATTCCATAGAATCGGATGTAATTCCGTAAGTTGGTTCTCCGAACCCTGCAACCTTCTGGCATCCAAACGCACAAGGTTGTAAGCAAGCAAGTAAGTAAGTTGGTGTCACGAAGGATCACCCGTGTTAGTTGTCCACTCAACTAGGAAATGTCCAAGTGTTTGTTTGATTGTTCGTTTGTAATCGTTTTGTAAATAAGTGTGGCCCGTTGGTGACGGGGGTGTAATAATAATTCAAATATTATTATTATGTAATTCATCGTGTTTGTATACCTTATAAAGCATATACATAAGTTGGTTATTTGTAACGTGACGTGTAACCGTCGTTCGGATGTAAGTTCGTGCGAGTATAAGCTCGTCTTATAAACAATTGGTATGAGTGTAATCTCGTGGTAGAGTGGGTGTAATCCCATCTAAGTGTATGTGTAATCTCATATGTAGTTTCGAGTGTAATCTCGTATGGATATCAACACGTGCGAGTGTAATCTCATAAGTATAATTATTGATTCGAGTGTAAGCTCGTATGCATTCAAGTTGTAGCGTATACTTCCATAAGTATATGTATATCACGTAAGTGTAGTGTCGTATAAAGTATACTTGTTGTATGTATTCAATACTTAGTGTAAAAAGTATTTTCAAGTTCATGTTTTATGTGACACTGCATGCGATACTGGGGTTAATGTCGCTATATGCGACATTCAGAAGTTATGCGACACAAGTGCTAGTGTCGCAGTATGCGACATTCGAGATTTTATGCGACATTCGGCTTAGTTTCGCTATATGCAACATTCAGAAGTTATGTGACACAAGTGCTAGTGTCGCAGTATGCGACACTCGGATGCTAATGCGACATTGGGTCTAGTGTCGCAGTTGGGTTTGGCCCTCCTGCGACACTTCCGGCTGTTTGATTTTCAAGTGTCGGGTTTGTGGTCAAACGACCTTGGTTTGACCCGAGACTTTTAGGGAAGCCTTAAATATGTTAAACAAGCTTTATAAAATTGTCGTTGCATTTTTTGGTCGACCCGAAGTGTCAGTTTTGTGAAATGACAAAAACAGTCCCTTTAGCTTTGGTTCCAGATTTTTAACCCGATTCAACCCCCGACCTCTCCCATTTCTACTCCGAATCAAGCCTAACCAAAAATCACACATATTCTCCTAGGTGTCTTGTTTATTTCTGCACTTTATGATACTTTTATAAGTTCATTTACTATTTTAAATAATAATAAATATGAAGAGTGGTCAGATTTGGTCCAAAACAGACCTTCTTTCAAAGATCGAGTTATACAAAAAATAAGTGTATTTCTGGAAATGGCCAAAGAGGAACTTTTTATAGAACATAAAAATATCAAAATTTTCCAAGTGGTCTCATACATTTATTTGAGCTAGAACTCATGATATTAACGTTTTCGTGAGACTGTTTTCTGCGACAGATTCTGTCTTGGTATATACATATACAAATACGACTTTTAACTTGTTGTTTGGACATTTCTTAGTTGGATAAGCAACATAACATGCTAATGGACATAGTACAAGTAAAATAGTTGAGTCATAAAGTTCTTATAATGCTTGTATTAAGAAACGAAGGAGATGGAAGTGATGCTTGCGTTGTCGTGACCGTTTTCCTCTAAAGCTCCTTTGTGTGATGATTATTTAGGTGGTGGTTCTAGTGTGTTGGTGGCAGTTTTGGGTGGTGGTGGATGGCCGAAATTCACCAAGGGAGAGAGAGAGAGAGATGGTGGTGTGAGTTTGAGTGAGAATGGGATAAGTGAGAAATGATGAATGAGGGAGTGAATATGTAAGGGTATGGGGAAAGGATTGTGATATAATTCAACAACATGGCATGCCATGCCTTTTGTTGCTGATTTTCCTGGGTGGGGCCCCACCTATTGGGTGGGTTGGTCATTTACTTGTTTTCCAAAGTTGTGTTAAGTCCCGCGTTCGTTTACCCGCTCGACTTACGTTTTAATTAATCGAATAACGTTTTATTTGATACGTTTTACTAATGATTTAAAACATAATATTTTCAATGAAAGTTTACTCAAATAACTTATTTTAAGTTACTAAAATAATATTCGAGTTTTCGTTTGGTTATCGGTTGCGAATCGTGTGTTTATTCGAATTGTGTAACGTTTTTAAACATTTTAATTGTACGCGTGTAATCGTGATATTTTTTCTTGAAGTATTTTATCAAAATACTTAGTTTTGAGTTATAAAAATATAACTTTGATTTATTTCGTTTGTCGGGCGCGTTTCGCGCGTTTTCGTCGCGTACTGTTACGTTTTACACAAAACGTATAACGTGTAATATATTTAAGTAAATAATGTTTGTTTGGATAATCCACATTATTTATAAATTTTGTCACCAACGTCCATATATAAATAATGTCGGACCTCGTCCGGTTCGTGAGTGTACGATTTAAACAAATCGCGTTGGCGTGTTTGTAATTACACAAAATGCTACATATATTTAGATTAATATAAACTAAATACACGTAATTACAAGTAGTTTAGGCACTAATTACAGTCCTAAATTAGCGGGTGTCACAGTTTATGAACTTATTCATGGTGATTAAAAGCATCAGTTACCACCACTCACCACTTTCTGATGCTATATAATTACCCATCACCTCCACCATTAGAGACACCATAGCAACCAAATATTCACAACAAATACACTCTTGTTACTGCAATTTTCAGGCAAGCTTTTTAACTCCGGCTGTACACAGCTTTAGGCCACCGTACCCTGGGAAACAGGCTCGTATCTGTTTTAAGACTCTAGGAACAAAATTCTCAAATATAAAACCGAATAATATTTTGAGAGGCTAAAAATAAGATTTAGTTGCTGCTAAAATTTTATTTTATTTGAGCCAAAATTGATCAACTGTAGGAAATAACGTAACGTAACGAACCCGAATACAATTCCATTATTATAATAGAAACGAATTCACAACAACTCAATACGGTACAATTACGAACCGTATATCACAATTATTTCCAATGCAATTACTACAATGAAATAAAATACAAATGAATAAAAATTTTAGGATACAGAAAGGATATTCATTAACACATGATGAGCCGAGGCCCGTGTTTGACATGGTTCCCTTATAACAGATTCACCGTCTGTTTCCCAGGGTACAACGGCCGAAGCAGTAGTACTGCCGGACTTGAACAACATGCTCGAAAAATTTGTCAACATTGTTTTCCATAAGCTTACCCGAATGTTTGCTCCTCACTTGACCAACATCATTAGGTCACAATGTGACTAGAGCAAAACTAACAAGCTTACAAAACTAATGTATGAATTTGTGTGTGTTTTTCGTTTTAGCCAAGGTTTCATGTGTGTCTATTAGAACCATCCAAAAAGAGAGAACTAAGCTTCTCTATTATATTGGACATGAAGGGAAACCAAAATGCATGATTTAATAATCATCATATGCCACTTAATTTCATAGGTTATGTGAAAAATGAAAGATCACATTTATTTACAACTAATGGCACATTTACTTACAACATGTACCATTACTTGCAACATATATTAATCAATTATTATTCAAACCTTTATAAATTTTCCAACAATACCCCACATGAATAAAATTGATAACCGATACAATATCAATTACTCGTTTTCTCATCCACCTTAGCTCGAGTATATCTTTAATTGAGAATCGATATTCCATTCACCTAAAATCTAAATTTGGACGTATAATATACCGTTATGAAGCCTTGACCACCGACTACATAACAACTTAAAATATTAAGAATAATAATTATATATGTCTGTAATTATATAAGTCCAAACTTGGTGAAAATTCTTTTTCACCTAGATTCACAAATATTCCCCCACATGAATGGAAATTGATCTTCAAAAAACCACACAAGTTCTGACAAAATTTTCAGCAGTTGGACCCTGCATAGAATAGGTAGGTTATAACACCCCTCAGTCTATAAACCATTATTATATGATTTCACCTATCGGAAGCGTAGATTTAAAATTTTTCTCATTTGCTATACATTACTGAAATTGTACATAAACTTTTTCAAACTTTAACATTACAAACATACTACCTAACAGTTCCAACTATTTACTATTAAGTATTCAAAGCACTAGGTGTTATATCGTTACATTTCCCAAATATATATCAGAGTCAAGCGCATGTCAAGCATTATAACTTCCTGCCCGCCCGTCTATCAAACATAACCTGCAGGAAGTAAAGTGATTGGGATTAGCACGAAGCTAAGTGAGTGAATAATCAACTACCATTCAACTTAACATAAAAAGTCTGTTCACAATCAATAATGTAGTCAAATAATCTCAAGAGAAACGGTGGTTCCTAAGGACCCTGTGCCGGGTGGCCCTCTTAGAACGCTTAAACCAACTGCAGGCCAAAACAGTGGTTAACCGTTAACTTATTGCTAATCTTCATCAACACGGGCTTCCATAAACAACACATGTACACAACCCTATGTTGATCAACAATAGCAAATAAGTTCAACCTTCCATCAAGTTGACCTCTGAATTATACATACTAGCCCAATGGCCCAAGTAATCACACAATCAAATCATACTGGCATAGTATCTCAAGTAAACAGTCTATCAATAGTAATATATAATTACTAATTGCAATCAAACTGTCACAACCAAATCAAACTGCGAGTTTCAAATCCACTCACCTGATTATCTCAGTTCACTTACTCAGCTGTCTTATCTCACTGAGTCCTCTGATGATCTGAGAATAACAATCAAATATAAGTTAGTCATATTATCCATAATACATAACTTATATTCTTATATAATTCAATAATTCAGTACAAGATTGATAATGCATAACAATTAACATATTTGTTAAAGTTAAAGCAAAAGTCACACAAATCATGCACTAATCGCCGGGTAGCCCTAGTACCTGAAAATCATCATCCAAACACATCTAACTTATTTCTGCAAGTTACTAATACCTCAAATATAACTACTAGCAAGTATTTAACATCCATATCAACTTCTAACAAGTTCAACTCAATCAAAATCATCATATTCATAACCATGATAAACAACAAGAAATTACTTACAAATTGAAAGGAAGAACAAGGTGATGATGATGAAATTGATTCTGATCACCGCTTCACTTTGTGATTTCAAGTTTAGTAGGAAGATTGTAATTCTAGGTTTTAGGTTTTAAGTCCAAAGAAAAAGGAATACTTTCCATTTTTGGAAAGTTAATATAGGTCGGCGTCATTTTTCAACCGACTCCGTATCCACTTAAAACTTGTCCCCTTCTAACTCTATTGTCTGGAACCTAAAAAACATTTGCGAGAACAATTACTTTATTTTACCATCAACTATAACAAGTTAAGCCAAGTACTACTTCATTATTCACAATAAGTCATTTGACCTATTTACTTAAGTTTCAAAATCAAACAATTAATATTAAATAATTTCTAACACATTTAAATAATTAATTTAAAATTTAGAAATTACCAGAATAGTAGAGAGGATGTTACAAATCTCCCCTCCTTAAGAAGATTTCGTCCTCGAAATCTCATCACTATCAAACAAACCAGGATATCTAGACCTCATACTTTCCTCAGTTTCTCAAGTAAGGTTAGAACCTAAACTGTGTTTCCATTCGACTAACACCATTGGGATTTTTTTCTCATGCAGTTTAGTCACTTTTCGATCCAAAAGCTTAACAGGCTCTTCAACCAGTTTCTGATTTTGGTCAACGCGCAAATCTTGCAATGGAAGGACCTGAGACTGATTATCTACATTACACTTTTTCAAATAACAAACGTTAAACATATCATGAATGCTAGCAAGTTCAGGTTGAAGTTCAAGAGTAACAGACTGATCATTAATAACCTGCTGAAATCTGTATGGACCAATATACCTGGGAGCCAATTTACCTCGCTTTCCAAACCTGAGCACACCTTTCCACGGGGAAACTTTCAAGTAAACTAACTCACCTTCAGAAAATGAAATTGGTCGTCTACGTGGATCAGCATACTGTTTCTGTCTATCACGAGCCGCTTTCAGCTTTTCACGTGCAACTGCAACTTTATCAGCTGTGATTTGAACAATGTCTGGACCAGCAAACTGTTTCTCTCCAGCTTCTAACCAACAAGCCGGGGTTCTACAACGACGACCATACTACATCTCATATGGAGGCATACCAATGCTCGAATGATAGGAGTTATTATACGAAAACTCAATCAACGGTAAATGAGAATCCCAAGAACCGCCATACTCAATCACACAAGCACGTAACATGTCCTCCAAAGTCTGAATCGTTCTTTTTGTCTGACCATCTGTCTGAGGATGATACGCTGTGCTCAGATTCACTCGGGTACCCAACTCTTGTTGTAAACTTTGCCAAAAATGAGAGATAAATCGAGAATCCCTGTCAGATACAATCGACAAAGGAATACCATGCCTCGAAATAATTTCATTAACATATAGTTGTGCCAATCTACTCAGAGATGCAGTTTCACTAGTCGCCAGAAAATGTGCACTTTTCATCAATCGATCCACAATAACCCAAATCATATCATTACCTCGGTTAGTTCGTGGAAGTTTTGTCACAAAATCCATAGTCAGATGTTCCCACTTCCATTCTGGAATCTCTAGCTGTTTCAACGATCCACATGGCTTCTGGTGTTCTGCTTTAACTTGAGAACATATATGACAAGAACTTACAAACCGTGCCACATCATAATCTTTGATTAACTCTAACCATCACCTTTGACGCATATTTAACTCTTTCTGCGAAAACATATACTGAAGACTCTTGTGATCTGTACATATAACACACTTAGTACTATACAAGTAATTGTTGGGTTTTCTATTCCCTAACTAGATTAATATACGCAGCGAAATTATAACAAAAATTAATATATGGCAATTGGGAAACTAAACCCTAAGGGATCTTAACTTGAATAAATAAAAGCAATAAAATAACCAAGATAAATAGGAAAATACTAACCTTCGAGAAAACTAATTTCTCACGCGTAGACGACATCGTAGAGCTTCCTTACTTGGAGGCGAGTGCCCAAACCTGAACACCTCTAATGGCTCACACCCAAGAACTAAGAGAAATTCCCAAACTCCTAGGGTCCCGACTCTAAGTCGTGTAAACTCTTACAAGGAGTAGGAATGAGAAAGAGAGAAAGAATTGAACTCTATTCAATTTTGGGATGGATCTAAAAGCATAGGGGAGGTCCCTATTTATAGTGAAGGAGGAGGCCTAGGGTTTTATCCCTTGGCCGATGAGGGACAGAATCCCAACCAGCGGTTGGATCTTCCAACCGGCGGTTGGACCCACATGTTCAACCGACTTAAACCCTTTGGACTCCAGCCGTTGGTTGAACCTTCCAACCGGCGGTTGGATCCTTGCTTCCAGAATCTTCTTTTCTTTTAGTTTCTAATTAATATTCAATTAATAAACTAGTCATAATATTAATTCCAATTAATATTATTTCTCTGTTTATTTCTCTTACTGTTCATTGAGGGTGACCCAAAAAGGACTCCACTTTTAATGATGTACTTACCAATTAGTTATGATATTGGACACTATTCCAACAGTCTCCCACTTGAACAATTCATCAACTATTATTGGTCTAAGCTTATCCATTAACTAAGCAGAGAGTGCCATCCAATGCAACTGCTGAACTCTGATTCTTATCTTAGAGTTAGCCCTTTACATAAGTGATCAACTATTCCTTTGTTCTATTGATATCGTATGAATCGAGACATGGATTTTAATCAATCTCAAGATTCATAATTAGTTTTCTGATTTCCGATTACATTAACTTTATGAGACTATTGAACCATCAACTTAGTCTCGGCCAGGCCTAACACTTTAGAGTCAATCTATAATCATCAGAGGGCCCAAGATATCACTTTTCCCATTTAGGCAAAAACGAACAAATAAATTTTGACTACATAGTACTAGTCAACTCATCATGTCATACCTAGCATACCCTTTATGACTGGTAGTTACGCACAGCGTTTGAATAGACTAAAGTATCACAGACTTGAAAAACTACAAACTCAATGTATCTCCATTTTAAGAATAGAGGATATTATCATCTCAGAGTTACTCGTGATTTCAATCCATGAAGTAACTTCCATGAGTGCGGGTCTCTCCTATACTTAAATCTCCATTAAGTACCCATGAGTGTTGCAGCAATCTCCATGCCATGTCTAATCTCCATAGACAATCTACTAACACTCCATGATAGTCTTGATTCACCACTTACTTCCAGGAGTGTGAACGACTGAGGAGGTTTAAGTAAAAACTGTTTTACTTGGGAAGTGGTGTCTAAAAATGCAAAACAGAAGCACAATGACAAACAATAGTAAATGGCAGAACTCCTTCAATAAATAAATCTCCATTATTTAATCACCAAGTCTATAAAAATTTATCATTGTTTACAATGTTTCAAAATCAAACTAACAACTAAAACTTTACATTATCTCTTAAGCCTATGCTCCTAGCATGCTCATCATGTTTGGACTTTCCAAGTGGCTTTGTGAATGGATCAGCCGGATTATCCTCTGATCTTATACTCTTCACAATCACGTGTCCTTCTTCTACTTTCCTTCGAACAAAATGGTATTTTCTCTCAATGTGCTTTGACTTTCCGTGATCCTTTGGTTCTCTACTCAAGGCGACTGCACTTTCGTTATCATAGAATATTTCAATGGGGTCTTGAACCATTGGAACAACTCCAAGATCTCCAACAAAATTCTTAATCCAGATGGCTTCCTTTGAAGCCTCGCAAGCCGCTATGTACTCAGACTCGCACATTGAGTCTGCCACCGTATCTTGCTTGGAACTTTTCCATGTCACCGCTCCCCCATTCAGTATGTATACCCAACCAGACTGTGAATGGATATCATCTCTATCTGTTTGGAAACTTGCATCACTATAACCCGTTACTCTAAGTTCCTCTTCTCCACCATAAACTAAGAACCTGTCTTTAGTATTTCTCAAATACTTAAGAATATTCTTTACAGTTGTCCAATGACCTTCACCAGGATTCTGCTGATGTCGACTCACTAAGCTCAAAGCAAATGAGACATCAGGCCTTATACACGTCATGGCATACATGATCGATCCTATAGCTGAAGCATATGGGACTCGACTCATTCTATCCGATTCTTCCTTAGATTTCGGACAAAGATCCTTACTGATCTTAATGCCATGATGTAAGGGTAGATTCCCTTTCTTAGAGTTCTCCATTTTGAATCTTTTCAAAATTTTATCTAAGTATGTGTCCTGGCTAAGTCCTATGAGACGTCTCGACCTATCTCTATAAATCTTTATACCAAGAATATATGATGCATCTCCCAAGTTTTTCATAGCGAAATATTTTCCCAACCAATCCTTTACACTTTGTAATGTTGGGACATCATTTCCTATGAGTAGTATATCATCCACATATAATACTAGGAAGACTACGACACTCCCACTGAACTTGACATATATACAGGACTCATCTTCGCTTCTAGAAAATCCAAACTCTGTGACTTTTTCATGGAAGCAGAGATTCCAGCTACGAGAGGCTTGTTTAAGTCCATAAATAGCCTTTTGAAGCTTGCACACTCTATTAGGATACTTTGCATTTTCAAAACCCTCCGGTTGTGCCATGAACACATCCTCTGTCAGTTTCCCGTTAAGGAAGGCGGTTTTGACATCCATCTGCCAAATTTCATAATCATGAAACGCAGCTATGGCTAGCATAATCCTAATTGACTTTATCTTAGCTACTGGTGAGAAGGTTTCCTCATAATCAATCCCGTGAGTTTGAGTATAGCCCTTCGCTACCAACCTAGCTTTATAAGTGTGTACTTTCCCATCCATGTCGGTCTTCTTCTTGAAGATCCACTTACAACCCACCGTCTTAAGACCGGGTGTAGTGTAAACCAAATTCCAAACTTGGTTGTCATTCATGGACTGAATTTCACTTTTCATAGCTTCCTTCCACTTGGCAGCCTCAGGGACTGCCATCGCTTCCTCGTAGTTAGCAGGTTGATCTAAGTCATTTAGTGTACCATCACTAACTTTATCCTCTTCTTCTACATGGTAACCATAATAGAACTGAGGAGGTTTGCTAACTCTACAAGATCTGCGAACGGGTAAGGATATGTCTTCAGGTTCAACAAGTGTTTCCACCTCTTGTTGAACGTCAGTGTTTACTGTAGGTTCTTCATCGGTCGACTCTCGAATTTCTTCAAGATCTATCTTACTCCCACTGTCCTCTTTAGATATCATTTCTCTCTCAAGGAACACTCCTCTTCGAGCTACAAAGACCACATTATCCGCGGGTCTGTAGAACAGATATCCAAATGACTCTTGTGGATAACCGATGAAAAGACACTTTTTAGATCTGGAGTCTAGTCTGTCCTGAGTTTCTCGTCTAACGAAAACTTCACAACTCCAGATTTTGATGTGACCAAGAGAAGGACGTCTTCTCTTCCACATCTCATAAGGTGTCTTTGAAACCTTCTTGGTGGGTAAAAGATTTAAGATGCGAGCGGCTGTTTCTAATGCATAACCCCAAAAACTTATCGGAAGTGTAGCCCGACTCATCATAGATCGAACCATGTCCAACAAGGTTCTATTTCTCCTCTCAGCAACTCCATTAAGTTATGGTATTCTAGGAGGAGTTAATTGTGAAACTATTCCACAATCTCTAAGATGATCGAGAAACTCGATACTAAGGTATTCTCCTCCCCTATCGGATCGGAGTACCTTTATCTTTCTGCCCAATTGATTCTCTACTTCGCTTTGATATCTTTTGAATATCTCAAAAGTATCTGACTTATGCTTAATCAGATAAACATGTCCAAATCTACTGTAGTCATCAGTAAATGTAACATAATATCGATTTCCATCTTTTGTGGCGCATCGGAATGGTCCACAAACATCTGTGTGTACCAAGTCCAACAGTCCTTCACCTCTTTCACACGACCCGGTGAATGGTGATTTAGTCATCTTGCCCAATAAACAAGATTCGCATACATCATCCGATTTGAGGTCGAATGATTCCAACACTCCATCCTTTTGGAGTTGGCCGATGCGTTTCTTGTTTACGTGCCCAAGACGATAATGCCACAATTTGGATTTATCAATCTCATTAGACGAATCAACATTTAAAATCAAATTGCTAACATATTCAACATTTTCATATATGCCATTGTAAGGAGAAGCTTTGAAAATAAAACCACCATTTAAATAAACCAAAATATCACCATTCTCATTATCAAATGAAAATCGATAACCATCCTTAAACAAAGCATAAAATGAAATAATGTTTCTAGTCATTTCTGACGAATAACAACAATTATTCAAATCTATCCTAACTCCAGAATTCAGCATGAGCTCATACTTTCCAATCTCGGTAACAGGCGTGATTCCTCTGTTTCCCATGACTAGATTAAGCTCCCCATGCTTCAACTTTCTACTTTCCTTTAGACCCAGCAATACAGTGCAACTGTGAGTACCACACCCTGTATCCAGAACCCGCGAATTAGAAGTTGTAGTATTATGGAGTTCGATCATGAACATACCTGAGTGAACACTCTTTTCAACCTTGCCATCTTCAAGGTCTTTCAGGTATTTCGGGCAGCTACGTTTCCAGTGCCCCTTAGTGTTGCAGTAAAAGCACACTGCTTCCTTCGGATCATTAACTGGTGCAATATCAGTCTTTCTTTTGGACCCACGATTGGACTTTCCATTCGTAGTCTTTGCTTTCCAATTTGACCTCTTTCTTTTCTTTATAGTTTGACCAATTGCCAACACAAGAGCTGCTGAGTTAGAGGACACATCATCCTTTTTGATTCCTTGCTCAGCAGTTTGCAGCAAATTATGGAGTTCCATTATTGAGCCTTCTCTCTCATTCATATTCATCTGATATGATATTACAAACTGATTGTAGACAGCTGGCAGACAAGACAAAATTATGGCAACGGAAAACTCTATGTCAAACATCATATTCAATGATTCCAACCTATCAAAGTACCCTTTCATCTCCAAGACGAAAGCACAGATAGATGCTCCAGGTTTGGGTTTGCAAGCCATGAGTGACTTAACCACATCAAGGCGTTCTTTGCTCGCCTTTGCCTGGAACATTTCCTTAAGCTGTTGGTTCATTTCATAAGCCCATGTATTCTCAAAAGTCTTTTGCAACTCGGGGCTCATGGAGGATGCCATGATACAAGACACTTTATTCGCATCATCATAATGTTTCCTGTGTGCCTCAATCTTCTCTTGGGTTGAATCTTCATCAATCACGGGAATCTGCTCATCAAGAACATACTCCTTGTTCTCGTACCTCAAGGTAAACCTTAGGTTACGCATCCAATCCATATAGTTTGGACCAGTCAGTCTTTCCCTTCCAAGAACTGAGAGAAGTGAGAAGTTCGAGTTGTGTGCGGAATTGGGGATGGGAGGAATATTACCATTTGTAGAAGACATCTATAAGATAATCAATTTTAGTTAGTTTGAATATTCCTTAATTAATTACCCAATTACAAAATTAAGGATATGATCCATATTTTAGATTCGTTTTATGAAAAGGTTTACCGTAATCATATTGCGAATTTATTTTAGGTAGACAATGCCTTTGTCAATTTCATTCTCTATGAAACTCCTAGTTCTTTTGAGATTCATTGATTCTTATCAACGGCATGTTAATCTCGGATATGCTTATCTACCATTCATGACTGGTATGCCGAGGATCATGAACAAGATGGTGAACTTAACCATGCAAAACCCGTGTGGTCCCCGGCCCGAGTACGCTCGAGAATCACGAGTTCCACATCACCTCTCAATATGTTCTCATATTAATGTACCGGTAAACCACACACGCTCCATTAACAGACCATACGAAAGATGTGCAGTTTTCATGGGTTAGCATACTATTCACATTTTAGTATCTAGAACGGGATTTTGTTTTAGTACTTTTAGGTCATACTTTTGATCTTCACATCATCCTATCAAAAGTCCTCGGTAACTCCATTGAACGCACAAAGAAGCGGAAAAGCAGGTCAGCGCGAAGCCTATTAAAAACCTGACTTCTTTAGGGAAGCTGAGCTACCCGCCTTATACCTCTCTTATAGTTTGTTCACTATGGGTGAGCCGATTTATCAATTGACTAACGATGTATTTAACTTTAATGATACATATACTTATAGCTCATAATATATGTAATGTCTCTCTTTAAACTCTTAAAGTCTACGGTTCTATTTTAAAACATTTTAAAATTTGAGGGTATATTTTAAAACAATTAAAAATATAGGGTCTAAAGTGTAAATTCATTTTACCAATTTATACAATTCTATTTCCAATTTATCATTACCTACATACTATTGTAGATAATTAAAGGCTAGTATTTATCAAGCTAAGTCTCTGATACCACTGTTGGGTTTTCTATTCCCTAACTAGATTAATATACGCAGCGGAATTATAACAAAAATTAATCTAAGGCAATTAGAAAACTAAACCCTAAGGGATCTTAACTTGAATAAATAAAAGCAATAAAATAACCAAGATAAATAGGAAAATACTAACCTTCGAGAAAACTAATTTCTCACGCGTAGACGATCTCGTAGAGCTTCCTTACTTGGAGGCGAGTGCCCAAACCAGAACACCTCTAATGGCTCACACCTAAGAACTAAGAGAAATTCCCAAACTCCTAAGGTCCCGACTCTAAGTCGTGTAAACTCTTACAAGGAGTAGGAATGAGAAAGAGAGAAAGAATTTAACTCTATTCAATTTTGGGATTGATCTGAAAGCATAGGGGAGGTCCCTATTTATAGTGAAGGAGGAGGCCTAGGGTTTTATCCCTTGGCCGATGTAGGACAGAATCCCAACCGGCGGTTGGACCTTCCAACCGGCGGTTGGACCCACATGTTCAACCGACTTAAACCCTTTGAACTCCAGCCGCCGGTTGAACCTTCCAACCGGCGGTTGGATCCTTGCTTCCAGAATCTTCTTTTCTTTTAGTTTCTAATTAATATTCAATTAATAAACTAATCATAATATTAATTCCAATTAATATTATTTCTCTGTTTATTTCTCTTACTGTTCATTGATCATTGAGGGCGACCCAAAAAGGACTCCACTTTTAATGATGTACTTACCAATTAGTTATGATATTGGACAGTATTCCAACAGTAATGCCTCCAGATCTTCAAAGAGTAGGGTAATTTCTTTCATGAGGTTTGAGCTGACTAGAAGCATAAGCAATAACACGGTCTCGTTGCATTAAAACACAACCCAAACCAGCAATCGATGCATCACAATATACAACAAAATCATCGGACCCATTCGGTAATGCTAACACATGAGGCTGACACAACAACTGTTTCAAAGTCTGAAAAGCTGTTTCCTGTTGTTCATACCACTGAAACTTTACATCTTTACGAGTTAATTTAGTCAACGGGCATACAATCTTAGAAAAATCTTTAATAAACTTTCTATAATAACCCGTCAAACCCAGAAAACTCTTTATCTCAGAAGGTGATTTAGGCGCATTCCAATTCATCACAGCCTCAACTTTAAATGGATCAACTTTAAACCCATCATTACATATAACGTGTCCCAAAAACTGTACCTCCCTAATCTAAAATCCACATTTCGAAAATTTAGCATATAAGTGTTCTCTTTTCAATGTTTCACAAACCAATCTTAAATGTTGTTCATGTTCAGATTCAGATTTCGAATATACCAAAATATCATCAATGAATACAATCACAAATTTATCAAGAAAAGGTCGACATACCCGGTTCATCAAATCCATAAAAACTGCAGGAGCATTTGTTAACCCAAATAGCATAACCAAAAATTCATAATGCCCATACCTGGTATGGAAAGCAGTCCTAGGAATATCACATTCACGAACACGAACTTGATGATAACCCGACCTCAAATCAATCTTTGAATAAAAAGAGGATCCCTGCAACTGATCAAACAAATCATCAATTCTAGGCAGAGGATACTTATTCTTTACTGTTTGTTTATTCAATTCCCGATAATCAATGCACATTCTGAAAGTACCGTCTTTCTTTTTCACAAACAATAATGGTGCACCCCACGGGGAAGAACTAGGTCTAATAAAGCCCTTATCCAACAACTCCTGAATTTGATTCATCATTTCACGAATTTCAGCAGGAGCTAACCTATATGGAGCTTTTGCTATAGGTGTCGAGCCAGGAACAAGATCTATCTGATATTCAACCTCTCTAATAGGGGGTAACCCAGGCAATTCATCGGGAAACACCTCTGGTTACTCAGAAACCACCTGCACATCAGACACATATTTCTTTTCTATTTTAGCATTAACAACTTAGGCTAAGTAAGATTCACAACCCTTAGCTAATGACTTCCTAGCTTTCATAATAGAAATCAGAGGAACATGTCCATTTTCCCGTTCTCCTCGATCCACGACACATGACTCATCAGATATAGGGATTTTAATCAGCTTCTTATGGCATTCTATATTTGCTTTATTATGACTTAACCAGTCCATACCAATAACCACATCAAAACTAGGAATTGGCATCAACAGAAAGGAAATTGGAAAAGTCTGACCCTCTATCATTATATTAGCTCCAGTCACCGAGGTGGTAGCAGGAACCGTTTTGCCACTAGCTATTTCTACCTCAACAGGGCTTGTAATCACAGTAGGCATCATTTTCAGTTCTCCACAATCAAACAAAACACATGCCGGTACAGAGTTTACAAGGAAAGTACCAGTGATAACATCGTCTGTGTGGACAACTTCATCAACTGTCATCTGAAAGGCCCTACTAGCTGCAGATGGTGGATTCTTCCGCTTCCAACCGGAAGATGACGAACTAACAGCCGAACCAGAACCCTGTCTCTTAGCCTCAGGACATTGACCTGCACGATGCCCTTCTTTCTGACAATTCCAGCACACATAAGTAGGATAAACACAATCCTTAGCCTCATGCCCAATTATCCCATATTTGACACATCTGGTTGTCTGAACAGATGACGGTCCAAATTGTCTAGCTTTACATTTAACACACTAATTAGCACGATTAGGCGTACCATTATGATTTTCTTGCTTCTTACGTTGCTGATTACCCTGCCATCTCTGTTTGCCTTTACCAGAAGATTCACTCCTAGATTTCTGGGAAGATCTTTCCTTACTCGGTTCATCTTGAATTCTCAAATCACTATTAACCGAACGAGCTAACATAAAAGCTTGAGAAAGAGAACCCGCTAACCTTACATTAGTATGGTAATTTGAAGGTAAGGTACCAACAAACTGCTCTACTCTGGTTCTTTCATCTGGAACCCACTACTGAACAAACCTGAGTTTCTCCGAGAACTGATTAATCAAATCATCAATTGACATTTTATCAGTTATATGCAATTCCATAAACTCCTTCCGAATACGAGCCATATCAAAGTCTGAACAATATTGTTTGCAAACTTCATTATAAAAGTCAGACCATCTAATGGATTCTTTATGAGATGGTGTTAAAACAGAAGTAATCGAATCCCACCAAGTCATAGCCGGTCCTTTTAAAAACTGTGCTGCATGAGGAACTTTTATTTCCTCTCACAACGACATACTTCGAATTTTCATTCCACATCTCTCAACCAATCCATAGTCACAGAAGGATTTATACTACCAGAATACTCAGACGGTTCACTAGCCATAAAAGTTTTAAACGAACACACCTTATGTTGTGGTAGTGAAACAGTACCAAATACAGGATGAGATGCTTCAGCCTCTTTATTTTATTTATACATCCTGAGTGCCAGAATTTCCTCTTCCAAATTAAGAACATACTCATCTCTTTCTGTATCTTCTCCAGCACTGAAAGAAGTACCAGCAGGCCCATGTTGATTATCATGCGTCTCAGGAGGAATTTTAGTCCTTGAGGCAATGTTAGGGTTAATGGCCGGTTGATTATTATCCACCATATCTGTAAACATAACAACAGCTCACAACTCATTAATCGTTAGTACCTATCCTACTAACCGATTCATATACAATACTAAATCCCATACCCAAGAATGTTTGACACAACACAATCAAAGTTTGGGATTGAACATCTTATCAAGTCCAATTCACCCAAACTACTGCTCTGATACCAACTTATAACACCCCGCAGTCTATAAACGATTATTATATGATTTCACCTGTCGGAAGCGTAGATTTAAAAATTTCCTCATTTGCTACACATTACTGAAAACTTTTTCAAACTTTAACATTACAAACATACTACCTAACAGTTCCAACTATTTACTATTAAGTATTCAAAGCAAAAGGTGTTATATCGTTACATTTCCCAAAAATATATCAGAGTTAAGCGTGTGTCAAGCATTTCCTCAAAACATAACTTCTTGCTCGCCCGTCTATCAAACATAACCTGCAGGAAGTAAAGTGATTGGGATTAGCACGAAGCTAAGTGAGTGAATAATCAAATACAATTCAACTTAACATAAAAAGTCTGTTCACAATCAATAATGTAGTCAAATAATCTCAAGAGAAACGGTGGTTCCTAAGGACCCTGTGCCGGGTGGCCCTCTCAAAACGCTTAAACCAACTACAGGCCAAAACAGTGGTTAACCGTTAACTTATTGCTAATCTTCATCAACATAGGCTTCCATAAACAACACATGTACACAACCCTATGTTGATCAACAATAGCAAATAAGTTCAACCTTCCATTAAGTTGACCTCTGAATTATACATACTAGCCCAATGGCCAAAGTAATCACACAATCAAATCATACTGGCGTAGTATCTCAACTAAACAGTCTATCAATAGTAATATATAATTACTAATTGCAATCAAACTGTCACAACCAAATCAAACTGCGAGTTTCAAATCCACTCACCTGATTGTCTCAGTTTACTTACTTAGCTGTCTTATCTCACTGAGTCCTCTGATGATCTGAGAATAACAATCAAATATAAATATAAGTTAGTCATATTATCCATAATACATAACTTATATTCTTATATAATTCAATAATTCATTACAAGATTGATAATGCATAACAATTAACATATTTGTTAAAGTTAAAACAAAAGTCACACAAATCATGCACTAACCGCCAGGTAGCCCTAGTACCAACCGGGTACTAGGCTCCAGCAGCCGGGTCCAACCCGAACCAACCGGGTGAATTAAGGTTTCATGGTAACAGAACAAAACCATGGTTTAAACCCTAGAGAAGCAGCCAGGTTCCCGGTTTACCCGCCGGGTTCCCTCATTTGGTATACAACCCGTCGGGTACGGGTTCTACCCACCGGGTACCTACCCTGAACCAGTGACCTGCGATTCTACGTAAACTCATACCTGAAAATCATCATCCAAACACATCTAACTTATTTCTGCAAGTTACTAATACCTCAAATATAACTACTAGCAAGTATTTAACATCCATATTAACTTCTAACAAGTTCAACTCAATCAAAATCATCATATTCATAACCATGATAAACAACAAGAAATTACTTACAAATTGAAAGGAAGAACAAGGTGATGATGATGAAATTGATTCAGATCACAGCTTCACTTTGTGATTTCAAGTTTAGTAGGAAGATTGTAATTCTAGGATTTAGGTTTCAAGTTCAAAGAAAATGGAATACTTTCCATTTTGGGAAAGTTAATATAGGTCGGCCTCATTTTTCAACCGACTCCATATCCACTTAAAACTAGTCACCTTCTAACTCTATTGTCTGGAACCTAAAAAATATTTGCGAGAATAATTACTTTATTTTACCATCAACTATAACAAGTTAAACCAAGTACTACTTCATTATTCCCAATAAGTCATTTGACCTATTTACTTAAGTTTCACAATCAAACAATTAATATTAAATAATTTCTAACACATTTAAATAATTTATTTAAAATTTAGAAATTACCAGACTAGTAGAGAGGATATTACATAGGTGTTTCCCTTTGAACCTTTCCTTATGAAATGTACTTAGTCTCCTAGCTCACAGTAGAAGCGATGTCTTTGAACTGGTTTGCCATCTGTGTAGACGACAATACACTTCACACAGGATTCTCCCTGACATTGTCAAGTCCTCATAGTCGTGTTCGTTATGGTCCTGAAACACTAGCCTGGTTTTGCAAGAGCTACTAGGAATTATGCCCCAATAATTCCCTTTAAAGCGACCCCACTTCTCTCTCACATAGGTGATTCCCTAAAGATCTTTAACCGCCTTATGATATATCTTTAGAAATCATTAAAATCTTAATGCTTAGCCTCATATCAATGTCAACATCATTTATCGGAATGGACTAGGAAGTTTACTAACTCCCCCACAGTGACCTCAGCTTATATGATTAGGTTGTCCTATTGAACCTAGATCTTGGGATCTCCAGTCAACTAGGTTAGGTTTTCCTTCATATAAACTATTCAATAAGGGCTTTAGTCTCATTCCCTAACTTGATCTCCTCTCAACCTCATGGTTGTCGGATCCGAATTATTATCTGTTAACTTCATAAAGTTAACAAAGATAAATCTCACGGAGATAAGTTGTTATCTCAAGTGTATCATATAGCCTTAGTACACTTATGATCACTTCTAATTAGTTCTTACTCATTATTTTACAATGTCAAATTCGTGAACATAGTCACAAAGTACCACACTTGATCAATTTTGGCTCAAATAAAATTTTGGCATAAGCAAAATTATATATCCAGCCTCTCAAATAATGAATCATCCACTTGATATCAAAATGCAAGACACCCCCTACATTTCTATGCTATTGTGCAAAAGTTATCATTTTTCCACAATCAAATAGGGTTACTGTTACAAAGCTTCCCCCACATGTCTTGCAATTTGATATAAGTTCCAGTCATAATCTTATATATCCAATATGATTCTATTCAGTGATGCAGCCAAATGCCCCCACATTAATTTACATCTTTTGTGTTTCGGATTTAAGTACAATTTGAGCAATTCTTAGTCATAATATAGGTTTGACCTAGAGACGTCGAATTTAGAGAACTTAACAAAGTTTTCGCACTCAAATTATAACTCGCAAATCCGAATTTAATTTGGGCAATCCAACATCCAAGATAATATAACAAAAGATAAACATCTTTATGCTTATAGTTATCTTAAATTTCATATCTCTAATTGAATTCTATATAATGGAAACAATCCCCCATGATTGTCGTCAAGTTTTACAATATAACAAATCCACTATTACTGAATGAAATATTTATTTTTATCTTTATATAAATTCCACACAATGGAATGTTCATTTGTTAATTGATCTCTGCAGATGATCATAACTAACAAGTTCAAGTCTAACATGCCATAGACCTCAAACCTAAGATTAAGAATAGAAGATGCATCGTTCTAATTCTCCTTAGCTTTCTTCTAACAAGGAATCTAACGTCATGTCCCTTGTTAGTAATCATCATTATAAAGAAAAAATTGACCCTTTGAGACAAAAACCACCTCCCTAACAATAAACATTTAGAAGTGTCTCAAACACATTTTACTCTTATTACTCATTCAGATATATCTTTAGAGTCATAACACAATTACGTTTGATCTCTAAAATTTCACCAATTGCTCCATAAATAGAACTTAACCAAGCTCCATGGGCAAAAGTCAATTTATCACCTTCACTTGTGACAAAGTGAACTAAAAGAAAACTTCATAACATACATGATGCTTTCTCAACGGATATACACAACTCCCTTTCTGTATATTGACACCATACGGTCAATTCTTTTTGTAGTCTCGACACCTTATCAAACAACAAGCGCGATAAAGTCGTCTACTAATAAAAAAAATCATTCTTACTAGATTTTGTATCATAGTGTCAAATCTTATATTCATATTTGAATTTTTCATATTATGACATATCCTTAAGTCATGTCTTTCGCATTGACATGCTTCTCAATTTTATAAATTTAAACCACATCCTACTTAATGTGTTCAAACTTATTTCATCCGTTTAAATCCTTAATCCGAATCATATAATGTAATGAATTTCTCTTTCATTTATCGTCATGACAAAATTAAAAAATATAACACTTCTCAAATCCTTTATTGTAACACTCCGTTAAAATACCAATTACAGTTCATTGTTTAAAACTCTTTCAATAAATATACTATTATGTCATTAATAAATATGCATTGCGTAAAAATATAAATCAACTTTACCAATTTCATCCAACTTTTATTCAAGTATACTATTTTTAATAGATACAAAAACTCTCATGACAAGCAAGAAACTTAGACATTAGCAATGTCTTTGCTTTCATCATCGGATATGTCAATCATGTCATCATGATTATCATTATCAACACAATGCTCTAATAGGTGTCCCAACAACAAGGAACAAAAGAGGAACTCGATCTTTCCGTTTGTAATCACAAGTTTATCACTAAGATTCATTATATCTTAATCTAGCTTCCATTATGGCCCCTTATGTGCACTTTGGTTCTCCCAAATTAGAGATCCAAGAAATCACTAACCCATATGTTTTGAATAAAATCTATTCCAAAACAATGCATTTGAGTTTGTTTTCTCAAATTACAAGTAGCTTGTATATTACTTCATGTTACAAATCATTTATACAGGCCAACTCTAACACTATTTCAATTTGCAAAACAAAATTCCTTTAAAGTTTACCATATATAAATTTAAGTTTCTTAGAACTTATTTAATAGAGAGTACATTATATGTATAGAGACATATATAGTCTATACTCATAACTGTTTGTTTTAAGAAAAGAATTTGGTAAACAACTTATCCAATCATGATCATGACGTCATTATATTATAATTGAATCAGTTACCTTGTCATTAGTACCGAAAACAAAAATTGATACTTATAAATGTCATTGAACAATTTAATAACGATCCAGGATATTCCAAAATCACAAAACAAAATCGTATATAATATCTCCATAAAATGGGGTTTATTTTACAGTATTTAAATAACCAAACTCATACGAATTTAACGGGTTCAAGTGAGCAAACATCAAAGCACGAAGTTTCAGTCGTTAGACCAAATACCATTTTTTTATTTCGGATTTGTTAGATCGAGGACCAGTTCGATCGATTAATTGTACTTTGCCACCCCGTGTTTGGTCACAAACAAAAACCTTATTGCTACTTAAGCTTTAAGGCTCCAAACTCTCACATTTACATACCCAACCTATGTGAGACAAAGCCTATCCAATGGCTTACGTTTTAATTTAGAATTTATTTAACAAAAGAGTTCCTATGAACAACGTTTTCAAAACCATAATAAACAAAACGTTTTTCAGTTTTGCAAACTATTTTCAATATTTAATGTTACTAAATAAGGTGTTAATTGTCTTAAAATATATTTATAAAGACACACATGAACAACACTAATATGGTTTCAACAATCATTTGAAACTAAATACAAAACAAAGTTTGAAAATGTTTTTGTATTCTGTTTTCCAACATACTGGAACAAGATTTGTGTTCTTAAGAATCCACTTTAGATTCTTTCCGGTATGGTTTAATTTATTGCTTCCATTTCTTAAAACCAAAAACTTATATGTAGAATTTCACTCTACATAAGTATACGCTCTTTCAAACATGTTAAAAATACATTTTAACAATGGATCTTTAATTGTTTTGTATAATCTGTTTATCCAAAACGCTTAATAATTTTTATGAAACTCATTCGGGTACATTTTTGTGAAATCTGTTTTAAGACTGTCAGTGTAGGAAATAACGTAACGTACCCAAATACAATTCTATTATTATAATAGAAACGAATTCACAACAAACCAATACGGTACAATTACGAACCGTATATCACAATTATTTCCAATGCAATTACTATAATGAAATAAAATACAAATGAATAAAAATAGTAGGATACGAAAAGTATATTGTTGGTGCATCTTAGTGTGTCTGTCAGTTGGTCTAAGTTTGTAATGCGTTAGATATGTAATTACGTTAGTTATGACGTTTGAATTTGAAAAGTAATTACATTTTGTGTTTTGGCGACACAAAGGTTTTGTGTCGCATAAGTCAACTTGGCGACACAAGTTGTGTCGCATGAGTTGGCTTGGCGACACAGCTTGTGTCGCATAGGGCAGATTATGAGTCGAGTATAAATAGCCTAGTTCGTCTCATTTGTCAAGGTTGACGAACCTAGGTAAAGTTTCAGTATATTGTACTCAAGTTCTTGCAACTAATCTGATCGGTAATCATTTGGGTATTAATGTACTTTGTGTTTGTCTTGTTTTTAATCGTTTAACATTTATATTCAATCTTTGGATTCCGCATGTTGATTGAGTATTAGGATTTGATTAGGTCCGACTACAGGGGTCCTACAAGTGGTATCAGAGCCAAAATCTAAGGATTTGGCATTATTGAATCCGTTTTGATACGTTTCTCGGTTAAAACGACTTGTTTTTGGTTAAAATCTTCATAGAAAGGTGCTACAAACTTGGTTTTTAAGTTTTTTGGAAGATTTTGGGTTTCTTGTTCGTCCTTCATTCGTGAAAATTCGTTAGGTTTACGAATCTTACGAATTTTAGGGTTTGTTGATTGCTGCTGCAGCCGTTTCTGTGACGCAAGCTGCGACACAAAATTTTGTGTCGCGATTAGGGTTGGTGCGACATAATCTTTTTGTCGCTTTCTATTCACTGCGACATAAGCCTTTAAGTAGGCGACATAAGCTTGTGACACAAGCCTATTTTGAACTGCGACATAAGCCTTTAATTAGGCGACACAAGCTTGCGACACAAGCTTGCGACATAAGACACGGTTTTCTTCCGTCGCTACTATTTTGCAACACAACCTTTGTGTCGCTAGACACTTTGGAATTTAGCAGCTTCTGCGACATAATCTTTGTGTCGCTTGATTTCTTTGCGACACATACTTGTGTCGCATAACAGTTTGTTCTTTGTGTGTTTGATTATTTTGCAGGTAATTCAAAATGTCATCTTCTACAGCACATTCTATTCAGTCGGTCGGAGCTATGTTGAAGCAAAATAATGAGGTTGGATCAGGAAATAAGCCTCCTATGTATATGCCAGGAATGAGTTATGCAGATTGACGTCAAATTTTTGAATCATATATTGGTCTTAATGATTCGAAAATGATGATTTACTTAGAGGAGAAATACGAACGTCCTCAAAGAACCGGCGTCTTTAATGGCCCAGTTCCTGAAAAGTCAATTAAATCCATGACTCCTGAGGAACGTAAGGCATTTGATATGGAACGGAAAACTCATTCTGCAATCACTATGGCATTGCCTCAACCTATCATGAGACAATTAAGGCAACATAAGATTGCTTATGATCTGTGGAAAGCCTTTGAGAAGAAGTGTGGTGGTAGTGACCAATACAAGAAGAAGAAAATAGACTTGATCAAGAAACAGTATGAAGTCTTCGATATGCTACCTGATGAATCACTGAAAGATCTGTGCAGCAGATATTCTCAATTGGTTACTGAGTTATTAGAAGGAGGTATAACTCTTGATAGGACAGATGTAAATAAGAACCTTCTTGACTCACTTCCCAAGAAGTGGCATACTCGTGTCCTCTTAATGGAAAGGGATGAGGATATCATGGATATGGAGCTCGAAGATCTTATTGGTCATATTGAGGCAGAGCTTCTTGAAATGCAAAGAAAGCAGACCAAGGCCACTTCTCACCTATCAAAATCTAAAGCTGTATGGTGTAGATGTTCCAGTTTCAGCAAGTAAGGCTACGGGTACCGCATTTATAGCTAGCAAAGCTAGTGGAAATGTAACTACAAATATTCCATCTGGTGGTACCTACTTTCAAAGTTCAGGAATGTCATCTAGTGAAGAGTATTCTTCCACATTTTCGGCATTTCTAGCCTCTGCTGGTGATTTTACTGATGAAGACTTTGGTCAAATTGATCAAGAGGAATTGGAAAGGTTAGATTTGAAGTGGAACATGGCGATGCTGACAAGAAGGGTTAAGAACTTCTTAAAGAAATCTGGCAGAACATCGGTGAATGATCCAGGCGAAAAGTGTTTGGGGTTTAATAAAGGCAAGGTAAAGTGTTACAAGTGTCAAAATTATTGACACTTTGCTCGTGAATGTGAGAAGCATAAGACTCCACCTTCGGGTATGACCAAACCCTCTCCAACTAAGGCTGAAGAGAAAGCTATGGTGTCAGCTGCTTTGATGGTGACTGAAACTCCATGGGACAACAGCTGGCCAGATGCAGCTGAGGATGAAGAAGAAGAAAACACGGATCTCATGGCCGAAGTTCATGAGGTAGATGAAGAACCTTTATCTTGTGTTTCATGCATTAAACTTACTAACCAGTTTAACAGGTGTAGAGAGGACAACGAATGCCTTAATGCTACTATCACGCAATTAAAGGAAAGTAATGAAACGTTAAAAGAAAGTTATAAGGTTTCAGAAAAGAAATTAAAAGCTGTTTTTGAAGAAAAGAAAGAATTAAAATCTAAAATTTTTGAACAGCAAGATGAAATCGGAAGTTATGTTGATATGCTAACTTCCGTAAAGAAAGATCTTGTTGACTCCCAGGCTGAAATGCTTACTTTAAATCGTAAACTATCAAACTTTTCAACTTCCTCTCTCATCTTTGATGAAATTCTTCAGAAACAAAGGACTGATACTAAAAGTAAGGCAGGACTTGGTTATCACCATGTCCCACCTCCAAAAGACTATCTTCCTATGCCTGAACAGGAAATCATCAAAGATTTTCTGCCTACTATCACTAAAGTAGACATAAAACCTATTAAGCCAGTTAGGGTAAAGATAAGTAAGCCTGAGCTTGGTAAAGTAGGACTTGGTTTTCACCATGTCCTACCACCAACAGAGTATCATCCCATGTCTGATCAGGAAGATAAGGCTGAAATTGTTAAAGATGAGTCTCAAAAACCTGTAACTATTATGCCTGAGCTAGTTAAGGCATCGACTAGTGAGCCTGATAAATTGAAGGCTCAAAAGGTTGACTCTATCAAGAAGCTTGATGTCAGGGCTGAGCCTTTTAAGCCCATGGTTAATGAGTCTGTTAAGAAGCCGGAAACTAAGGCTGAGTCTATTAAGCCTATTGTAATTTCCAAGTCTGAGAAAGTCAATGATAAGTCTATTCCTCCAGCCAGTTTGAAGGAGGAAATTGAGATTGAGGATATAACCGATGAAGAATACGGTTATTTAAAAAGGAAGAATGTAACCAACGACCATCATATCTTCACTAGTGAAGGTTATGATGAGATTTATAAAATGAAAGGTAAAGCCAAGGTTGAACCTACAAAGAAGATTTTTAAACCAGATAATCACAAATCTACTAAAAAATGTTCTAAAGTTTATTCACAAGGTTCAACTTCTGCTTGCACACATCAGTGTACGTGCTCAGGACATGCATCCTTTGGCCGAGCTCAAAGGTTCATACCTCAATCTCAAGACAGTGTTGAGCTACGATCTTGTTTCTACTGCAAGAAACAAGGTCATCTGATAAGTAAGTGCCCATTGCTTGCTAAGAAGTATGGTCAAAGGGGAGCTACACGAACCTCACAATCTCAAAACTTTTCTCAAAAATCCATGAGAGGTTCTGCAGTTCCACCACCTGCTTTTGAGATTAACAATATTGAGCCAAACAAAGTTACTCATGATAAGCTCAATATTGTTAACAAGCAACCATCCAAATCTCAAAAGGTTTAGAAGATCAAGGAGTCATGTTCTGACTCTTCATCTGACAATGATACATCAGGCAATGATTTTGATTTGCTAAAAAATAAAATTCTGACTGATGTAATCATTGTGGATGATGCTACTGGGTTACCCAAGTCTGTAAAGGCTTGGGTCTCCCTTACTAATTGATTTTTATGTTTGTGATGTCGCAACAATCTGAAGAAGTTCATAATAGTAGATGGTATATAGACAGTGGTTGCTCGCGACATATCACAGGCGACTTATCTCTGCTATCCGAAGTTAAAGATTACAATGGGGGATATGTTGCTTTTGTCGGTGATCAAGGAGGAGTTATAACCGGACATGGTACACTCACTAATGGGCAAGTGAGTTTTGAGAAAGTTAATTTTGTGGAACAACTCACCCACAATCTGCTCAGTGTGTCACAAGTGTGCGACAAAGAGTACACTATGGCATTTACCAAAACTGAGTGTTGCATTTTAGGACCTGGATACGTTATTCCTGAGGATTGGGTGCTACTGAGGGCACCTCGGCTAAAAGACACGTATATTTTGGATATGAATACTATTGAAACAACTCAACATACGTGTCTACTTTCAAGAGCTCCTGAAAAAGAATCACTACTTTCGCACAGACGTATGGGTCACTTGCACTTTCGAAAAATGAATTATTTGGTGAAGAATGATCTTGTGCGTGGAGTTCCGAAGAAATCTTTTGGAATTAATGATCATTGTGTTTCCTTCCAAAAAGGGAAATATCACAAGAAATCCCATAAGTCAAAAGTGGTGAACTTTGTTTCAAGTCCATTGGAGCTATTGCATATCGATCTCTTTGGACCAGGAGGTTCTAAATACTGCTTGGTAGTAACTGATGATTATTATCGCTTTTTGTGGGTGTATTTCTTATCTACTAAGGATGAAGTTCCCGAGATTCTCACTTATTTATTTGATAAGCTTGAGATCCTGTGCAATTTGTCGATCAAGAAACTGCGATCTGATAATGGGACTGAGTTTAAGAATTCAACAATTGAGTTGTACTGTCTAAGAAAAGGGATAGATCATCAATTCAGTGCTGCTCGTACTCCTCAACAGAATGGAGTTGCTGAACGTAAAAACAGGACACTCATTGAAGCTGCACGAACAATGTTGGCAGACTCTAAGCTGCCTATCTCTTTCTGGGTTGAAGCGGTTAATACCGCTTGTTATATTCTTAACAGGGTTTCTGTGGTTAAGAAGCACAATAAAACGTCTTATGAGCTGCTTAATAATCGAAACCTTCGTTACAGTTTCTTGAACCTTTTGGATGTCCCTGCACATTATGTACACAAAAGAGAGAGTTGCTAAATTTGGAGCAAAGTCAAGTGAAGGTTTAGTTTTGGGTTTTTCAAATAACTCTCCAAATAAACGTGTGTATAATTTGGCAACTAAGCGCATGGAAGAACATTTTGAAGTCACGTGCTTTCGGTATACTGAAAATCCAGAGGGAAAGGAACCCGCACACTTGTTTAACTATGAAGAAATTTTTGACTCATTCAATCTTCCTAACGAAGATGATGAGGTTGATCAGGTGGTCACACTGATCCACGACCTTGATTTGTCTTTAGATACTTCTCAGCCATCAGCATCAAAGCCACCGACTGCTTCTGCTACTCCACCTCCTTCTCAACCCAATGCTGAGGTTCCTGAATCATCAACAAGAAATCAAGAAACGGATATTGATGTTCCTGAGTTGTCTGATGATGAAGATGAACCGATTGAGAATACTGAGGAGTTGATTCAGCCCAGGAAGCCGATTTCACAAACTTGAACTCTGTCATTGTACTTGACGAGATTCCAAATTCTCGTATCAATAAGGACCATCCGGTGGAAAATATTATTGGTCCTTTGGATAAAGGGATTCAGACACGAAGTCAAGTTATTACTGTTGAAAATCCTGAATCCCCTTCTGATTCTTCTGAGCCTATTTCTCTTGCATGTCTTACCGTAGAGGTAAAATCATGTTTTCTATCTCAAGTGGAGCCTAAACGGATAGAGGATGCTTTGAAAGACCCACACTGGGTTGAAGCAATACAAGAGGAGTTGCAGCAATTCAAAAGGCCGCATGTTCGGGAATTGGTGCCATTACCTAAGGGTGCACATCCTACCGGCACTCGATGGGTATATAGAATCAAGAAAGATGATCGAGGAGTAGTTATCAGAAATAAAGCACGGCTAGTAGTTCAAGGCTTTCATCAAGTAGAGGGTTTGGATTATGATGAGGTTTTCGCTCCTATTTCAAGATTGGAGTCGATTTGTATCTTCTTGGCCTTTGCGTCCTTCAAGGAATTTCATGTTTATCAGCTTAATGTGAAGAGCGCTTTGTTGTATGGACAGGTTGATACTGATGTTTATGTGAAGCAGCCTCTTGGTTTTGAAGATCCTTTGCATCCGGAATATGTCCGTAAACTCAATAAGGCATTGTATGGTCTGCATCAGGCGCCAAGATTGTGGTATGAGAGGCTTGCGACTCATCTAATTAAGAATGGATTCGAAAGAGGAAGTATTGATAGAACTCTATTCACAAAAGAGACGGAGACGACTTGTTACTGGTACAGGTTTATGTCGACGACATCATATTCGGTTCTACAAAAGATTCTATGTGTAAAGACTTCGAGCATCTCATGAAGTCTGAATTTGAGATGAGTGCAATGGGGGAACTTACGTTCTTTCTGGGTGTACAAGTTGAGCAGTCCGCCAAAGGCATCTACAATTATCAGTCCAAATATGTTACTGATATGTTAACTAGGTATGACTTGCTTAACTGTAAGACCTATGGCACCCCCATTGAAATTAATCACAATCTCGGGCCGGCCACTGATGAAGAGGATTGTAAAGAAAAGGACTATCGTTCAATGATTGGTTCTCTCATGTATCTGACCGCTTCAAGGCCAGACATCGAATTTGCTGTGTCTATCTGCTCCAGATATCAATCTAGGCCAAAGGTTTCTCACATGAAAGCAGTAAAGTGATTATTTGGTTACCTCAAATATAGACCAACTCTTGGTCTATGGTACTCCAACGAGAAATCGTTTGCATTCACTGCATACTCGGATTCTGATCATGGCGAATGTAGCATAGATAAGAAGTCTACAACTGGTGGATGCCAGTTTCTTGGATCGCGTTTGGTCTCGTGGCAGTGCAAAAAGCATACTACAGTGGCTACTTCCACTGCGGAGGCTGAGTATGTTGCCGCGGCTAGCTGCTGTTCCCAAATTCTGTGGATTCAGCATCAATTGCGTGATTACGGGTTACTTCTTACTATGACTCCTATTCATATTGATAATACTGCTGCCATTTCTATTACACGCAATCCCGTACCACATTCTAGGACTAAACACATAGAACTTAGGTTCCACTTCATACGGGATTGCTATGAGAAACACTTAATAGACGTTGTCCACATAGATACCCTTAAGTAGAATGCTGACCTATTCACCAAGGCCTTTTCTCGTGCCCGATTTGATGAACTACTCAACATGATTGGTTTACGCTTCTTTCAACTTAAGGAGTAATTTTTGGACTTGGACTATTGTTTTGATTATAAAAAAAAATACGCAACAGCCACTCTTTATACTCTTTAGTATTAAAGAAATGCACGGTTGCAACATTTGTAAAAAGACGTTTATGTGTCTGTAAACAACTAGGGAAATGATAGTACATTAGGGTACATGCACAAAATGGAAATTCTAAGGTTTATCCTTGATGTATCAGTAGGTTTATCTAGCATACTTACCACAGCTTTCATAAACATTAGCTTCATCATATGATGTACTGGTAGGCATGATACACCGGTCTTTGAGCTATTAAAAAGCAACTCTAATACACGTCTATTATCATGTGGTCAACACCTTGTGATGTATGACTAAGTGTCTTAATTCCTTAATTTATCTTGGCATACTTCTATTTTAGTTTATAATATGAAATCATTTGGGGGTATATACTGATTGTTTCCTTTGTTGTACGTAAGTACAGACCTGGTCTCAATTTGTATATACTTAAAAGTTAAGCAAACGCAAGTCAATGAACTTGAAAAAGTCTTAAATCATAAGATACCTAACAAGGTCGCCAAAATGGTTTGACCAAGTCTGATTTTGCTTACACCTGAATCAAGCTATGTCGCTTTGTTATACGGTTGTACAGACCTGTCACCGCTGACTTGATTCTTAAAAACGATTTTCCTCTATTCTATCTATCTTGGAAGTTATGTTCTTGTCTAAATTATAGGGGTATGTCTATGGTGGGGACCATAAATAACTATTCATACTCACAATAAAAGGTTCACTCATAGATGCAGTTGTAACATGTTTAGGTGGTCAAACAATACCAGTAATCATCTTGAAATAATATTTATAAAAGGTGTTCTAAATATGCTAAGAAAACTTAAAGAGGACAAATATACTGATAATCGAGATAACACTTACTATTTGTTAATAATTGCATGTTATCCTAATATGATCCCTTAGCAGATAAAATAACTACGTCACCAAAAAAAATTAATTTAAGTTTCATTTTAGGTTTAGTAATTATTTTATTTTATTTTATTTTATGCTACCTATTTTTATTTTTACAAGTCCCTAAGTTACTCTTGAATCGGGTTACGAAACTTCAAATCCAAAATCAACTTTTCTGAGGTATGCAACATAAATTACTTGTCTACGACATAACTTATGTTGCATCCTATGTCGCTTGTTATGTCGCTAGTTCGAGTTGAGGTATAAATACCCCACTCCAGTCGCTTTCATTGTTACCATTCTTTGCGACATAAATTCAAATATAGTGATACAAAACCTATTTTAGCGACACTACTTTATGCGTTGGTTTTTCAATTTGATTGTGCTTTCCTGGGTGTTTTCACTACGATCGATCTTGTGTATTTTGTACCTCGTGCTTTACTCGATCAATAGGTACTAATTTCACCCTTTTTCACCATATGTTTTAGATTTAATTGATGATTCAAGTTACGGGTTTTATGGTTTTCTGTTATTGGGTTAATTAGACACGAATACATGCCTTTTAGATGTTAATAGTTACGTTTTCATGTTAGTGGTTTGATGTCGTACCCTAGGGTTAGGCTTATTTTCGAAAATCCCAAATTTGGGGTTTAGGGTTTCTGGGTTGGGATTGATGTTCGTCGTTGCTACACATCCTGCGACATAAGCTTTTATGTCGCAGGATTCATGGAATTCATTTATGTCGCAAATGCCTACGACATATCTTTTATGTCGCTATTTAATGCGTCACAAATCCTTATGTCGCTTTACTAAGCGACACAATATATGTGCCACAAAAGTTATGTCGCCAAAAGCATAATATTCAATTAAATTCGATTTAATTGCAAAATGCGACAACTCTTTCTGTCGCATCCGTGATTAGCGACTCAATTCCTTGTGTCGCATAAAACATAATTTTAAATTGATTTATTTGTTTCCATTGAATCTGCTTACGCTAACTGTTTTTGAGTTTTATTGCGACAACCGACAAATTAGGACAATAATTTGTGCCTAATTACGAAATAATTTAAGCTAATTTCTGACTAAACATTAGACTAGACTTTTGATGTGATATAAGCCTATCGAGCCCAACACTTTTGTACAAAGAGTATTACATATTTCGTAATTAATTATAATTGCGTACAAACTTATCGGAACGAAACCGACAAAAATAAATGCAATCGTTGGTGAACGTTTAATTAATAATATGAAATTATTAATTAAGAATATTATTAAATTTATATTATTGTTATAATATAAAAATATTATACATTTTATTTAAAATGTATCGTACAAAACTGCGTCAACTTTTAAAACGTACCCAAAGGTCGAAAATAATAAAAGTATTATTTTCGTTATTCATAATAAAGTATTTGGGGAATTACCTCAAATTACAATTAAGAAATTTGAACGAAAATTGACACACAATTGGACCCGTACACGAAACTAACGGGTTAAAAAAAACCCCTACAATATTAACACAAACTAAAATATCTGGGAGACACAACTCGTACCGAGCCATGCCTCCCTTTGACATTTAAACAGATACATACTCCCTCCTCACTTGATCACTAACTCAAATAATTGAGCTATCAAACTTTTCTTTCCTCTCCTTTGTGAAACAATCGGCAAAGCAAAACAACAAGATCAGGAACCAAAAAAAAACCGACCAATATCATCATCATTAAATCATCTACAAAAAGTGAGAAGATCAAGAGCAAGGAACAAACAACAACATCATCATCATCATCATCACAACCTTTGATTCCTTCATTAAACTACTTTGTAAGAACACTTAAACTTTCACTAATCTTGTTTGTTTTTAACTCTGAAACATGTTATAAGTTCATATCTTGAAAGATCATGTATGAAAACTTAACAAAAACTAGGTAAAACATAACCTTAGTGAAATATAAATTTTGGACAGATTTTAACATCTCGGTATAAAAATTGTATAAAATCGTACGAGTAACGAAAACAATTGAGACCACTTGGAAAATCTTTGTATTTATGTTAAGAACAATTTTCGTGAAGAACACTTCGCTTGAAAATGCACAGATTCTGATCTAGTAACCGATTCGTAAAGTTTAGTTAAGAAAAACGAGTTTCTGGACAGGCCTGATCATGATTTTTTTAAAAATATTTTGGATGTCTAAAAATCATGAAAATGATACTGGAAGTAGGTGACATATGTGGGAACATCGTGTAAAATTTTTGGAATCGTTTGATAACTTTTGACCTCCGAAAACAGGCCCGAAAGTAGATCGAAAAACGTTAAAAATCTGTCAAATGAACTGATGAACTGAGTTATCAAGAGCAGTAATAACGAGTTATGAAGGGCAATAATAACGAGTTATCAAGGGCAGTAATAACGAGTTATCAAGGGCAATAATAACGAGTTATCAAGGGCAACAATAACGAGTTACCAAGGGCAGCAATAACTGATGTCATGACTTACAAAGGCAGTAATAACTGTTGTTGTGACTTACTAAGGCAGTAATAACTAATGTCACAATCCACAAAATCGTGAAAATATAAATGTCACTAATTGTCGAACACTTCCAATGACTAAACCTTATACGATGATACTCGTACAAAATTAAGAAATTAATAATTTCTTCAAAACAATCAAACTGTTAACATAATTTGACAAACTGTCAAAATACTTATGTTAATACGTTATTGCGTATAGGTTGATTTTCTTTGGGCAACGCTACCACTACTCGCTAGCATTCACATCTGCGCATACACCGTGAGTTCACAGCCCACTTTCTACTGTTTTATTGCTTTTAAAACTTGGGGTGAAAAACATAACAAACCGTCTTGCTATAACATGCAATAATTGTTCATAATTGCTTTGGTACCTATGTGTTACTTAATTTCTTGGGTGCTTATGTGCTACTGAGTATATGGGTGATTTCATTTTATGATTGAGAACTATATGTGGATACTTATAGGCCCTTGTACGAACTACTACGATAGGATATTTGCTTTCCTACAAACCTTTATGAACGAAACTTGTTTGACTCACATGTCAACAACTCGTAAACGAACATGGTTTAACAAACCAATTTACAAACATAAAACCTGTGAATTCACTCAACCATGTGTTGACTTTTTACTATGTTTTTCAGGTAATTCACAGCACAAGTAAGAACGCATACTTACGGAGTTAGGCGACCCATGACGAATTAGGATGTCACATTTTGGGACAAAAAAGGATTTATTTTGTATAACTAATACTATTTCTACGACTTGACAAGTCGTAGTTCTTTGTAAATCAACTATTTTCATAAATGGCATCTTAATTTACGGTTCAGCAATAATCATAAGCTCTGATCTAGCATGATGTTCAACGTTAACGTCAGCACCCCCGCACATACTAATGCTTCCGCAAATCGCACGTTAATCGCGTTGACCGAATTTGGGGGTGTGACATTTATTGTTATATCTTATACAGCAATGGCAGACGGTGATGTTCTTTGGGAACCACGCCACAATATAGTGGCATTTTTGGATGATTCAAAGGAGACGACAGCTCCGTACAGGCAGATGGTGGCATTCTTACGCCGTTCTCGTATATATAATGCTATTACCGCCACCACAACTATTTACAAGGATCAGGTGGTTCCGTTTTGGGAGCATGCAGTGATCAATTCTAAGTTGCCGTTTACACGGATTATCTACACACTTGGCGATCGTCAGTTGATCATCTCCGAACAGGTTATCCAGGAAATTTTTTCAGTCCGGTGATACTCCAGAGATGCCCACTCTGTTTGGGAATCAGTTCATTGCTGGAGCCATGACTCACATCGGTTATCCAGGGGTTCCAAATGATCAATACCGAAAAGCGAATCTGCCTAAGGTTTGGAGATACCTGATGCACGTGGTGATTGTCTGTTTATCTCCACGCAAGGCTGATTTTGATGGAATTAGCTATTCTACGGCCTCTGCTATGCTTGCGTTGGTTTACAATAAGCCCTTCAACTTTTCAGGGTATATATTCAGGGCTATGGTAGACAACATCAATGCCGGGGATAAGCGTTGGAATCTATATCCACGTTTCATTCAGCTTTTTATCGATAATCAACTTCCCGGCCTTCCACCGAACGCTCGAGAACACCTGCGTCCGACTCCCATGAACGTCCGAATCTGGACGGTTTGTGCGGCAGGTGCAAATGCAAATGGCAATTTTCCTATGTTTGGGCATATCATTGATGAAGCCTATGTTGCTCCACCAGACGACGGGTTTAGGGATATTTTGGCTGCACCTGGGCAGCAACCTTAGGAGGAGGAATTACATCTCCATGAGGCACAGATACAGGTTGATGACGTGTTGCAGGAAATAGATAATTTTCCAGTTGGTGTACAGGCTGCTCAGCCTAATCTTGAGGAACCAGCTGCTGAGGATTCGGATGGGGGTTCAACTCCTGCGACTTCTCCGAGGATTGTACCTTCGGAACATGCGTTGAGAAATATTCAAAGGTTTGATCCATGTCGGTTCAAACGCATTCAGCGACGCATTCGTCAGGGTACGACATCCGTGCGATCTGATCATGGCAAACGACCTCGAGACAACGATTTTACTGATGAAGATTGGGTTCCACCCCAGTCTATCCATCGTACCTCTACTTCTGCTTCAAGGCCACGGGTCGACATTCCCCGTGTTGAGGTTCCAGTTCAACCTCTGCCTTTGGTCGTCTAAGAGCTACTAAAAAGGATGGATGCGATGCAACAGACTATGGATAATCAAGCTCAGTTGATTCAGTCTCAGGTATCAGTTTTGGAGGTCCAAGCTGCGCAGATCAAGGTGTTAGAAGAAACGGAAGCTTTAGTTCCTACTTTGAATTCTAGGGTCTTAGAATTAGAATCCCTAGCTTCTGTTCCGGGGGAGTCAGGCCTGCGTGCCATAGAAACAACATCTAGGGCTTCTGCCGAAACACAGACTGATGATGTAAATGATAATGTAAATATTTCTGATGATAATGAAACTCTTCGTTTGGATTACTTCTCGGTCGACGATATTCCAGGTCAACCAAGACCACTAGCTGTAGATTACTCACATGCTAATCTATCTTTTATTCAGCGAATCGTTAATGAGGAAGGTCGGGCATCTGAACCTGAATTTGAAATTAATGATGATGTTGAGATTAAGGAAGAGGAGATGCGTGCTGATGAATTTTATGATGATGCTCCAACAATCGAGACTGGTTCTTCTGAAGATGAAGCAGAGCTAGCTGGAACTTCGCAAACTGTTCCAGAGACTACACCGGCTTCTGAAACTGCTTCTACATCAACTTCTCATAGATCAGTGATAAGCTATATTCCTGGTGAACCTATTCCTGTTACTTGCAAGACATATAAAGTTAGTGGGAATTACACAGGAATTATTAAAAGTTGGAAAACCTACAAAGGTATCTTCATGATTAAGAGAAGCGATGGTATTCAATATTTTAAAAGGTCATTCAAGAAACTGAGTACGTTGCCTAAGGCAGAAATAAATCGTCTAGCTCAACTAGAATTGATAAATCCAACCAGAGATTCATGAGCTGATTTTGTACAGACGGTTTTGCGTTGTGAAGTGAAGAGTAAACGTTATAACTTTATCAAACCGACGCTTGGAACGAGATTTATATTCAAGAAGAGACTTGATCCAGTAACAAGACAGCCGATCTGTAAAGTACACTATCTGCCAGCTGATTGTTTGACTGAGATTCCGCTTGAGACTGTTCCCTTTAACTTTCTTAGAAGATTTCATCATTGGGAACTTGATCCGCATACAGGCGAAGCGGTATTTATTTTTGTTCCAGAATCTGAGCATCCGGAGATGACTTCACTGTATGGTTTGAAGAAAGCTCAATTCAAAGTATTTGATCCTATGAGCTTGATTAATATGTCACAGAAAGATTTGCGGAAATTGTTTGATAATCCAATTCGCTTCAACGTAAGAAATGTAGTGAATTCGACTCTTGCTAGACTTTTTCAGAAAGTTGTGACTGTGTGTGTTACGCATGGGATTCATGCTGGAGGCAGGTTTCCTGAAGGCTGGGTATAATTGAAGAAATTTTGAAGACCAAGCTGAAGACACGGGGGAGTTTGTTGGTGCATCTTAGTGTGTCTGTCAGTTGGTCTAAGTCTGTAATGCGTTAGATATGTAATTACGTTAATTATGACTTTTGTATTTGAAAAGTAATTACATTTTGTGTTTTGGTGACACAAGGGTTTTGTGTCGCATAAGTCAACTTGGCGACACATCTTGTGTCGCATAGGGCAGATTATGAGACGAGTATAAATAGCCTAGTTCAGCTCATTTGTCAAGGTTGACTAACCTAGGTAAAGTTTCAGTATATTGTATTCGAGTTCTTGCAATTAATCTGATCGGTAATCATTTGGGTATTAATATACTTTGTGTTTGTTTTGTTTTTAATCGTTTAACATTTATATTCAATCTTTGGATTCTGCACGTTGATTGAGTATTAGGATTTGATTAGGTCCGACTACAGGGGTCCTACATATATTCATTAACACATGATAAGCCGAGGCCCGTGTTTGACATGGTTTCCTTAAAATATATTCACCGTCTGTTTCCAGGGTACAATGGCCGAAGCAGTAGTACTGCCGGACTTGAACAATTAACATGCCTGAAAAATTTGTCAACATTGTTTTTCATAAGCTTACCCGAATGTTTGCTCCTCACTTGACCAACATTATTAGGTCACAATGTGACTAGAGCAAAACTAACAAGCTTACAAAACTAATGTATGAACTTGTGTGTGTTTTTCGTTTTACCCAAGGTTTCATGTGTGTTTATTAGAACCATCTAAAAAAGAGAGAACTAAGCTTCTCTATTATATTGGACATGAAGGGAAACCAAAAGGCATGATTTAATAATCATCAGATGCCACTTAATTTCATAGGTTATGTGAAAAATGAAAGATCACATTTATTGACAACTAATGGCACATTTACTTATAACATGTACCATTACTTGCAACAAATATTAATCAATTATTATTTAAACCTTTATAAATTTTCCAACAATCCCCCATAGATTTTGTTGTACTAGACCCGACATAGCTTATGTTGTGAGTAGGTTAAGTAGATATACGAGTAATCCAAGTTCCGAGCATTGGAAGAGCATTACTCTACTACTTAGGTACTTGAGATTTACTTGTGAATATGGATTGCATTATAATAGATATCTAACTGTTATCGAAGGATACAGTGATGCGAATTGGATCTCTGATATAAAGGATTTCAGAGCCACCAGTGGATATATTTTCACATTGGGAGGTGCTTGTTGAGTCCTGAGCCACTGCCAGATCTGCTCAGAAGTCAAGTCTTGTGCCACTGTTAGCACTTTACCACTGTTAGTTATTTTTGTATTAACAGTGCCACTGTTGGTATAAGTATATTTTGTATTAAGTGTTTAACCACTGTTGGTTATATACATATACTACCCCTGTTAGTGTATAGCTTAACCACTGTTAGTAGTCGGTTAGAGATAATTATGGAATAGATATGATTTCCATAATAGTTTGATTCTGTAAAGGACTCTATATGTTATAAATAGAGATCCTGTAGAACTCTAGAAGATAGACGATTTTCTAGTTATTAGCTTCAAGGTTGTAAACCCTAGCACAGTTTGTGTGTTCGTATTATTTGATAATAATATTGAAGCTTTTGATTAATATTCTGTGTTTCAAGTTTATTCTTCAAGTTATTAATAAACTATTCCGCAAGCTTATTAATAATCAATCAAGGTAATACATATTAAGATCCTGATTGGGATCAACAAGTGGTATCAGAGCTAGATATTGCTTTGATCTTGAAGAATTCTATAAAAGATTGCAGCTTTCTCTTCAAATTTCAAGATGTCTACTGAAACAATGGAAGGAATACAGGCTACCAAGATTCCTATGCTCAAACCTGATGAGTTTGAGTTATGGCAGACAAGAATAAGGCAGTACATGCTTCTCACAGATTATATGATGTGGGAGGTGGTTATCAATGGACCTAATTATCCAAAGGGTCCAGATGGTGAAAAATTGAAAAGACCACCACCCAAAACAGATGCTGAGAGAAAAGAAAGAGCTACTGAGTGGAAAGCATTAAGTACATTACTCTTGTCTATTCCCAATGAGTATCAAAAGAAGTTTGATAAATGTGTAGATGCTAAGGTTCTCATGGAAGCTATTGTTACAAGGTTTGGAGGTAATGATAATACAAAGAAGAACAAGAGGTCTCTTCTCAAACAACAGTTTGAGAATTTTGCTGGAGTAAAGTCAGAAAACTTAACTCAAACCTTTGACAGGTTTCAGAAACTGGTGGGAGATCTTGAAAATCACAATGTTAAGATTGACAAGGATGATCTTAATAGGAAATTTTTAAGATCACTTGGTACAGAATGGAACATGTACACTGTGGGACTTAGACAAAGTACAGATCTTGATCAGAAGGAAATTGAGGATCTGTACAATGATCTAAGAAACTTTGAGCCTGAGGTTTTGGCTATGAAACAATCCATTGGTAGTTCTAATAATACTGCTTTTGTTTCTGTTGGTGATACTGGAAGTAGTAGCACATCTAGTGCTAATGATAATGTGCTAGAAGCATTCTTTGCTAGCCATATAAATTCATCATTAACTACAGAGGATTTAGAGCAGGTCACTGAAGAAGATCTTGAGGAGATGGATTTAAGATGGCAAATGGCCATGATTACCATAAGAGCAAAAAGGTTTATGCAGAGGTCTGGTAACAGAAACTTTACATTCAAGAGAGATGGTGTAGCAGGCTTTGACAAGAGCAAGGTGGAGTGTTTCAACTGTCACAAGCTGGGTCACTTTGCTAGAGAATGCAGGAACACACTGGATGGAGGATCTATGAATATTGCTAATGGAATCATGAGAAATAGTTCTGGTCCTCAGAGAAGAATGGTACCTGTACAGAACACCACTTCAGACTCATTGGTAGCACAAGATGGAATGGGGGGATTTGACTGGAGTGATCAAGAAGAGCTTGTGGTAAAGAATCAAGCATTGATGGCAGTCACAGAAGAACCAGAACCTTCAGACATTCCACATGAGGTACAAGTTAAATTATGTTCTCCTGAATGCAAGAAAATGGTTAAATTTTATAGGGATCATAATGTTGTTGTGTGCAATGAGTTAAAAGCTTTTGAGGTCAAAGGTCAACATGCAACTTTAGCTATTGAAAATCTGGAAAAACAAATTAAAGCTTTTGAAAAGAATGAATCACAATTTCATTTAGATATTAAATATCTAAATTGGGAAAAGAAAGCTTTACAAACAAAAGTTGATATGCTAAGTGCCAAGTTAGCTGAGGAAATTTCTGATAAAGAGTCAATAAAGCTGAAAGTTGATGAATTGGAAAATGCTTCCAAAGGTGTCCAAAACTTAATCAAGTCTCAAATTCATGATAAATTAAAAACTGGGTTAGGTTACAATCTTAATGCTGTTCCCCCACCTTATAATCATACTTACTTTCCATCTAAAATTGAGTTTGACTTAGGAAAACTTAAGGAAGGTGTGTCAGAAGAGATTATTAAGGTAGATCCAGTAGTTAATTGTGATGATAATATAGATTTTGATAAAGTAGACATATCTGATTGGACTGAGGAAGATGAGAATGATAGTGGTAGCTCATCTAGTGATAATTCTATGAATGATTGTAACAAGTCAATTACTGGTCTAGTTTCAGAACTTAAAAGTGATAAATTGGTAGAAGGCAAGAAGATGTTCATGGAGAAAGCTAAAATTCAGCTTGAACAAGTGAATAGGGTTAACAAATCTAGAACTAATGTGTCAAATATCAAGGTTAAATGTGATAAGTGTGCAGGCAAACATAATGACAAATCTGAAAATAAAATAAACAAACCTACACCCAGAGGGAATCAGAGGAATTGGAATCAATTAGTGTCCCAAAGGCTGGGTAATGGGTTTGAACGTGTGAAAAGAAAATCATGTTTTATTTGTGGTAGGTATAATCATCTTCAACTGGACTGCTACCACAATCCTAAAAATAATAGGAACAGTGGAACAAACCAAGTGTTGAGAAATAAGCCTAACAGAGGCAATGCTGCAACCACTGTTAATACTGCAACAGTGCCTCTGTCAAAAGCTAACAGAGGCAATGCTGCAACCACTGTTAATACTGCAGCAGTGCCACTGTCAAAGGCTAACAGAGGCAAGACAAGGACATGGGAGGGTTTGACTACTGTCAGGCATGGTACCTCTGCTGGTGTTAATCATTTGAAAAAATTGTTTATACCAAGTAAAGCTACCACTGCTAGGGTAATAAACACAAACTTGAAAGTGACCACTGTCAGACCATTAACCACTGTCAGGTCTAAAACCGATTGTTTTTGGAAATATAAGAATGCATATACATCAAAAGTGTCCAAAATCAATGAAGCATTGAGATCAATCACTTTTAAGAGGGTTGATGTCAAAAATGCTAAAGGGAAACCCAAAGCCAGATTGGTTTGGGTTCCCAAGAGAAACTAATTATTTCTCTTTTGATATGTGCAGAGCAAACCAAGTTTATGGCATATTGATTCAGGATGCTTAAGGCACATGACTGGAGATAGGGAGAAACTGCAGGATTTTAAAGCATTTAATGGAGGAGATGTGGCTTTTGGCAGTAACCCTAAGGGAGGAAAAATCACAGGTAAAGGCAAGATAAAAAGCAGTAAGCTCACTTTCAATGATGTTTATTATGTTGAGCAATTGAGATACAATTTGCTTAGTGTGAGTCAAATCACAGATAAGCAAAATCCTGTTTATTTCACTGACACAGAATGCATTATACTTTCTGAGAAACTCAAAATACCTGAAGACAAAATTTTAATGAGAGTTCCAAGAAAGAACAATGTATACTGTAGTGATCTAAACAAGATGAAATCTCAAAATGTCAACTGTCTTATATCTAAAGCTACTGTTTCTGAATCTGACTTATGGCATAGGAGAATGTGTCACTTGAATTACAAGACCATGAATAAACTTGTTAAGGATAGGCTAGTGAGAGGCTTACCTGAAAAGTTATTTGAATGTAGTGACCATTGTGTAGCTTGTCTCAAAGGCAAGCAACACAAGACTTCTTATAAGTCCAAGTTTGTTAATACCAATACTACTCCCTTACACCTGTTACATATGGACTTGTTTGGCCCTACCAATGTAGCTAGTCAAGGGAAGAAATCTTACTGCTTGGTGATAACTGATGACTACTCTAGGATGAGTTGGGTATTCTTTCTTAGGACACAGGATGAGACAAGTGAAACACTTAGATCTTTCATAACTAGGACTGAAAACTCAACTAATCAGAAGGTTAAGATCATCAGATGTGATAATGGGACAGAATTTAAGAATTGTGAGATGAATAAGTTCTGTGAAGAGAAAGGTATAGAAAGACAGTTTAGTGCACCTAGGACTCCACAACAAAATGGAGTAGCTGAAAGGAGGAATAGGACACTAATTGAAGCTGCTAGAAGCATGCTAGCAGATGCTAAACTTCCAATGTCTTTCTGGGCAGAGGCAGTTAGCACTGCTTGTTGTGTTTTGAATAGGATTTTGATAGTCAAACCTCATAACAAGACACCCTATGAGTTATTCTTTAAGAGAAAACCTTTGGTTAGCTTTTTAAAACCATTTGGATGTCCTTGTACTGTCTTAAATACCAGGGATCACCTAGGTAAGTTTCAAAGTAAGGTAGATGAGGTTGTCTTTGTTGGGTACTCTATTCAAAGCAAGGCTTATAGAGTACTTAATAAAAGGACTAGAATCATAGAGGAGACCATGAATGTGACTTTTAATGAACATACACCAAATGTAGAAGGAACAGGTCCAGAAGTGTTGTTTGATATTGATGCACTATCCCATGCTTTTAGATATCCAGATTTGTCTACTAGTGCAGGTGATGGTGCAGATGAATAGAGCAACTTCATTCAACCTAAAAAGAATGACTTGGAGTATGTATTATTTCCAATTTGGACTCCAGATCCACCAGCAGTTTTTCAACAGGATCAAACAGAAACTGAAGGATCAACTCCTGCACCAACTGGTTCAGATGCAAAGGATGATTCATGTGAAGAACAGAGATCACCAAAGGACTTTGAACAACATTAACCGTTTCAAGTCTTGGAAAGGAATTCTTTGTCAGATTCCGACACAACTCCACAGTCTGCAAAAGAGAGAGAGGAAAGAGATTCTTTTTCTGAATCAGAAATGGATAATCTTCTGGTTCATAATTTGGAAAGGGAATTGCTTGATACATCCACATCTAAATATCTGGTTCATAAAGATCATTCCTTGGATCTGGTCATTAGTGATATTAGTTCACCTGTTTTGACAAGACAGCAGTCAAAGGTAAGAGAGGAAGATTTACATACTTCATTATATGTTTGTTTTCTTTCTCAGATGGAACCAAAGAAAGCAGTGGAAGCTCTCAAGGATCACAGCTGGATTGAAGCTATGCAAGAAGAATTGCTGCAGTTCAAGCTGCAAGATGTATGGGATTTGGTTGATTTACCAAAAGGAAAGAGAGCTATAGGCACCAAGTGGATATTTAAGAATAAGAGAGATGAAAGAGGGATAGTTATCAAGAATAAAGCCAGGTTGGTAGCACAAGGGTATACACAGGAAGAAGGCATTGATTATGATGATGTTTTTGCTCCAGTTGCTAGGATAGAAGCTATTAGATTATTTTTAGCTTATGCATCTTATCAGGATTTCAAGGTTTATCAAATGGATGTGAAGAGTGCTTTTCTTCATGGTTTGATTGATGATGAGGTGTATGTGTGCCAACCTCCAGGGTTTGAAGATCCAACATACCCAGATAGAGTATGCAGATTGAAGAAAGCTTTGTATGGTTTACATCAAGCACCAAGAGCTTGGTATGACACTCTATCTGAGTATCTTCTCAAGAATGGATTCAAGAGAGGTACTATTGACAAGACTTTGTTTATCAAGACAATTCAGAAAGATATTTTGCTGGTACAGGTTTATGTCGATGATATTATATTTGGATCTACAAGTGATCCACTGTGTAAAGATTTTGAGGTGTTAATGCATAAGAAGTTTAAGATGAGTTCAATGGGAGAACTCACCTTCTTTTTAGGGCTGCAGGTTAAGCAGAAGACAGATGGAATCTTCATTAACCAAGGGAAGTATGTTAAAGATATCTTGACTAAATTTGGTTATCAAGATGTAAAGATAGCTAGCACTCCCATGGAGACACATAAACATCTTACTTCTGATCCTGAGGGGGAAGAAGTAGATGTACACTTATACAGGTCAATGATTGGTTCTTTGATGTATTTGACTTCATCTAGACCTGATATTATGTTTGCAGTGTGTCTTTGTGCTAGGTACCAGACCAATCCAAAGCAGTCACACATGTATGCTGTGAAAAGAATCTTTAGATACTTGAAAGGTCAACCAGATTTGGGACTTTGGTATGCTAACGGATCAGATCTTGAGCTCAAAGCTTTCACAGATAGTGACTATGGTGGTGAAAACATGGATAGAAAATCAACTAATGGTGGATGTCAATTTCTTGGAAATAGGCTAGTGTCATGGCAATGCAAGAAGCAGACCACAATTTCCACATCTACAGCAGAAGCAGAGTATGTTGCAGCATCCAGTTGTTGTGCACAAGTGCTCTGGATTCAGAATCAAATGATGGACTATGGTTTGACTTTCATGAACACTCCTATTTACATTGATAATACTTCTGCTATTAGTATCATACAAAATCCTGTTAAGCATTCAAAAACCAAACACATTGAAATCAGATATCATTTTATAAGAGATTGTTATGATAAAAGATTGATTCATATTTTCAAAATTCATACTGATAATCAACTTGCAGATCTTTTTACCAAAGCATTTGATGTAGGAAGATTTACATTTTTGATATCTAACATTGGTATGATAAATCTCACTTAAGTGTTTTGGTCAGGATTAGATATTAACAGAGGTGAATTATATTGTGACAGGGTCAAGTGGTACCACTGTTAGCTTCATCATGATAACAGTTGGTTCCACTGTCAGTTTACCTATGCCACTGTCAATGTATTTTCCACCTCTGCTGTATATTTTTGTAATTTAACCCCTGCTGGTTGTTATTAGTTTAATATTGCAGGATTAAGCCACTGTCAAGAGACATTAGGAGAGCTGGAATCTAATGTTTTTCTTTCTTTTGATTTAAAAAAATAAAAAATAAAAAAAAAATTGTGAAGTATTTGCCTCTGCTAGTTCTAGTATACCCCTGCTAGTACTAGTACCTCTGTTGGTGTTATTGAGTGGTATTAATGTTTGAATTTGATCAAGTGAAGTAACCCCTGTTGGGCTTATGTGTTAGTTGTGCCCCTGTTGGCACATAACTGACAGTGCCACTGTTAGTTCATTTTACTAGGGCTTGGCGCTGTCAACATATAAATATCTAAACACTTCACTTTTTCAATTACGCTTTCAAATCTCTCAAAACTCTCTACAAATCGCTCTCGTTTGTATTTCTTAGTTGTCATTCAATCTTCTTTCTTTCATCAATTTCACACATGGCATCGTCATCTTCATCTGATACTGATCATTCTATTCTGAGTGTTCATTCTGAACACAACATGAGGGCTTTCTTGAATAAAGAAATCGCAGATGAATATTTTCACCCAATTATTGATTTCTTGAGTAACTGTCCAGTTACATATGCCCTTACTGTTGCTCCAAGATTGATCAGATCACACATTCAAGAATTCTGGAAGAATGCTAAGGAAGGAACTGTTAACGGCATTCCTCATATTCATTCTACTGTCAAGGGGAATAGAGTGATGATAACTGAGATTGTTCTTAGGGAACTTCTGCAGTTTGATGATGAAGGAGGAGTCCTGGAATTGTCCAGAGGAGATCTATTTCAAGGAATACATGCTATGGGTTATGAAGGTACTGGAAAGACAAGATCAGAATATACATTCTTGAAGTCATGGTTTTGTCCACAATGGAAGTTCTATATTCATACTTTCCTGGTATGTTTATCTCAGAAGAGGACTAGTTTTAATGAATTTAGTTCTAGTATTGCATATCCTATAATCTGCTTGGCACAGGGTCTTAAATTTAATATGTCTAGGTTCATCTTAGATAATATGATTAAAAATGTAAAGGGTGATACATTTATTATGTACCCTAGGTTTGTTCAACTTTTGTTGAATAAACAGCTGCCAAATCTGCCAGCAGATAAAAGTGTAATAGTTAGCTCTACTTTATCTTTGAAAACTATTAGAGCCATGTATCAATATCAAAACACGTTTTCCAAAAAGGAAACTGCATTGTTTTCTACAATGTTAGTTGCTCGTTCTGCTACTGGTGGTGTATTACCAACACCACTTGGACCAAATGATGACAGGACAACAACACAAGTTGTTTCTGAACACACATCAGGAGGTGGCACAAAAAGAAAACAAGGGAACCAACAACCTACCCACAACAAAGCCAAGAAATTCAAGAAATCTAAACAGGCTGTGGAGATTCCTGTTTCTTCACAGTCTCAGTCTCAGGAACATTCACAACAGGTGAACATACTTGATGAAAATGTTCATTCTGGAAGGGCTGCCACTACTGTTTCTAGCCCACTGGCAGGACAGGACAGTGGTAACATCAATCAGACCCAACCAGAGGCAACTTCTAATGCTGAACCTATGGGTAATGAAGCAGGTGAAGGTCCCAGTACCATGAATCTAGGGGCATCTGAGCAAGTGCCAGATGCAGTCAATGATTCTTCTAGGAGGTCACACTCTAATGTTGATGAGACTAGTAATATAACTGAGGAATTGACGATTGATGATTTGGCACATGATGTCATTTTGATATGGGACAAATTTGTGAAGGAAAGAGAGTTGAGAAGAGAGCAACAAATCAAGTTGGCTGCTCAGGATGAGTTACTTCAAAGCCAGCAGCAGGAGATTGATGATTTAAGAGCTAGATTGGCTGTGATAGAAGATGTTGTTACACAAGTCTTACAACCTGCTGCAGCTTTACAGAAATCTTCAGGCAAGGGGGAGAAAAATGATGAAAATCAGGAGAAAGATAATATGCCTGAAGATAAGAAAGATGATAATGATGATACTGATAGGAATGATGATGGAGGTGCAGGTGGTATTAGTGAAAACGTTGAGGATGTTTTGAATGTATCAGATTATGTGATTAATGAGGGCATGGGTGATGATGAAATTGATAGGTGTATGGTGATATATGAGGGTGAAAATGTACAAACAGGTCAGGATGAGGCAGATAATAGTGCACAAAGAGGTCCAGCTTTAAATGTTTTCCCAATAAACAAGGGATCACCTTTTGAGGCTGTGGCTAATTTGTATTTCTGGGATTGTATGGGAGAACATGTTGATATGGGAAAGAGAGTAAGTTTTAGTGATAGGATGATGGTTGATAGATCTGAAGTCGAAAAGGAGGTGAAAGTGACAACCTATAATAGAAAGAAATCAATTCCAGTGAGAAAGACTTCTGTTAAGAAAAATCTTGTGTCATCTCAATCACTAACCACTGTTAGCAGTTTGGTTTCTACCACTATTGAGGTATCTACCTCTGTTAGTACTTCAGCAGCAACCACTGCTATATTACCTACCCCTGTCATCACAGAATCAACCACTGTCATCACAACACCATCAACCACTGTCACCAGAATAATTTTACCTCCTGTCATGATTGAAGAACCTTCTTTACCACCCAAACCTAAGTCTGATCTTCCAAAGATTGATTCTAAAGACAAAGGTAAGGGAAAATTGAAAGAAGAGAGAAAGGTAAAGAAGGTTGTAGAACCTCAGATTGATTTGGATGAGGCTAGGAGAGCTCAGGAGGAGCATGATGAGAGAAGGTTAAGGATGGTTGTTGAGTCTAAGAGGCTGGAGGGTCCTGATGTTGATGTTGTGCTAGAAGATATGAGTGTGGTAACTTTATCTCAAAAAGCTGCAAAGATGTTGAATGATATGGCTGCAAGTGGTAAAGGGTTATCTGCACAACAGATTCATGATATGATCAACAAGAAGGATGGTAAGGATGATTTAAGCCCAGGGTTTGCCAAGTTAAAACAAGCAAATGAAGAAAGGGATAGAAAGAAAAGACAAGCAGAGCTTGAAAAGAAAAGAAATAAACCACCAACTGCTGCTCAAAGGAAAAAGGACTTAATCAGGATTCTTGGGGGAAGTATGCACCAAGAAGTATTCTGGAAGGATGGGAATTGGATAGGTTGGAAAAAGCTTATGCCAGACATCAGAATGAGGGTATGGTGGATTTTGAAAAGAAGCTCATGCAAGATAAATTTATTGAGAAAAAGTTATCTGAGGATAGGAAAAAGATTGCAGAGCAGGTCAGAATAGAGGAACAGAATAGAATTGAAAAGGAAGAGCAAGAGAAAGCAGAAGCAGAAGAAAGAGAATTAAAAAGGCTTTCTGATATCAATTTAAAGATTAGATGGGATGGAGTTCTTGCTTGTGATAATGTGGTTCCTGATCTGGAGAAAGATGCAGCAGAGTTAAGAAAATATATCAAAGAGATGAAGGATAGCAAAGAAAATATTCATATTCATCATGATAGATCATCAAGGATAGTTGAATGGGAAGGACAGAGATCAAAAATTGCTGATGTTGTTAAAGAACAGATCAAGATTGTCAGAGAGGATGGAAATGTGCAATATCTGACATCTGTAGCTGATGTGATCAAAAATGTGAATAGGTTAGACATTCTGGATCTGTATGAGCTTAATAGTCAAAGAAACAGGCAAGCTTCTATGGTGATTATGGAAAGAGATTTGGGTAGATGTTTGAATATGCTGTTTGAGCCTGAGCCATTCACTAATTTGTTTTTAAACTGCATTGAACATGTACATATTTGGAGACATTTTGTTAGAGCTGGAATACACATGATTGTGTTCAGAGATGGAGTTACAATCTTCATGCTTGATGAAAGACAATATGTCTTGGGGACTCAGATTCTGAGAAATGTGCTTGCATCTAAGTTAAGAACTACTGTGGTTTCAGAAAGGGCTTTCAATGCTTTATACATGGTGTTCAATCAGTTTCATAAGAGAATGGAGTTGGAAAGGTTAAGAGAGGAGGAGAAAAGGAGAAGACAGAATCAAAATTCTAAGGATGAGAAGAAAGATGAAGAAACTTGAATCATTACTGAGAATGATCAAGTTTAGGGGGAGATTGTTGAGTCCTGAGCCACTGCCAGATCTGCTCAGAAGTCAAGTCTTGTGCCACTGTTAGCACTTTACCACTGTTAGTTATTTTTGTATTAACAGTGCCACTGTCAGTTAGAATTAGTCTAACAGTGCCACTGTTGGTATAAGTATATTTTGTATTAAGTGTTTAACCACTGTTGGTTATATACGTGTACTACCCCTGTTAGTGTATAGCTTAACCACTGTTAGTAGTCGGTTAGAGATACTTATGGAATAGATATGATTTCCATAATAGTTTGATTCTGTAAAGGACTCTATATGTTATAAATAGAGATCCTGTAGAACTCTAGAAGATAGACGATTTTCTAGTTATTAGCTTCAAGGTTGTAAACCCTAGCACAGTTTGTGTGTTCGTATTATTTGATAATAATATTGAAGCTTTTGATTAATATTCTGTGTTTCAAGTTTATTCTTCAAGTTATTAATAAACTATTCCGCAAGCTTATTAATAATCAATCAAGGTAATACATATTAAGATCCTGATTGGGATCAACAGTGCTGCTATATCATGGAAGTCTTGTAAACAAACAGTTATAGATAGGTACACAATGGAATCTGAGTTTATCGCATTAAATAAATGTGGAGAAGAGGCAGAATGGCTACGTCAGTTCACAAAGGACATACCAGATTGGCCTAAGCCGGTGTCGGCCATATGGTTATGTAGCTTTTGACAAGGGCTTCGTAAAGGTATACTAAGCGTCCAAAGTTATGGTGTAGTGAATTAGATGTCGTGCTACTAAGTGAGGTGATTGATGAAGGAAAGTAGGCCAATTTTGACCCATCAGGTAAGTGGGCCTGTTTGGGAACTGGTTTGAGGTCTGTTTGGGTATGGTTTCACCTGACCTATGACCCATATAATATGATCATACCTGACCCGTATGAGATAACCAGGCCCGGTTCCTTTCACTTTCCATCAGTTAACAATGGAGGTAATCAAGAGGCTCTAACTGATGCTAAATGATTAGTTGGTTTATGAACTTAATCATGGTGATTAAAAGCATCAGTTACCACCACTCACCACTTTCTGATGCTATATAATTACAGCCACAGAAAAAGAAAAGAAAACGGGCAAGTGAGGTTCCTGCTGCTCACTTGTCTCAGCCATCTATTATTCCACAGCAAGTGACCCCACAGGAGATGGGTGGTAATTCTGGAAGGGCTTCCACTACTTCTACTAGTTCACTGACAGAGGAGGGCAGTGGTAACATCAATAAGACCCAACCAGAGGCAACTTCTAATGCTGAACCTACGGGTAATGAAGCAGGTGAAGGTCCCAGTACCAAGAAAAAGGGAACTTCTGTTGACCATGCTAGGCATGAGGCAGAAGATGCTTTTGTCAATGATTCATCTAGGAGGTCACACTCTAATGATGATGAGGCTAGTACTTACATTGAATTAACGAATGTACAATTGACAATGGCTGTGGACAAAATTTGGGAAAGATTGATGAAGGAGAAGAAGGTGAATAAAGCTCAAGATGCTAAAATTGCAGAGCAGGCTGCTAAGATTGATGAGCAAGGGAAAGTGATTGATGAGCTTAAGGAAAGGCTTGCTGTGTTAGAAGCTTTATTGGTGAGCAACACTTTCAAAAAGGGGGAGAAAAATGCAGATGAGATGGTTGATGAGGATGTGTTTATGTTTGATCATGTGGATGAGGTTGTGGGTGAAACAGATGCTATGTCTAATGCTAACACTGAAGTCTTGGAAGAGGATGTACAGAATGAAATTGTTGAAAGTGTTATGCAAAAGACTGAGGTAGTTGATGGTGACACAGAGGTGATTGTTGAGGTAGATGAAGGTAAAGAGGTGGTATAACCTGTGATGAAAGGTGATGGTGCAGAGGCAGAGGGGGAGTCAATGCCAAGATCAGGTCCTAAGCTTTCATATGGCAGGAAGAAATCTGTACCAGTGTTCAGCATAAAAGCTAAAAAGATGGATGAAATCAGAAAATCAAAGTCAAGTAGTCCCACTGCTAGAGTGGCTACCACTGTCTCAACTGCTGCAACTACTACCACTGCTGCAACTACTACCACTGCTACTACTGCTGCAACCACTACCAGAATACCTGAGGTACCATTTAAGATCAAAGAGCCTACTAAAGTGTCTAAATCTGATTCCAAACATCCAAAGATTGATCCAAAAGATAAAGGTAAGGGCAAATTGGTGGAAAAGCCAAAGGTGAAGAAGGTGACACAGAATGTTGAGCATGACTTGGAGTATGCTATGAGGTTGCAGGCTGAATTAGATGAACAGGAAAGACTTGAAACTGAAAAGAGAGTTACTAAATCTTAAAAGTCTGTGCCAGTCAAAAGGAAAGAATCTGAGGATGATGAAGTGGATGTGATGCTTGAGAATGGGCAGATTGTAAAAATGACTAAAGAAGCCAGCAGGATATATGCAGAGATGAAAGCAAAGGGATTAAATGATGATACTGTATATCATGCTTATGAAGCAAAGAAACAGGGTAATCCTCTGCAGATGGCATTAAAGCAGAAAATTGAAAGAGAAAGGAAGGAGAAAAAGGAAAAAGAAGCTGCTAAGAGGAGAGCAAAGAAACCATCAAAAGCTGAATTGAAAAATGATTTAGTTTGTAAACTTAGAGGAGGTCGGATTCCTACAATGAGACTGAGGAGTATGTCACTGGAACAATTGCAAAACATGTATGATAATAATCCTCATGTCAATCCTGCAGCAAGGGAAAGGTTAGAAAAGAAGAGGAAGGATGATGCAGAAGTTCAAAGGAGATTGCAAGAAAGATATGATCAAATTGATGAGGAATTGGAGAAAGAAAAGGAACTGAAATTGAGAATTGAAGGTGTTAAAAGATCATTTGTTAAACTTCAAGAGATGGATGATAATGTTTGTGATTTGGATATGGATGAGGAGATATTAGAACAGATGTTTGTAGTTAAACCTGACAGATCAGAAAATATCAATTTGGATGATGAAGAATTCTCAGAAATTATCAAATGGGAAGCTGTGTTGATAGCAACTGAAGAAATGGCTTATGAAATAAGGATTGAAAGGAAGAATGGAGTTGTAAGCTTTCACAGGTCAATGCATGATATTCTGAAAAGAGTTCAAAGATTTGATGTATATGATATGTATAAGATTGGGTTAGAAAAGGACTTGAAAATTGTTAAATCTAGTCTTGAAAGGCATGTGTGGGAATGGATACAGATGATGTTTGAGCCTGAGATGTATGGAGATATATTTTTGTGTGCTGAGTTAGTTGCTTACTGGAGACATTTTGCTAGAGCAGGAGTACAGTGTATTTCTCTCAAGAATGGAAAATATGTGTATATGTTGGAAGAGAGAGAGAGTACATTCTGAGCATAGTACTGTTGAGGCAACTAATGGAAAAGAAATTGCAAGTTGCTGTGAAAACTGAAAAAGGCAAAGACATTATTTACTGGATGATGAATCAATTCTACAAAAGAGATCAAACAAGCAAGAAAAGATAAAACTCTCCTACAACAGAATGAAGCTGAATGCAAGAAACTTAATGCAATACAAGATTGATCAAGTTTAGGGGGAGATTGTTGGGATCTGAGCATATTGGACAAGTGTTGGTCTAGCCACTGTCTGTTTTATTGCTAGCCACTGCTAGTGTAGAAGCAGTGACAAACAGTGCCACTGCTAGAAGAATTTAAGACCTAGCCACTGCTATTGTATTTAAGCAGTGTCAATGTTAGTGTAAGTATACTTGTGTCTGTAAAGGGAACTTACTACCACTGTTGGTATAATGTAAGTTGCTCCGACTGTTAGTGTATATAAGTCTGTTAGAGATATTTATGGAATAAATTTGAATTCCATAAATATAGGAGATTGTTTAGCAGGACTCTATGTGATATAAATAGAGATCCAAAACCTAGTTTAGGTTAAGAGTTTTATGTGCCGCTTCAAGGTTTTTGTAACCCTAATACAATTCTGTGTATTCGTCTTATAAATTAATAAGATTGAAGCTTTTGATAGTAATTCTATTTTCATTGATTCTAGTATTGATCTTTATTGTATTACTAACTGTTATTCCGCAAACTTCTTAGTAATTATTCAAAACTGTGTTCATCTAATAACTTTATTAGATCGATCTTGGTTTAACAATTTTTGTGAATATACACCCCCGTAATTGATTTATATTACGCTACTTAATTAGTTGTAATTACGCGAAACAACCGGACGGAGTGAGACAGACTATACGACGTTGGTGAAAACCTTTATATAGATAACTTTAATCTATTTTTAGAAGTTATTTATCATATATTACTATTTTTATATATTAATACACGAAAAATCTAAACGTTTTAATTAAAACGTCCCAAACGCAGTAAAAACGCGCAAACTGAACCCGACAACCAAACGAAAACCTAATTAATATCTTGACAATTTGAATTTAAGTATTTTAATAATACTTTAATGAAAAATAATCCCATTTATATCGTTAATTTAAATGACTCAAAATAGCGCTACGCGATCCAACCGAATAACTGAAAAACGAATAAACGAACATTGATTGCAACACAGTCTGGAAAACAAATTAAATCACAAACTCAGGTGTGGGGGCCCATGGTGGGGCCGGCCACCCCCTCCCTTCCCCTCTTAAAACTCATGCAAACACATGATGACACTCTTCTTACTTACCCATTCCAAATACATGCAACCTCTCATTTTTCACTCAAACACTTTACATCTTTTCTCTCTACAATTCCCTCTCACTCTCTGTCACACCCCCGATTTCATGATTTGCGGAAGTGACGATTTCGGGTGTGACTAATCAATAATCAAACACAAAGGTTACAAGCAAACGACTCTACATGAGACGTTTATAAATATTACAAAAGTAGTACATAGTTTAAGTCATAAGTTTACAACATAATAGCGAGTTCGCAAAAATGATTTTCGAAGATTTTAATACATAACGTTTAGAAAAATATAATGCAAGAAAATCTTCATTTGTTTGTAGATGCATGCGACTCGTAATAGATAGCTTATCCTGAGGGCCATCCTACTGTAGCTGATCACCTGAGAATACAACACTAAAAGGCCAGCTATAAAGCTGGTGAATCTCACAGGTTTAACATAAAACATTGATGTGATCAACATGATTATCCGACGATTTAATACCGACAATGATTAAATAAAATAACCGAACAATGATAAATCAATTAAGGTTTCCGAACAATGATTAAACCATTAAGGTTACCGAACTATGATTAACCAATTAAGGTTACCGACTAGATTTACTGACAATGACATTTGTATTGCATTAAGCCATGGTTCGAGGCCTAACCCGATTTGTGCCTCCCGAACGGTGTCAACACCCATAACAATTACTAAAATGCCCGTTTGTACATGGTTGTAGCTAACCCGGACGGGGACGTCACTCCCATGATAGATCTATCTTTTAGTAATCACGCCTTATTAAGTTAACGAACCATGCAATGATGAGGACTTTCCCGTATTAAAACACTCATGCAATTCCCGAACAATGAAAATCAAGACCGACAATGATAACCGAATAAAAGTGATCACGAAAACAAGTAAGCATTGTATCTCACCCCAAGTTTAAAAATAGTAAAAGTGGGGCTGTGAGACTCACCCGAGTCTATCCGAGCAATGTAAATATCCGGCGAGGAATGTACAGTCCGAAATCTCCTAGCGTCCTAAACACGCGGGATTGTAATGAGCATTTTATTATCTATTATTTCTCCGTATTAATGTTTATCCATTTTGATTATGTCCAAGTGATTATATTTGTACTTCCGATTAATGTTTATAAAATGTACGACCCGTTGGTGACGGATTGAAATTATATTCTAAAGATATATAACGTGTGTTTTTGTATTTATATAACTCGTTTATGGATGTATCGTATTGTTTACAATTATCATTATATTCGTTATATTTTATTTCATAAGTTACGAAATTTGGAACGGGGTCCAAAAACTGAAATATGTCATTTTCGACCCCTAGACGACCCTGAAAGGCCTAAAACTGCCCAGGCTATGGGTACATAGCCTTGATCATTGGGCCGTTTTCGAGTGACCATGCGAATTTTAGCCCAATCCGTTATAATAAATTTTTCATCGAGAAGCTACCCTAAAAGCACTTTTTACAAAAAACTGTTCCGTTTGAGTATTCCAGCCGTTCGCCTATAAAGGTCCAGTCGTTCGGCTATGGAAGTTCAGCCGTTCGGCTAAGATAGATTAGCCGTTCGGCTGATGAAACCCAGTCGTTCGGCTCAGGGACCAATTTCAGGTGTTGGAGGTCTGTTCGCGAAATCAGTTAGGAAAACGAGTATAGGTTCGATTTTTGGACATAATCTACTTGATAGAACACTAATACATGATGATATATGTCATTTAAACACGAAATTTAAAAGAAAAATGAAAGATTTCTTACGAGTAAAAATTGGAGCCGTGAGTGATGATGATGATGTTCACGATGATGATGATGATCCAAGAGGAAGAAGAAGATGATTATGATGATGCTATTGATGCTGAATCTTGTTGTTAATGTTATTGATGTTGTTGTTTTTGGAAGAGAACGAGAGAGAGCAAAGGAGAAGAGATAGATAGATATGTCTGTGTGTGTGTAAATAAATTATTGGAGTTGGTTGATATAACCGACTCCAATAATTGGTTTAGGGTATCCGTGTTCGTGTACCCGATCATAAAGTAGTGTAGTGTTTTCAAATGATAAAAATTTTAAATATGAAATCGTATAGATTTTTAATCGAAGTATTTCATAAAAAATACTTTTAATGAGATATAAAACTATATCTTTGTTTCTCTTTGGTTTGACGGCTAGTTTTCAGTGTACAAAATGCATTTAAATTCTCAATCGAGTAAATAATTATTATTTTCATTAATAATACATTATTTAAAAATGTTTTTCACCAACGTCCGTATTTAAGTTTGCGCGTTCTTTCATATTTGTTTGTACGTTATTATTTAAATAATCTTTTAACGTTATATATATATATATATATATATATATATATATATATATATATATATATATATATATCTATTCAAATACTTTTGTTTTATTACGTACCGAGTACGAATAATTTAGGTTTAAATTAGCCGCTAATTTTGGCCCTTTTTGACCGGGTGTCACACTCTCTCTCTCAAAAATCCAGAGAATTTCCACCACCACTAACCACCACATCACCATCATAAACCACCACTCAAATCTTTCACTTCTTAGCAAGAACTTTCAAGGAAAATGAGCAACAAGAACCTCTCATCATCAAGTTGTCATTTTATCTTCAAAATAACATTGTAAGAACACTAAACTACTTCTAATATAACTGATTTTGATGTTATTTGACTCATCTAACTAGATTATGTCCTAAAAACTTGTTAAGATACGTTTTTGAAGTTTTTATATAAAAGTGATGAATCTGTCCAGAATGTTACAGCTTACAAAATCGACCATAACTTGAGTTCTAAGAAGAGTTAGATAATGAATTTTTTTTAAAAAAGTTGCGTATTGAAAAGATCTACAAAAAGTTCTTCTTTGGATCTTTCCAGAAATATACGAATTTTTAGATATAACCGGATCTTTGAGCCCTGGTCTGAAAGTTTTCGAAAATCGAGTTCGATTCCATAGCAAAATTAATTACCTATGTAAATGGACACTATAGTTGCTGTAAACGTTATATGTTAGACTAGAAACCATGATGATAAGTTGATAAAATTTGTGAGACTTGATTTGGACCGGAAGTTAGTAAGATCTATGGCGAAACAAACCGACAAAAGTCAAAAATATGAAATCTTGAAGTTTTATGTTGCAATATAAAAACCGACACTATCGATGAACTCCGACATGAACCGACAAATTATTTTGACTCTATAAACAAAAATATGGGTTCGGTGAAAGTTTTGGGTCAAACCGAGTAAGTTTGACCAAGTCAACAAAAGCGGCTCGATTTCTAAAAACTTACTATTTTTGGAAAATGGTAATAAAAATGGGTTTGGGTGACTTAATTAGTAACTTGGACCAAAAACTAAACTTAGAAAGTTTCCCGAATGAAAAACCGACCCTTAGAACTCTTGAACTAACACATGTGTCGCCATACCTGCGACACTAACACATGTGTCGCTATACCTGCGACACTAACACATGTCGCCAAACCTGCGACACTAACACATGTGTCGCCATACCTGCGACACTAACACATGTGTCGCTAAAAACCGAAACTTGAAATTTGATTTTCTCTAAGTATTTAACTTGAGTAACAACTTATAACCACACATGATACATACTATAACAATGTATACAATGACACAAACTTAATAATAATGTCTTTTTAAGAACTATTATTACAAACTTTCACCAACGGGTCGTACACATTTTTGATATACGAACTTGAACAACTTATTTGAACATACTAGTTGATGAACTAGCTTTAGGTGGACATAACCCCCCCCCCCCCCCCACCTACCCGATTGGCTTAAGTGGACATTAACCCCCACTTATACAATCGCGATAGATGGTCTTTTGAGACATCTACTTACACAACCTCATACGTTTAGGGCGTTAGGAGGTTGCACACGGGACGAGAACACCCATTACTTGCTAATATTTGATATTGCTTGCTACCTGCTTAACTCTGGTGAGTTTCATAGCCCATTTTTACTGTTTTTCACTGGGGTGAGTGTAACATCCTCTCGACGGGTCTGGTAATTTTCTATTTAAACTGATTCTTTAATTATTTAGAAATTATTTGATATTATCTGTTTATGGAAAAACTTAAGTAAATAGGTCTTAGGACTTATTGTGAATAGTAAATTGTTGTTTGTTTTAATTTACTATAGTCGACAGTATCATAAAAAAATAAGTTTCTCGCAATTAATAATTAGGTTCCAGACAATAGATTTATGACGGGTATAAAATACCCAAAATAATTAAATTGTGTAGTCGGTTAAAAGCAGGAGTCGACCTCCTTATGTGTTTACCTCCTTTCATCTCAACTTTCCCAAAATAACCTAACCTTCAATTTTGTGTACCTAGAAGTACAAACAACAAATTGAGATTCAAACAAGATTACTTGAGACTGAAATTGTGATTCCTTATAAGCTTGCTATCATCATCTTCATCATCATATTGTAAGTGTTTCTAAATTTATGAGCTCAAGCTTTAGTTAGGATGAAATTGATGAAATTGAATGATTGCTTAGATTGTTTGTGATAATCTTTGATATCAATGATGCTAACTGATGTTAGAAACTGAGTATGTGTACATGATATGTTAATTTTGATGTTTTGTTCTTGAATTTGGAATTTTGAGCTCAAATGTGTGAATTATCAAATTGGTATGAATTTGACCTAAAATGGAATTGATTGAGGTTTCTTTAAGTTGTTGGATGTTAACTAATTGCCATATGATACTCCTTTAAGGTTAGAAACTTGAATTGGTCGATTTGGCACTTGAAAGTTGTGAAATTGAGATTTTAGGTCGTGCATGTTTTGGTTAAACTGCTGCTGTTATTGTTCCTGAAGAACACCCGGCGGGTTCTTGATTATGTGGGAAAAACCGGCGGGTTTTCGGTCAAGCCGACGGCTCCTATAGCCTTTAATACTCGATTTGCTTCTGTTTGCTCAAAATCTAATTAACCCGGCGGATCAAGGGTGAAGCCGGTGGCTTGTATGGTCGACCCGGCGGGTCATGATGCCCAGCCTATGGCTTGTAGGGTTTTCCAGCCTCCCCTCTTGACTTGTTTGTTTAAATGTAAATTGATTGATACGTGTTATAACATTAATATATAAGTACTAGTGTATGATAATGATTATGTTATGATTATTAATACATGAGTAAGAGCTTGTAATTGTGATATCAATTGTGTTAAGTTCTTAATGTTATAAATTGATATAAGTTAAGTATTGATGATTTGGATTACTAACCTATATTTGATTGTTGATTCTCAGATCCTCTCAAAGATAAGTGACACTTGGATTCTGAGTTTGTGAAGACAAAGGTATCGGTGAGTGGATTTAGAACTCACCCTTCGATTTAGTTGTAACTATTTGGTTACAACAAGTATATGTAGATTAATTATACGATTGTTAATCTGTATTATTGGTTACGAATCTATGTGATATGTGAATCTATGTGTATCAGATTATTGAGGTCAACGTGTAGTTTTGGTTATTATGTGAATTACACAGGTTTTGATTCATTTGTTGTGTTTGAGACCTGTGTATGAGTTTAATAACCAATAGTTATCGGTCTATTCTGTAATGGCCATACAGATTGACGTTAAGTGTTCTTTGGGAATCCCCGGGTATTATGATATCCCAAGAGCCACCGATCCTCATTGAAAAAGAATATGTTTACTAGTATTTGCTGTAAACAGATTGTTATGCAAAGTTGGATTGTGTGTGATAAATGCATTCACTTAACTTTGTGCTAATCCCTCATCCTACTTCCTGCAGGTTTTGTTATAAGTGGGTGTCAGGAAAGGATGTTTTGATGTTATGCTAACTCTGATATGGTTTTGTTATAAACCTTGTTTTGATATACACAATACCCCGTCTTATGTAGTTTTAAACAGTTTGAATTTGGTGTAATATTGAAAATGTAATCTGTTTATGTATAATGGTTAATATATAGTAATGAAATGTATTTCTTTAACATGCGCTTCCGAGTAAAATAATATAATATTGTTGTCCTGAAAGAGGGGTGTTACAAGTTGGTATCAGAGCATAGATTTGGGCGAATTGAGCATTGTAAGGTGTTCAATCCCAAATTTGAATTGTGTTATGTCAAACATTCCTGGGTATGGGATTTAGCATTGGTTATGAATCGGTTAGTAGATAGGTACTAATGATTAACAAGTTTCAAGTTGTTGTGTTGAATACAGATATGACAGATAACGTACAACCGACCGCCAACCTTAATAATGCCTCACGGATCGATGTTCCTCCTCCAGATATTCATAATGAGAGACATGATCATGAGGGTACGTCTATTCCTGCTCGTGAAGAATCAAATAGAGATGATTATCTTTTTCAGTTAGAAGATGAGGTGATTAATCTCAGAGAATTTAAAAGACAGGCTGAAACTGCATCATCTCAGCAACGTTCCCAGCAACAGATACCTGTGTTTGGTAATATTCCTCCCTTTCAGTCAAATAAACTGTGTTCATTCAAAACGTTCATGGCAAGTAAACCACCAGAGTTTAGAGGTAGTATAAATCCATCTGTAACTTTAAATTGGTTAAGAGATATGGAGCGAAAATTTGATGTTACTCGTTGTGAGGAAGAATCCAAAGTGTTTTATGCTATTCAATGTTTAAAAGACGAAGACATGGTTTGGTGGGACTCGATTACTGGTCATTTGACTCAACAGCAGAAAGAAGCTATTCGATGGCCTGATTTTCATCAAGCTGTTTGTAATCAGTATTGTTCTGACTTTGAGATGGCACGTATTAGAAGAGAGTTTATGAATCTTCAATTAACCGATAAGATGACTATCGATGAGTTAATCACACAGTTTTCAGAGAAACTACGGTTTGTACAACAGTGGGTTCCCGATGAGAAAACCAGAATAGAGCAGTTTGTAGAAACCTTACCTCATAATTATCGTACTACAATGAGGTTAGCTAGTAATCTATCCCAAGCGTTTACTCTTGCACGTTCGGTTGATAGTGACATTAGAGGTTTTCGAGAATCTCAAGCTAGAAATACTTCTTCTTCAATCCCAAGAGCTAAAACAGATTTTTTGGGTAAAGGAAAGTCCAGGTGGCAGGGTAATCGTCAGGGTCAAAGATTTAGTAATAAAAGTGGTTCATCTGGAAGTTCTAACTGGTGTACTTCTTGTCGATCAAAACATACTGGTCCCTGTACAATTCAGACGAACAAATGTGTTAAATGTGGTGAATTGGGCCATGAGTTTAAAAATTGTAAGTTTCCCAATCATGTATGTTGGAACTGTAAGAAAGAAGGGCATCAAGTTGGGCAGTGTCCTGAGGCAGGAAAACAGGGTTCGGTCTCGGTCGGGAGTTCGTCATCTTCCGGTCAAAAGCGGAAGAATCCTCCGCCAGCGGCGAGTAGGGCTTTTCAGATGACAGTCGATGAGGCTGTCCACACAGATGACGTGATTACTGGTACTTTTCTAATAAACTCTGTACCGGCTCGTGTATTATTTGATTCTGGAGCAAATTGTTCTTTTATATCTGCGTGTTTCTGTGATAAGTTGAAACTGATCCCTACTGTGATAACTAAGCCCTTAGAAATAGAGATTGTTAGTGGCAAGTTAGTTCCTGTTACCACTTCGGTGACTGGAGCTAATATTGTGATAGATGGTCAGACTTTTCCAATTTCATTTCTGTTAATGCCGATTCCAAGTTTTGATGTGATTATTGACATGGATTGGTTAAGTCAATTTAAAGCAAGTATAGATTGCCACCATAAGCTTATTAGAATCCCAATCTCTGAAGAGTCATACGTTGTGGCTCGAGGAGAACGGGATAGTGGGTGTATTCCTCTGATTTCTATGATGAAAGCTAGGAAGTCGATGTCTAAAGGCTGTGAGTCTTATCTAGCTTATGTCATTGATGCCAAATTAGAAAAGAAGTCTGTTTCCGATGTTCCAGTTGTGTCTGAATATCCGGAAGTGTTTCCCGATGATTTACCTGGTTTACCACCAGTTAGGGAAGTTGAATATCAGATTGATCTTATTCCCGGTTCGTCGCCTGTAGCCAAAGCTCCCTATAGATTAGCTCCGTCTGAAATGCGTGAAATGATGAATCAGATTCAGGAGTTATTGGATAAAGGTTTTATTAGACCTAGTTCTTCTCCTTGGGGTGCACCAGTTTTGTTTGTTAAAAAGAAAGATGGGTCATTCAAAATGTGCATTGATTATCGAGAATTAAATAAAAGAACAGTAAAGAATAAATATCATCTTCCTCGAATAGATGATTTGTTTGATCAGCTGCAGGGATGTTCTGTATATTCTAAAATTGATTTGAGGTCGGGTTACCATCAGGTTCGTGTTCGTGAACAGGATATACCAAAGACTGCTTTTCATACCAGATATGGTCATTATGAATTCCTGGTGATGCCTTTTGGTTTGACTAATGCTCCAGCAGTTCTTATGGATTTAATGAACCGGGTATGTCGACCATTTCTTAATAAATTCGTAATCGTTTTCATCGATGATATTCTCGTGTATTCTAAGTCCGAATCAGAGCATGCCATGCATTTGAGGTTAGTTCTTGAAACCTAGAAAAGAGAACAGTTATATGCAAAATTTTCTAAATGTGAGTTCTGGATTCGGGAGGTACAGTTTCTGGGTCATATTATCTGTAATGATGGGGTTAAAGTTAATCCTGCTAAAATTGAAGCTGTTATGAATTGGAATGTTCCAAAGAATCCTTCTGAAATTAAAAGTTTTCTTGGGCTAGCTGGATATTATAGAAAATTCATTAAATACTTTTCAAAGATTGCTGGTCCGTTAACCAAATTGACACGTATGGATGTTAAATTTCAAGGGGATGAATCACATGAGATAGCTTTTCAAACTTTAAAGCAGTTACTGTGTCAAGCACCTGTGTTAGCTTTACCAGATGGCTCAGATGACTTTACTGTTTATTGTGATGCTTCTTATTCTGGTTTGGGTTGTGTTCTTATGCAAAGAGACAGAGTTATTGCTTATGCTTCTCGTCAGTTGAAACTGCATGAAAAGAATTACCCAACACTTGATTTAGAACTGGCAGCAGTTGTGTTTGCTTTGAAAATCTGGAGACACTATTTATATGGTACTAAATGCATTGTTTGTACTGATCATAAAAGTCTTCAGTATGTGTTTTCACAGAAAGAACTAAATATGCGTCAAAGGCGATGGTTAGAATTAATCAAAGATTATGATTGTGAAATACGTTACCATCCAGGAAAGGCAAATATAGTTGCAGATGCTTTAAGCAGAAAAGGTACTTCTGACCGAGTTTATTTTCTGAGAGTTAATATTTATTCTGACTTAGTGGATCAAATTTAAGCTGCACAATTGGAAGCTTTGTTGGAATATAATCTTAAGTCAGAAATTATGTTGAAAAGAAAAGACTTATTAGTTGACGATTCTAGAGGATTAAAGACTTATCAGTCTCGTGTTTGGATTCCTTTGATTGGTACTATTCGATATATGCTTTTTACTGAAGTTCACAAGTCTCGATTATCTGTCCACCCTGGTAGTACACGGATGTATAATGATTTGAAACCTTTGTACTGGTGGCCCACAATGAAAACTGATATTGCAAAATTTGTTGGTGATTGTCATATATGTGCTCAAGTTAAAGCTGAACATCAAAAGCCGTATGGGTCGTTAAAACAGTTAGAGATTACAGAATGGAAATGGGAACACTTGACTATGGATTTTGTAACCAAACTTACACGCACATCTCGAGGTAATGACATGATTTGGGTTATTATTTACAGATTGACCAAGAGTGCACATTTTCTGGCTACTAGTGAGACTGCCTCTCTCAGTAAACTTGCACAGTTGTATGTTAATGAAATTGTCTCGAGACATGGTATTCCATAGTCGATTGTGTCAGACAGAGATTCTCGATTTATTTCTCATTTCTGGCAGAGTTTACAGCAGGAGTTAGGTACACGTATTAATCTTAGCACGGCTTATCATCCTCAGACAGACGATCAGTCAGAACGTACGATTCAGACGTTAGAGGATATGCTCAGAGCTTGTGTCTTAGAGTATGGAGGTTCTTGGGATTCTCACCTCCCTTTGGTGGAGTTTGCTTATAATAATTCTTATCATTCCAGTATTGGTATGCCTCCTTATGAAATGCTATATGGTCGTCGTTGTCGTACCCCCACATGTTGGTTGGAAATTGGAGAAAAGCAATTTGCAGGCCCAGATATAGTACAGATCACAACTGATAAAGTGGCTATCGCCCGAGAAAACCTAAAAGCTGCACGTGATAGACAGAAACAATATGCAGACCCACGTAGGCGACCGGTTACTTTTTCCGAAGGTGAATTAGTTTATCTTAAAGTTTCACCGTGGAAAGGCGTTATTAGATTTGGAAAGCGAGGAAAGTTGGCACCTAAATACATTGGCCCTTTCAGAATTCGTCAAGTGGTTAATGATCAATCAGTTTCATTGGATCTTCCTCCCGAGCTTGTTGGTATTCATGATACGTTTAATATTTGTTATTTGAGAAAGTGTAATGTTGAGGATCAATCTCAGATTCTTCCTTTACAAGACTTGAAAGTTGACCAGAACCAGAAACTAGTAGAAGAACTGATGGAAATTCTTGACAGAAAAGTGACTAAACTTAGAAAGAAACAGATACCAATGGTGTTAGTGAAATGGAGACATAATTTAGGTTCTAATTTGACCTGGAGACCGAAGAGTCTATGAAATCCAGATATCCTGAATTGTTTGATCGAGTTTAGATTTCGAGGACGAAATCTCCTGAAGGAGGGGAGATTTGTAACATCCTCTCGACGGGTCTGGTAATTTTCTATTTAAACTGATTCTTTAATTATTTAGAAATTATTTGATATTATTTGTTTATGGAAAAACTTAAGTAAATAGGTCTTAGGACTTATTGTGAATAGTAAATTGTTGTTTGTTTTAATTTACTATAGTCGACAGTATCATAAAAAATAAGTTTCTCGCAATTAATAATTAGGTTCCAGACAATAGATTTATGACGGGTATAAAATACCCAAAATAATTAAATTGTGTAGTCGGTTAAAAGCAGGAGTCGACCTCCTTATGTGTTTACCTCCTTTCATCTCAACTTTCCCAAAATAACCTAACCTTCAAATTTGTGTACCTAGAAGTACAAACAACAAATTGAGATTTAAACAAGATTACTTGAGACAGAAATTGTGATTCCTTATAAGCTTGCTATCATCATCTTCATCATCATATTGTAAGTGTTTCTAAATTTATGAGCTCAAGCTTTAGTTAGGATGAAATTGATGAAATTGAATGATTGCTTAGATTGTTTGTGATAATCTTTGATATCAATGATGCTAATTGGTGTTAGAAACTGAGTATGTGTACATGATATGTAAATTTTGATGTTTTGTTCTTGAATTTGGAATTTTGAGCTTAAATGTGTGAATTATCAAATTGGTATGAATTTGACCTAAAATGGAATTGATTGAGGTTTCTTTAAGTTGTTGGATGTTAACTAATTGCCATATGATACTCCTTTAAGGTTAGAAACTTGAATTGGTCGATTTGGCACTTGAAAGTTGTGAAATTGAGATTTTAGGTCGTGCAGGTTTTGGTTAAACTGCTGCTATTATTGTTCCTGAATAACACCCGGCGGGTTCTTGATTATGTGGGAAAAACCGGCGGGTTTTCGGTCAAGCCGACGGCTCCTATAGCCTTTAATACTCGATTTGCTTCTGTTTGCTCAAAATCTAATTCACCCGGCGGATCAAGGGTGAAGCCGGTGGCTTGTATGGTCGACCCGGCGGGTCATGATGCCCAGCCGGCGGCTTGTAGGGGTTATCCATCCTCTCCTCTTCACTTGTTTGTTTAAATGTAAATTGATTGATACATGTTATAACATTAATATATAAGTACTAGTGTATGATAATGATTATGTTATGATTATTAATACATGAGTAAGAGCTTGTAATTGTGATATCAATTGTGTTAAGTTCTTAATGTTATAAATTGATATAAGTTAAGTATTGATGATTTGGATAACTAACCTATATTTGATTGTTGATTCTCAGATCCTCTCAAAGATAAGTGACACTTGGATTCTGAGTTTGTGAAGACAAAGGTATCGGTGAGTGGATTTAGAACTCACCCTTCGATTTAGTTGTAACTATTTGGTTACAACAAGTATATGTAGATTAATTATACGATTGTTAATCTGTATTATTGGTTACGAATCTATGTGATATGTGAATCTATGTGTATCAGATTATTGAGGTCAACGTGTAGTTTTGGTTATTATGTGAATTACACAGGTTTTGATTCATTTGTTGTGTTTGAGACCTGTGTATGAGTTTAATAACCAATAGTTATCGGTCTATTCTGTAATGGCCATACAGATTGACGTTAAGTGTTCTTTGGGAATCCCCGGGTATTATGATATCACAAGAGCCACCGATCCTCATTGAAAAAGAATATGTTTACTAGTATTTGCTGTAAACAGATTGTTACGCTAAGTTGGATTGTGTGTGATAAATGCATTCACTTAGCTTTGTGCTAATCCCTCATCCTACTTCCTGCAGGTTTTGTTATAAGTGGGTGTCAGGAAAGGATGTTTTGATGCAAGGAATGTGTTGATGTTATGCTAACTCTGATATGGTTTTGTTATAAACCTTGTTTTGATATATACAATACCCCGTCTTATGTAGTTTTAAACAGTTTGAATTTGGTGTAATATTGAAAATGTAAACTGTTTATGTATAATGGTTAATATATAGTAATGAAATGTATTTCTTTAACATGCGCTTCCGAGTAAAATAATATAATATTGTTGTCCTGAAAGAGGGGTGTTACAGTGAGAATACATACAACCTATTGAGGCGGGATGTGCTCAACTTATTATCCTTTATTATGTTCTCTAAACTTTCGAATTCAGACCGGATGTAACATTCCCGACATATTTTGTAATCCTTATGATTGTTGTCTTTTGAAATTCGTACTCTGTATTCATCCTTTCTATCTAATGAATTATGGTTATCATTCTGTGCTGTTGTATATTACCTCATTATATATACACATGTGATATATCATAATCTCGCGCAAAACTCTTATATGTCTCATTTCATTGTTGTTCAGCATCATGCCTCCAAGACGACATACTTACACCGAAATCGCTCAAGTCATTGCACAGAGCGTAGCCCAAGTCCTTGCTGCTCAACAAAATCCGGGCGGCGGAGGCACGCCTGCTAATACATCTACTCCAAAACCATGTACCTACAAAGACTTCTTGAACTGTAAACCCTTGTATTTCAAAGGATCCGAAGGAGGTATCGGTCTGATACGTTGGATCGAAAAGACATAATCTGTTTTCCGAATCTGCAACTGTAATGAGGATGACAAGGTAAAATTCTCCGCATGCACCCTTTCTGACGGAGCTCTCACCTGGTGGAATTCTTATGCCTAAACTGTGGGTATTGATACCGCACATCAGCTTCCCTGGGAAGATCTCAAGAAGATGCTCAGGGAAGAGTACTGCCCGCGTGAGCAACTGCAACAACTTGAAGAAGAATTCTAGAAACTTACTGTTCATGGAAACGACATTACCACTTACACCACTCGATTTCACCAACTAGCTGTCCTATGTCCCTCTATGGTGGACCCCGAATACAAACGTATCGAAAGATATATTTGGGGGCTACCAGAGTCAATCCAAGGGAACGTCATCTCATCAAAGCCCGGGACGATCCAAAGTGCTGTCCGCATGGCACATGAACTCATGGCCCAGATTGTCCGCCGAGAGACAACCACTGAGAAAGCCATCGGGGACAACAAAAGGAAATGGGCCGACAACAACAACAACCAACAACCGCAACAACGAAACAAAAAGGCCGAGTCTGTTAACACCTACACTTCGAGTTCAGGGTCGGGGAATATGAAAGGGTACATTGGGAACAAACCTTACTGTTCCAAGTGTACATGACAACATGATGGCCCTTGTACCTGTACCAAGTGCAAACGACAGGGACATCTAGCCAAAGATTGCAGAACCCCCAACCCAAACACCAACCCTAACGCACCAAAGGCTTGTTTCGAGTGCGGCAACACTAGCCATTTTAGAAATAACTGCCTAAAACAAAACAACAACAACAACAACAACAGGAACAACAATAACAACAACAACCCTCGCGGTCGAGCTTTTGTACTCAATGCTGGAGAGGCCCGTCAAGATCCCAACGTTGTCACTGGTATATTCCTCCTCAATGATCTAACCGTTTCAGTATTATTCGATACCGGTGCTGACAAAAGTTTCATATCTGATGGATTTTGTCCACTACTCAACATCACTCCCACTGCTTTAGATGCTAAGTTTACCGTAGAATTAGCAAATGGAAACTATTTGAATCCGATAGTGTGATACCTAATTGCACTCTAAACCTCGCCAATGAACTTTTCCCCATAGACCTCATCCCCGTTGAAATTGGGAGCTTCGATATCATCGTAGGCATGGACTGGTTATCCAAACACGGTGCCGAAATCGTTTATTTCGAGAAAATCTTGCGTATACCTCTCACTACCGGTGGAACCTTGATCATACAGGGGGAGATTGGTAGGTGAAACCTGAACATCATATCTTGTATGAAAACTCAAAAGTACCTGAGGAAAGGGTACCCGACAATCCTTGCTCATGTAACCGAAAAGAAGTCGACTGACAAGCGACTTGAGGATGTGCCCATCGTCCGAGACTATCCGGAAGTCTTTCCCGAAGACTTGCCTGGCCTTCCCATGTCTAGGCAAGTCGAATTCCAAATCGAACTTGTGCCCGGTGCTACACTCGTGGCACGAGCCCCGTATAGATTAGCCCTATCCGAGTTGCAGGAGTTATCCACCCAATTACAGGAGCTCCTGGACAAGGGATTCGTTCAACCAAGTTCCTCACCCTGGGGAGCTCCGGTCCTATTCGATAAAAAGAAGGATGGATCCTTCAGAATGTATATTGACTACCGCAAACTGAACAAACTTACCATCAAGAACCGATACCCACTTCCAAGAATTGATGACCTGTTTGACCAACTTCAAGGTTCGAGCTTCTACTCGAAAATCGACCTACGGTCGGGTTATCATCAACTTCGAGTTCGAGACTCCGACATCCCAAAAAAAGCTTTCAGAACCCGCTATGGGCATTACGAATTCCAATTGATTCCATTCGGCTTAACCAATGCACCAGCTGTATTCATGGACCTTATGAATCGGGTGTGCAAGCTATATCTTAATAAATTTGTTATCGTGTTCATCGACGACATCTTGATATTCTCTCACAGCGAAACGGAACATGGCCAACATCTAAAAACCATTCTGGAATTACTCAGAGAGAGTTATACGCCAACTTCTCCAAGTGTGAGTTCTGGATGCAAACAGTACAGTTCTAAAGGCATGTCGTTGACAGTCAAGGGATACGTGTTGATCCGGCCAAGATTGAGGCCATTAAGTGTTGGGAAGCACCAATCACACCAACTGAGATACGACAATTCTTAGGTCTCGTCGGATATTATCGATGATTCATTGAGAATTTCTCCAAAATAGCCCTACCTTTAACCACCCTAACTCTGAAAGATAAGAAATTCGACTGGACTGGCAAACAAGAGGCAGCATTTCAACTTCTGAAACAGAAACTATGCAGTGCACCAATCCTGTCCTTACCCGAAGGCATCGACAATTTCGTAGTTTACTGCGATGCCTCACGCCAGGGACTAGGTTGTGTGTTAATGCAACGTGATAAAGTCATTGCTTACGCCTCTCGACAGCTCAAAATCCATGAAAAGAATTATACCACTCATGAACTTGAACTCGGAGTTGTCGTATTTGCTCTCAAAATCTGGAGACATTACCTTTATGGCACTAAGTGCACCATCTTTACCGATCACAAAATGAGAGTGCCCCTTGATGTTGGATCTAGATGACTATTGACTACAATCGAAAGGCGGAATCAATCAATTGCAAGTATGGCTAACAAACAAAAACCGAACAAATGTATTTCAACAATGAGAACGTGTATATCAGCTTGTATAACTATTTGGGAATGATTACAAGGTAGTTTAGTCGACAAATGGTGCTAGGGTTTCGTCCACCCTAGCCGGAAACCCGTAGGTTTGTATTTATACTAAAAGTCAGCTGACATGCGTCACTTGTTGAAGTGTCGCATGTGGCCGCCTTCATGCGTCACTTACCTAAGTGACACTATGCGTCACTAAGGCAAGTGACGCCTAACCTAAAACTTAAGTGTCGAATATAACAAAAACTATATTTTCACTATACGACTAACGACACTTATTACAACTCGATAGACCAACTGACAGACAACCTAATATGCATCAACAAACTCCCCCGTGTCTTCAGCTTGGTCTTCAAAATCTTCAAAATCTTCAAATTTAGCATTTAGCACCAACCTTCTGGGAATGTACCTCCAGCGTGTATTCCCACCTTTAAACATATCTCGACCACCCTTGTGAATTTTGAAGCCTCTTCTAAATCAGCTTGATTGTACTGGAGTTTATTCTTGTAGAGAGCTTTCAAATCTTTCTTCGTCAAGTTGATTAGGCTGATCGGATCAAAAATGCGAATTGACTTTCCCACATATTCCTTAATCGGCCATTCTCCCCAAACATCCTGTGCTTGTGCCACAGCTATCTTTGTAGAATATTCGATTACAGCTTCTTGAGTTACAGAGTCAAACCACCAATACTTAAGATCGTGTAAGAAATCCAGTGGCAACTCTTGTAAGGGAACAGTCTTAAGACTAGCAGCTGGTGGATAATGATATTTCACGATCGGTTGTTGAGTTCTCAAATCAATCTTCTTCTTGTATGAGTATCGAACTCCCAGCTTTGGCCTAATCCACATATATTTCTTGCTATTAATCTCTTTTCTCAAAATTCTCTGAAATAGAACTCCTCGAGTATCTTCAGAGTGATTAACAATGTTTAACTGAGCAAGACGATTCAATTCAACCTTCGGCAAAGTGCTAATATGATTAAATCTCGGTTTGAAGTATTGCACGCCGTCGCTTCTCTTTATCAGAATCAAAAAGTTATCAACATCAAACTTCCAGCTTCTGATCAACCCAGTCAATTCACCTCCAACCAAATAAGTTTTACACGTTTTCAATTCAGGTGTAATTGACTTATAAACCACTTGCAATTTCGAAATTCCAGAAGATGTAGACGCAGGAACTGATTCTGCAGTAGATTGTCCCATTGGAGGTTCTGCCTCATCCTCGGAAGAATCTGTTTCGATAACCGGAGCATCAAAATCAAATGCTTGAGCAGGTTGCCTTAACGCTGGCTCCGGTTCACGTTCAGGTGCCGGTTCTTGATTAGGATTATCCATGTATTCCTCATCCGACCCTGGAACTTCAGCATCCATCTCAATATCATCGGGATCAAAAGATCTATCAATTTCATCAAATCTATTAACCAAACTCTGCAGATATGTCAGATTGACATTTGAGTAGTCAGCTGCAATCGGAGTCGGTTGTCCCGGAACATCAACAAAATAATCTAAAGCGATGTTTTCATTGATATCAGAAGATTGTACATTTTCTGGTTCAGGAGGAGGAGTTACATTTGTTTCTAACTCTCTAGGAGTATCCTCCCCCGAAACTATTGTAACAGACTCCAACTCTAAGACCCTAGATGACAGATTCGTCACCTGAAGCTGGAGATTTTCAACCTCAGCAGCCTTGAGCTCCAAATCTTTAATCTGAGAAGCCTGAGCAGCAATCAGAGCATGTTGATCATCAAATCTTTTCTGCAAAAGATCCATCTGAGCCAGAATCATCTATAATGATGGCATATCAGATGGTGGTGGTGGTTGTTTTCGTTGAGAGGTTGGCTCCTCAATAACCACCATAGTCCGCTGGCGTCTTCGATGAGGTAAATCCGCATACGAAGGCGAAGACCCAGCCGGACGCTTTCCTGGATTCCTCGGTACATGGACTCTGCCAGCAGAAATCCGTCGCAAAATACGCTTGAAGCGTCGAGGATCCGCTAACTGAATCCCATCCAAAGCAGATTGTGGTGGCACGTCACCCTCAGAATCGGGTGGAGTGGGCCCACCATCATCAGAATCAGCCTCAACTCGGTCAACACGATCAATATCGTCTAAGTCTTGAGCTATATCAGCATCAACCAAGTCGTCCTCGTTGACCGGAGGAACGACATCATCCTCAAAACCATGATCGCGCGGCGCAACATAGTTTTCGTTCACTATGTGCCCGAAGAGTTCGCGATCCGCCAAAACTGGCTCGCCCTTTGGCGCGAGCTTGCAGTCGTTGAAGACTCGCAATAGCATAGGCGTCGGTACCAGAAGAGACCTCTGATCTGGTACAATTTCGAGGTTCAGATCATTCAGCAACAGTTGCACAAACCTCGGATACTGCAGCCATTTATCCTTACCAGCTCGGATATTCTCCACCATGTTGCCGAAAATATAACCGCTGAAATTGTACGGTTTGTTGTAAATCAGGGCCAACATAAGAGAAAGTGTGAGGTGGCTAGCATCATCGTATCCCCCTTTCCTCGGAGATAAGCAGACGATAATAATATGGCACAAGTACCTCCATACTCTGCAGAGATACTGCTTCCTAAAGTCCGAAAGCTGATTTGCCGGATAACCCATCCTCTGAAGTCCCCCATAGATAAACGTGGTTAAGAACATGGTGGGCATCGTAGAGTTGTCAGCAAACTGGAGAACCCGTCGAATTGAATTCTCAGTGATCTCTATCTCTTCACCAAACATTGTAGATACAATCCTTGGAACATCACCCTGAACCCTGATCACCGCATGATCATAGAACTCCTCGATTTGGTTCATATAAACTGGGGTCGATGCGGTAATCGCATGATGAATCCTTGATCTTCGTAGAAAGTCGATCATTGGCCTAAAAGGCGCCGAATTCACATGCGTAGACTCAAGAAATGCCGTAATGTTGTGTCGGGTGTTGGTACCGCGATAGTAGTTCTGTAGTTCACTGTAAGCTAAAATACAAACAAAAATAACCGAAATCGTTATAGAGTTAGCCCGAACACAGATAGGTTAAAAAACGAATTTTGACTTTAGGCGTCACTTATTGTAAGTGACGCATGGCCACTACCGTCACTAAGGAAGTGTCGTAGTATACAGTGTTCAAAATTAAAATTAAAGTATAGCGTCACTTATGGTAAGTGACGCTACCAAGCGTCACTGATGTAAGTGACGTTTGTATTTAGTGATTAAAAGTATACGACCCTTAAGAAGTGACGGGTGAAGAACATGCGATAGTTAACATAGTGACGGTATCCTAAAGGAGTCACTTAAGAAGTGACGGTATAAGTGACGTATAGACATAGGCGTCACTTAGAAAGTCACTTGGGGAAGTGACGCATTTAGAGGCGTCACTAGGATGAGTGACGGTCTTAACAATTAAAGCAAGTATATGCGTCACTACACGAGTCACTTAAGAAGTGACGCAAGAATAAGCGTCATTTATTAAGTGATGGTATGGGCTTTCAAAATTACCAAATACCGTCACGTGAGGTAAGTGACGCACGAAGTGACGCAACGATGAAGATCATCGTGTCACTGTTCATACCCAGATTTCAAATTTGGGGTTTTTTGAAATTAAAGTTACCAAGTTATGCGCTTGATAAAAACGAATGGTACACACCATTTATTACACGAAAACATTATCAAACAAGCATTAAATCAATCGAATTTCAGTGTTAAGCCCAAACCGTAACCCTAAGTCAAGATTAAAGCATGAATAATGAATAAAAGAGGTTAAAATTAGTACCAAATAGATCGTAGGAATGAGGGGAACAAAGATATAACACAGGAATGCACGGAGAAGCCGTAGAAATCACGAATTGATCGAAGGAAAAACGTACATCCGAAGTGACGCAGAGACAGTATGAGTGTCGGTATGTCAGTGCAAGTGACGGTATAAGTATTTGAAAAGTGGTGAGGTTGAGTGTCGTGGGGAGGAGTATTTATACACCGACCCTAGTATGCGTCACTCAACCCGGCACTTAAGGCGTAGCATACCCCGACACTTACTGCGTCACTAGAGTAAGTGATGCAATATCGTATGCGTCACTGGCAGCGTCACTTATGAAAGTGACGCGCAGTTCACTTTTTGTGAAAAAGTTGCGATTTTATCGTTTTTCGCGTTGTGATTTCGGTACTCAAATTTGACAAAGTAACTGTAAGTTGGATAGTAACTAAAATTAAACTAACTTAGATAAAATAAAACACATACAAGAATGTAAATTGACAACTAGAAAATTAACACAATCTTTTTGGTGACGGAGTTGATATAGTCTGGTTAGGGATCATATCGGAATAACATGCATTTATTAGGAACATTAAGTGGTATTTCGATCATCAGTATATTTTTCCTCTTTAAATTTACTTGACATACTAAAAACACTTTTTATAAAAATTATTTCAAAACGATTATTAGTATATTTGTCCACATAAACATGTTACACTCACATCTATGAGGTATTTTATTATTGTTGGTATGTGCATTTCGTTGTGGTTCCCACCATAGATATACATCTTAACTTAAGACATAGACCATGTTTCCATTTACAGATAGAATATAAGAAAATCAATTTTAAGAATCAAGTCAGCGGTGACAGGTCTGTACTTACGTACAACAGAGCGACATAACTTGATTCAGGTTTAAGCAAAACCAAACTTGGTCAAACCATTTTGGCGACCTTTTAAGGTATCTTAATTTTTAAAGACTTTGCAAGTACTTTGACTTGTGTTTGCTTAATTTTAAAGTATATATGAACAGAAGCCAGGTCTATACTTACGTATAACAGAGGAAACTGTCAACATATACCCCCAAATGATATCAAATAACCATCTTTCATGAAAGCATGTCTAGTATAAGTAAGAAATTAAGACTTTTGTCATACATCTAAGGATGGTGTACCACTTGAAATAGACAATTAAAGATTAAGCTTCTTAAGACTTCTCAAAAAGTTTTGCATAACATGCCTACTAATATATCGTATGATGAAGACAATGTTTATAAAAACTGTTTTCAATACGTCAGATAAATCTACTGACGCATCCAAGATAAACCTAAAATGTCCATTTTTATGCATGTCACCCGATGTACTATCATATCCCAAGTTGTTTACAGACACAACTTCAACGTCTATTTTTAAAATGTAGCAACCATGCATATCTTTAATACTAGAAAGTATAAAGAGTAGCAGTTGCGTTGTTGCCCATTTTTTTTTTTTTAATAAAACATTACTTTAAAACCAATCCAAGTCACAAATTACTTTTTCGTGGTAAAGAACCTTAGACCGATCATGTTGACTAATTCATCAAATCGGGCTCTAGAAAAAGCCTTAGTGAATAAGTCAGCATTTTATTTTAGGGTATCGATATGGACAAGGTCAATAATGTGTTTCTCATAGCAATCCCGTATAAAGTGAAACCTAATTTCTATGTGTTTGGTTTTAGAGTGTTGTACGGGATTGCGTGTGATTGATATGGCAGCAGTATTATCAATATGTATAGGAGTCATAGTTAAGAGTAACCCGTAGTCGCGCAGTTGGTGCTGAATCCAAAGAACTTGAGAACAGCAGCTTGCAGCAGCAATGTACTCAGCCTCCGCTGTTGAAGTAGGAACCGTAGTCTGCTTTTTGCATTGCCACGACACCAATCGGGATCCAAGGAACTGACATCCTCCTGTTGTTGACTTCTTATTGATGTTGCAACCACCGTAATCTGAATCTGAATAGGCAGAGAGCGTAAAATTCTTCTCATTGGAGTACCATAGACCGAGAGTGGGTCTATATTTGAGATAGCCAAAAATCCACTTCACCGCCTTCATATGAGAAACCTTTGGTCGTGCCTGATATCTTGAACAAAGTGAAACAGCAAAGACGATATCAGGTCTTGAGGCAGTGAGGTACATTAGAGAACCTATCATCGAACGATAATCTTTTTCTTTGCAGTCCTCATCATCATCAGCAGGTCCAAGATTATGGTTGAGTTCAATAGGAGTTCCATAAGGTTTACAAGTGAGCATATCATATCGTGTCAACATGTCATTGACATATTTTGACTGATGAATATACATTCCTTTGGATGACTGCTCAACTTTCACACCGAGAAAGAAAGTGAGATCTCCCATTGCACTCATCTCGAAAGCTGACTTCATGACCTCTTCAAATTCCTTACAGAGAGCCTCATTCAATGACCCAAAAATAATATCATCGACATACACCTGAACTAGTAACAAATCATCTCCTTTCCATTTTGTGAAGAGAGTACTGTCGATGTTGCCCCGAGTAAAACCATTTTCCACCAGATGAGTAGCAAGCCTCTCATACCATAGGCGAGGAGATTGATGAAGTCCATACAATGCCTTATTTAGTTTGTAGACATAATTTGGATTCACTGAATCTTCAAAACCCGGAGGCTGTTGAACATATACTTCTGTATCAATTTGTCCATAAAGGAATGCACTTTTGACGTCAAGTTGCTTGACACGAATCCCTTTAAATGATGCAAAAGCCAAAAAGATACGAACGGATTCCAATCTGGCGACAGGGGCAAAAACCTCATCATAATCTAGTCCTTCAACTTGAGTATACCCTTGAACAACAAGTCGAGCTTTGTTCCTTGTAACGACCCCTCGATCATCCTTCTTTACTCGATATACCCATCTAGTGCCTTTTGGATCAGCACCCTTGGGTAATGGTACTAGCATCCACACTTGCAGCTTGTGAAATTGCTGCAGTTCATCTTGCATGGCCTCGACCCAGGATGGATCTTGTAAGGCCTCCGAGACTTTCTTCGGTTCGGTTTGGGAAAGATGGCATGAATTGACGGTTGCCATACATCCCAAAACCTGATCAGCTGAAGTATGCTTATCTTCAGCAGATTGCTTTGCCTGATTTCTCGTTTGAACAGAAGAATGAGGATCACCAATTATGTTTTCAACTGGGTGATTCCTATGTATCCGAGTAAATGGAATAGCATCTGGCACAAGATTTAATTCCAAGTTGTTCAAATCACCTTCAGTGGCAGAAGCATCTTCGTTCTCTTCATTAGTGAAGAAACGAGAATAATCCATGTCTTCTTCATCCTCTAAGAGAGGCATATCTGGATCATGTGGAAGATCCTCGGCATTAACAGTGTTTGAAGAAGAAGGGATGGCAGTAGTTGGTGGTGTGGGCGTAGGTACAGATGCAGTAGAAGTAGTGGATGTAGGTGCAGGCATTTGTTGTGTTGGAGTAGGTGTGGGAGTGGATGTCGTATCGGGAATTGGATTGGATGTAGTAGGAAGAGAATCGGATGTTTGTTGAAAAACATCGAGTCCATGAAGCATTGTAATTAACTCTTCTGTTTCGTCGTCCTCCGGAACATTGAAAGAACTGAAGAGTTTCCCGTAATTAAAGAACCAATCCGGACCCGTTCCTTGAGGTGGTTCCGTATACCTTAAGCATTTGACCTCAAAGTGTTCCTCTATCTCGTTTGTTGATTTGTTGTATACTCGTTTGTTTGGAGAGTTGACCGAATATCCAAGAAAAATCCCTTCAACGGCTTTATTACCAAATTTAGAGACACGTTCTTTGGTAATCATTATTAAACAAGGACACCCAAATGGCTCCAGAAACTGCAAATTCGGCTTGCGGTTATTGAATAGCTCATAACACGTTTTGTTCTTCTTCTTAACCGAGAGCACCCGATTCAAAACATAACAGGCAGTATTAACTGCCTCGGCCCAGAAGATAATAGGCAGCTTGGAATCTGCTAGCATAGTGCGAGCAGTTTCAATGATGGTCCTATTTTTCCGTTCTGCAACTCCATTCTGTTGAGGAGTTCTAGGAGCACTAAATTGATGATCAATACCCCTAGAAGCACAGAATAATTCGAGAGTTGAGTTCTTGAATTCGGTTCCATTGTCGCTTCGCAGTCTCTTCACCTTTAAGTTGCACAAATTTGCCAACTTATCCAACAAATAAACCAGAATTCCCGCTGTCTCATCCTTCGTTGCGAGAAAGTATACCCACGAAAACTGTGAGTAGTCATCCGTCACTACTAAACAGTAAGAGCGACCACCGATGCTCTTTGTAGAAACAGGACCAAAAAGATCCATATGCAGTAATCCTAACGGAGCATCTATTGAATTCACAACCTTAGACTTATGGGACTTCTTATGGAGTTTGCCCTTGTGGCAAGAAACACAGTCATCCTTCAAAGCGAAGGACTGTTTCGGAACTCCACGAACCAAATCGTTATTAACTAGAAAATTCATTTTACGAAAATGAATATGTCCCATCCGTTTGTGCCAAAGGAGTGATTCCTTTTCTGAAGCCTTCGAAAGGAGACAAGTGTACTCGCTGGTTGTCTCCACGGTTCGCATGTTCATCACATAGGTGTCATTTCTTCTAGGTGCACGCATTACCACCCATTCTTCTGGAATGACATACCCCGGCTTCAATATAACACACTCAGTTTTTGTAAATGATGTGGTATAGTCCTTATCACAAACTTGTGAAACACTTAGCAAGTTATGTTGAAGTTCAGCCACATAATTTACATTCTCAAAGCTAACCTTTCCATTAGTTAGCGTCCCTCTACCCGAAATCGTTCCCCCTGTATCTCCAGCAAAAGCATCATGTCCTCCTGCGTATGGTTTAATATCCACTAGGAGAGACACATCACCCGTCATGTGTCACGAGCAGCCACTGTCCATAAACCATTCGCTATCTTTCACACGTTCAGACTGCTGCAACACATAAAAATGAGGAGATTAGTGAGAAACGGTGACCCAAGCCTTTACAGACTTAGGTCGACCATAGTCATCAACAATAAGCACATCAGATAAAACTTTATTTTTAAACAAATCAGATTTTGTAACTGATGGGCTATTATTGATGACCTTTGAGTCCTCAGTAGACTCTTTTATTTTCCAAACCTTTAATGGTTCGTAATTTGGTTTGGAAATAATGTCGGGCTTTGGTTTTGACAAAGATTTTTGCCCATCATTACTTACTTTCTTAGCAGGCTTAGGAGAGTTGGAGTGATGCCTAGAAGGTGATTTTGAAAAAGAATTTCTGTAGAATGATGTCCTAGGCATATCTCTCCCATAACGCTGATGAGAAAGTTTGGGACAGTCGCGGATCAAATGTCCTTGTTTCTTGCAGTAGAAACAAGAACGAGTCTCTATAAACTGTTGAGGCGAAGGATTGACTGCAGGAAGTGGTGAAGCATTTCTAGAACATGAACATTTCGTACACGTTTTAGAGAATGCTTGTTTTGGTTTAGAAGTTGAGGCAGAAGTTTTATCAACATGAACCTTTTCATTTGTCACCTTTTGTTTTAAAACTTTTGCCGATGACTGTTGAGTTTGAAGTTTCACATTTAAAACTTTATTTTCCTATTTATTGTGAACCTTTGTTACAGGTTCAACTTTTAAACTTTGTTTTTCAGGTTTAGCCTCAACCTTCTTAAACTCAGGATATTCCTGATCAGTAATATCCTTTATCTCAACAATCTCATCAGTATGAACTGGAGACTTACTTTCAGCTTTAACAAACTGAGGCAATGGATACTCTTGCCTCTTGGTTTTCTCCTTTTTCAGTTTATTTAGCTTGGCTTCTTTGGCCTTGATACCATACAGTTTGGTATAATCAACTGAAATCTCCTCAAGGCCTTCCTTAGCAAGCGGGGGAATATTCAGCATGAGAAGGTGGTGGTACTTGGTTATAGCCAAGACCTTCCTTCTTTTTGCCGCTTGCCCCTTGCTTACTAACTATCTCATTAAAGACTTGAGTTACAGATGTTGAACCTAAGATTTTGCTTTTATGATTGTCAAACTCATTTTTCAAATCAGATAGTTCTTTAGTCAATAATTCAATTTCGATAAGATAACTCTTAATTGCATCTTGCTGGCTAAAGACCTTTGCTTTAAAGGTTTCGGTATCTAATTTATGAGCCTCAAGGTGTTGTTCATAAAGTTTTTCATTATCTAGCAAAAACTTATTAGATTCGGTAAGTTTAACTATCTTGTCCCGCATATCTAAATTGTCTTTCTGATAGGCCTCAAGGGATTCAATCAATTTAATACATGAAACACAATTGAAAGGCTCATTAGGTTCATTTGGTACCTCAGGAGTAATGTGAGCCATTAGGCATTGAAACTGTGCAGCCTGAGCACTCCAGTCAGAAGCAGTTGGTTCAAAAACGATCAAAGCATTATCTACAGCCAACGATTTAGCTTCTTCTTTCTCATTTGCCTTGGGCAGATCCGGCTTAGTAAGACCCGACGATGGCATCCTGGGTTTCTCACATTCCCTTGCAAAGTGACCAAGGTTCTGACAGTTGTAACATCGAACCTTGCTTTTATCGAACCCAAACCCAGTCTTCCCATTGCCTTCCAAGCTCTTCCGTCCCGTCCTCTGCAAGAACTTCTGAACCCTCCTTGAAATCATAGCTATGTTCCAGGTTAAATCCATCTGTTCCAAGTCATCATCATCCAGCTGAGCATAATCTTCTTTGGTCATTTCCAAAGTATTATTTGGTTGAGTAACCAAATCTTTATAAGAGCTGAGGAAAGCTGTATAAATAGCAGCTTGCTCTTGGATAGCTGGTGATGCTGAAACCTGCTGTTGTGTTCCTTGATTTGTGCAGGTTGTGCCGGAAACATAAGCAGCATCTGAAGCTCCAGCTGAATAGGATGGAGAATTGGTATCCGATATGAATGTCATTCCTCCATAACTCTTACCAGAGTTAACTTGGCTTCTATAAAGTGAAGGATTTTGTACCAATCCAGTCGACTTGCACTCCTTCTTCTTCAATTCCATAGCATGGGCTTGAAGAACTCCTATTAGCTGATCCAAAGACATGCCCGCCAATTCTTGATTTTCCTTCAAGAATTGGACTTTCACATCCCATGCACTTGGTAAAACATCCAACAACTTCTTATTAATCTCAAGTGCAGTGAGATTATATCCTCCTTCAGTTAATTCACTCACCAGTTGTGAGTACCGAGTAAACAATCCAGAAGTTGTCTCATTAGGTAAGGAGTCAAACAGATCGTACTGTTTCTTAATCAATTCCAGCTTAGCCTCCTTATATTTCTCATTTCCCCCCACACCTTGTCTCTATTGCCTTCCATAGGTCATAGGTTGTGTCATGAGTTTTAAACAATCTCATGACATCCTTTGTCAAACACATACAGATAGCTGAATGTGCTTTCCTTTCTATTTGATAATCTTTCTTTTCTTGAGGTGTCATCGCAGTGAAAGATTTTGGTGGAGGAACATTTCGATAGTTTCCTTCAGCTATTGGAGCCTCATATCTTTGTTTTAATGGGCCCCAAAGTTCTGGACAATGAAAATCCACAAACTGTTCAAATCTGTCTCTCCATTACGCATAATCCATGTCTACAGTGAATAATGGAGGTTTGTTGTTGGAACCAATATCATTTCCCTGTTTTATCATCTCCCTAATCCCTCTGATATCTTCCTTGTCAGCGGCCATTTAAAAGATTAACCTGAAAATTAACTCAAAAACGAGAACTCGCAAAATTAATTAGTAAAAAAGGCGTCACTTGGTAAGTGACGCACTCAAGTGTCGCAACGACTAGCGGCACTTGGTAAGTGACGCTATCGAGTGACGGATGAAGAGACTGATGACACTGTAAGCAAGTGTCGCTCAATTTAGCAAGTGACGCACTCAAGTTTCGTACTTGAGTGACGTACTAAAACAAGTAGGCGTCACTAGTAAAAGTGACGCAATAAATCAAAAGGCGTCACTAACAGAAGTGACGCAATAAATCAAACAGGCGTCACTAATAGAAGTGACGCTTGATACACAAGTGACGTGCAGCAGTGACGCACGTAAGTGACGGTGGATTAGAGTGGACGACACTTAAGTTAAGTGTCGTATAAACCTCAAATGACGCTTCAAGTGACGCGTTCAAGTGACGGTTAAAACCCTAATTTGGGATTAGGTAGTGCCGCTGTAAGTGACGCGTACAAGTGACGGATCGAGTGTCGCAAAACGGCTGCAAAATCCCAAAACCCTAAAAAACTCGAACTTTCGTAAACCTAACGAAAATTCCTTGAACCCTAATGGACGAAACCTGTAAATGGTGAAGAATATCGACTGTATTTCACCTTAGCAACCCAAAATTCGTATGTAATCTTGATTCTTGATTCAAACAAAACTGAAATGAACCCAAAACGACTTCTAAACGTCAATATTATCACCTAATGGCTCTGATACCAGTTAAGAGTGCCCCTTGATGTTGGATCTAGATGACTATTGACTACAATCGAAAGGCGGAATCAATCAATTGCAAGTATGGCTAACAAACACAAACCGAACAAATGTATTTCAACAATGAGAACGTGTATATCAGCTTGTATAACTATTTGGGAACGATTACAAGGTAGTTTAGTCGACAAATGGTGCTAGGGTTTCATCCACCCTAGCCGGAAACCCGTAGGTTTGTATTTATACTAAAAGTCAGCCGACATGCATCACTTGTGGAAGTGTCGCATGTGGCCGCCTTCATGCATCACTTACCTAAGTGACGCTATGCGTCACTAAGGCAAGTGACGCCTAACCTAAAACTTAAGTGTCGCATATAACAAAAACTATATTTTCACTATACGACTAACGACACTTATTACAACTCGATAGACCAACTGACAGACAACCTAATATGCATCAACACGAAAGCCTCCAACACATATTCGATCAAAAAGATCTAAACATGAGACAACGTCGATGGGTCGAGTTGCTTACCAATTATGACTATGAAAACAAATACCATCCAGGCAAAGCAAACGTTGTTGCTGATGCCCTCAGCCGGAAAGAACGTTCAAAACCCCTTCATGTTCGAGCCCTTGGTTTAACCATTCACAATGATCTCACCACTCAAATCCACATTGCTCAACTCGAAGCACTCAAAAATGAAAACAACAAAAACGAGGCCTTGCGAGGCATGGAAAAACAATTAGAAATCAAACCCAATACTTTTCTAACCGGTTTTGGTTACCAAACTATGGAAACCTACGAGATTTGGTGATGCATGAAGCTCATAAATCTCGATACTCCATACATCCTGGTTCTGACAAGATGTATCATGACATCAAACAATTTTATTCGTGGCCCAACATGAAAGCTGACATCGCCAAATATGTTAGCAAATGTTTAACATGCGCCAAGGTTAAGGCCGAATACCAGAAACCCTCCGGGTTGCTGCAATAGCCCGAAATACCTCAATGGAAATGGGAAAACATAACCATGGACTTTATCACGAAACTACCAAAAGCACCGAGCGGTTGCGACACCATTTGGGTGATCATTGATCGTCTCACGAAATCTGCCCATTCCCTAGCTATCAAAGAAACCGACAAGATGGAGCGTTTGGCTCGCATCTACATCAAAGAGGTTGTAGCACGACATGGTGTACCCATCTCAATCATCTCTGATAGAGATAGCCGCTTCACCTCTCGATTCTGGCAAACACTTCAAAAAGCCCTCGGTACTCGTCTGGATATCAGCACTGCTTATCACCCACAAACCGATGGTCAGAGTGAACGGACCATCCAAACCTTAGAAGACATGCTACGAGCTTGCGTAGTTGACTTCGGAAGCACATGGGAAAAACACCTACCCCTGTGTGAGTTTTCCTACAACAATAATTACCACACCACCATTGATGTTGCACCGTTCAAGGCACTTTATGGGCGAAAGTGTCGATTACCCATTTGTTGGACCGAAATCGTTGATAGCCAACTCACTGGTCCTGAAATCATCCATGAAACAACCGAGATAATCGTGACCATTCAAAACCAGCTGAAAGCCGCATGGATCGTCAGAAAAGCTATGCTGACGTGAGACGTAAACCACTCGAGTTCCAAGTTGGGGATCAAGTACTCTTAAAAGTGGCACCTTGGAAAGGTGTCATTCGTTTTGGCAAACGCGGCAAACTAAACCCCAGGTACATCGGACCTTTTGAGATTCTTGAAAGAATTGGTCTGGTGGCATATCGATTGCAGCTACCACCACAACTCAATAGCCTGCACAACACAATCCACATTTCTAACCTGAAGAAATGTCTGTCTAATGAGACACTTGTAATCCCGCTTGACGAAATCCACATTGATGACAAACTCCATTTCGTCGAGGAACCTATTGAAATCATGGACCGTGAGGTCAAACGCTTAAAACATAGTAGTATTCCCATCGTTAAAGTCCGGTGCAATTCAAGGCGTGGTCTTGAATTCACCTTAGAACGAGAAGACCAAATGCGACTGAAACATCCACATCTATTCTTAGATACCCCACAAACTGCGGCAACAAACTAATTTCGGGACGAAATTCTCCTAACAGGGGGAGAATGTGACAACTGACGATTTAGAGTTACTGATTAACCTGCTAGAAACCCTAATTACGTTTGCTTAGTTTAGTATTAGGCTAAATACTTGTAATTACTTGTATATTTTTGTGAATATACACCCCCGTAATTGATTTATATTACGCTACGTAATTAGTTGTAATTACGCGAAACAACCGGACGGAGTGCGACAGACTATACGACGTTGGTGAAAACCTTTATATAAATAAATTTAATCTATTTTTAGAATTTATTTATCATATATTACTATTTTTATATATTAATACATGAAAAATCTAGACGTTTTAATTAAAACGTCCCAAACGCAGTAAAAACGCGCAAACTGAACCCGACAACCAAACGAAAACCTAATTTATATCTTGACAATTCAAATTTAAGTATTTTAATAATAGTTTAATGAAAAATAATCCCATTTATATCGTTAATTTAAACGACTCAAAATAGCGCTACGCGATTCAACCGAATAACTGAAAAACGAATAAACGAACACTGATCGCAACACATTCTGGAAAACAAATGAAATCACAAACTCAGGTGTGGGGGCCCATAGTGGGGCCGGACACCCCCTCCCTTCCCCTCTTAAAACTCATGCAAACACATGATGACACTCTTCTTACTTACCCATTCCAAATACATGCAACCTCTCATTTTTACACTCAAACACTTCACATCTTTTCTCTCTACAATCCCCTCTCACTCTCTCTCAAAAATCCAGAGAATTTCCACCACCACAACAACCACCACTAACCACCACATCACCATCATAAACCACCACTCAAATCTTTCACATCTTAGCAAGAACTTTCAAGGAAAAGGAGCAACGAGAACCTCTCATCATCAAGTTGTCATTTTATCTTCAAAATAACATTGTAAGAACACTAAACTACTTCTAATATTACTGATTTTGATGTTATTTGACTCATCCAACTAGATTATGTCCTAAAAACTTGTTAAAATACGTTTTTGAAGTTTTTATATAAAAGTGATTATTTTTTAAATGTTATTTGACTCATCCAGAATGTTACAGCTTACAAAATCGACCATTACTTGAGTTCTAGGAAGAGTTGGACAACGGATTATTTTTTAAAATTTGCGTATTGAAAATATCTACAAAAAGTTCTTCTTTGGATCTTTCCAGAAATATACGGATTTTTAGATATAACCGGATCTTTGATCCTGGTCTGAAAGTTTTCGAAGACCAAGTTCGATTTCTTAGGAAAATTAATTACCTATGTAAATGGACACTATAGTTACTGTAAATGTTATATGTTAGACTAGAAACCATGATGATCAGTTGATAAAGTTGGTGAGACTTGATTTGGACCGGAAGTTAGTAAGATCTATGGCGAAACAAACCGACAAAAGTCGAAAATATGAAATCTTGAAGTTTTAAGTTGCAATATAAAAACCGACACTTTTGATGAACTCCGACATGAAGCGACAAATTATTTGGACTCTATGAACAGAAATATGGGTTGGGTGAAAGTTTCGGGTCAAACCGAGTAAGTTTGACCAAGTCAACAAAAGCGGCTCGATTTCTAAAAACTTACTATTTTTGAAAAATGGTAACAAAAATGGGTTTGGGTAACTTAGTTAGTAACTTGAACCAAAAACTAAACTTAGAAAGTTTCCCAAATGAAAAACCGACCCTTAGAACTCTTGAACTAACACATGTGTTGCCATACCTACGACACTAACACATGTGTCACCATACCTGCGACACTAACACATGTGTCGCCATACCTGCGACACTAACACATGTGTCGCCATACCTGCGACACTAACACATGTGTCTCCAAACCTGCGACACTAACACATGTGTCGCCATACCTGCGACACTAACACATGTGTCGCCATACCTGCGACACTAACACATGTGTCGCCATACCTGCGACACTAACACATGTGTCGCCATACCTGCGACACTAACACATGTGTCGCTAAAAACATAAACTTGAAATTTGATTTTCTCTAAGTATTCAACTTGAGTAACAACTTATAACCACACATGATACATACTATAACAATGTATACAATGACACAAACTTAATAATAATGTCTTTTTAAGAATTATTATTACAAACTTTCACCAACAGGTCGTACACGTTTTTGATATACGAACTTGAACAACTTATTTGGACATACTAGTTGATGAACTAGCTTTAGGTGGACATAAACCCCCTTTCTACCCGATTGGCTTAAGTGGACATTAACCCCCACTTATACAATCGCTATAGATGGTCTTTTGAGACGTCTACTTACCCAACCTCATACGTTTAGGGCGTTAGGAGGTTGCACATGGGACGAGAACACCCATTACTTGCTAATATTTGATATTGCTTGCTACCTGCTTAACTCTGGTGAGTTTCATAGCCCATTTTTACTGTTTTTTCACTGGGGTGAGAATACATACAACTGTTATATATAAACTGCTTTATGATCTCTAGTACTGGTAACAACTTTTCGTACGGATTGCATGAGACCTTATGATAATCCACTAAAGTCCTCTAGTTATCATAGTTCGTTAATATATGCATGAATATTATTGGATAGTACTATCAGGGTTTGACAAACCTCGTCCGGGCTAGTCGCGCTAGCCAACCCATGGGCGCAATATTATTTGTGAATTAGAGGTGTATCAGATTAGTACACTTACCGGAGGCAAACAACGTTAAGCTCGAACTATGAGACTCATGCAAATGGTATACTTATATTGCAATATGGAATACTTTTACTTGTCCTTGGCTAACGATACTTTTACTTATCATTAATGAATGATGCAAACTTGTGAAATCTTGTGGATCATTTCAGAAACTGATTACTTAACAAACCTATGAACTCACCAACTTTATGTTGACCTTTTAGTATGTATTTCTCAGGTAACCCGCCGCAGTAGGAAGCTTTTAGAAATCTTAGCTTGAGTCGCATTGTTTTCAAAACATCAAGAGATTAGATTGCATGTAGCTGTATTTTGTAAATTCAGTAATGTATTAGAAATCTCTAAACGGTTTATGCGAACTCTAGATATATATTTGTAAACATTTGAATTATTGTAATGTAACTATTTTTCAAAACGTCTCATATAGAGGTCGTTTGCTTTAATCTTGTATTGTGATATTTAATTTGGTCGGCGCCCTCATGACACCTCCTACTTCCGCTGCCAC